>JAMJFZ010001255.1:0-707516 GCA_026225945.1 Cricetomys ansorgei | reverse complement strand
GGGTCCATCTTAAATCTGGATCTTCTAGCCATCAGATTGTTCTCTGAAAACAAGCAAGTTTAAAATATTCCTTTCACTTTAGGAAAGGACATAAAGTGGGCATAAATTCATGACAAAAAGAATAAAAATTATCTAGAGCTAGACAGTGTCATATTAATGCACAAAGAGAAATGTCACTTGAAGAGACAATAAAGAATAAAAGGGGGGCTGGGAGGTGGTGCCACATGCCTTTAATCCCAGCACTCAGGAGGCAGAGGCAGGTGGATTTCTGAGTTCAAGGTCAGCCTGGTCTACAGAGTGAGTTCCAGGGCTACACAGAGAAATCCTGCCTTGAAAAAAAATCAAATCAAACCAAACCAAACAACAACAACAAAAACAAAAAATAAATAAAAAAAGGGTGGTGGTGGAATTTTTTAGTCTTGCTAGAGAAAGCATTCTTGATTAGAGATCTGATTAATATTACATGTACAGTGGGCCTTAAGTAAATGTAATTTTAGGTATGTGTGTATATCTGTCTGTCTGTCTGTCTATCTATCTATCTATGTATAGCACAAGGTGTACCCTGGGACAGAAAGAGAACTAGCAGAAGTTGGGTAGTACTATGGAAAGTCTAAATGGATCAGAAGAATACGTAGTTATTAAGAAACTTTCTGTAATTTTTTCTTTCTTTTTTTTTGACATAGGGTTTCCCTTTGTAGGTCTGACTGTCTTGGAACTTGCTCTATAGGCCTGGCCTCCAATTCAGAGATCTGCTTGCCTCCTAAGTGCTGGCTAGACCTTTATCTAATTTTTTTTAGTGGGAAAAGGAACCAAAAGTTTTAAAACAAACCAGGTAAATCACCATTGGAGATTGCTATTCAGATTTCTGGATAAGTTAATAAGTAGCAAGTTGTGTACTCTCCCTTCAGAGCTGGGATCAATCTTGTTCAGTGATTTTTGAGAGTGTCACAAAGTCTCTAGTAAAGAATCCCTCTATGTATGTTTTTAGTATATGTGCTGTTTAGTATGTGTTGTTAGCATATGTAGCCATTGAAGCAGCATCACATATGATTTTTGATGTAAAAATTTCTCACACTTCGAGAGGGCATGATGGAGCAGGAAGGGAGTCTTCTCTTTGGATTGAAAGCATTATATAGAATATAAACTTCCCAGCAGCCCAATGTTCAGGTTTCTTCTTGCTTATGAATCTGCTTAAAAGCTAGAATCTGGACAGGTGGAATTTATAGCAACATTATGTCCTAGATTTTTGAGGACAGTCCCAGATTTCAAATATTTTATCCTGTTGTAACTATAGTAGGCTTAATGTTGTGTTCTCCTGTATCCTGATTTGTATAGAGAGGAAAACATGGGCATAATATAAGTGTTCTTTTCTCGGCACATGTGATAATTTCCAGAGGATGTCTTAGATGAGTTTAGAGAAAGAATACTCTACTAAGAAGATTCACTGGAAACAGGGTGCAAGATAGCTGTCTGTGGTGAGAGACAGGGAAGGAGAGCCCCTGTGAAATTGTGGTTGGTGTGTATGTCATCTGGAGAGAACAGAACAGTCTAAGAGACAGAAGTTTAGGGAGAGAATGAGCCTGAAGATGGAGAAAGGGCTGAGATATGGGTTGAGAGGTTGGGGTTCAGGGGAGAAGGACAGAGAAGCCTGGTATGAAGGGAAGCTTAGAAATACAACAGACAGAGTCGGAGGGCATACTTAGTGAGAGGAGAAGGCACTTGGGGAGAAGGGAGGGAAAAAAAGAGAGTAGGGAGAATATGAGCAGAAGAGAGAATGAGCATGGAGAGGGGGCAGTTAGGACAGGTAAGTAGGCAATCATGCATGGATGAGAGACACAGAAAGAACCTTAAGGTTTCCTTAAAACTGTGGGTATCTGGAGCACCACTGGGGAGTGTTGGGGGTGATGAAGACTGTGGAAAGGATTATGAAACTAGATGAAAGACAGAGCAGCAAGCCCCACCTGCTAGAACTTCTACCCCTTCAGGAACCCCTTAGAGAGCTGTCTGTAGACCTGTTGTGTACTGAAGGGTGGATCTCTGCTTCTAAGTCCCTTTTGCTCAATCTTCATATGACAGAAGGGCCACGATAGTATCCTGTAATTTTCTTTATAAATACATAATTCCCTGTATAATTAATGATTTAGTCAATTACCAAAAGGCCTTACCTCTGAACACTATCTCACTAGGTATTAAGTTCCAACACAGGAATTTTGAAGGGTCACAAACATTCAGGCCACGGCACATTTTAACACAGCCATCCTTTATTCTGTTGCTCTTTGCTTCATGTTTGTTTGATACATACATACATATTGATACAAGGCCTTGCTATGTAGCCCATGGTGTTTGGGAACTCTTTAGCCCAGACTAGCCTGGAACTTGTGATCATCTCACCTCCACCATCCACTTGCTTCCTTGCTTTTGACGTGTTTCTGACTTGGCTTTAACTTAGACTTTTGCCTTGTTCTCGCTAAAATAAACTTGGTGATTACTTCGGTTATGATTCTCTGGATCTGACTCAGCTCATGTTACTTCTAACGTCATAGGCTGGCTGCTTCATCTTGAAGATAAAATAAAACTGATTAAAAGAAAAAAAAAACTAATGTACTAAAATACTAAAAGGACTGTGGCTGAATCATGGTTCGCTTAAGGTCATTTCCTGCCCCCACAACTTTTAAGAATTTTATGATATGGTTATATTAGGTATATAAACTAAAAAAAAAATATAAGTTTAAAATCACTCACCAAGTCTTTTCATAGGTAACTACTGAATTCCCCTTCCCTTCATAATTTTGAAGGAAGAATATTAAATTAGTATGTCTTTGGTCAAGTAGCAGCAGCTGAGACCCTGTCTGGATCAGAGAAACCTATTCGCCATCTTCTTCCTCCAACCTATCTTTGTATTATTCCTTAGAATTTACCTTGCAAATCAGAAATGTGAGCACATATTTCTCCTATTTAAGCTTTGACTGTTTCTTAACATTACCTGCAGGATCAAGTCTAGTCTTTTTAACATGGCTCTTCACAACCTATTGCTCTACAATCCCAAATTCATTTAGCAATACATGATGCTAACTATCTTCTTCATTGCTGTGACAAAAATGCCTGAAAGTGACTTAAGAGAGGGAGGGTTTGTGTTACCTTGCGGTCTGATAGCATCACATATTAAAGTGGGAGGCATGCTGGCAGAAGTGTATGCTAGTTGGTCACATTGTGCTCTCAGTCAGGGAGCAGACACGTCAGTGCTGGTACTTAGGTTTTCTCCTTTGCTTTTTGTCTAGACCCTAGACCACAGAGTCCTGCTGATCACATTCAAGTGGGTGTTCCCACCTCCATTACAGCTCTTTGGAAACTCCTCAGTGACATAGAAGTTTGTTCCCAGGCGATTCTAAATCCCATTAAGTTGATGATCAAGATTTAACAATCACATCTGCTAAACTTTTTCTTTCTTCTTTAAACTATATTAAATCAGACTACTTGCCATTTTAAAATTATACAATGAGAGTACAAGACTTAAGTGCAGAACATTTGTGTACAATCGTGGGACCATGGCTACCGATTTTACTTTTGATTTTTCTTTAATATCAGCCAAAATAATGAAATAATATTTCACTGTAGTTTTGACTTGCATTTCCCTAACGATTGGCTTTCCAGTGTCTTTTTCCTGTGCTCACTTGCCATATTGGCTCACTGGCCAATATATTCTTTGAAGAAATTGTTCAAATCCTATGAACACTTTGAATTAGATTATTTCCTTGTTCTGAGTTTTAGGAGTCTTCTGTATATTGCAATATGTTTGCTCCACACCAGACACATAATTTATAAGTATTTTCCTTCTTTCTTCTCTGTGTTACCTTTGTACTCTGTTGATAGTGTCTTTGCAAAAATAAGGTTTATAGGTCAGGGAGATGGCTCAGCAGGTAAAGGAGCTTACTGCTAAGCCTGACAACTTGAGTTACATTCCCAGAATCCACATGGTAGATGAGCACTGACTCCCAAAAGTTGTCATTTGTCCTTCACTTGCATGCTGTGACTCATGCAGGCATGCACACACACAGAGTTTAAACATGTAAAAAAAATTTAATTGACTGTGATTAGGGAAAAAGGTACAAAAGTTTCGACTTTACTTGTAGTTTAACTAATTTAGTAGTTTTGCTTGTCTCTTTGGTTATAGTGGGGTATATGCCAAGAAATGTGCTATGAGTGTGTATAGAAAACAGAGAAGGAAGCTTGGGACAGTGATTGGGGTTGTGTTAAATTTGGATCTCTCATTTTTTCTGCTAGGAAAACAAGAAAGGACCCAGCATGTTCCCCTTTGCAAAGCCCCACAGGCACTTCTGGGTGACTACTGTTATGCATCCCTGCTAAATATGGCCACAATGGGCACTTGGAACTGTGTTTTTATCTCTGATAGAACAAGAAATCTAGAACTCTGCATGCCTCAGAAGACTGCACTTGTCACCAGAGTCACAATACTTCAAATTCCAAAGGCTATAAGGGACCAGTGCCATGTTCTGAAGGAAGCAGACCACCCTCACTGCAAGGCCTGAAAAGAAATCCAAAGGAAAGAAAGCAGTGTGTGTGTCACCAAGACCATTCTGATTCAGGGCAGTATTTTACCTGCAATATCATACGCTTTTAACCTAGGTCCATTTAATGTGCCCTCTCTAGAGCCAAATTTCACAATTTTCTGCCTATTTGAAGACTCCTATGTGGCAACCCACTCACTTTTCTGGCAATGCTGGAAAATGATATTATTCCCATGTTGAGTAAGTGGAATGGACTTAGGTTGAAGATTGTACAGGATTCTCATTTCCAAGGAATATAGACACTGTCTGGTAAAATGGCTCCACCTCAATGAGAGAACCCATTTGAAAAGATAAGTTGAATTCCATTATTAGCTGGATGAGCCTGAAGAAGTCTGAAGAAAAAGATCATTGACCCCGGAACCAAAGACAGAGAAGACATCCCAGAATGAAATTGCAAAATCCTGATTTGTACATGGTATAGGACCCTCAGCTGTCATCATGGCCCCATGTTTAACTGGCAAGGGATTTCAAGGGATTTCCATACACCTTTAACTGATTAATATTAGGTCCCATGCTACTCATTCTTCTACCTGCAAATAGGGAGTAGCTTACCAAGGAGGCAAGCATAACATACCAAGGAGGAAAAAAGACGCTTGGAAGCCTTTCTCGACTGTGATCACTTCATTCCTCCTGGGAATCTTGACCAAGGTGGAGTGAAGTGACCCCAGATTAAAAATGGGTCAACTAGCCCAAGAAGCATTTTTCCTAGATAAGTCACATAAGCAGTGTAAGTGGACACAAGAAACTCTTCTGATTCACTGTTTTTAAGCTCCATTGTGTACCTTCATAGACATCTCTGCTTTTCCTCATATTCACCATGAAGAAAGTCTTAAATATCTGCTTACTAAAACTAGCTGTGGCAGATGCCTAATCTACAGTCGAAGGCACAGTGCTCACAAAATCTTGTATTAGTTATGGTTTCTTGTCTCAACATTATCTGACACATAATTGGTCCATGATACAGATGTCCTAATAGATTGCATTTAAAACAAATAAAAAAAGAAAGCAAACAGGAAAAAAAGCAGTGAAGAAAGAAAGAAGCGAAAAGACACTAAACAGAGGCAGAAAGGAACATGAGTAAGAAAAGAACAAAGGATAAATGATGGGAAGTAGATACGGAGTCATCTATGTAGGAAGGAAAACAAGGTGAGTGGCATAAAGGACAGGTAAGTGGGAAGGTTTTACTTATGTAGTTAGTGGTGAATATTCTTATCTATAGAGTTAACTTTAGATAAAACAATTAATGAGAAAAGAATAAACAAATGAGCAATGAAGTGAATACAAGTGTTATGTTAAGATCAAAAAGGGGGGTTTACTCTAATAATAGTATATTCTAAAAATGATATTGAGTAATTACTATTTCTCTTACCTAGGGAAGACTATTTCCTCCACTCTAACATTTCTTCCTTTTTGTAGATCTTTGTTTAGGACTGTGGTCTTCTGCTGTTTCATTTTGCATATCTATTGTTAGGATTTCAAACTCTGGTTTAGGCTGCCATGCATGTCAACTTTTTCAGAGTGGATAGAAGAATCAGGGTACATGGGAAGTTTTGGAGGGAACAAATAGAAGTGGAAAATATGATTACCTTAAAATCAAAAAATAAAAGCAAAAACAAACATTGAAGGAAAGAACTTTATGTGCCCACCTGCATGAGCTTGGGCCAAAATTAGCAGAGCATGTAGTGTTCCATAAAGAGCTATGGGTGCCTGTGTAGAGCAATGAAAGCACCTTGGGACAATGACTGTGGCTGTGTAAATTTTAGATATCTATGTTTTCTGTTAGGATGTCAGGAATGGAGCCCATCAACTCTCCCCCTTTCCCAATCTCCAAAAGTTAGACTGTTGTATGAATATTGTTTTGCATCCCTGCTAAGCTTTTTTTGTCTCTACATGGTCAAGAATTCCAGAATGCCACTACCTTAGGAAACTGCACTTGTCACCAAGGTAACCAGATCTTGGACAGAATGAGCAATTGCGGTGTCCTGGAGAAACAAACTTCCCTTGAATCAAGACCTGACAAGAAATCCAAAGTACAGTAGTGTTTGCATTACCATGACAATTCTGATTTGGGGTAGTATTTCACCTGGAATGTCATATGACATGCTGCTTATAACATAGGTCCATTTACTGGGACCTCTGCTGAGCCAGACTGCCTTAATAACTGCTTACTGTAAGAGTCCCCAGATGGCAAACCACTCACTATTTTAGGCAATTCTGTCATGTGATGTTTTCCCCCATCTTGGTAAATGGTCTTAGGCATGAAGATTGAGCAGGATCTCATTTTCAAGGATCAGCTATACTGTCTAGTAAAATGGCACATCAATCATAATTTATTACACATTATGAAAACTGAATGGAAACCCATTTTTAGGTGGATGAGGATACAGAATCCTGAGGTATAATATCACTGACACTGGGCCAAAGTCAAAGCTGAGACACCCCCTCCCCACAGCGTGGAGTAGCAATTCCTGAATTGTACAGGGTGCAGTCCTCTAAGCTATTTTCTTGGCACTATTTTAGTTTGACATACAAAGCAGTCAGTCTTCCCTGGTGGTAATGACACAGTGAACCCAGGCTCCTGGAGAACATCAAATATTAGAAGTTCAAAGAGACTACAGTAGTGAAAACATCTACCTCATCACCCAGAAACCATTCTATGAAATAACTATACCTTGTGAGAACTAGTACACAGTGTCAAACTCATCCTGTCCTGGATAACGTAGAGGGCTTCAGCTTTCTATCCATTGTTGAAAACCTTGCATTAGAATATATCCACAGACTACAGCCTATGTTATCAGTGAACCTTGCCTTGGGTACTAGTGAGAGGTACAATTTAGCATTCAGGACTTGTGTCATAGTTTTATTGGAAACATCATCACCAAAGTAGAAATGCAGAAATGTACCAATGCAGAAATGCAGAAATAAAAGCTGTTACAGGATATTATGGGGTATTGTAACATATACAGGTAAATCACCTCATCTGAACTGCTCCCTAAAGAGGATACAATATAATCAGTTTATGATCATAAAATCCAATATAGGAAACAGAAGTTTGAGTAGAGGGAATGTGTGCACTCAAATTTATATCCATATGCCACAATAAACAGAACATTTTTTGCCCTAGCTTGTAAGTTATGGGTGTGCTTGAAGATCTTTGGAAAGTGAATGGGGCTTTGTCAATAAGGTGTCCATTTTCTACTTAGAACACTGAAAGAAACAGTAAGAGTGAACATGATGTTTTAATTTTTAGTTACTGCGCCTAAGATATCTTTAAAAGAAAAAGAGATAACCTCCTGGAATGCTAGGTTGGGCCGTTCAAGTAAGACAGTCTTAAATCTCCATTGCTGAAGGACAGAACCTCTAGGATTATTAGGTACGGAGGGGCAAGATCACAAGTTGACCCTACTGCACAGGATGTGCTCCATGCTGCAGATGTACCTGGTCACTCATAAGTGAGAAATAACCTAGACAGGAAGTATATCAGGATAGATACTTGCAACTGATTGTGCCTGGTGGGAAGTGCATAGGCTTAAGGGTTTTATATTTTAAACACCTTTTCCTTGTGATTCAGGGCCATTCTGAGTGAGCTACGGAGGTGGCAGTTTCACTGCATGCGTACCTCAGAATGGTCCTTGTTAGAATCCATCTTCTTGGCCAATACTCAGTTAATTTACTTAAAGCTTGCTTCCTTCAAATGTGATTTGATTGGTATAGTCTTATTCTCAACCAGATTTGGGATTTACAAAACGAGGGGCAACATTTCACCTTTGCCCAAATCTTAATGTAGACTCATGGGTGTAGGACCCCATCTTTTCTCTCTTCCCTCAGTGGCTATGTTCCAAGGATCTTTGTTTCACTGCTTGTTGACCCTGCCACACCCAAACTGACATTGCAC
Organism: Cricetomys ansorgei; assembly: GCA_026225945.1. NCBI lineage: Eukaryota > Metazoa > Chordata > Mammalia > Rodentia > Nesomyidae > Cricetomys > Cricetomys ansorgei. The sequence continues at coordinate 699,035 of JAMJFZ010001255.1, read as the reverse complement.
TGCTAACTGTGTTTCTGCTGTGGAGCAAAACTGACTTTTTCCATCAGCCCTCAAGATCGGATCTCAAGATGCCAGTTGCCTTTTGAGGCTGCTGCTTGGCTTCCTCCCTTCACTGCTGGGAACCTTGGATACTCTGGATCCCTGACAACAAATCCATGTGTCCACCATGACCTCAAATGATACAAAGGACCACTGGGGACCATCAACATTTCCCCTTTTTGAGAGTCTAGCTCTGCAAGACTGGGAGCTCAGGGAATTGAGACCCCCATAGGAAAGCAACTGGGACTACTAGGGTACCCACTCCTAGCTAGCTGAATGCCCACCAACCTGGCCAGATCAGAACCAAAGTGGCCTATCTAACACACATAGTACTGACTCTGGAAGTTGTCCTCTGACCTGCACCTAACCCCTAATATTTTTCCCCAGAGACAGCTATCTTTACATTTCTGGTAGGATACAGATGATTGTTTATGTCTCAGTCTGTGTTCTATTGCTGTGAAGAGACACATGTCATGAAGACATGATCAAAGTAACTCTTATAATAAAAGACAGGATTTAATTGGGGTTTGCTTACAGTTTCAGAGGTTTAGTCCATTGTCACGGTAGAAAACATGACAGCACGCAGACAGACATGGTGCTGGAAAAGAAGCTAGAGTTCGACATTTGGATCTGCAGGCAGCAGAAGTAGAGAGATTCTGGGCTTGGAATGAGATATTTTGAAACTTCAAAGACCACCTTCTAGAGATACACTTCCTGTAATAAGGCCACAGGTCCTAATCCGTTCAAATAGTACCATTCACTGGTGACCAAGTATTTAAATCTGTGAGCCTCTGGGGTCCAAACTCATTCAAACCACCACAGTTTAGAAACAGACTTTATTTTTAAAAATATTTTATTTATTTTTATTTTATGTGCATTGGTGTTTTGCCTCTGTGTATGTCTGTGTGAGGGTGTTGGATCCCCAGAACAGTAGTTACAGACAGTTGTGAGCTGCTATGTGGGTCCTGGAAATTGAATCTTTGTCCTCTGGAATAATAGCCAGTACTCTTAACCACGGAGTCATCTCTCCAGCCCTAGAAACAGACTTTTATGGTTGGCGGTGGACCATGCCTTTAATCTTAGCACTCTGAGAGGCAGAAGCAGGCAGAGGCAGGCAAATCTCTGAGTTGAAGGCCAGCCCTTCTTGATCTGTGCTTATCAAACTTTTAATACTCAAGATGATGATACAGCTCAGTGGTAGAGAACTTTCATAGTATGAGGGAAGGTCTGGTTCAACCCCTAGGACTGATCCCCACCTCCAAAAAATCAAAACATAGCTTTACTCTGGGTATGTGGTGGCTTACACCTATAATACCAACATTTGGGAGGCTGAGGTAGGATTATTGTGAGTTCTAGGCCAGCCTAGTCTACAGAGTAAGACCCTGCTTTACAACAACTATATTGCCTCCTCTTCCCAAACTCACTAAGAAACAAAAGTTAAACTTCAATATGCATGTGAGTCTCCTGGAATCAACATTAAAATGGAGATTGATAGGCTTCATTCCCAGAGTTTGGATTTAGAACATTTAGGAAGTGGCCTAAGAAACTGAATTTTTATGTTTTATTTTACTTAGTTAATTTTTTGAGAGACTGAACTTTTAACAGGTTCCTGGCTGTTGCTGCTGGCATGAGGGTTAGGGTTGGATGGGGGTGACTCGGTGATTAAGACCAGTCTATTGAGTATCATAGCTCAAGTCATAATTTAAAACAAAACTATCCATTCCACTTTTCATTGTGTTTTGCAGCATAGTGGCTAGGAGTCAGATAATGATATCCACACATTTTAGTGGTTACTCATACATTATAGTAAAAAACTAAGTTATAGTGAATAGTAGGGTCATGTATGATATGACATCCTACTTCTCTCCCTCATTCATTTTCTTGTTAACTTTTCTCTGTCTCTGTTCTAGCTGCATAGTTTTCTTGCATTTTCTCTAAAGGCAAATGGCAACTGAGGAAGGACCTGTGCATTTGTTTTTACCCCTATGATTACCTGTCTCCTAGATAACCATATAGCTAGCTCTTTTAACCTCCTGTTTCTTTTTCATTTAAATTTATTTTTGTGTTTGTATGGTATGTGTATAGGTGTGGAGGTGGATCTCATGGTGTGTTTGGTAATCAGGGGATAACTTTGTGCACTCAGTTCTCTTTCTACTTTTAGGTGGGTTTTGAGGATGGAACTCAAGTTGCTAGACAAGCACTTGACCCTCACTAAGCATCCATCCTACTGACCTTCTTTTGCTCTCCTTTCTCTCTCTCCCTCCCTTTTTTTTCAAAACAGAATTTCTCTGTATAGCCCTGACTGTCCTAGAACTTGCTTTATATGTAGAACAGGCTGGCCTCGAACTCACAGAGATCCACCTGTTTCTGCCCCTTAAGCTTTGGTCTTAAATGCGTGTGCCACCATGCCCTACCCTATTTCTGACTTTTAAAAAGTACTAAGTAGTTTTTTTCTAATTATTGGGTTAGAAATGATAACTATGGGATTTGCTATTGTTAATTGCCAGGCATGTAGGTAAAGTTATACATTCTTTAAAAAGAGGGTTATATTATTATATTGTCTTGTTACTATTCTTTTTCATGAACTATATGCATAAACTAGGTTTCGTCTTTTATAATTCCATAATAAAATTCACTAGGAGATAATTCCAAATACTACACAGTACTCAGTGTTTGCTTGCACTTAGCATGCAAGTTGTTATGTTGTACTCAGAAGGCAGAAAGAGGCAGGACTCTGCATTCAAGGTCAGCTGGGGCCTTTAGTGAGACCTTTCCTTTCTTTAAAAATTAAAAAAAATTTTCAAATATGTATGGGTGTTCTGTCTGCATGTATGTCTGTACCATGTGTGTGTCTGGTGCATGTAGAGGTCAGAAGAGGGTGTCAGATCCCAGGAACTGGAATTACAGACAGTTGTGAACTGGTATGTGGGTGCTGGAAATTGAACCTGGGAACTCTAGAAGAGCAGCTATTCTTCTTAACTGGTGAGCCATCTTTTTCTTAGGAAAAAAACTGAGGCACTTACTTAGTAACATTTGAGTATTTGTGTTTTTTATAACATTCTTAAAAAGAAAAAAAGATTTAGGTGTATTGACTCACACCTTTAATCTAAGCACTTGGGAAGCAGAGGCAAGAAATGAGCAGATCTCTGATTTTGAGGCCAACTTGGCCTACGTAGTGAGTTCCAGGACAGCCAGGGCTATGTAGAGAGACATTGTCTCAAATAAACAAAATAAAAAAATTTACTTATTTTGATTTTATGTGTGTTCATCTTTGTGCCATGTGTGTACATTGCCCCTGGAGACCAGAAAAGTGTCAGGTCCTCTGGAGCTGAAGTTTTAGACTGTTTGTTGCCATGTGGGTGCTGGGAACGAAACCTGTGTCTTGTACAAGAATACCAAGTGTTTTTAACCACTATGCGATGTCTCCAGCTTACTTTTCTTATGTAAGGGTTTGCTTTTTATTCTAGACAGTCTGGTTTCCCTTTGGTAGGAAATGTATTACTTCTAGAGGAATGCTCTTTCTTCTTTGCTTAGAAAATTAGAACTTGAATATTTTAAAAGGTAAAATTAAGAGTCAGGAATGGTGGCACACATGTGAGTGTATACCCCGCCCCACCCTCAAAATCAACTAACCAAAGGTGAGACTGATGGTCAGGATTTCTCTATAAGGTAAGTAGTTGGTTTTCTGAAGATAATGGGGTGTTTTATTGATTGACTATGTAAGCTGCCATGTAGGGCTGGTAACTGAACTTTGAAAAGCAGTCAATGCAGCTTTGTTTCTGCTTTGTGACCAGGTCTCTCTTTGTAGCCCTGGCTATCCTGTGACTCACTGTGTAGACTAAATTGGCCGCGAACTCAGAGAATTCTGCCTGTCTCTGCCTCCCCAGTGCTGAGATTAAACAACTATCTGCCACCAATGCATTTAACTTCTAAGCCATTTATAGCCTTCTATTTCTTTAGTCCATCAGCACTGCTCTTTTAAAAAGGTTACATTTATTCATTTATTTTTTTGTGTGGGTATGAACATGGCCCATGCACAGATAAGAGGACAACTTGTGGGAATACATTTTCTTTGCCATATGAGTCCTTGGGATTGAACTCAAGTCATCAGGATTAGTAGCAAGTATCCTTACTCAGTCACCATGCATATATGCTCACCATGCGTATATCATATAAATATGTTACATAACCTAACAACTTGTACAACCAAGAAATATAAGGAAATAATTTCCCCATAGTTAAATATTTTTAAATTTATAATTTTTAATGGTGATTAAAGTGATTTAATGATGAGTAGTAAGTTATTGCTTCTTTTGTAGGTAAAATGAAGAGTGAAGAATCTAATAAAGAAAATTCTTCTGAGATGGATTATTTAGAAAATGCCACTGTGATAGATGAATCTGCATGGACACCTGAGCAGAGGCTAGGCTTGAAACAAGCAGAAGAATGCCTAGAAAGAGATCGTATCGTTCGACTTGAAAAAGTATGCTATGTTGTGTTAGTTATTGATGAAGAAGTGTATACTTTATAACTTTTTCCAGAGTGTGACACTTGACGTTTCTTTTATTTATGGGACAGATAGTATTCAGCTTTCTTAATCATCCCCCACCCCTAGTCCCCAAGCCCACATTATTCAGTAAATACACTTCTAAATTCACTTTTTTTGAGACAGGATCTTAAGTAGCCTTGGCTGGCCTGCAACTCATTATGTAGATCAGGCTGGCTATGAGCTCAGAGATTTACTGGCCTCAGCCTCCTGAGTGCTGAGATTCAAAGCATGCCACCATGCCTGGCCTAAGTTGACTTCTATTTATTGTAGGCATTAGCAAACTGTGGCCTATCCCCTTGTTTTGTTTGAATATGGCAAAATACATGTAGCCTTCCTTTTTTGTAAACATTTACTGGGACACAGCCATACTCATTTTCTTTATATGTTGCCTATTGCTGCTTCCATGCTGTAATGATAAACTTGACTGAATACCACTGAGACCTTGTGACCTGCATAAAATATTTCGTAATTTTTCCTTTCTCCTGTCCTTTGCTTTTTATTTTTCCTTTCTTTTGTCTTTTCCTCCTTTACCTTTGCTTTTTCTTTCTCCATTCCCTTTTTTTCCATTTTATGATTCTGTAGTGAGACTGAACCTTATATAGCAATGCTCATGCTTCAGAGGATCCTGAATGAATGACTGTGCCTTTCTAATATTTACTTCTTTTCTTATTATTTTAAATATTTATTTAAATTTCTACTTATGTGTATGTGTTATCTGGGAATTTGTGCATGTGAGTGCAGTTATGCTTGGAGACCAGAAGAGGGCATCATATGGAGACAGAATATACAGTAGTTGTGAAATGCCTTATATGGGAACTGACCTTGGGTCCTCTGCAGAGCAGTACATGCTCTTAACCACTGACTCACCTCTCCAGTCTCCCCATGTTTACTGATTTTCAAGGCTTAAAATATTTACTAAAATATATTACTTTGGTTGAGATAATTTGTTGACTGATGATTTATTCCCTCATTTAGTAAATATGGAGTGCTTTGTTACCTGCTAACAACTGTTGGACATTGGGTATATAGTGAATAAAAAAATGGCATGTTTTTTTCATTAGAAGTTAAAAGTCCAGCTCATTAGCTAAACATTTGCTTAGCAAGCACAAGGCCCTGGGTTCTATTCCCCAAAAGTTAAAAGTTATTTCAGATCGATGAAAACAAGTTATTAAATAGTACTATACAATGTTCTAAATTCTTTTTCTCTTGTTTCTTATGTTTACTGAGTATTCTATATAAGGAACTATTCTGTTGGCGCCTTCTCTAAGTGCTAACTACTTTCTTAACCTGGGAATACTCATAGCTTTAGCAATAAAGACACCACTAAATATTGAAAAATCACAAACCAAACTGCAGAGAAATACATACTTAAAGTGTTTATAAAATATGGTTATTATTCTTAAGAAACAAGAAAGTATTGAAGGTAATAGTCTGATTTTATATAGTTTAGAGAAATTAGATAGGGCTGGAGACATGGCTCAGCGGGTAAGAGGACGGACTGCTCTTCCAGAGGACCTGAGTTCAGTTCCCAGCAACCACATGGTGTCTCACAACCATCGATAATGGGTTCAGAAGTCCTCTTCTGGTATGCAGGTATACATGCAGATAGAAACACTCAAATAAATAAAATTAATAAAATTTAAAAAAGTAAGATGCCTAGATTGATGAAAGAAATCTTTGTGAGAGTATTTTTGTCCATTTGATGTTTTATTTATTAGTGCAGAGAAGTAGGCCCATAATTAGAGTTAGCACACTACAATTAGTAAAGCACACAGATTTTTAGAGTCATGGGATATACACTGTCACTTACTGGTGGATAATAATCAATATGCTATCTAACCCTTTTTTAAAGAGATTTTTTTTCCCACGTTCTTTTTACTTAATGTGTATGGGTGTTTTGCCTGTATATGTGTGTTTATGTTTCTGTAGGTGGCTGGTACTTGCACAGGCAGGAAGGAGGGTATCAGATTTCCTGGGATTGAAGTTAAAGAAGCCAATTGTAAGATGCCAGGAGGGTGCTGGGAATCAAACCTGGGTCCTCTGGAAAAGCAGCCAGTGCTCTTAACCTGTGAGGCCATTTCTCTAGCCTCCTACTTAGCCTTTTCATACATCAGTTTCTTCATCAGTAAAATGAAGTTGGCAAAAAAATAACACTTACTTGGGACTAGGATGATGGCTCAGTGGTTAAAGTGATTACCACAACTAGCATAAGGATTGGAGCTTAGGGCTACAATCCAACCAGATGTGATTGTATGTAGTGTCTATAATTCCAGCCAATGAGAACATTAGAAGCTCATAAGTTAGCTACCTTAGTAGACACGGTATTGAGTAAGAGACCCTGCCTCAAATAGGATAGAAGGTAAGGAATGACAGCTCAGGTTATTCTCTGGCCTCTACACATGCTGTGACTCACAAATGCTCAAACACACATGTGTGTGCACATATACATACCTCCTAACTCAGAGCTGTGTTAGATAGGCTAACGCAAGGGAAGTTTTTGGCATAAAATTTTATATAGTTGGCACTAAGTAAGATTAGCTACTCTACAATAGAATTACTTTTCCAGGTAAAATAGTTTTCCAATTATTTCAATAAAATATAGATATAGAAGTAGGCCCTGTTATATTTATTCCAAAATCAGATGAATTTTCATTCTGGCAATTTGACTTCGTACTCAGAATTACATGAAGTTAGGTGTGTCCTTCCCTACCCCCAATCCTTCCCACTAGAAGAATCTACACATGAGCCATTTTTGTTACCTCTTTTCTAGATTATTTCACTATGCTAATGACTATGGATGAGTCTTTTCTGTTCTTAGAAAAAAATGGTTCTTTTAAAATGCAGATTAGATCTGTATATGGTGGTGAATGCCTTTTAAAAATTTTTGGTTTCATTATGTGTCTGTGTGTGTTTGTGTATATGAGTGTAGTGCACGTATGAAGCCAGAAAATGGCATTGGAGGCCCTGGAACTGGAGTTACAGGTAGTTGTAAGCCTTCTGTTGTGGGTGCTGGGAATCAAACATCAAACCCAGGTCCTCTGCAAGAGCAGCTTGTACTCTTTATCACTGAGCCACTTCTCCAGCCCTCTTTGGTGGTACATGCCTTTAATCTCATCTCTCAGGAAGTTGAAGGCAGGAGAGTCAGGAGTTCAAGGTCATGCCAAACTACATAGTGAATTGGAGGCCAGCCTGAGACACTTGAAACTTTGTATTTAAAAAAATAAAGCCACTATACCTTTAATCCAAGGATGCATATGCAGGAGGATCTCTGAGGCCAGCCTGTTCTATATAGTGAATTCTAAACCAGTGAATCCCTGTCTTAACAAGAATAAAAAAAAAATTAGGTGGGAAAATTTTTTAAAAAAATTTTCTGTTGTTTTTATTTTTGAGATGGGGTCTCAAAATATAGCTCTGGCTGGCCTAGAACTCACCATGTAGACTGGGCTGATCTCAGATTCATAGAGATCTGCCATCTCAGCCTCTCAAGTACTAGGATTAAATGCCTGTGCCACCATGCTCAATTTAACATAAACATTTCTAGATTGTTAAGCTTTCCCTCAGTGGTTTTCAATCTGTGTGTTGAGACCCGTTTTGTGGGAATGACCCTTTCACAGCGGTCACCTAAGACCATCTGCATAGTCAGATATTTACATTACAATTCATAACAGTAATAAAATTAAAGCTATGAAGTAGCAACCAAAATAATTTCATGGTTGATGGGGGGCCCCACAACATGAGGAACTGTATTAGGAATTTTTTATCACATGAAACTTAGATCACAGCATAGGGAATGTTGAGAGCCACTGCTTGTGTGTTGTGTGTGTGTGTGTGTGTGTGTGTGTGTGTGTGTGTGTGTGTTATTCATTTTTCTTGAGTTTACTTTTGAGGAATGTATGCGCCAAAGATCCCTGATAGTGCCAGAAAGGAAGTTGTGGGTAAAAGTCATAGTGGTTATGTCAGATTTGTCTGGGAATGCCAGGATGTTTTGAGTAGGACAGGACCTTTAGGGCTCCACCCCTCAGCACAAACTCAAGTAGTCATAATATCTGCATGTGTCCATGAACTGCTATAGCCAGTTATGGCTCAGTTAATGAGACCAGTTACATAGCAATAGTATGAAAGGTGGCAGGAACAGTCCTGAGGAGGGCTGCCATGGCACTTCTGAGATCTCAGAGCAGTCACAGCCTAAGGGAGCTCCCTTTGCAGCATCAGAGAAGCTGACTCCAGGAGGCGTGATGATAGAGAGGAGGAGATGGAAAGCAATGTTGGGAATGTCTTCATGAGGTAGGAAAAATGGTCTTTTTCTTGGGGACAATGTGGACAGTCTCATTCTCATGGAGTTGGGTTTCTACAGACTCTCAGCTCTTGGAAGGAAGCGTATTTCTGTGGTAGTGAAAATCATTTACCAAATGAACCTGGTATATCATGTGTTTTCCAGACAGGTCTACCTTCCCTGGATGAAAAAGACTATGACTGTACATATGAGAGGAATAGAGATGGAGAGAGCAATTGGAAAGAAAGAGAGGAAACAGAGACAGAGAGGGGAGAGAGAGAGACAGAGAGAGAGAAGGAGAATCTCTGTGCTGCTTATGGGTGATTTTTGAGATTGTTGCTATTTTTGCCTGTAGCCTGGCAGTCAAAACCATTCTCACATGGCAGCCCTATGGCGAATTATCCCTGTTCTTTGATTGTAGTCCACAGGACAGAAAGGAAGAAGGAAAGTTGAGAGTTTCCTATGAGATGCAGGGCTGCAGCTTGCTTCAGGCTTTCTGATGGCACCAGTCCAGAATGTATCTTTTCCCTTGTATCTATTGTCCCATTGGTTCCACTTGAATCTTGTCAGAGAGCTCTGTGTCTGATGTGTTCCTTGCCTTGGCCATAGGTAGGTTGGATGTCCACTGAAGACACAGAATAATACAAATCTGAGAGTGACTTGGGGATTTAGAGAAAAAAAAGAAAACCAATTATCCTGAGTGGTTCCTGTTGGGGATGTTGTTAGGCTGGGGAGAGGAGATAGGTTGGGACTGACTTTGAGATTTCTCATAATGGCTGCCTGGCAATGCCTTGGTTGTGGAACCAAGTCCATGGCCTGATAGGCAAGGCAGCAGGTGGATTGTTATGTTTCTCCTTTAGACACATTCTTGTCCCCATAACAGGGTCCTGGACAACCTGTGTCTACTGGCGAAGTGTGGCTACATCTACCTGATCCCATATGGCAGGGTAGGTACCAGCCTGGATTCATTGTCAAGAAGATTTGAGGTTTTTGGTAGCCTTTCTCACCACCCATCAGATTCAGTGCTTAGACATGAACAGCTGGATTCTCACAGGTACACATAAATGGCTCTGGTTTTGTCCTTTGTCCATTACTGACACTTCTTCTGCTAGGTGGAATGGCGATTCTGAGCCTAAATCCTGATTGAGGTTTATGGTTGTCTTTTCTGAGACTTCTGCCTATCTTTCAATGCACATAGAGTTTTGTGATACCACTACCTTACTGACTTACCACCCCAGGGCCTTCTAGGGAGGGCCTTCTTGGCAGGCAGCCTTGACCTGGAAGCTTGGTTGTGGCCAGGGTCACAAAGTGTCAGCACACCCAAATCTGGAGTGGCAGTTTTAGTGATCATTCTGGTAGGTGGAGTCAAGGAGAATTCCTAGGATCTCTGGGAACACCCAAGTGTGGATGTCCTGGTTAGGCTATAAGTGGACAGTGTACAGCCCTTGTTTCCTAAGTCCGTGTTTTTGTGTTTGAGGCCATTCTCCTGTATTGCAGATTGGCATGGGTATTCTGGAGCATTCCCTTGGGTGTCTAGGCCACATCTTTGGTACCTCCCCACACCCTTAATTGAGTGAAGTGACTCAGGACACTGCAGGTGAGGAACTCCTGTGTTCTGGGTTCTGTGACTCACAGGGTCTGAAACTACCACCCATCCTCATCCCTACCCACCCCTGTCTGAAAGCCCCTCACCTACCTGCATGCTTACATAACCTGGTAGCATCCTCTGTGGTGGACTGTATCTAGAGAGCCATCTCTCTGCCAATCTTGGTGTATGAATTTAGCTGTCACTTGTAGTCTAGAGGTACCTGGTTTGTGTTGTATTTTTGCACAGAAAAGGAGAGAGGGAGTGGTCCCATGGCATGAATTATTTGACATTTTTATCCACAACTGTTGTCAAGTGGAAGGGTTTTCCTGATCCTGCCAGCGGGTATCTGAGCATCTCTGTACAGTGCCAGCTCCCTAAGCAGCACCTCTGGTCCTGGCTGGACAGGACTGGCTTGGGTCTCCTGCAGCCTTGTTGGCCCAAGTGAAGTGTGTGAGAAAGCAGGGCCAGGGGATCCTTAACTCTTGAGGCTGAGTCCTGCCCCAGTGCAGGCCAGGTGCCATGATGTTTGTGATGCAGCAAGCAGGAAGCACAGCCTCCAGGTCTTGAGGGAGATGTGTCTGTAGGGATTGGGGATCTCTTTGCAAGGGACTCTGCAACTGAGGCTTCATCTGGGTTTAGGCAGGGAAACTTATTCCACATGACAGTGTTCATTAATATCATCCATAGGCTCCTAAATTTCAGGTGATCATCAACACTAGCACTCAGAACTACTTCTCGGACCGCCACACACTGCCAGAATCTCTTCTAAGCTGTGATCCGAATGTCAGGGCCCATACCCATTGTGGTTCTGTGAGTTTTATTCATTTCACTCACCCCCTACCATCCTCATTCTCTCTTCTCCTCTCTCCTCTCTTTCTGCCACATCTTCTCTCTTTTTTCTTTTCTTTCTTTGTGTTCTCTTCTGAACTTGTCTGCAGGTATATTTCATAGACCCAGATCTATCAGTGGTCAATTCAGAATTGTCTGGGAACGACAAGTTTTTGTTTTTAGAGGAGACGCTTCGGGTAGCCAAAACCAAGCACAAGCTCATGTAGGCATAGTGTCTGGATTCTTCCTTGGAATGTTCTGAGTTCTTGTGGCTCAGTCAGTTATACCCAGGACGTGAAAACAGTATTGAAGGTGACAGGACCACTTCCTGGGAGTGACTGGTCTGGCACAACTGAAAACTTAATTCAGGTCCAGCCTGAGGGACCTCCCTTTCAGCATCAGAGAGGCTGCCTCAAGGATGTGTCACAGAGTGAGAGATGGAAATCAGTGTTGATCTGTCTCCTTGATGCAGGGAAAATGGTCTTTTTAGGGGCTGTCTTCCCCATGGAGCTGGGCCTCTGTGGGTTCTCAGCTCATGGAAGAAATGGTTCCTGTGGAATAGTGCAAATCATTTCCTAGTGAATAATGTATATCATCTGGTATCCAAACAGGCATATCTGCCCTGGATGCTCTGGCTTTGAATGTATACATGAGAGAGGGAGATAGAGAGGCCAAGAAAGAGATTAGACAGTAAGTGATAGGCAGATAGATAGATAGATAGATAGATAGATAGATAGATAGATAGATAGAGAAAGAGACAGAGACAGAGAGAATGAGAGGAAATTTCCTGTGAAATTGTTGGTATATTTGCCTGCAGCTTGGTGATCAAATCCATTCTTTCACATGACAGCTCTGTGGCCTCTCACTCCTGTTCCTTGGTTCTAGGCCAATGGAGAGAAAGGGTAAAGAAAGCATGATAGTTTTCTCTGAGGATGTCTTACTTTGCTATGAAGTTACTGTTTAGGACAGGGGTGTGGTTGTGCTGCGGACATCCTGGAGGAACCAGTTAGGCATATGTATTTTGTTTTGTGTCTAGATGCCAGTAGATCCACTTGAATCACTTCAGAAAGCTCTGAGTTACCTGTGTGCCTAGCCCTGGCCACACGAAGAGATATGTCTTTAGAGGACACAGAATGATCCATATTTGAGAGCACCTTGGGGATTTTAGAGAAAGAAAAGGTAGCCAAGTATCCTGAGTGGTGCCCTCTTGTTTGGGTGTAGTGTGGATTGGTTGTTGGGCTGGGGAGAGGAGATAGGTTATGACACACCTTGACATAACTCATAATAGTTGCCTGACAAAGCCAGGAGACGGTTATGATTGGGTCTAAGCCCACTACCAATAGGCCAGGGGGTAAGTGGGATGAAATGTCTATTCTTTACACATATCCTTTCCCCACAAAAGGGTCGTTCACTGCCTGCCTCTTCAGGTGAAGTTGTTGGTGGATGCTCCTGGCCTCTGATGGCTCCTGGTATGGATGAACTTTGGCAGCATCCACAGAACTCAGATGGAAGTGTTCCTGAAGGCACCAGCTTTGATCCATGTGCAAGAAGATGAAAGCATTGGGCTGGCCTTTCTCATCACCCATCTGATTCAGGGGTCAGACCTGAGCAACTGGATCATCACAGGTACACACAGACGCCATTTTGCTTTGCCATCTGTTCATCAAGGGTGCCTTCTTTTGCTATATTGGAAGGCAGTTCTATGCCTAGGACCCCAATGAGGTTGAAGCCTCTTCCTGAGGCTTCTGCCCTCCTTCCCATGTAAATGCAGCTATTTGACAACATTACCTTGCTGCTGTATGGGCCCAGCTTTAGCCTAGGATGGCCTTGTTGTCAGGTAGCTTTTACCTAGAAGCTTGGTTATGGCCATGGTCAGCCTGTGTCATCACACCCAAATCTGGCCTGGAAGATTTATTGATCTCCTTGGTGTATGGAGTAAAGTAGAATGGAACAGGATTTCGGGGCAGACCCAAGTCAGAATGTCCTTGCTTAGCCACAAAGGGGCAGATTCCAGTCCCTGGTGCATAAGTCTATTTTTTGTGACTGAGTCCTCTCTTCTGTGCTACAGATTGTCATGGGATTTCTGGAGCATCCCCTTAGAACTAGGAAGCAGTTTCTGAGCCTCTTAGCACACTGAATGGAGGAATGTGTCTCAGTGAAGTGCCATTTAGGACCCCATGGTCTGTGCCCCACAAGGCCTCAACCTAACAAACATCCATAACCCTGTCCCTGCCCTAACCTCCACCTTGAACCCCATCACCCACCTCAAGCCACACACACACAAGCTTTCTTGTATCTCCAGTAGCTGATGGCGCCTAGAGAACCATCCCAGATGGCTAAAGATGTTGAATAGTTCTTTAAGTATTTCTCAGCCATTTAAGATTCCTCTTTTGTGAATTCTTTGTTTAGATATGCACCTCATTTTTAATTAGGTTTTTTGTTTTGTTGACATGTAGTTTCTTGCATTTTTATTTATTTTGTACATTTGGTCTCAACTGTAAGTAGAGTTGGTGAATATCTTTCCTCATTCTGTAGGCTGCAGGTTTTCCTTATTGACAATGTCCTTTTTCCTTACAGAAGCTTGTCAGTTTCATGAGGTCCTCTTATTAATCTTTGATCTTAATTTCTGACCTTGTGGTGTTCTGTTAAAAAAGGTACCTCCTGTGCCACTGCTCTCAAGGCTATTCCCCACTTTCTCTTCCATCAGATTCATTATATCTTGTTTTATAGTGAGATCTTAGATCCATTTGGATTTGAGGTTTGTACTCAGTGACAGATATGGATCTATTTGCATGCTTCTGCCTCAGACATCCAATTAGACCAACATCATTTGTTAAAGCTGCCTTCTTTTTGTCATTTTAATTTTTTGTCTTCTTTATAAAAGATCAGGTGTCCCTAGGTGTCTTGATATATATCTGGATCCTTTATTCAGTTCCATTGTTTGTCATGTGTGTTTTTGTGACAATACCATTCAGCTTTTATTACTATGTGTCTGTAGTATAGATTAGGATCATGGATGTTGATACCTCTAGAAGTTATTTTATTTTTCAAGATTATTTTAGCTATCCTGAATTTCTTTGCTTTTCCATATGAAGTTGTGTAATGTTCTTTTCATGTCTAGAAAGAATTGTATTGGGATTTTGATAGGGATTGCATTGACACTCTAGATTACTTTTAGTGAAATGGCCATTTTTACTGTGTTAATACTACCAACACAAGAGCATTGGCAATCTTTCCATCTTTTGAGATCTTCAAATATATTCTTCAAGGATGTAAAGTTTTTGTCATTCAATTTTTTCACTTGTTTGGTCGCCCAAGATACCTTATGTTATTTGAAGCTACAGTGAAGAATACTGTTTCTGTTATTTCTTTCTCTGTCCTTTTGTCATTTATATATAGATGGGCTATAGAATTTTTTGAGATTATCTTGTATCCAGCCACTTCATTGAAGTTATTTACTACCTATAGGAGTTCCCTAATCCAGTTTTTGAGGTCATTTATATATAATATTATATCATCTGCAAATAAGGATATTTTGACTTTTTTCTTTTGAATTTATATCCCCTTAATAGCCTGTTGTCTTATTGATCTAGCTAGAACTTGTCTGGAATTCCCTATGTAGACCAGACACAGCTCCATTTCACTCTGCCTAATGACTGCTCTGACATGGGCCACCGCAACTCAAAACACTGTTTTCATTAGGTCTCTTAAATGTTAATTGCTCACTTTCATTCATACCCTCTACTCCCCTGAAAGTCATGAAGCCGAGGCTATTCTCAACTCACTTTCTTGCTGAAAATAAACTTGAATTCCTGA
Organism: Cricetomys ansorgei; assembly: GCA_026225945.1. Lineage (NCBI taxonomy): Eukaryota > Metazoa > Chordata > Mammalia > Rodentia > Nesomyidae > Cricetomys > Cricetomys ansorgei. The sequence continues at coordinate 683,942 of JAMJFZ010001255.1, read as the reverse complement.
TTCTTGTGTATTCACCTCCAAATTACTGCAGGTCAAGCAAGTTCCATCTTGCCTAGGTCCCTTTAATCTTGCTTTACATCAGTTTTCTCACTTCCTTTCATTCTATGAAAAGAAATCAGGTAAGTCGTTCTGTGGGACACTTTACCTTCTGAATTAGTCTGATTGCTTCAGCGCAATGATGATTAACTCAGTTCCTATCCACTATATTTCTTATAAAGTATCAGTTGGACACTGTCTTGCTTGATTCAATAGTTTGGGGAAACACGATTTCGTAGGTAACTCTACTCTGAATTATTCACATCAGTAGGCATACAGTATCTTTTATTTCTTCCTTCATTGGCCAGGTGGGTCCCCATGTGGAGAGTCCAATCCAATATTCTTAAAGATGTTGGTTCATCCTTTACAATTACCACCATGGTCAAGATTTCCAGGAGGACAGCTGCAGTGTTAAGATTGCCTTTCAGGCATTGTTTTCCCTGTTAATGCAAGCCTTCTGCTCAGGAGATTTCTAATGAGAGATGGAAGATGTAGACAAAAGCCTAATAGTAATCCATGGTAGGAGCTATAGATCAGAGAGCCCCTGAAGTGACTATGGGGTATGTGTACTGTGTTATTTCCCTAAAAAGAAATACAAGATTCAAAAGATGATGAATAAATGGTAGAGTGCAGCATGTATGTACTTGATGTACAACAGAACGTCTACTTCTTCCCCTTCCATTTATTTGTCTATGGTAGAGTGTAACATGCATTCACAACTATCGACAGGTACCCAGGTTGGTGCTTGTATAACAGAGAAAAGGAATCTGTTCAGTTATGCTCTGTTGACTTCTCATGTGTCTGAGCAGAGAAGATCTTTGATTGCTAAACATGTGGACAGCAGCTGATCTATACATTTAGTTCCATAGTCTGCTCCTGGTGAAACCTCTGAGCAGTTTGACATGCAAGTTCTTCAGTTGTCAGCAAGACAGAGGCTCCCTGAATTCTGATTGGTACAGAGATAGGACAGAATATCTCCAAGGAAGCAAGACTTTGGTCTTTTTCCCTGGGCATCACAAAAAATCTCAATAGTGAGGAGATAGCCTCTGCAGTTTCAGTTGTAAAGGAGGTGGAGCTAGGAGGCCTCTTGGATTATGAAAGCATTCTCCAAATGAAAATGCCAATTTCCTAAGATATCAGAGATAAAAGTCTGTCCTGCTTTCCTGTGGCACAAAATCCATGGGAGCATGGGAGTTTCTGAGGACGGATGCCATTTTATGTATTGTGTGTGTATGTGTGTGTTTCTGTGTTTGTGTGCTAGGAGAAGTATTCAAACCAGTATGTGCTATGCATTGTCTGAGTTTTAATCCTTGGAGGACTTCTATTTTCTGAGTAGTAGCAGAGAGCACAGGGGTATATTTGGTAGAGAGTGGAGATGGAAGGAGCTGGGAGATATGTAGGGAGGGGGAAAGAGGTTCTGGATGTATTATATGAGGTAATAAAAACAAATTAAATACTTAAAAACATGCAGAAGGAATGTGGTGCAAAAAAGGCATTCATAATGATGAGAAACTTTTTCTTTTCTGCAAACTTTTATAATATAACAACATTCTGGTGATAAACACAGTTTGCTTGATCTGCTTCAGTTTTAAGTTTTATTCAATAAATCTATGCTAAAACAAACAGAAGAAACATACAAATACAAACTTCACTGAATTGCACCTTGCTGCTTGGGTCCAGTTCCACTAATAAAGGAGGATATCTGATGAGATGAGGTACTTGTTTTTATTTGAGATGGGAGCAGCTGAGTAAGGTAAAAGCACAAGAATGTTGTTTAGTCTCCAGTCAAAACAGGTGGTATTGGAATAAGAAATATATCTAAGAGCTCATCAATATAATGAATGGCATAGTAATGTATCAACTTGTTTGTATGATATGCTAGTGTTTGTAGGTAAAAGTGTGCTAGGAAAAATAGTTCCCAACTCATAAAGAAACATGTTCTGTGGATGATCTAAAGACATATATACTGATGTGTCATGAGTAGGTGGGGTCTTAGCATCACTAAGAACATTAGTAGATTGTGACAACCTGTGAGATCATAATGGTTGCCTGGCAAACCAATGAGATTCTTGTGGTCCCTTCTCATCTGGACAACAAGCATGGGACAGGTAAGATGTAATGTTTTCTTTGGATATGTTACTTTTCAAGATCAGTATCCTCTACAACTTTCATTTCAGTATATGCTGGTGGTGGTTCTTCCAATCAAGCCACAGCCCAAGCCATGGAATCTGTCTTGGAGCTGGCAGTAGAACCCAAGACAGGGATACCTGATGACATAGGTACAGTCTGTGGAAAAACTAATCAATATGGAGTAGGAAGCTAAGATGTCCATAACAGGGTGAGTTTTCTATTGGGTACATTTCTTCAACAAGATTTGAAGCTATTTCTTAGATTAGTTCCTGGTTAAGGAGGTAGGCATTCCATCTTGTATGGAAGCTGCTCAACTTCTTCTATCTGATTGTCTCTAAAAGCCTGAATTCACAGTGTCATTACCACATGAGAAGACTGCATTGTGGCTCACACTTGAGCCTGGTGTCACAATGTCCTCGGAGGGTCCTGCACCAATGTTAAAGTCAGGGTGTTGCTGTTGGATGTTGAAAAATCTTGATTATGCCTCTGTGCCCTGAGTCATTGGTTTTCTTTCTGAGGTTTCTGGACTCTATTTCTGCTAAGAATTGGGTTCCATTCTTTCTATTTATGTTGTCTGTGGTTATTAAAATGGAGCCATTCCAAGTAGCTAGTGTCTCAGTTACTTTGAAATAAGAATGCTGTACAACCTTTAATACACCTCCCTCCCATTTATTCTATCTGGGAGATTCATCTCTTGCCAGAATAGCCTAAAGTAATGACTGTGTACTCAGTTGGGATTCATTTGGTGGGCAGCAAATTGAGGTTTTGTTCAGAGGGAGGGCCCAGTATGTGGCTGTAACTTCAATGCAGCATGGGATTCTACATAAATTAGTGTAGTGAGCCAGAATGTTTTAGTGATGCACACTTTTTCTAGTTTTCACATCAGAGCATGGATGAAGGGAGACTGCTTCCTCTATGATAGGACATGGGGACATTTTATCTTAAGATTTCTAGGGAATTTAACACATAGTGACCCTCTTGTTTAGTTCAGTCTCCTGAGGCCAGGAAGTGTCTAAAATACCTTACCAAGTACTCAAGAAAACACAATCTCTCAATTCCATTGTTATCCCTGCTTAGAACTGATGTAAAAGAGTAGCAGCCCAGTGATAGTGTTTTTATGCAGGTTGGACAGAAATGTAAATGTGGCCTGGCATTTGGAAGCCCAGGGACCAAACAGTTGTGAGGTGGGGAAAGTGACTTCAAAGGCATGGGTATTCTTATATTCTGGAAGGCAGGAGCCACATAGCTCTCACAGCTCTTTGGAAGAAGTGCTCAATAGGAAGTTATCCTGTCATTCAGGAAGCTAGGAGTCACACAGCTCTGGCAGCTTTCAGGCAGGGAAGGCTTCCCCAACTGAGCTGGAGTGTTCCAATGTAACAACTCCTCTCTGTTCTGCTCACTTCTTCTCTGCTCTGAGGGGAGAAGCTCCCCTAGTGTTGCAGCTCCAAAGAGATATGCTAAGCTGAACTGAGATGTTCTAGCTGAGTTGAGGTGTTCTTCTCTGCTTCTTCTCTTCTCTTAACTTCTTCCTTTCTTTTCTCCTATTTATGGCTGCCTCTACTTGGGAGGTAGTCCACAGGTAAAGTTGTCCTCCCTAAGGAGTAGAGTACAGAATGTTGCTCATTATATAATGTCCCTGGGGTGAGGAGCATCCCAGAATGGCCTGTGATTGTTTAGATGTTTTTTCCTTACTTGGCCCGCCAGGAGAGGGTGGAGGGTCCTAGCTAAGAGCAATGTGTATTAGTTTGTCCAGTTCCTTGCTGATCTGCCAGGTTGGGCCCCCTCAGCCAGCTTGGAGTGGGGATCCTGATAGTTCTAGGGTGAGCTGTCCTTTGGTGATCTGAAGTCCCAGAGCTCCCAGTCTAGCATAGCCAGACTTCCACAATGGGGAAATTTAGTAGCTCCACAGTGGTCTGCTGGAAAATTTGGGTCTCATGGTGATCACAGGGGGATATGGCTGGGAACTCATTATCTCCAGCAGTGTAGGAAGTGAGCTAAGCAGCAGCTCCAAAAAGCAAATATGCCCAAAGCCAGAGGTGGCACCTCCAATGGGACTCCAGGGACAGGAGCAGTTGGTGAGCTATGGGCACTCCGTCATGCTGCAGGCTGAGCAGCCATGCATGCACGTGAGTAGAGCCATGGGTCAAGACCTGCCTTGCAGACTGGGTAATAGGCAAGGAGGTTGGAGGAATTCTGCAGCCACTTCCCTTCTTGGGGATTGCCTTGCTGCCTCCTTTCTTGATGCACCGGACAGGGATGCCACCCACACATAGGCCTGGCAGGCAGTACGGTGGCCGTGTCCATGTGAGTCCGCTTGGTGGAACACAAAGGGCAGAGTCAGTGACCTTTGGACTCCCTTGGCTCAGCCCTGGCCTAGTCCAGGTATCAGTAGGTATTTTGTTAAAGATTACATAGAATGTGTAGATTTCTTCTGATAAAATGCTCATTTTTACTATGTCAATCCTACCACACCAGGAGCATGGGATATCTTTCCATCTTGTGAGCTCTTCTTCAATTTACATCTTTAAGGAAAAAAGTATTTGTCATTCAAGTCTTCCAATTGCTTGATTAGACACACCCCAATATACCTGATGTTGTTTGTAGGTTTGTAAAGTTGTTGTTTCCCTGAATTCTTTCTCTGTCTATCTGTCATTTGTATATATGGGAGCTAAAGACTTTTTAAGTTAATCCTGTAGTCAACCACATCACTGAAGATGTTTATCAGCTATAGATGTTCCTTTTTATAGTACTATTGAATATGTATGGAGAGAGGGGACAACTGTGTCTTGTTCCAGATTTTAATAGAATGATTTTGACTTTCTCTCCATTTAATTTCATGTTGGCAGAGTTTTTGCTGGAAATTGCCTGTATTATGTTTAGCTATAGAATGCATCTCCAAACTCTCCAATAGTTTTATCATGAAGGGGTGTTTGATTTTGTCAAAAACTGTCTTCGGATCTAGTGACGTGACCATGTGAGCTTTTTTTCTTCTTTCAGTTTGTTTAGATGGTGGATTACATTGATTAATTTTATATGTTGAATCATCCCTGTGTGTCTGGGATAAAGTCTATTTGTTCATGGTGGATGATTTTTTTAATGTGTCCTTGGATGTGGTTTATGCATATTTATTAAGTATATTTAAATCTCTGTTAATGATGTATATGGGTGTATAACTCTCTTTCTTTGTTGAATCTTTGTATGGTTTGTATATTAGTGAAACTGTGGCTTCAAGCATTAGTTTGGCAGTGTGCATTCTTCTATTTTAAGGAGTAATTTGAGGAGCATTTAGCATTCAGAGCTAAAACATTCTGGTCATAGGCTTTATTTCAGAGGCTTTTATTGTCTTCTTGTATTTATTTGTGAGTTACAGGTTTGTTTAAATTTTATTAGATTTTATTCAATTTTTTGTGCAGTATCTATCAAGAAAAGCTTCCATTTCCTTACTATTTTTCAATTTTGTGGAGTCAAGTGATGTTGCTTTTATAAATGAGGGAGTTCTTGTGTTAGGGATATAGATGTTAGGAATTAGAATATTATCTTGGTGGGTTTTTCATTTAACGAGTATGATGTGTCCTTCCCCATCTCTTCTAAATAATTTTGGTTTGAATTCTATTGTATGGGATATTAGTATCTTTACACTAGCTTATTTTTCACTATTTACTTGGTAAATTTTTCCCAAAACTTTTCTCTGAGGTAATGTTTATCTTTGACATTGAGGTGTGTTCCTTGTATGCTGTGGAAGAATGGATTCTGTTTTTAAATCCATGATGTTAGTCTCTGTTTTTTTTTTAATTGAATAATTGGAACAATCAATGTTGAGGGGTACCAATGACCATTGATTGTCAGGACTTGTTATTTTGCAATTATTGATGTGTGTGTGTGTGTGTGTGTGTGTGTGTGTGTGTGTGTGTTTCTTTCTTTTGAATATGATATTGTGAACTAACTTAATTCTTGTGTTTTCTTGATAGTAGTTAACTTCTTTCTGTTGAAGTTTTTATTCTATTACCTTCTGTAGGGCAGGATTTGTAGATAGGTATTGTTTGAATTAGGATTTATCATGAAATATTTGATTTTCTCTATGTATGATAATTAACAGTTTTGCTGGATATAGTTGTCTTGTTTGGCATCTATGTTCCTTAGAGTCTGTATTATTTCATTCTAGGCCCTTTTGGCTCTCAGTGTCTCCACTGTGAAGTCAGATGTAATTCTAATAGCTTTGCCTCTTTATGTTATTTGATCTTTTTCCGCTTTCAGCTTTTAGTATTCTTTCTTTGTTGTATATGTTTAGTGTTTATGATTATTTTGTCGTAAGGGTTCTTTTCTATTCTGGTTTATTTTGTGTCCTATAAGCTTCTTGTACTTTTATAGGCATTGCTTTTTTAGTTTTGGAAAGTTTTCTTCTATAATTTTGTTGAAATTTTTATCTTTACTAATATTATGAGAGTATCTGTAGCCTCATATGTGATAGGAAACTGTTTGATATGCTATGTCTTCAGAACCTACAATCTTAACTTTCCTGTAGAAAATTGAGTTTTGTATCTTGAGATTTATCTTCTCTGGGAAATTATTTGTTAAAAAAAAAAACCACCTATCAGCAGGCTTAGCCATCAAGTGGCATTATTGCTGAGTCATTTCACTGGCTCTTGTCTGGTAGACACATACCAGCAGATGTTGCCAACATCTGCATGGGTCATCGGTATCTACAATGACCCATCTTTAAACAGCCCCATGATAGGGGCTGTAATTCAGAGAGCCCATGAAATGGCTAAGGCAAAATGTGTACTATGTTCCTTCCATAGAGAGGAATCGAAACTTCCCACAGGTACAGAATACAAAGCAGAGTGTGTGATTTATGTAGCAGAATAGACAACAGGGACACCTAATTTTTTTCCATGTATCATTTTAATACAATGAACAATGACTGATCTATAGTGGATTTCCCCCTGAATTCCCAAGCAATTGATAGGTACCCACTTTGTTACAGGTATCAAAGAGATTAGGAATCTACTCAAATATGCTTGGGTGGCTCCTTATGTCTCTGAGCAGAAAAGATCTTTGATTGCCAACCATGTAGACAGCAGGTGATGAATTTAATTCCATTGCCTTGCTCCTTGTGAAAACTCTGAGCAGGTCAACATGAAGCAAGTACAGTTGTCAGCAACACACAGGCTCCCTGGATTGTGGTTTATTTCAAAGTAGGACAGGATATTTTCCCAGGAACCAAGAATGTGGTCTTTTTTCTGAACATCACAAAAGATTCTGTGAGGAGATATCCTTTGCAGTTTTCAGTTCTAAGGGGTGTGGACTTAGGAGGCCTGTTAGGTTATGATGGCATTCCCCAAAGGAAAATGCCAATTTTCTAAGAAATCAAAGATAAAAGCCTGTCCTATTACCAGAGGCACAAAATATATGGGTGCTTGGAAGTTTGTAAATATGGGTTCCATTTTATATATTCTCTGTATTTGTGCTTGTGTTTGTATATAAATATGTGCTTCTTGTTAGTGTGCTCAGAAAAGAAGTCAAAGGAAACATGCTATATGCCATGTTTGAGTATTAATGATTGTAGGACAGCTCTTTTCTGAGTAGAAGTAGAGGGAAGAAAGTGTAGATCTGTGGAATAGGGGATTTGAGAGGAGTGGGAGGAGAGGAGGAGAGGGAGGACAAAAGACTGAATGAATTTTTATGAGATAAGTAAACAAATAAAAAAATCAAAAAAGTCAGGCAGAATGAATGTTTTGGGAAAGGAGTGCAATGATTATAAAGTATATTTTTGTTGGTTTTGTTTTTTTATGTGTCTGCAGCCATTTTAACTTTTATATAATGAATTCAAGCTCAAAAAAAGAATACATATTCAAACACCAACATCTATGTATTGTACCTTGACAGTTACATTTTTTTAAACATGATGTAAGAAACTTGTTTTTATTTGAGTGATTGTGTGACAAGGGGCTGAGTAAGGAAAAAGCACAAGAATATTGTTAGTCTCCAGTCTGGTGGCATTAGAGCAAGAGAATCTGAAATATGTCTGAGAGCCCAGCAATATATACTGAATGGCATAGTAATGCATCCACTTGCTTGTGTGCTTTACTATAGCCTTTGTACATAAATGTGTGGTTGGAGAAATAAATATTTCCCGATTAATAAAGAGACTCATATCCTGTTGATAAAGACATGTATTCTGATGTGTCCTGAGAGGGTGGGATCTGCATGGCATTAAACACATTAATAGATTGTGACAACCTGTGAGATCATAATGGTTGCCTGGCAAACCCAATGAGATTATCTTATGTTCCTTTATTATCTGGACAACAAGCATGAGGCAGCTGAGATGCTGTGATTTTCTTTGGATATGTTACTTACTCAAGATCAGGATCCTCTACAATCTTTCATTTCAGCAGATGCTGATGGTGATTCTTCCAATAAAGCCATAGCCCAAGCCTTGGAAGCTTTTCTGGAGCTGTCACCAGAACTTAAGTCAGGGATACCCGAGGTCCTAGGCTATAGTCTGTGGAACAACTAATCAGTATGGATTAGGAGTTTAAAAGATGTCCACAACAGGGTGAGTTTTTCACTGGATACATTTCTTCAATAAAATTTGAAGCTACTTCTTAGATTAGTCCCAGTTTTAGGAAGTAGGTGTTGTATCTAGTATGTCAGTTGCCCAATATCTTCTATCTGATGGTCTCTTAAGAGTCTGAATTCACAATGTAATTACCATGTGGGAAGAAAGATTGCATTGTGGCTCACACTTAAGCTGGGGTCACAGTGGTTTCTGTGGGTCCTATAGCAATATCAAAGTCAGGATGTTGCTATTGCGTGCTGAGAGATCTTGTCTCTGCCTCTTATCCCAGAGTCATTGGGTTTGTTTCTGAGGCTTCTGGACATTATTCCGTCTAAGAATGGCATGGATATATTTATCTTTACATATATATATATTCCCCCCTAGAGCGTGAGATACCCCAAAATTCCAGGAATCTGAAATCATGCAAAAAGCAAGGGGATTTTATTGAAGCTCTAGCTTAGAATCTCAATCATCACTGATGCAGTGGACCAGTATTGAGATTCCCCAAGCAGCAATTAGGCAGTGTTTTTATCCAGGTTATAATAGGCAGGATGGAATTATTTTCACTCAGCAGCTATGGATTGCGTGATATTTTAGCATGTAATGTTCTATTGCAAAGAAATGGTGGATTAGGGAGTACAACTTCTGGTTGACTCTGTCTCATATGGCCACTCATCAGTCCTAGAAGGGGATACACTCAGTAATGTTGGCTTTAAACAAAGATATCAGCAGGAGCAGATGGCTTTACTCAAACAAGTAGTTGTCCTTGCGATGAGGTCGTCCTGCATCCTTGGGCTCTTTATGGTTTCTGATAGGTTGCCCTTGGGAAGGGGGTTTTTACTGCTTTTTCTTAGGAATTACTTGGCTTGTAGGGTTAGGCCTAGGACAGGAGATTGACCACATACATTGCTGGACCTTGACTAGGCCTTAGATGAGGGACTTTGCACATACACATAAACAGAAATGGAATTTAGTGCCTTCATATATACTTATATGTATATGCGTGTACATATACATATATGTACATATAAGTATAAATATATACATATATATATATAAATATGGATATACATATATGTATATATCTGTACACATATACACATTAAGGTGAAACCATTCTGAGTAGCTAGTACCTTAGTTACTTTGACATCAGAATCCTGTACAACCTTTATTGCTACCTCCATCCCATTGACTCAATATGGGAGACCGATCTCTTGCCAAAATTTCCTAAGGTCATGAGTGGGTACTCACTTGGGCGTCATGTAGTAGGCAGCATAATTGAAGTTTTTGTTCAGCAAACAGCCCAAGATGTCGAAATAGGTTCAGTGCATCATGGCATTCTTGGTGAATTACTATGGTGAGTCAAAATGGTTTTCTGATGCAGTTTTTTAAAAATTTTCTCATCAAAGCTTAATATGAAGGGATATTGCTTACTCCATGATTTTATCTTAGAATTTCTAGGTAATTTAGTACACCGTGACCCCCTTTATCCATTGTTTCTCCTGAGACATGCAGGAGTCTAAAATACTTTACCAAGTAGAAACAAAAACAAAACATCCAAGTTCCATTTTTGGCCGTGTTTAGAATTGATGTAAGAGAGTGTCAGCCCAGTGTTAGTGTTTTTATTCAGCTCAGACTTAAATGGAAAAGTGGCCAGGAATTCTGGAACCCAGGAACCACACAGTTCTGAGGTGATAAATGTGTCCCCAAAGGTAGTGTTGCAGCTCTGAGATGAAGGTACCCTAGCAGTTGAGAGCACAGTGACCACGCAGTGCTACAGTTCTGAGATGTGGAAGATGTCCCCAGTGGGAAGGTATGCGGATACTCAGGAAGCCTGGAACCACAAAGAAGACTTTCCCAGCTGAGCTGAGTTGTTCGGGCTGAGCTGAAGTGTTTTCTCTTTTTCTTCTCTTCTCCTTTCTTCTCTTCTCTTCTCTTCTTCTCTGTTTCTTTTCTTCACTTCTCTTAATGGCTGCCTCTATTGGGGAAGAAGGTAGCCGTTGAAGCTGTGCCCCCTATGAACAGTGTACAGAAGACTGATCTCTATATAAGGTTCCAGGGGGAAGGAGTCTCTCAGCATGGCCTCTGATTATAGGGATTTTTAGCCCATATTTGGCTAACCTAGGGAGGGTGGAATGTCTAAGCTTAGGACTATGTGTGTTAGATAGGCCACTTTGGTTCTGATCTGGCCAGGTTGGTGGGCATTCAGCTAGCTGGGAGTGGGTACCCTAGTAGTCCCAGTTGCTTTCCTATGGGGGTCTCAAGTCCCTGAGCTCCGCAGTCTTGCAGAGCTAGACTCTCAAAAAGGGGAAATGTTGATGGTCCCCAGTGGTCCTTTGTATCATTTGAGGTCATGGTGGACACATGGATTTGTTGTCAGGGATCCAGAGTATCCAAGGTCCCCAGCAGTGAAGGGAGGAAGCCAAGCAGCAGCCTCAAAAGGCAACTGGCATCTTGAGATCCGATCTTGAGGGCTGATGGAAAAAGTCAGTTTTGCTCCACAGCAGAAACACAGTTAGCAGTGCAACGGCAGTTTGGGTGTGGCAGGGTCAACAAGCAGTGAAACAAAGATCCTTGGAACATAGCCACTGAGGGAAGAGAGAAAAGATGGGGTCCTACACCCATGAGTCTACATTAAGATTTGGGCAAAGGTGAAATGTTGCCCCTCGTTTTGTAAATCCCAAATCTGGTTGAGAATAAGACTATACCAATCAAATCACATTTGAAGCAAGCAAGCTTTAAGTAAATTAACTGAGTTTGGCCAAGAAGATGGATTCTAACAAGGACCATTCTGAGGTATGCATGCAGTGAAACTGCCACCCTCCGTAGCTCACTCAGAACGGCCCTGAATCACAAGGAAAAGGTGTTTAAAATATAAAACCCTTAAGCCTATGCACTTCCCACCAGGCACAATCAGTTGCAAGTATCTATCCTGATATACTTCCTGTCTAGGTTATTTCTCACTACTTGAGTGACCAGGTACATCTGCAGCATGGAGCACATCCTGTGCAGTAGGGTCAACTTGTGATCTTGCCCCTCCGTACCTAATAATCCTAGAGGTTCTGTCCTTCAGCAATGGAGATTTAAGACTGTCTTACTTGAACGGCCCAACCTAGCATTCCAGGAGGTTATCTCTTTTTCTTTTAAAGATATCTTAGCGCGCAGTGAAACTAAAAATTAAAACATCATGTTCACTCTTACTGTTTCTTTCAGTGTTCTAAGTAGAAAATGGATACCTTATTGACAAAGCCCCATTCACTTTCCAAAGATCTTCAAGCACACCCATAACTTACAAGCTAGGGCAAAAAATGTTCTGTTTATTGTGGCATATGGATATAAATTTGAGTGCACACATTCCCTCTACTCAAACTTCTGTTTCCTATATTGGATTTATGATCATAAACTGATTATATTGTATCCTCTTTAGGGAGCAGTTCAGATGAGGTGATTTATCTGTGTATATGTTACAATACCCCATAATATCCTGTAACAGCTTTTATTTCTGCATTTATGCATTGGTACATTTCTGCATTTCTACTTTGGTGATGATGTTTCCAATAAAACTATGACACAAGTCCTGAATGCTAAATTGTACCTCTCACTAGTACCCAAGGCAAGGTTCACTGATAACATAGGCTGTAGTCTGTGGATATATTCTAATGCAAGGTTTTCAACAATGGATAGAAAGCTGAAGCCCTCTACGTTATCCAGGACAGGATGAGTTTGACACTGTGTACTAGTTCTCACAAGGTATAGTTATTTCATAGAATGGTTTCTGGGTGATGAGGTAGATGTTTTCACTACTGTAGTCTCTTTGAACTTCTAATATTTGATGTTCTCCAGGAGCCTGGGTTCACTGTGTCATTACCACCAGGGAAGACTGACTGCTTTGTATGTCAAACTAAAATAGTGCCAAGGAAAATAGCTTAGAGGACTGCACCCTGTACAATTCAGGAATTGCTACTCCACGCTGTGGGGAGGGGGTGTCTCAGCTTTGACTTTGGCCCAGTGTCAGTGATATTATACCTCAGGATTCTGTATCCTCATCCACCTAAAAATGGGTTTCCATTCAGTTTTCATAATGTGTAATAAATTATGATTGATGTGCCATTTTACTAGACAGTATATGTGATCCTTGAAAATGAGATCCTGCTCAATCTTCATCCCTAAAGACCATTTACCAAGATGGGGGAAAACATCACATGACAGAATTGCCTAAAATAGTGAGTGGTTTGCCATCTGGGACTCTTTACAGTAAGCAGTTATTAAGGCAGTCTGGCTCAGCAGAGGTCCCAGTAAATGGACCTATGTTATAAGCAGCATGTCATATGACATTCCAGGTGAAATACTACCCCAAATCAGAATTGTCATGGTAATGCAAACACTACTGTACTTGGGATTTCTTGTCAGGTCTTGATTCAAGGGAAGTTTGTTTCCTCCAGGACACCGCAATTGCTCATTCTGTCCAAGATCTGGTTACCTTGGTGACAAGTGCAGTTTCCTAAGGTAGTGGCATTCTAGAATTCTTGACCATGTAGAGACAAAAAAGCTTAGCAGGGATGCAAAACAATATTCATACAACAGTCTAACTTTTGGAGATTGGGAAAGGGGGAGAGTTGATGGGCTCCATTCCTGACATCCTAACAGAAAACATAGATATCTAAAATTTACACAGCCCCAGTCACTGTCCCAAGGTGCTTTCTCTGCTCTCCACAGGCACCCATAGCTCATTTATGGAACACTACATGTTCTGCTAATTTTGGCCCAAGCTCATGCAGGTGGGCACATAAAGTTCTTTCCTTCAATGTTTGTTTTTGCTTTTATTTTTTGATTTTAAGGTAATCATATTTTCCACTTCTATTTGTTCCCTCCAAAACTTCCCATGTACCCTGATTCTTCTATCCACTCTGAAAAAGTTGACATGCATGGCAGCCTAAACCAGAGTTTGAAAATCCTAACAATAGATATGCAAAATGAAACAGCAGAAGACCACAGTCCTAAACAAAGATCTACAAAAAGGAAGAAATGTTAGAGTGGAGGAAATAGTCTTCCCTAGGTAAGAGAAATAGTAATTACTCAATATCATTTTTAGAATATACTATTATTAGAGTAAACCCCCCTTTTTGATCTTTACATAACACTTGTATTCACTTCATTGCTCATTTGTTTATTCTTTTCTCATTAATTGTTTTATCTAAAGTTAACTCTATAGATAAGAATATTCACCACTAACTACATAAGTAAAACCTTCCCAATTACCTGTCCTTCATGCCACTCACCTTGTTTTCCTTCCTACATAGATGACTCCGTATCTACTTCCCATCATTTATCCTTTGTTCTTTTCTTACTCATGTTCCTTTCTGCCTCTGTTTAGTGTCTTTTCGCTTCTTTCTTTCTTCACTGCTTTTTTCCTGTTTGCTTTCTTTTTTTATTTGTTTTAAATGCAATCTATTAGGACATCTGTATCATGGACCAATTATGTGTCAGATAATGTTGAGACAAGAAACCAGAACTAATACAAGGTTTTGTGAGCACTGTGCCTTCGACTGTAGATTAGGCATCTGCCACAGCTAGTTTTATTAGTAAGCAGATATTTAAGACTTTCTTCATGGTGAATATGAGGAAAAGCAGAAATCTGTATGAAGGTACAAAATTGAGCTTAAATACAGTGAATCAGAAGAGTTTCTTGTGTCCACTTACACTGCTTATGTGGCTTATCTAGGAAAAATGCTTCTTGGGCTAGTTGACCCTTTTTAATCTGGGGTCACTTCACTCCACCTTGGTCAAGATTCCCAGGAGGAATGAAGTGATCACAGTCGAGAAAGGCTTCCAAGCGTCTTTTTTCCTCCTTGGTATGTCATGCTTCCCTCCTTGTCAAGCTACTCCCTATTTGCAGGTAGAAGAATGAGTAGCATGGGACCTAATATTAATCAGTTAAAGGTGTATGGAAATCCCTTGAAATCCCTTGCCAGTTAAACATGGGGCCATGATGACAGCTGAGGGTCCTATACCATGTACAAATCAGGATTTTGCAATTTCATTCTGGGATGTCTTCTCTGTCTTTGGTTCCGGGGTCAATGATCTTTTTCTTCAGACTTCTTCAGGCTCATCCAGCTAATAATGGAATTCAACTTATCTTTTCAAATGGGTTCTCTCATTGAGGTGGAGCCATTTTACCAGACAGTGTCTATATTCCTTGGAAATGAGAATCCTGTACAATCTTCAACCCTAAGTCCATTCCACTTACTCAACATGGGAATAATATCATTTTCCAGCATTGCCAGAAAAGTGAGTGGGTTGCCACATAGGAGTCTTCGAATAGGCAGAAAATTGTGAAATTTGGCTCTAGAGAGGGCACATTAAATGGACCTAGGTTAAAAGCATATGATGTTGCAGGTGAAATACTGCCCTGAATCAGAATGGTCTTGGTGACACACACACTGCTTTCTTTCCTTTGGATTTCTTTTCAGGCCTTGCAGTGAGGGTGGTCTGCTTCCTTCAGAACATGGCACTGGTCCCTTATAGCCTTTGGAATTTGAGGTATTGTGACTCTGATGACGAGTGCAGTCTTCTGAGGCATGCAGAGGTCTAGATTTCTTGTTCTATCAGAGATAAAAACACAGTTCCAAGTGCCCATTGTGGCCATATTTAGCAGGGATGCATAACAGTAGTCACCCAGAAGTGCCTGTGGGCTTTGCAAAGGGGAACATGCTGGGCCCTTTCTTGTTTTCCTAGCAGAAAAAATGAGAGATCCAAATTTAACACAACCCCAATCACTGTCCCAAGCTTCCTTCTCTGTTTTCTATACACATCATAGCACATTTCTTGGCATATACCCCACTATAACCAAAGAGACAAGCAAAACTACTAAATTAGTTAAACTACAAGTAAAGTCTAAACTTTTGTTCCTTTTTCCCTAATCACAGTCAATTAAATTTTTTTTACATGTTTAAACTCTGTGTGTGTGCATGCCTGCATGAGTCACAGCATGCAAGTGAAGGACAAATGACAACTTTTGGGAGTCAGTGCTCATCTACCATGTGGATTCTGGGAATGGAACTCAAGTTGTCAGGCTTAGCAGTAAGCTCCTTTACCTGCTGAGCCATCTCCCTGACCTATAAACCTTATTTTTGCAAAGACACTATCAACAGAGTACAAAGGTAACACAGAGAAGAAAGAAGGAAAATACTTATAAATTACGTGTCTGGTGTGGAGCAAACATACTGCAATATACAGAAGACTCCTAAAACTCAGAACAGGGAAATAATCTAATTCAAAGTGTTCATAGGATTTGAACAATTTCTGCAAAGAAGATATTGGCCAGTGAGCCAATATGGCAAGTGAGCACAGGAAAAAGACACTGGAAAGCCAATCGTTAGGGAAATGCAAGTCAAAACTACAGTGAAATATTATTTCATTATTTTGGCTGATATTAAAGAAAAATCAAAAGTAAAATCGGTAGCCATGGTCCCACGGTTGTACACAAATGTTCTGCACTTAAGTCTTGTACTCTCATTGTATAATTTTAAAATGGCAAGTAGTCAGATTTAATATAGGTTAAAGAAGAAAGAAAAAGTTTAGCAGATGTGATTGTTAAATCTTGATCATCAACTTAATGGGATTTAGAATCTCCTGGGAACAAAGTTCTATGTCACTGAGGAGTTTCCAAAGAGCTGTAATGGAGGTGGAAAGACCCACTTGAATGTGATCAGCAGGACTCTGTGGTCTAGGGTCTAGACAAAAAGCAAAGGAGAAAACCTAAGTACCAGCACTGACCTGTCTGCTCCCTGACTGAGAGCACAATGTGACCAACTAGCTTACACTTCTGCCAGCATGCCTCCCACTTTAATATGTGATGCTATCAGACTGCAAGCTAACACAAACCCTCCCTCTCTTAAGTCACTTTCAGGTATTTTTGTCACAGCAATGAAGAAGATAGTTAGCATCATGTATTGCTAAATGAAGTTGGGATTGTAGAGCAATAGGTTGTGAAGAGCCATGTTAAAAAGACTAGACTTGATCCTGCAGGTAATGTTAAGAAACAGTCAAAGCTTAAATAGGAGAAATATGTGCTCACATTTCTGATTTGCAAGGTAAATTCTAAGGAATAATACAAAGATAGGTTGGAGGAAGAAGATGGCGAATAGGTTTTCTCTGATCCAGACAGGGTCTCAGCTGCTGCTACTTGACCAAAGACATACTAATTTAATATTCTTCCTTCAAAATTATGAAGGGAAGGGGAATTCAGTAGTTACCTATGAAAAGACTTGGTGAGTGACTTTAAACTTATATTTTTTTTTAGTTTATATACCTAATATAACCATATCATAAAATTCTTAAAAGTTGTGGGGGCAGGAAATGACCTTAAGCGAACCATGATTCAGCCACAGTCCTTTTAGTATTTTAGTACATTAGTTTTTTTTTTCTTTTAATCAGTTTTATTTTATCTTCAAGATGAAGCAGCCAGCCTATGACGTTAGAAGTAACATGAGCTGAGTCAGATCCAGAGAATCATAACCGAAGTAATCACCAAGTTTATTTTAGCGAGAACAAGGCAAAAGTCCTAAGTTAAAGAGCCAAGTCAGAAACACGTCAAAAGCAAGAAAGCAAGTGGATGGTGGAGGTGAGGTGATCACAAGTTCCAGGCTAGTCTGGGCTAAAGAGTTCCCAAACACCATGGGCTACATAGCAAGGCCTTGTATCAATATAAACAAATGTATCAAACAAACATGAAGCAAAGAGCAACAGAATAAAGGATGGCTGTGTTAAAATGTGCGGTGGCCTGAATGTGTGTGACCCTTCAAAATTCCTGTGTTGG
This sequence comes from Cricetomys ansorgei, assembly GCA_026225945.1. Lineage (NCBI taxonomy): Eukaryota > Metazoa > Chordata > Mammalia > Rodentia > Nesomyidae > Cricetomys > Cricetomys ansorgei. Next base: position 666,396 of record JAMJFZ010001255.1, on the reverse strand, counting down.
AAGTTAATACCTAATGAGATAGTGTTCAGAGGTAAGGCCTTTTGGTAATTGATTAAATCATTAATTATAAAGGGAATTATGTATTCATAAAGAAAATTACAGGATACTATCCTGGCCCTTCTGTCATATGAAGATTCCGCAAAAGGTACTTAGAAGCAGAGATCCACCCTTCAGTACACAACAGGTCTACAGACAGCTCTCTAAGGGGTTCCTGAAGGGGTAGCAGTTCTAGCAGGTGGGGCTTGCAGCTCTGTCTTTGATCTAGTTTCATAATCCTTTCCACAGTCTTCATCACCCCCAACACTCCCCAGGGGTGCTCCAGAAACCCACAGTTTTAAGGAAACCTTAAGGTTATTTCTGTGTCTCTCATCCATGCATGATTGCCTACTTGCCTGTCCTAACTGCCCCCTCTCCATGCTCGTTCTATCTTCTGCTCATATTCTCCCTACTCTCTTTTTTTTCCCTCCCTTCTCCCCAAGTGCCTTCTCCTCTCACTAAGTATGCCCTCCGACTCTGTTGTATTTCTAAGCTTCCTTTCATACCAGGCTTCTCTGTCCTTCTCCCCTGAAACCCACCCTCTCAACCCATATCTCAGCCCTTTCTCCATCTTCAGGCTCATTCTCTCCCTAAACTTCTGTCTCTTAGACTGTTCTGTTCTCTCCAGATGACATACACACCAACCACAATTTCACAGGGCTCTCCTTCCCTGCCTCTCACCACAGACAGCTATCTTGCACCCTGTTTCCAGTGAATCTTCCTAGTAGAGTATTCTCTCTCTAAACTCATCTAAGACATCCTCTGGAAATTATCATATATGCCGAGAAAAGAACACTTATATTATGCCCATGTTTTCCTCTCTATACAAATCAGGATACAGGAGAACACAACTTTAAGCCTACTATAGTTACAACAGGATAAAATATTTGAAAGCTGGGACTGTCCTCAAAAATCTAGGACATAATGTTGCTATAAATTCCACCTGTCCAGAATCCAGCTTTTAAGCAGATTCATGAGCAGGAAGAAACCTGAACATTGGGCTGCTGGGAAGTTTATATTCTATATAATGCTTTCAATCCAAAGAGAAGACTCCCTTACTGCTCCATCATGCCCTCTCGAAGTGTGAGAATTTTTACATCAAAAATCATATGTGATGCTGGCTTCAATGGCTACATATGCTAACAACACATACTAAACAGCACATATACTAAAAACATACATAGAGGGATTCTTTACTAGAGACTTTGTGACACTCTCAAAAATCACTGAACAAGATTGATCCCAGCTCTGAAGGGAGAGTACACAACTTGCTACTTATTAACTTATCCAGAAATCTGAATAGCAATCTCCAATGGTGATTTACCTGGTTTGTTTTAAACTTTTGGTTCCTTTTCCCACTAAAAAAAATTAGAGAAAGGTCTAGCCAGCACTTAGGAGGCAAGCAGATCTCTGAATTGGAGGCCAGGCCTATAGAGCAAGTTCCAAGACAGTCAGAGCTACATAGGGAAACCCTATGTCAAAAAAAAAGAAGAAGAAAAAATACAGAAAGTTCTTAATAACTAGGTATTCTTCTGATCCATTTAGACTTTCCATCTTGTACTACCCAACTTCTGCTAGTTCTCTTCTGTCCCAGGGTATACCTTGTGCTATAGATATATAGATAGATAGATAAACAGACAGACAGATAGATATACACACATACCTAAAATTACATTTACTTAAGGCCCACTGTACATGTAATCTTAATCAGATCTCTAATCAAGAATGTTTTCTCTAGTAAGACTAAAAAATTCCACCACCACCCTTTTTTTATTTATTTTTTGTTTTTGTTTTTTGTTTAGTTTGGTTTGATTTGATTTTTTTTCAAGACAGGATTTCTCTGTGTAGCCCTGTTACTCACTCTGTAGACCAGGCTGACCTTGAACTCAGAAATCCACCTGCCTCTGCCTCCTGAGTGTTGGGATTAAAGGCATGTGCCACCACCTCCCAGCCCCCCTTTTATTCTTTATTGTCTCTTGAAGTGACATTTCTCTTTGTGCATTAATATGACACTGTCTAGCTCTAGATAATTTTTATTCTTTTTGTCATGAATTTATGCCCACTTTATGTCCTTTCCTAAAGTGAAAGGAATATTTTAAACTTGCTTGTTTTCAGAGAACAATCTGATGGCTAGAAGATCCAGATTTAAGATGGACCCCCCCTTCCCCAGGGGAACGAAGACATCTTGTATAATACAATAAATGTTTATACTACTCCAATCTCTTGCTGACTACAGCAGCTGGAAGGGTCAAAGAGAAGAAGAAGTAATTTGTTGGTATGTTGTGCTCAGTTTTCAGTAGTCTGTACAGGTTGTACAATCCATGCACTCATGCACTCTTCTCCTAGAAGTGGCTTTTGTCTGAATTTGCACCCAAGTCGGGGTATCTAGTGTCTGAGCCCACTCCAGACCATTAACAACTAATAGAGGTAGAGGTAGGAGATGGGGGAGACAGAAAAACACGGGGATAAAGAGCACAATTTCTGGAGGTAAGCTGAAGGTTTGAGTCCTCCTGTTGCTGTTTCAGAGCTGTATGAACTTGAATGCACTTCTTACTCTTTTTGCTTCAATGTCTTCAACCATTTTGATGGTTTGAACAGGGATGGCCCCCACAGGCCCCATATTTGGATGGTTGGTCATTAGGGTCATAAACGGGACTACTAAACAGGGATGAGGAAGTGTGACCTTGTTGGAGTAGGTGTGACCTTGTTGGAGAAAGTGTGTCACTGGGAGTAGGCTTTGAGGTTTCAGAAGCCCAAGCCAGGCCCAGTGAGTGGCTCTCTCTCTTCCTGCTGCCAATCTATCCAAATGGAGAACTCTCAGCTACCTCTCCAGCACCATGTCTGCCTATGTGTTGCCACCATGCTTCCCGTTACGATGATAATGAACTAAATCTCTGAAACTGTAAGCCAGCCCCAATTAAATATTTTCCTTTATAAGAGTTGCCATGGTCATAGTGTCTCTTTACAGCAAAAGAACACTGACTAAAACATCTGTAAAATGGACATAATAACAATACCTATTTCATATAGTTGTCATAAGGATGAAATGGGTTAAAATCTAATAAGGTGCCCACAATTATAAGTACTGTATGTATCTTAAGTGGAGAAGGCACTTTTGGTAACTGTAGTGAAGAAGTGTAGCAAAGAAGAAAACAAGAACAAAAAGCAATGAAAACAGAAGCTAGGGTGTAGCTAGGGGTAGAACTAGCTTGTAGAAGGCTCCCAGCTCAAGATGCAGCATAGAAAAATAAGATCCAGAAGTTGGGGGCAGTAGAGCATGCCTTTAATCCCAACACTTGGAAAGCAGAAACAGGCAGATTTCTGTGAGTTTGAGGCTAGCCTGATCTACATAGAGAGTTCCAAGACAGCCAGAGCTATATAAAGAGTCTCAGATTAATGAATGAATAAATAAGTAAAATGTGGCTAATAATCCATGCCTCCCAAGTTCTTATCGAGAGAGGAAAAGGAATAGGGCTGAGGAGACTCAGTAAAGTGCCTGCTGTATAAGGATGAGACCAGAGTTTGATCACCACAACCTATTTGAAAAAGCCAGCCATGGTGGATGCTTAGAATCCCAGTGCTGGGGGGACCAACACAGGCAAATCCTTGAGGTTCACTGGCTAGACCCTAATCAGCAGTTCTGGGTCAACTAATAAGAGACCTTGTCTCAAAAGACAGGGTGAATAGCTCCTGAGTAAAGACACCCAAGGTTGAGCTCTGGCCTTCATACATATGTGCACATGCTAATGTGTAGTCAGTCACACAAAGGGAGTAAAAGAAATAGCAAGAGCCTATTAAGGGCATAGGGCTTTAATCCCAGCACTCAGGAGGCAGAGGCAAGTGAATGTCTGAGAGTTTAAGTCTAGCCTGAGGGATAGAGTTAAACCCTGTTTCAAAAAAAAAAGCCTACTAGAAACCCTAGGATGTAAAAGGTTGAAAAAGCACCTTGCTGTTTCCTTTTCCTTTCCTCTTATTTCCCTCTGGTAGAAAATCTTGCTGCATGACTACATCATTCAGACTGGCCTCCAACTTGTGAGTTCAAACAATACACCCACCTCAAACACCTGAGTTCTCGTGCCTATCAGTACACGCCAGCGTACCTGGCTTCCTTACCTTTTCTAAACACACCTTAGTCTTTGGATCTTACTGAAACTGAGCAACACAGTGCTTCCCTGGCCTGATAAGCCCTCCTGTTTTTTTCTCCTGTTAAACTGTTCATTGTACATCACCAGACTTAAACGCACCCACCCTTCTGACTCTTCCCTGGGCTTTTTCAGAGAGAATGAGTCACTAACTCTTGGATTCTGTGGCACTTACCAGCTGTCACCTCCATTGATTGCAGTGTGTCGTCTTTCTCATTTACAAGTCTCTGTCACCTGGTGGTCCTCCTCAATGAGGAAAGCCAGATCTTATTCTCACAGCATCTAAGGCAGCACTTGGCCCTCAACAGATACTGATGAGAGGAGGATGATAATAGCAAACACATAAACCTGCCTACTTCTAGGCATTGTTTCAAGTGGTTTTACAAATATTAGCCTGTTTAATCCTCATAATAACCCTGTAAATTCCTGTCATTTCTATCCTACAGATGAGGAAAAAGACACAGGGAGGTTATGGAATTTGCTTATGGTCACTCAGCTGCTAATTGATCAAGGCCAGGATCCAAGTAGTTGGTGTCACAGTCCAGGCTCTGCACCTACTCACTGCTACAGAGCCTCCCAGCAAACACGGGAGCAATCCAAAACAAATCTGGCCCTTCTCAAAAATCGTTAATTTTTATTTTTATTTATGTGTAAGTACCTATGTGAGTGCAGGCTCTGTGTGTGTGTGTGTGTGTGTGTGTGTGTGTGTGTGTGTGTATGTAGGTGCCCAGGGTCATTGGAGTCACTGGAGCTGGTGTTAAAGGCAGTTGTGAACCAACTGGTGTGGGTACTGGGAACAAAATTGCATCCTCCAGAAGAGAAGTACAATCTCTTAACCACCAAGCCATCCCTTCAGTCCCTTCCCAAAAGTGTTACCGTGGCAAATTGTTTTTGTTGCATTTTATTTATTTGCAACCATGGGCAGGGTATGGGCCATGGTATATATAAAGGTCAGAGGACAAATTCATGAGTTGATTTTCTCCTTCTACCCTGTGAGTCCTTGGGATTGAACTCAGATCCTTGTGAGTGATAATGGATACTTTCATGCAATGAGCCAACAGTGGGCACAGACCCTCTATTAAAGGCCAGGAAATGAATATACTTCTATGCTTATTTCCTCCTTTCCTCCCTCCCTTCTTCCCTCCTTCTTTCCTTATGTTCCTATTCTTTCCCTGCCTTCCTCCTTTCATGAACCCTGCATAAGGATTTCTAATGTGTACATCAGCACAGTGAATGCCTCTCCCTAACTGCTGTCCTGCTACTCTCCATCCCGCTCAACACCCACTGTGCTTGTGTGCTCTCTGGCTTGCTCCCCACTCCACATACACCCATGAAGGTCACACTGCATGGCCAGTTGGTGGCTTTCCTTCAATTCTCAGCTAAGATCACATCCTGCTGAAAGCCTTTCATCATCCTCCTAAGGTAAAAGTCAGCTAGGTGACCCTTTCCTGGAATCCCTGCAGCGCTTTCTACCTTCCTGGCCATGCTTACTCCTCTTTTCCATGAGCTCATCTGTCTTTTAGACTAGCAAGAATTATGTCTCAGACCTGGAGTAGTGAGTGGCACACGCCTTTAATCCCAGCACTCAGGAGGAAGAGGCAGGCAGAGCTCTTTGAGTTTGAGACCAGCCTGGTTTACATATGGAGTTCCAGTCCAGCCAACACATAGTGAGCCAATACATCGATATGGTGAGACCCAGTCTCCACACAGACACACACAAATATGTCTCTCTCAGTTATTATTAAACCTGCACTCAGCATCTAGTCTGATGCCTAACACATAATAGGAGACTGGGTAGAGACTGTTAAAGACTGAGCAAGATACAGTCACTGCTCTTGGAAAATCTAGTGAGGAAAAGAAGTCCAGTGGGGATACAAGAAAATAAACACTGCACTGGACATGGTGGTATATATCTGTAATTCCAGCTCTCAGGAGGTGAAGGCAGAAGGATAAAGAAATGTTAAAAACAGCCTGGCCTGTATGAGGCCTATATATTTTTGGACAAAAAATATCTGGGCAGTGGTAGTACATGCCTTTAATCTCACTATTCAGGAAGCAGAGGCAGGTGGATCTCTGTGAGTTTGAGGCCAGCCTGGTCTACAGAGTGAGTTCCAGGACAGCCAGAGTTACAACAGAGAAATCCTATCTCCAAAAAAAAGCATACTTCTAACTACAGATGACACCAATTTCTTAGCATTATTTCAGTAACTAAAATATTTGCAATTTAACCTAGAAAGGAACAATCTCACTTAATTTTGTTATATCCAAATATTCACTTTTTTGTTTGTTTTGTTTAGTGTGTCAGGGGGTGGGTTTGGATTTTTTTGTTTGTTTTTTGAGACTGGATCTCATTCTGCCTCCCTGGCTGGCATGGAACCATGTAAAACAAGCTGCCCTCGAACTCAGAGATCTACCAACAATTGCATCCAACTACTGGGGTTAAATCGTGTACCACAACACACAACTAAAAATGATGATAAACAAAATTTACTAGCTTCAGTATTTATAGACTAAGTCTTGAACGTTTTGTTTCTCTGAAACCAAATCTTTTTATAGTTAATAAATTCAAAAACTTTTTTTCAATTCACAGATCCTGATTTGACTCTGTAAAGAATACAACATAATCATCACATTTTTATGTATGTCAAGGTTAATTTTGGGGTTATAAAAAAAGTTGTCTGGTTACTTTTACTAAAGTAAACATGCTATAAGAGCAAATAAAAATCATCTTTAAGTATGTTCTTATAAAATAGGAATATTTATAAGTGCAGACATAAAATTCCATTTTAAAGCCTAAATTTAAAAGGCAAGTACTATTCTAACTAAGTTAAACAAAATCAAATGTAATTCTAGAGGTTAGGGTTACAAATTCAAAGTCAGTTTACATGTACATGGTAATACCTTATTGACTTATCTGTACTAAAAGCTTGGCCAAAGCCAATGAAGACTAATTTTCTTTCTGTGCTTAGATGTTCACAATACCTAAAACATGAAATGTCATTCACTTTCACTTCCACTTTTGAATTCTTTTAAGGAAGCTTTACTTTTTTTCCCCCATTTTTCTGCACTAGCCAAATGAAACTATGCAGAGAACATTTTATCTAAGAGTTTTAGGTAATTTTTTTTTTGTTTGTAACATTTAAAACATGGAACAGCTTAAACTTATCTTCCCCAACATACATCATTTTAAGCCCTCTGTATAATAAAGCCCTCTGTTTATAAAGACGGCATGGAGCACACTGTACTCTGAGTTGTCTTAAGTAAAGCTAAATAAAACAATATTTCATAGTTTTTCAAGTTGTGACTAATCAGTACCAGGTTGCAGTGTGCACCATATTTCTAAGGGAAGACACATGGGCTGAGTAAAAAAAAAAAAAAAAGTTAACACATACACAGTCAACATTTTATTTAAACCTTCCCACAACTCAACATTTGGGAATGGCATTTTCTCTAAATTAACAGATCCACTTGAGATTATCCAATTTTATTAACTAATAGTTATTCCTTTTAAAACAAACAGGGTAAGTTGTTTCACCAAGTGTTTCAAACATGTCCCTGCTACAAGGCGCCCTCAGGAGGGGGAGGGGTCTATGGATATAAAAGATTGTATGACCTACTCGAGCATGCATGCCAACAATACACAATCCAAATTGTATTTGTGGATATTAAGATTACAAAAGATCGCAGACTATCAAATATTTAAGGAATTACTTTTGTATCAAAATAAAGAAACGTGGTATACTGAAACTAAGATCTCACACAAAGTACAAGATTCTTCTGATTTCAGATTTGATATTCTTTTTTTAAAAAAATGTTTAACCAACCTTAAAATAACAGTAATTGATCCCATTCAGGTACTGACTAGAAATCCCTCTGCTTCTTTGAGGTCTAACCACCTCATTCTTTTGTAATCCTGGTATCAAAAGGATCAGAAAGCACCTGCGGAGGCTTGCGCCACACTGGGGAAGTGCTGTGTGTTTACAAACAGGAATCTCACAGTTACCCACATCAAAAGCCCACATTTCCACCATTCGACTTGGGGGCGGGGGACAGAGACCCAGGGAGAACAGGAAATGGAAATCCACACACACCTACCTCTGCCTCCTCCCTACAAGGACAAGCCCAGAGAAAGAAGAGGGGGAAACAAAACAGAAACAAAAAAGCACTGTTTCTCTGTGTGTGTGTGTGTGTGTGTGTGTGTGTGTGTGTGTGTTTTACATGCGCGTAGAGACGTCCACACGGGGTGAAAGAAAAGGCACACTCCAGACACATGCTGGATCGGAGCTAAGGCTAGCCCGACCCAGTTAACTCAGATCCTCTAACCAGTCTACAACAGGTTTCGGTGGAGGAACTGGCGCCCCAGCTTCTCCAAGGAGTTCGGCCCCCCAAAGCCCTCCTCAGGCCGCCCAGGCCGCCTTCTCTATTTCCCTCCGTCCCTCAGCTTTCCCCTGGGACACTCGAAGCCCGCTCTGGCGAAGGAGGAAGAGCCCGGCCCGCGGGGACGCCGGGGAGCGCTCCGGCGGCCCCGACACCTGCGAGGCGCCGCACCTGAAGGGGACGCGCCTGGGCCTCCCCGCTCGGCCGAGCACACCCCCTGGGCTGCCCGGGAAGCGCGCCGGCCCGAAGCTCCATACCTGCCAGGCCCTTGAGCTACAGGCCCGCGTGGCGCCTCCCCATCTCAGAGGCTCCGGATCCGCCTGCTGCCTCCTCCTCCGCCGCCGCAGAGGCCCCGCCGCCGCCGCCGCCAGAGGCCAGGACACGACAGCCCAGGACTCCACCGCCATATCCGCCGCCGCCGCCGCCGGAGTCCAGGACAGGACGAGCTCAGGACTCCACCGCCATGTCCGCCGCCGCCACCGCCGCCGATGGAGGCCAGGACAGGAGGAGCTCAGGACTCCACCGCCATGTCCTCCGCGCCGCGAACTGCATTGTGGGGCGTAAGGGACGGGGAGGGGGAGGAGGAGGGAGCCAGAGAAAGAGGAGGACCCGCTGACGGGAGGGGGCTGAGGGAGAGCTGTGCCGGGAAGAGGGGGAAGGTAGCCGGAGGCGCTCCCCCGACTGGGCGCCCGGCGGGAATGGGAGGAGAAGGCCTCAGAGGCCCAGGAGCACGGGCTCCCGGGGCTGTGTTCGGGGGCGCCCTCTCCTTCCGGTCTGGGGATCCCCCCAGAACTCTGGCGAACCTCGGCGGGGGAGGGGCAGGCCGGTGGAGGGGCTACGCTCCGGGGCTCTTGGCGGGTGGCCCGGAAACAATGGGAAGGGGATCCAAGTGGGGAGGACAGCGCGCACACACCCGCAGCAAGGCGGGCTAGCACGAGGGCTGCCGTCCGCGCCCCAGCTGGGGACCGGCCCCTGAAGGAGGCCCAGGGTCGGCGCTGCCCGGGGATCTGGGGCGGCGCGGGCCTGCAGGGCGAGGGTCTCGCGGTCCAGCGCCAACGCCAGGCGCTACACATACATGAACTTCAGTGGGAGAAGATGTCACAACAAGATCTCCCAGAAATAACTAAATGAGTGTACCACCTCTCAGAATGAACAGGCAAAGGGCTTCAATAGATTTCGGTTTAAGGGTAAAATAAATACCTAAGAATGAAGTAACAGACCTTAATTAGGTTCATGATTTATTTAACCATGTACTCTACATTTTGTTACCATAAAACTAAAAGTGCTATATAAAGAAAATTTTAAGAAGTTTCTGCTTAGCTGCACAGAAAACAGCTTCACAAAACAGGTTGTGTCTGAATCAATAAAAAAAAAGACAAAAATGGGCTGAACAGGGGTGGGGGAAATGTCCCACCTACATCAGATTAACTTTTGAAACCCAATGAGCAAAAATTAGATGTAAAATGCTTTCTGGAATTAAAACTATTCATTCTGAAAAATGAGAATCTTCATTTGACTTGATAATTTTGAAGCCACACAACTTTCAGGGTCCATACTGTATGACTCAACTCTTAACACTTACATTAAGCAAAATACAAGCAAGGCATGGTATCATAAGCCTGTAATTACAGTAGTTGGGAGGAAGAGGCAGGAGATCACAAAGACAAGCAGCACACTGTTTTGGCTAAATAGAGAGTTTATTCTGGCCATCAGATGGTGATTTTGTGATAACAAAGACACTCTCTGACTGACACAAAGTGCTGACATTCTGCACAAAGTTTGTTCCAATAAAAATGAAAATATTTCATATCATTTAAATACACTTACACATTCAATGAGTAAGCAATGTGTTCTTACTATATGCCAAGCATAGGGACTTTTAGTATTGAAAAGCACATAGTAGTACTGCGGTTTTGTAGCATCATCTAAACTCCTCTCATTTCAAAGAAAGGGGTTTTAAGCATGCAATGAGGATAATTTCCCTATTCTTTTCCTCTAATCTATCTACATTATTTGATTTTTGCCTTTCTGGCTCCCACTGCTTTTTCTTTTCACTGACTGCAGCAAATCCCTATGTCTGTTTATACAACACATTCACCCAGGGTTCCTGTCTCCGCTCCTCAGAATGGAAATAAAAGGACACAATAAATGGCAAAATAATCACTTAGACTCTCTGTGGTCTAAAATAATAGAAAACATATTTTATCCACAAAGTCTTTCTCTTTGAATACTGTCTAACTTTGAAAAGACCTAATTAAACTTGCCTTATGCTGAAGAACTTGGATCTACAGCCTGTGTAGGGTAGGTAGTAAGATGGAATCTGGAGGGCTCCTAACTCGTAGCATTTTAATTAAGCTGTATGTATGTTAAATACACTACGATGTCCTATTACCACATCCAAGAATTAGGGAACTAAAATTGAAAACAAACCAAACTCTACAACAACAGCTGAACTTACCACGGTTATTTCTGTAAGAGAATTCTATAAATAATGTTGAAAAGTATCATACCGTGGGCTCAGGGGACTAAAATATTTAAAGGGCATTTGGACTGTTATCTAATCGATAACACAGTGTGTGTGTGTCTGTGTGTGTGACGGAGCTAATAATCTAAGGCTGGAATGGCCGCACAACATCTCAAGGTTTGTCAAAGGCTATCTGTTCTGGAAAATCTTCCTCCTGCTGAACTGTGCTCTAGGGCCATGGACAAACCCAATGCTGCCCAGTCCCCTTGCCCTGCACTCCCCCGTAGAATCCTCCCCCAGCTCCATGGTCACTGGAAGTCCAGACTTAGGTCCCTCCCATCCCTTCACACCAGGGAATTCGGGAGACATCAAGGCAGTGTCTGGACAGGAGGCCACCCTGTGGCCCCCAGTGGCCATGGGTGCTTGCTCTCTCACTCTGCCCCCAGCAGCTCACTCCCATGGCCAGTTTCGCCTCCCTCCCTTCCCAGAACATGCATGCAATCCTACCTGCCTGAGGCCAGTTTTCCTAGGAGCACAAAACTCAGCCCTGCTGCTCCACTCACCTCAGCCCCTCAGTGCACCACAGAGAACACTTCCTTACTTGCCTCTGCCCCAGGCCTGTATCCAAGATCCTAGTGAGAATGGATGGGCGTGTCCTTGGTGAGGTAAATATGTTTGGGAGGGCTTATCCAGGGGTGGGCGTGTCCTTGAGGGCAGGTCAACTTGACTCAGGACCTTGGAAGTGCAGGAGCCTGAGCAGCTGACCCAGGCCCAAGCTTCACCCTTACTTTTTGTGGCAACTGAAAAGCCTCACTTTCAAGTTCACTTCACACATGAAGGAAAGCTCTCTACCACCTAGCTATATTTGCAGGCCTTCCAGAAGTTCACAGAAAATAAAGTATGGTAGAGCCATTTTTCAAACTTCCAGCTGCAGATCTGGAGCTGTTATTTTAGTCATTATATCATATTTAATACTGATCGTTTGACTTAGCAGTTTTTGACAGTAATTAAGAGTATGGGGAGAGTCATATATAGAAAACGCAGTCTTGCTGCATAGGTTCTTCTCCCTGGGCTCTTAAGATCTTTAGTCCTCCCTCATCTGTGATGTTTGCTGAGGCTTAGGTGAAAGGGTGTGCTGTAGATGTTTCAGGGGAGGCTAAAAGCAACATGATCAGTGATTCTCTGCATGTTGAAACATTGTGGCTTTCTGTGATGGTCTCTGCTTTTAAAAGAAGTTTCTTTGAGGAGGGTTGAGAGCTACATTTATCTGTGTGTTCAATGATAAATACTATGAAACACTGTGAGACATTAGACTACTGTAAGAAACCCATAATAGCAATTTCTTCTTTAAGCACTATGTTCAGATCTTCCACAGACACGTGGTTGAGTTTACAGTGCCAGACACTGTCAACAATGGTTTCATAAACAAGACCTGAATAATGACAAAATGCCGCCAAGGATGGGGGGAATCTCACAATGTTTTGCCTATCCATGAAGAACTACAGGCAATTAATGAGTGCTGAGAGAGAGAGAGAGAATTGGTCTTACCCGGGAACAAGCCCCATAATTGATTATCCAATAGCAAATAGTTGTCTCTAAAATCATAACCATACAAGCAACAATAAATAGACTCCAACGGTTGTATTTACAATTTATCAAATTATACATATATAACAATAATAGTTAAAGAAAAATAATCCATAAATTTGATACAGAGGAAGGAGAGGAAACACATGATGGGCTAGAAAAGGAGAAAATTATGTTATATATATAAATATATATCAACATTATAGATAAAAATGCATGTTGATTTACAAGTATTTGAAAGAAACTAGGGCTCCAATGACATTAAAATAATAAATATACTTACACAAAGAGAGAAAACTAGATATCTCTGACATGATGCTTGTGGAGATATCCAGATACCTGTGGAATGCCATGGTGCCTGGGGGTTGCCTGAGTACCTGTGCTGTACCAGGTTGCCTTTGTGAAGTCCAGGTGGCTGTAAGATATCCAGATGCCTACCTGATGTGTAGATGCCGAGATGATATAGTACCTGCATGATATCCAGGTACCTGTGTGAACTCCAGTTGGCTTAAGGATATTTGGGTGCCTGCAGGATTAGAGAGTACCTAGGGGAAGACATGATGCATGTGGGTTGTCTGGGTGTATTTGGTATGTCATGGTGCATTCAGTGTGGCTGAGTTTTGGGCAACGTCTGGATCCTTGTGTGTTTGAGAAGTGAGGTTCAATTTCATATTGATCTTTGTCTTCCTTAATCTGAGTGTAAAGTAAGACAGAAAGTTGTTAATGATCCCAGCTTCCTGCCACCAGCAAAAGCCAAGGTTATTTCCATAAAAACGTGCTCCTGCCATACAGGCTTAAGTAAACTTTCTTTCTTTCTTTCTTTCTTTCTTTCTTTCTTTCTTTCTTTCTTTCTTTCTTTCTTTCTTTCTTTCTTTCTTTCTTTCTTTGTTCCTTATTTTCTTGATTTTGAGAGCATGGGGTTCAAGAGTAGATATGGGAAAGTGTGTGATCAAGATACATTGTATGAAACTTATCTACTTATAAAATTATTATGTTGGGGGAAAAACAATAGTGGCAAGCCACACATTGCTTATATCCCAAAATGGCATCCATTCCACACAGTTGCTTTAAGATTACCAATGCACAGATTTTTAACTACCAGCCCTTGTATGAGTTTTAAGTTACCTTATTTCACAGAGTTTATAGATTTTCTTTTTGTTTTTGGAGACAGCGTTTCTCTGTTGTAACTCTGATTATTATGGAACTCAATTTCTAGACTAGGCTGGCTTCACACTCACAGAGATCCACCTATCTCTGTCTCTTGAATGCTAGATTTAAAGTCATGTGCCAGCAATTTGTGGCAATTTTATAGATTTTTAACTAAACCAAATACAACTACAAATCTTGTCTTGACAGAGGTTCACATAAACCTAGTATTTTGTTCTTTTGTTTTTCTCTCATCTTCCTCTCACAGTGTCAGGTAGCTCCACTGAGAGGGAATATAGAGACATTCCATCCTGTTTGGGTCTGAGACAATAAGAGCCATAATCCAATTCCAGAGAAGCTAGCTTTTCAATACTGGAGAACAGCATAAAACAACTTAATTTTATCTATACCCAAAAGACATTTAAATCCTTGCAAACCTGAAACCACTGGACAGAAAGTTCAGAGGTAAATTCTGAGACCTGACAAAGAACGCATCATGGTAGCAGTGCTAGCTGGCAGCTGGCAACATCGGAAAGAGAAAAATGTAACCAAGTAGCACAGATCCCAGAAATCCTGTACACTTAAAGAGCAGTCAGAAACAAAATATGCTGTGGGCAACATCATTCATACTGAAACTGATCCATTTCTGCATGATATGTTTACAACAAAACTTGGAGAAACACCAGAATACACAGATCCATTCATGAAAAAAAAACAGACAGAGAAATATTTCCAACAATAAAACAGAGGCAAAATTTTCCCTCCCAAACACAGAAAAAAGATAGACTGGTCTTTCCAACCAAAGACAACCAGGAAGATGCTGGTATCCTGCTATTTATTCTGGACAGAAGAATATTTAGAATCTCTCGCTGGAGAAGTGAGCTTACAGAGTAGAGGCATTTTTGTTTTATGTCTCACTTAAGATAGTAAGAAAACCTTAAAATATAACTATCTCTTTACATAGGCATTTGTTTGAATGTTGGGTCCCCTGTCAGTGGAATTGTTTGTAAAGAATTAGACTATGTGACCTGGTTGGAAGAGATACAACACTGCAGTGGACCTAAGTTCTCAAAAACACATACTAGGCCCAGTTCCCCATTTCTCTGCACATCAAGATATCCTACTTTGAGCTACTGAATGAAGAATTTGCACAGTAAAGAAACAAAAACAGTCATTCCATAGGTGATAAGGTAAAAATTGATTCCTATCAAAATGATCTCCTAGGTGACCGGGGAAAATTGTAGTGGTTATATGGGAACTGGATGATTGGAACCTGTGACCAAGGGTGAGGCTTGTGAACAAGAACTGAAGGATCCTAAAGGATCCTAAAGACTAGCATTGATATCACCATGTTAATAGATACCAGAATCATATGTTAATGGTAGAGCCATGTGTCTTTTTCCAGAGATAAGGAGAATGGTTTATGGGGGCAACAGACAGCTACTGCTCTAAAAATTAGAAGCTTGTGCAATTCCTGGTATGATAATCATGGAGTAGTCCTCTAAAATTCTAAATGAAATCCCTCAATTAATGTTTTTATTTTTATGTATTTCATGAGAGTTGTCTTAGTCAGTGCAATCGAACAGTTTTAAAAAGTGAATGCACCAGCCCTACATTTAACCTTTAACTATGAGCTTCTGAAGGACTCTGGATGATGGAGAATTACTGCCTTAATTTTGTAGCTACAACACCACCAACCAGAATTAAACACATACAAAACCAAACAGCACAGGTTAATCTCAACCCTTCACATAATACCATAGCATCGGGGGATGTTACTTTAAATACAAGTGTACACATTGAAGGAATAAGTGAGATAATAGGGATACTACTAACAAAATTTTTGAAATAAGAGTTTGTGTAATGCTTTAAGTCAGATTAAAAATCAATGTCAGCCTTTATGAGATTGTGCAGCTTGTAAAGGCACTTGTTGCCAAGTGAAATAACCTTGTTGAATTTCAAAGTAAAAGGAAAAAATAAACTCAGTAATGCTGTATTTTAAATTCCCCATGTGTTTCAAGCCACAGGCATCATTCTTAGAACATTGTTAAATAGGTAAATAATTACACAGATGTAGAAACAATACAAACACAGAGTATCTTTCACTTTTCCAAAATGTCGCCAAAATGGTAATGAAGTATTTTATTACACATATGGAGACATAAATATCAGCAATGGAACAATCGGATTCACTTAAACACACATACACATCTACACACACAAAAACACACACAGAAAACCAAAACAAAAAAGCCTATGTTTTCACTGACTCTTCATTAGATGAACGTGAGTTTGACTTTCACTGAGTAATTATTATTTTTGTTGTTTCTGTATAATTTCAGATAGTAAAATATAAAAGTCTTTCCAGAACTTTTAATTCAATACCTAATATGTCATACTAAAATTGAGACTAGTAATCTAACAAATGCTAAAATCGGTTGTTCTAATTCTAAATCCTCTTTTGCTGAAGGCATTCATCCACATAACCACGTTTCTACAATACATATTCGAAGAATTGTAAGTAATGATGGATCTTCTAAATGATATCAAAAGAAACTGAAATCCTGGGGAAATCTTATAACATTTCAGGAAAAACAATATTCCTAAACATGACATTCGATAAAATATACAAATTCGTAAAAGTGAACTACAGAGCAATGAATCTCTGAAACAGTGAGAACATGTATATGTAAATATAGTTTATTGCCAAATGATAAGAAAATAAGAAACCATTAAGAACAGTCTACTTGTTGATATTTAATGACTATAAATGAATAACAATAAAAATTGTCAACTTATACTTTTCTAAACTTAAACAAATACAGAACCAACAAGAAGAGAACAACAATTATAACAGGAACAAAGGAATGTCTGTATTTTTGATGACATCTTCAGGAGGTAACAGCTATCTGATAGCCATTCTCACGTGCTGTGTTGTCCTTGGTTTCCTCAGCTACTGAATGTTCTGTTCAACCATTCAGGTGTGGAAAAAAAAGGATGAGCTTGCTCCTTATCAGTCAACTTGATAGAAAGCTGATGATTCGGGTTCCATATAGTGTTTGATACTATTAGGCTCTGATGCTCCAAATTAGAGTGGGGCAATGCTATCTTGATGAAAAGTGCAAAGACCGAATTCCCTTTGATTGCAGTGTGCAGAGTGGAAGGTCTGATGTCTCCTGGGTAAGAAGAGAAAAGACAGGTCATTTTGTATAGAGATTTTGGGATAGAATCCCCACTGTAAATAGACTGAAGACTTTGTGGCAGGAGGTGATATCTGAGGCCCAATTAGACAGAAGATGCTTGTCTGAAATACACTTTGTAAGGACAGGCATATGTTAAACCCCGTATGTACAGGTCCAACCTCCCCCAACCCCAGAGATATAAGTCTTGGGGTTCAGAGGTCAGAAAAGAAAGATAGTAGGCATTCCTAGAGAGTTCAGGAATGCTCATGCTCCTATAGACTGTACGAAAAATGCACAGACAACATATCAGAGGGAGACTGTTTAAGGACCACTTGGGCAGTGAGTGATGGTCTGGGCTTCGTTTCTTATAATAGAGAAAATATATTTTCTGGTCTGTGTCAGAGTAGGAACATTTAACCCTTTGCACGTTAGACATAAATGGAGGCCCTAGGCCATTTTGGACAAAGGAGTGTCCTCTATGACTTACCTCAATACTTCCAACTCTTCATCTGAGGCTAAAAATTCGTACATTGCAGTGAATACATGGTAGGCCAATCCACAGTTCGCTCATTCACCCATCATTCTAAAGCAGAATGGATGGTAAATGATTTCCTCTAGTTTACATGTAGCTGCTAAGATATAGGTATAAATGATGCCCACACAATTCGTTTAATAACATAGAGCAGCTAAATTGAGTTTTGTGTTCTGCTGCATAAACTTGAACCTTGTCACATTAAGCTATTGCAGACTGAGGGTCTCTTGTGGTTAAAGGAATGTTTTGGGGCCTCTACTTTACTGGGGATCATCTGACTTATAGGACAAAAAAGGAAGGGCTACCTTTGTCAGAAAGACTTCAACTTAAGATCATTTGGTATTAAAATAGAGTAGCATAGAAACCCTTATGTTCAAATGGGAATATGTAAGACCATATTTCATAGAATTGATATGTCTATAGCACATAGCAATATATAGAGAACATGTATGACTACTTTGTGCATTGGAGAAAAATTGTACCCTTTTTATATAACTAGACAGGTCTGAGATAATTTTCAGAGCAAAAGTAATGCTTGATTTATATTATATTCTTTGTCATAATGTCAATATTCAGGATTTTGTTGACACAAGGAAGATATATGACGCCTTTGGAGAAAGTTTACATATCTAAATTGCCCATATGTAGAAAGCAATATGTGAATTCCCAATGAGTGATTTGGAAATGTCTCAGCCTCATTTCTGAGAGGTATATGGACCTATAGAAGAGAAGGGTACTAGGAGATGGGCCTGACATCTTGACCAAAAGTACAAAACAATGATGTAATATTAGAAGAGAGATGTATTAGACACCTTCTATGAAAGGAAAACTGTGAGGCACTCTAGAACAAAGATGAAGGTTAGAATCCCCTTGCTCAATGCACCCAGAGTTTACAACCATGGCTGAAAAGAGATTATCAGTATAGGAATATCCCATCACTTCTCATCACCTTCTTGGAATATTTCTTTGGATATTAGTATTTCCATATATTGTCTTCTCTCTGAGGAAGACCAATCAGCAATCAAAGGCTGTTTCCAACAGAATGGATGACTATCCTTGGCTAGGTTGTCTCATCTACACTGTGTCTTACTATTCAGATCTAGGCACTAATGATGGATTCACTCCATTATCGGTGACAGACTTAAAGACAGATGATTGATTCTGCTTGAAAGTATTGAGCTCTGGAATGTCCACAGTTGACATCATTTAGAAAGGGAGTCTCTCATGGATCCATGTCTGAAAGTTAAATATGATACAATTTGAGTTATAAATGGAAGGACTAAAGATCATTACTCAATTGGAGAAAGTTTGGTGCATACTTCAGAAGAAAAGTGAGGTCATATAATCCCCCCAGACTGAATATCAAAAACCCAGCCTATCTAGTGACGAATAAGATAATATTGGAATGCAGTAACAGATTCGATGATTCCTTCATTCAAGAAAAAATCACATATTATGGAAACTTATGGAAGGATTGCATGCAACGTGAAATTTTTGCTAAGTAGGGTAGTAATGTTTGTATCTGAATGCCCCAAAAGATTATCATAAAGTTTGGAGGTATGTAAAGGAAGGATTGGAGTTCCACATTTCTGGTGACGATCTTTCAGGCTGAAACTCAGAGCGTTATGCTCAAATGTTTATTGCAATTTTCTCAATCAACTGTCCAGAATGATTGGAAATCCCTTGGTCTTTTGGGTTCAAGCCAGGCACCTGACTCAGAAAAGAATGTTTAAGGTGATCAAAAACGGCTACATATGAGACTGCATTGAGAAAAATGTAATCCTTTGAAAATGTCTTAATGAGAGGGCTGGCTATGAAGACTGCATGAGAATCAGGTGAACATTGGAGAACATGTTGGTCTTAGCAGGCCAGTCTGAAAAAGTCCATATCAAAATATATTGTGAGAGGACCCATTGTAAAGCACAGAAATGTTGAAAATACCCTTGCTCAGAGGGGCACCAGTAGGGACACAGGGATCTCCCTGTTACTGGTAAATAGGGACAAACATGTCAGGTGGGCTAGGGGAGTATGGAAATTGGAAAAGAAGACATCAGTTTTGGTAAGAGGAGAGGAAGAAATTATACATGGAGGGGTGACCAAAAGTGGAGAACTTTTAGGCAGGACAGGAAAACTAAGGCAGTGGAAAATCAATGGAATCTATGAAGGAGACCCTGTAAGAACCTGTAGTAATGGGGAATGGGGAGACTACACAAACCATTATTATAACCTGGTTGTGCTTCCAGTGGTGGGACTGTGAAATCAAATCAACTGTAAAACATTCAACCAATATCATATACACACTTCAGGATTTACTGGGACAACAGAAGGGTAGAACCCAGTTCCAATGATAGGAAGGTATGCCTGCTATAGCAGGGCAGGGCAGGAACTTGAAACCGAATAATCATGAATATGATACCTGATGATATTCTGCTCTCCATGTGTATCCAATTCTTCATCAGAGATACTTTCTCCAGTATTTGATGGAGGCAGATGCAGAGGCCCAGGGCCAGCCAAACCTCCTGCCGAGTTTGGAAAACCCCATGGAAAGGAAGAACAGGGGTTGCATAGACAAGAGGGATCAAGGATAGAAGGAGAACAGGCACCATGGAGTGAAGTGACCAGGAATCTTGGGGGAACAACAGAGTCTGAAACTGCAGACTTGGAACATTCTGGGTCCCTTAGATATGTCTTGAGTTTGTCTCACCTGTGTTCTTGAAGAGCTCCTAAAGACTGGAGTGGATGGAACCTTTTTGTCTGCCTTTAGGCCCCTTACCTCCTACTGTGTTGCCTAGCCAACATTTGATGCAGGATTAGTGTCATACCTTATTCTATCGTTTTGTGCTCTGCTAGATCATTAACACTGGGAGGACTGCTCTTACATGTGGAGAGGTTGGGGGCAGGGTAGATCTGGGGTAATGGGGAGATGGTTGGTGCTAGAAGGATTAGAAGAAGGAGTGGAGTGTTGGATGTGTTATATGAGAGTAGAAAATAAATTTTAGAAAAGAAAGAAAGAATTAGACTTTCTCAAAGAGAGTTGCATGCCATGACCATCCATGGCAGAGTATATGTCAAAGGTTATTCTTTGGGTAGAGTGTGGCGTACACTTGGCAAAAATAAATCAAAGAAGGAAATCATTTAGTAAAGTAAATATCTGAAGATTACGGTGTAGGACCAGGTAGATATGATTGCCTTTGAAACAAAAATGTATGTCTGAGACTCTTTAAGCAAAAGACGATGGTCTGAAGCCTCTGTCCTCCAGAAAGTGATTCCAGGGCACCCCTTATTGAAGAAATGAGACTTTATGGGGAAAATGTGGTTTTATAAAAACATGTGATTTCTGAGAGTGAGGTGGCATTGTGTTATTAGGTAAACCTTTTTGTAAAACTGAAAGTTCTACTTGCACTGCCAGATGGGAAAAATGTGATGCAAATTTCAGCAGAAATTAAATTTGCCATACCTTTTGCAGTCCAGTGCAATATATCCCTACCACTGAGTCATGAGACTACAATTCTTCCAAATAATTTAAAACAGCCATATGTTTAGTGTGATCTGCAAGAGATATGACAGTAGCCTTAGCATCTCTGACCACACTTGGGTGTCTGTCTCCATCTAAATCACCACCTCAGATTTGGGTTCAGAAAAACAGATCTGAGCAGATGGGTGAGACCACACTATCTTTGCTGACTGAAGTGAAGGAAGTAGTTGGGTTCCAGGATATGCTTAATTTTTTGGCCTCTTGGAACTAGTACTTGAGTGAGACAATCTTCTTCAGCCAGAAGAGAAAGCTCCTTGTGCCCTTGCTCAGTTAGGTATGTGGGAGACCACCCTTTGCCAAAGAGAGAAGTCCTAAGACCTAGTATTCACAGAGTGAAATATCTGAGACAAAATGTGAGCGAGCAGAATGTTACCAACTGTGTTTTTCAGAGAATATATGCCCCTCTTTACCATGAGTCGAAGTGGAATATTCAGGAAATGTCTTGTCACATTCCAATTCTTCATTGAAGTCCAGAAAACCCTTCTCTGAGAACTCTAAAGAAGGCTTGACAGCAATCTTAACATTCTCTGAACAAATAGATGTAGTTCCTGAGTCTTGGTCCACAGGCTTATAAAACAACTTCAAAGTTATAATCATACAAAGTAATAGCGACATACCAATTCTGGTCAAAGCTCATCAGTGGATGGCGTGAGGCCAGGATTGAGTTTCAATTTCTCTGTGATGACGCTTCAATTTTAATTGTCTTTAAATCCCCTGGAAGTTCCTTTGGACAAAGACTTATTTATCGGCCACCCACAGAGATGGAGAAAGTCTGAGTCTCTGTTAGTTTAATGTGAGAGTAGGATAGGACTGAGACTATTATGAAAGGAAAGACCATTTTCTGGTTTTGCTGGTCTTAGGAGTTAGGCTCAGTCACAATTTAGCTGAGTAGAGGCAATATTGATCACAAG
This sequence comes from Cricetomys ansorgei, assembly GCA_026225945.1. Classification (NCBI taxonomy): domain Eukaryota; kingdom Metazoa; phylum Chordata; class Mammalia; order Rodentia; family Nesomyidae; genus Cricetomys; species Cricetomys ansorgei. Next base: position 644,484 of record JAMJFZ010001255.1, on the reverse strand, counting down.
ATAAGATATATAGCATTCTTCTCCATAGGGGATTACCTCACATACATAGCATAGACATTGAATGTCTGAATTCTCCTCATCAAATAGAGAAGCTCATATCTAACACATCTTTGGCCACTCATTAAAATATGTCATCCCTTTGGTTAGCAGATAGAAGTTCAGTTCATCACATGGAAAATATCTAAGATTCCCAATGTTAGTACGTTAGATATGACAACATATTGTGTAGAAGTCTTACCTCAGACCCTCGTTTCACTGAACAGGTATGTTTCACAAAGCATCGGACAGGTTCCATCCCTTCTTGTTCTCAGCAGGGTAGGGCATAATTCTGTAGTCCTCTTGACAAAGAGATGTATGTATGGAGTCCTCTCATGAAAGCAGGAATGTCTTAGACCCACTTGAGAATAGAGAGATGTTCTGAGGCCTACTTATCAGGGAAGGGTGAATGTAAGTCTTTGTTGACCTTATCTTGAAGTCCTGAGGCCTCTTTGATCAAAAGGAATGCCTCTCCTTGTTTCCTAGTCTGAGTAAATACTTATTCCCTTGATTAATGATCAGGTATCTCTTGCTTCCTGGGTTTTGAATCCCCATGGTTCATAGTAAGTATGTCTGTGGCCCTGTTTGTTCACTAGGGAAGGTCTAAAACCTGAATAAAGAAGAGAATGTCTCATTGTATGTAGAATTACTAGGAAGACCAAAAGCCCTTGCTTAACAATAGCCATCTATAAGAACATCTTTAGGAATTAGGAATTTGTGAAATGTCTTATTACTTGATGAGAATTGTCCAAGACATCATATGTTATTGTCAAAATATCTGGGATAAAGAATGTTATGAAAGGTTATTTATAACTGTGTACTTCTTAGGCCATTATTTCCAAAGGTTTATGTCTCAGAGCTAATTGAGTCATAAGGATCATGCCTTAATATTTGCTTCTGTGGAAGTAAGGTCTGGCCCATCTTTGTCATTGTGAGATGCCTGAAAACTCTGGCTTCTGAGGCAATATCCAGGTCCAGGGCACCTTTGATCACATAGGAAAGTCCGTAATCACAAAATCAAACCAAAAAGGTTAGAATTTCCTTGGAGACAAAAGGAGAAAATAGAAGTCAATATTTATATTGAACAATGAATCTAAGGCCTCCTTGAAACATTGCAGTAGATCAAAGTGTCGCAGTTCCTAAAAGAAAGTGTCTCTAGCCTCTTTAGGCCACTGTATTTGCCTCAGGGTTCTTGATATTATGGTGAGCCTGAACTTTCTTCTTTAATTGGGGGCTATGCATTTTCTCTATTCAGAAGGAATAATTGTAAACATTCTTTGTTCAAATCTTAGTACTCTGTGGATCATTTATTAAGATCTGAAATATGTGAAGGCTGCTTTCGTAGAAAAAGATTTAGAAGCTCTATGGGAAAAACACTAAGTGTCAGGCACTCCTCTTCATAAGTCTACTTTGGATAACACAATGGTCTAATTGGGAGGTATAGATATCTCCATAGCAAAGAAATAAGTTCTGAAGATTCTATACGAGACAAGTGCTGAATAAAAAGATTGGTATGTGAATTCCCCTTGAACACACAGAAGATATCTCATGCCTTATTTGTTAGAAAGGTTATGTCTGAGAAAAGGCAAGACTGTCAAGTATCATGGTGGAAGTGAGTGATGTGTCTGCAGAATACACTTTTTGAGAAAAGGAATATCTGGAGGTGCCTCAGTCATGTTGAAATGGTCTGAATCTACTTTGAGGACAGAGGATGGGCCTCCATCTCCTTTATAAAAGTAGGATCTCAGTGTCTACATTTCATCATGTGTAAAGAAATGTGACCTCTTGAGAGAAAATCATCACACATAGGTCTTCATGTTAAAAAAGTGAAGGTGAGAAAATTGTTTGGTGTACGAGGGAAGTTTTCTCATTCAAAATAATGACAGTCATTTCTGAGTCCTGCATGATAACAAGGAAATATGTGAGAACCACTTGTTGAAACACTGCATATATTAAACCAATTTTTCCCATTTTGAGGGTATGAGGTCCTCTGCTAGAAAGACCTGCCTGAAGCTCATTTGGACAAATGTAGAAGGCATAATTTCTACTGCAGAAAGTTTTAAGAACTATATTTGAAGCCCATAGCGGTCAACAATGGTATTCGTGAAACGTTCCTGAAAAGACTGGGCAATGCTCAGTATCTATTTGAAAGAAGCAGAGTATGTGGAATAGGTTTGGAATAGGAGTAATATCTGGGACATTTAAACGGAATGTAATAAATCTTGAGCCATTTTAGGGAGAAGCAAACAAACTCAAATACTATGGCTGATAGGGCCATCTACGGCAGAACACAATAACTATCAATACTATGGTTGAAGAATAATGTTCAATAGACCTCGGAGAAGGAAAAAAAAACAGACCCAGGGAGTTTACATAACCAGAAGTTGACTGACAACTTTCAACTTATGATAAATCTGAGAGGAATCAGCAGAAATGGGCAAACAACAAGAGTGAAATGGGATGAATTGGAATGGTAGAGAGTAAATTGAGTGATGATTAATTTCTCAGACATTAATGAATTAAGGAAAAAACACTAAAAGTACATAGAAAAATCGTACAAAATTATTATGCGTATAATATAGAAATCAAAGATGTAAAAGTGTCCAGAAAAAACACATAAAAATCAGAGAAGTCATAAAATATTCATAAGAGCAAAAGAAAAACAAGCATCATGTACAAAACACATTAGGAATATTCAGGTCGAGATGATGGCACAGCTACTCTTCAACAGGGGTTGTGTGGGCAGCGGTCCTTTGGTACAGAAACAAGATGACAGAACACAAAATGAAAGGAGGGAGAGTTATAGAAGCCTCCTAAAAAAAGTCAGAAATCCCAACTTTGGTGGATGCATACCCAGAGAACACAGATGCCTGTGAAAGGATAGGTGTGAAACACAAGTCTGCCGGTACCGACACTGTCAGAGGACGTGCCTGGAAATGCAGGAGTCCTGGGAAAGTCCTTGGCGAGGTGCTGGAGCTTCTGCAGCTCCCTGGACAGCTGTGGGCTGCGCGTGAGTCCCATGGGCATGCAGTGAAAGAGTCAGAGCCCCGCCCTCCTGTGTGGATGGTGGCTGGGCATGTCCTGTACACTTGAAAGTGTCACCTGTCTCCTCTGAAGGTGAGGGGAGTTCTAGAGAGTCAGAAGAATGGAGACTGTTGTCAAGGTCCCAATCCTCAGATGTGTCCATAGGGAGGAGGTCCTCCTGAGCCTGGATGGCAGTGCTGGGGCCCCGTGGGTCGGAGGGGCGATGGCCTAAGCCACCCAGGGATCCTGCTGTTGATGTGCGGCAGCCTCCATGTGCTGAGGGGGGCTGAGTGGATCTGCTTTTGTTGGAGGACAGGCGTAAGGGGCCAACTTTGCTGGAAGGAGCTCCGGTGAGCCCAGCTTCCTGTGAAGGGATAGGTGTGAAACTCCAGTCTGCGGGTATGGACAGTGTCAGAGGACCTGGCTGGAAATGCAGTGGTCCCAGGGAACCCGGGGCCCAGGGAGAATGGGCTCGAGGCCCAGGTGTGGAGGGCCCCAGGTCCGCTCCTGGCTTTGAAGAAACTTTCACCTCCCCCTTGCAGTGGTGTGGAAGTGCAAGCAGATCCTTGGGTAGCCACGTGCCGCCCTTGAGTCCAGGGGTCACCTGGGGTGTCTCCCCCTGTCTCTCCACCATTGGTGTGGGGAACTGCAGCACTATGTCTGTGAGTGGAAGTCTCAGGAACCCTTTCAGCAGGCGAGGGGAGGTCTGGAGAGCCAAAGAGAAGAGTAAGGTCAAGGTCTCCTTCTTCTGAGGAGGGAGGTGTGAAGTCTCCTTGGGCGGGGTTGTGGGCTGGGTCCCCGTGGCATGGCACCGGGATGAACTAGGCAAGCATGACCTGAGGGAGAGGTATGGAAACCTCCTAGGGCACAGTCTACCCCTTTGGATGTCCTCTTGTTAGCAGTGGGACGTAAGGGCCCCCAGGTGCTAGGAGGAGAGCTGGATGGATCCCCTTCATAGGATGGAGAGGTTGAAAGCTCCAGTCTCCAGGTATGGAGAGTGTCAGAGCCCTTGGGCGAAACTGCAAAGGACCTTGGAACCCTGGTGAGGAGGCAGAATGTGGCAGCAAATGTTCTCTCCCTGTGCCATGTGAGGAGTCCTCGTTCCCAGGAGGGGAATGCTCAGCATGACCCGATGTGGGTGTTCTACCGGGCCCAGACCTTTGGACACATGAGCTGGGTGGCAAGAGATATGGATGCCCAGGAGTAGGCGCCCTAGCCGCCTCATGGGTATGTGAAGAAGCCTGGGAAAGCCCTTGGAGAGGCGCTGGAGCTTCTGCAGCTCCCTGGACAGCTGTGGGCTGCGCTTGAGTCCCATGGGCATGCAGTGAAAGAGTCAGAGCCCCGCCCTCCTGTGTGGATGGTGGCTGGGCATGTCCTGTACACTTGAAAGTGTCACCTGTCTCCTCTGAAGGTGAGGGGAGTTCTAGAGAGTCAGAAGAATGGAGACTGTTGTCAAGGTCCCAATCCTCAGATGTGTCCATAGGGAGGAGGTCCTCCTGAGCCTGGATGGCAGTGCTGGGGCCCCGTGGGTCGGAGGGGCGATGGCCTAAGCCACCCAGGGATCCTGCTGTTGATGTGCGGCAGCCTCCATGTGCTGAGGGGGGCTGAGTGGATCTGCTTTTGTTGGAGGACAGGCGTAAGGGGCCAACTTTGCTGAAAGGAGCTCCGGTGAGCCCAGCTTCCTGTTAAAGGATAGGTGTGAAACTCTAGTCTGTGGGTATGGACATTGTCAGAGGACCTGGCTGGAAATGCAGTGGTCCCAGGGAACCTGGGGCCCAGGAAGAATGGGCTCGAGGCCCAGTTGTGGAGGGCCCCAGGTCCGCTCCTGGCCTTGAAGATCTTTCACCTCCCCCTTGCAGTGGTGTGGAAGTGCAAGCAGATCCTTGTGTAGCCACGTGCCACCCTTGAGTCCAGGGGTCACCTGGGGTGTCTCCCCCCTGTCTCTCCACCATTGGTGTGGGGAACTGCAGCACTATGTCTGTGAGTGGAAGTCTCAGGAACCCTTTCAGCAGGCGAGGGGAGGTCTGGAGAGCCAAAGAGAAGAGTACGGTCAAGGTCTCCTTCTTCTGAGAAGGGAGGTGTTAAGTCTCCTTGGGCGGGGGATGTGGGGCTGGGTCCCCGTGGCACGGCACCGGGATGAACTAGGCAAGCATGACCTGAGGGAGAGGTATGGAAACCTCCTAGGGCACAGTCTACCCCTTTGGATGTCCTCTTGTTAGCAGTGCGACGTAAGGGCCCCCAGGTGCTAGGAGGAGAGCTGGATGGATCCCCTTCATAGGATGGGAGAGGTTGAAAGCTCCAGTCTCCAGGTATGGAGAGTGTCAGAGGCCCTTGGGCGAACTGCAAAGGACCTTGGAACCCTGGTGAGGAGGCAGAATGTGGCAGCAAATGTTCTCTCCCTGTGCCATGTGAGGAGTCCTCGTTCCCCAGGAGGGGAATGCTCAGCATGACCCGATGTGGGTGTTCTACCGGGCCCAGACCTTTGGACACATGAGCTGGGTGGCAAGAGATATGGATGCCCAGGAGGGGCGCCCTCACCGCCTCATGGGTATGTGAAGAAGCCTGGGAAAGCCCTTGGAGAGGCGCTGGAGCTTCTGCAGCTCCCTGGACAGCTGTGGGCTGCGCTTGAGTCCCATGGGCATGCAGTGAAAGAGTCAGAGCCCCGCCCTCCTGTGTGGATGGTGGCTGGGCATGTCCTGTACACTTGAAAGTGTCACCTGTCTCCTCTGAAGGTGAGGGAGTTCTAGAGAGTCAGAAGAATGGAGACTGTTGTCAAGGTCCCAATCCTCAGATGTGTCCATAGGGAGGAGGTCCTCCTGAGCCTGGATGGCAGTGCTGGGGCCCCGTGGGTCGGAGGGGCGATGGCCTAAGCCACCCAGGGATCCTGCTGTTGATGTGCGGCAGCCTCCATGTGCTGAGGGGGGCTGAGTGGATCTGCTTTTGTTGGAGGACAGGCGTAAGGGGCCAACTTTGCTGGAAGGAGCTCCGGTGAGCCCAGCTTCCTGTGAAGGGATAGGTGTGAAACTCCAGTCTGCGGGTATGGACAGTGTCAGAGGACCTGGCTGGAAATGCAGTGGTCCCAGGGAACCCGGGGCCCAGGGAGAATGGGCTCGAGGCCCAGGTGTGGAGGGCCCCAGGTCCGCTCCTGGCCTTGAAGATCTTTCACCTCCCCCTTGCAGTGGTGTGGAAGTGCAAGCAGATCCTTGGGTAGCCACGTGCCGCCCTTGAGTCCAGGGGTCACCTGGGGTGTAATCCCCCTGTCTCTCCACCATTGGTGTGGGGAACTGCAGCACTATGTCTGTGAGTGGAAGTCTCAGGAACCCTTTCAGCAGGCGAGGGGAGGTCTGGAGAGCCAAAGAGAAGAGTAAGGTCAAGGTCTCCTTCTTCTGAGGGAGGGAGGTGTGAAGTCTCCTTGGGCGGCAGCGTTGTGGGGGCTGGGTCCCCCGTGGCATGGCACCAGGTATGAACTAGGCAAGCATGACCTGAGGGAGAGGTATGGAAACCTCCTAGGGCACAGTCTACCCCTTGGGATGTCCTCTTGTTAGCAGTGCGACGTAAGGGGCCCCCAGGTGCTAGGAGGAGGAGCTGGATGGATCCCCTTCATAGGATGGGAGAGGTTGAAAGCTCCAGTCTCCAGGTATGGGAGAGTGTCAGAGGCCCTTGGGCGAACTGCAAAGGACCTTGGACCCTGGTGGAGGAGGCAGAATGTGGCAGCAAATGTTCTCTCCCTGTGCCATGTGAGGAGTCCTCGTTCCCAGGAGGGGAATGCTCAGCATGACCCGATGTGGGTGTAGATCCTGGGAGCCTAACTTATGCTTGGCTTCTTAAAATTCTCCATTATTTTGTGATGCTATTTAAATATGGTATGTAAGAGGTATTTTTGGAGATATTACAAAGCGGTATGGATGTTTTGGCTTTTTTCCCAAATGTGACTTGAAACAAGATTTTTTTTAAATGTGGACTCTGTCTCTGCATGTATAAAATGAGAGAAATAAACACTCTTATTTTCTAGATTAATTTCAGTTATATTCAAAATTTAATTCTCTTTGATGGACCAGGCAGCCTTTTGGGAGTACACAAAGTCCCCAGGGTAAATGGTTTTATGTGAATGTGGATAGGACATCGAGGACTTTAAGTGTATAATTTCAGCTTTGTATGAAAAGTTGGCTACAGATTCACAAGTTCAAAGGGTTAAGGGACATAGTTTAGGTTGCTATTTTCCCAAAGGCTGTGGGAAGGGGTGTGGCTTCCCACTGGCTTAAACCATAAAGCAGGTTCCCTTTATTCTGGAATCTAGGATCACCTGTTGCTTTCCACTTAGTTTTCCTCCTCCCCTGAATTCACTGTCCTCAGCCAGTGCCCTGGGTGTTTGTAATGTCTGAGACTCCCTAAGGCGATCTCTCAGGTCTTCTGACAGTTTCAGAGTGTAAGTGAACTTTAAAGGAAGGCTTCTCTGAGGCCTCAGAGATCCAGGGTGAAGCTTGGAGTTAGAATAGCTGAACGTGGCTTCACCCTTCTTGGGGCAGGTCAGGTTTGCCCAACCCACAAGGACATGCCCAACCCATACGTCACGCCCATCAGAAGAAACATCTAGAACCAAGGACACACCCATCCTAAAGACACGCCCACCTAAACAAATGACATGCACCAAGGATACACCCATCCATTCTCTCCGTTATTCTTGTCTACAGGCCTAGGGGAAAAACTCGCCCATCCTGAAAACACGCCCACTCAAAGAAACGCCCATCATTGAGAACACACCCATTCTTTCTCTCCTGGTTCCTTGGCTATAGGCCTATGAAAATGACTTGCCCATCCCGGAAATCACCAAGGACACACCCATCCAGTCTCCCCTGGATCCTTTGCCTGACGTGATTGGCGGGGTGAGATTTGAGCTTAGAGGACATGCTCATGTTCTGGAAGGGGAGAGTGTGGGGCGTGCCGCGCGAGTAAGTCAGCTGGGTCGGAGGGAGGGGACAAGCACCCACGGTCCGCTGGGTCCCCTGAGTGGCCTCCTGTCTAGACACTGCCTTGATGTAGCAGTGATTCAGTAGGTTTGAACTAGGCAGGACTTCTGGTGATCATGGACCTGAGGGAGGGAGTCTGAGGGTGAGTGGGGGTGTGGGGAAGGTCTCTGGGTTCCCGCTAAGAAATAATAATTCGGGCTGCGGAGAGAGGCAGCTCATTAAACATCATGCCGGGGCGCCCAGTGGGAAAGGGCGGTGTGAGATGGAGGCGCGAGCCACGCCTAGTAGCGCTGGAAGCTCAGTGCTCTGGGTGGGTCGGGCGGCTGTGGGCCGGTCAGCCGACTGTGGACTGGGAATCAGTCTGTGGGCGGGGCGGCCCACTGAAGGCGAGACGGCCGGTTGTGAGCGGGGTTTCCGTCTGTGAGAGGGTCAGCTGGCTGAGTTTGGGCTGTCCGGCTAAGTTGGGACTGCCGCTGATGTGGGGTTACTGATTGTGGGGAAAGCGGCCGGCTCGAGGAGCTGGTCAACTGGCTGAGGGCGGTCCTGGACTGAGTCGGTTGAGCGCAGGGCAGCTGCCTGAGGGCAGGAAGACTGGCTATGGGCAGGTCTGCCTGATAACCGCAGGGAGGCTGGCTATGGGCGAACTGCTGGCTGTGGGCGGTGCGGCCTATTGTCTGGTGCTGGGCTTCCGGGTGAGGGCGGGGCATATGTCTGTCGGCGGGGCTGCCAGTTGAGGGCGGGGCTGTTTCCTGTGTTTGGGGCGGCTGGCTATGGGCGGGTCCACTGACTGTGGGCGTAGCGGCCTGTTGTCGGTGGTGTGGGTGCTGACTGAGGAAGGGTCTGTCGGCTGTGGGCGGGGCTGGAGACTGAGGGCGGGGCGGCCAGATGAGGGCGGGCCGCTATTTGTGGGCTGGGCGACCAGCTCAAGACTGGTCTGCCATCTTTGGATGGATACGCATGGCTGAGGGCTGGGCGGCTGGTTATGGGTGGGGCGGCCGGTTGTGGGCGGGGCGGCCGGCTGACGGCTGTTCAGGATTGAGGGCTGGGTGGCTGGCTGACAGCTGGTTGGGGTTGAGGGCGTGGGTGCCGGCTGAGAGCTGGTAGTGGTTGAGGGCGGGATGGCGGCTGAGAGAGGGTAGGGGGTGGGGGCTGGGTCGCAAGTTCAGAGCTAGGATACAAGCTGTGGGCGGGTCGGCCTCTCTAGGCGGGTCCACCGGCTGAGGGCTGGTCTGTTGGCTAAGAGATGGTCGCTATGCTGAGGTCCGGGCTGCCGCCTGTGTGCGGAATGCCGGCTGAGGACTGGTCGGCTGGCTAGGGCCATGGCGACAGGCTGTGGGCGGGGCTGCCGGGTGTGGACGGACCTACAGGTTGTGGGCGGACCTGGTTTTCCGCTGTTGTCGGGTTGGCTGGCTGTGGGTGGGGTGGACCGGCTGAGGGTAGAGCTGCATGCTGTGGGCGGCTCTGCTGGCTGAGATCCAGGCTACATGCTGTGGGCGGGGCTGCTGGCTGAGGGCGTGGATTTATGCTATGAGGCTGCAGGCTGTGATCCCAGCTGCTTGCTGAGGGAGGAGCTGCCAGCTATGTACCCGGCTGCCGGCTGGTCTGGGTTGAGGGCGGGGCGTCAAGCTAGGGAAGGGGCAGCAGACTGAGGGCCTGGTGCACTGACTGAGGAGGTGGAGGCACAGGTCGCGGGGTTAAGTCACATTAGTGGTGCTGGCTGAGGGGTGGAGACAGAGGAGCTGTTACGGCATAGCGGGAAGGCAGCCCTCCTCAGCATTGTGTCTTCACTGAAGAGACGGGGCTTTGTTGTCCCCTCACGTTCCCCTTAGACTGAGCCTCCACATCAGAAAGAGGGAGCCGATGGCGGCTTTAGCGATGGCTGCGAGGTCGGCGAGCAAGTCCTCCCTGTCAGGCAGGAGATGCCATCTGGTGAGCGATACGCCCTCTGCCGGTTGGGTCAGCCGCAGAGGTGCCTGAGTGAACACAAGGGCGCCTCCAGGTAAAGGGGGCAATGGTTGGGAGAGGGTATACCGGGTCTTGCTGCGTGGGAGGGGGCAAGCCTGAGAGATGAAATTCCCAGTTTCTTTGAGCAGACCTTGGAATGTCTGTTGTTTCCTCTGGGTGGAAACTCATGGATTATTCCAATTGTTCCCCTCGCCCTGCTGTCTCTATTTCTAGCAAAGCCGCACACAAGGAGCATTTAGTGAATGGGTTGCTTGAATAAAGGATTAGATGAACCTATTGAGGAACAAACGTAGTCTAGTGGAGTTTTGATGGAATCCATGCCAATTTTCACAGCATGGAAAATACATAGTTAGCTCGGATGTCAGCTAGTTTGTCAGTGCAAGACTAATTTACTTTTAAAATATAAGGATCTGATGAACAAAATCTATGTGGTTTTCTGTCAGTGTGAATAGTGTTTTCTCATCTATGTCGTGAATGTGGATTTTATTACCACTGAATTTTTTCTTTTTTAAGTAGAGGCGTAAAATTGGTTGCAAAAAATAGTTCTATTGAGTAAAATAGATTTCATCCAGTAATTCCTCACTCCTGGTGCAAGAATGTCTTAATTTCACCATTTAGGCTGGCTTCTCTGGATTCCTAGCAGATTTCAATACTTGTTACTTTTATTTAGAGAAATTACTAATTTGAAGATATAAAAAAAAATGTTTCTCAAAACCAACAGTGATGCTAAAGGTAATTTATATATTTTTGGTGTTTTATTTCAGTTTAGCATGTGTATAGAAGGTTCTTTAAACAAGACTATCAAATGTAAATCCAGTTAACCATTTTAACAAATTTATTGTTTATTTGTTACAAACCATATTTTTTTATTACTAGGGCAGATATAAACAACTGGTATTTTCTAATTGCATCTTGGATCATTGATCTCTGCATGATATGGGCTTTTTTCCTTTTTAGGAGGAAGTACTTCAGGTACTTCTTGAGGGGGAAAACAGATAGTCTTTATGAATTCATCAGTGATATTAACTGTATATTTGCAAATAATATTTAATATGAGCTATAAACATATGTATTGATGAAATTCTGATTTAAATTTACCTACAAAAGGTAAATTTTCACTTGCTTGATTACTAAGATACACTAAGAACCAGCCCTGGCTTAAGTCCATTGGAAAGAAGATTTGAGGTTTAGGCGGCCTTTCTCAATTCCCATTAGACTCAGGGCTCGGACCTGAGAACCTGGAACCTTCACAGGTACACACAACTGCTTTGAATTTTGGCCTCTGTTCATTAGGAAGGATGAAGGGTGCTTCTTGGTTTAGTTGGGTCTGGGTAATGGCCTGAGGAGAGGAAAGAGTTTGTTACAGATGTGGTGAATGCTCATAATGGTTGCCTGGCAATGCCAAGGAAACTGACAGGGTGGGAAAACAAGCCCATTGCTTGATAGGCAAGGTGTCATGAGACTCATGATGTTTCTCCTTTAGACCTGTCCTCCCCACAACAGGATCCTAGGCAGCCTTTCTCTTCAGGTGAAATTGGGTCCTTAGACCCTTATAGCCCCTGTTGTGGATGAAGCAATGCAGAATTCACCTCAATCCAAACAAAATGGTAGGTAAAAGAACCAGTCTGAATCCATGGGCAAGTAGATTTGAGGTTTTTGGCTCTTTCTCAACTTCCATCAGACTTAGGGCTCAGACTTAAGAAACTGGAGACCTCATAGGTACACCCAGTAGCTTTGAACTTTGCCCTTTCTCCATTGCTAGTCTTTTGCCAGGTGGGAAATCATTTCTGGGTCTAGAGCCCCATTGAGGGAGGTTGTCTTAGGTGTGGTATCTACTCAACTTCCCATGTGACCAGATTACTTTGACACTACCACCCAGCTTGCCTACAGGCCAGCTTTAGCCTGAGGCTGTCTTGGCAGACCTCCTTGATCTCAAAACTTGGATATCAGTAGGTTCACTGAATGTCTGCATCCCCAATTCTGGCTTGACAACCTTAGTTGATTTCCAGGTTGGCAGAGTCATGTAGAATTCACTAGGATTTCTGGGGAGGTCTAAGTCAATATGTGCTGATGGACCACAAAAGGGCAATGTCCAGTCCTTGATCCCGAGATCCTTTTTTGTTTGTTTCTATGAATGCTACTCTGTGGAACAGATTGCCATCGATTTTCTGCAGCATTTCTTAGGACCTATAAAATGACTTCTTAGTCCTCAGATTCCCTGAATTGAATGGACTATTTCAGTGGTAGAGAAATTAAGCAGCCTCCTTGTTCTGTGACCCACAGGTCCTGAGCTTATCATCAATTACCACCTGTACCTGCACCCCTGCCTTGAGTCCTTTAACCTACTGGCATGATGTTACGAATATTTTGGAATCCCCTTTAGTGAAGTGCAGTTAGATAGTCATCTCTCTCCATGTGTGGCTTGTAAGGCAAGCTGACAACTTGGAGTCTGTAGTCATTTTAAAGTTTTCTACTTTTTTTTTGTTTTTGTTTTTGTTGTTTTGTTTTGTTATGTTTTCTTGAGGAAATGCCATACAGAGTGATCCCCAGGCCCAAGTTACCTGACATTTTTGGTGTACTAGTGTCATCAAGTGGAATTGTTTTGTAGGTCTGCCAGCTGGTCTCTGTGTTTCAGTGGACATGGCCAGCATCCTAAGCTGTATCTCTGTTCCTTGATAGACAAGACTATCTAAGATCTCCTGCTAACCTGTTGGCCCAGGAGAGCTGTAGAGAAAAGCAGGCTCCAGGTGTGCCTTCCATAGAATAGGCCAAGTATTACATGGTTTGGCTTGCTCTAAGCAGGAAGCATAGCCTCTGATGTCTTGAGGCTGCCACATCAGGATTGTGAGTTTTTCTTTGGAAGGGACTCTGTATCTGTGATTGTATCATGGTTCAAAATGGGGAACTTATCACACATGCCAGTCTTCACTAGGCCACCCACAACCACATTACCTTTTGGATTATGCTTACCAGTAACCCACAAACCTCACATCAAGGAACCACACAAGCTGAATATCATCACTTCAAGTCTGTGCCCAGTTTGCCTGGGAAACACAGCCTATATGGTCATATGTGTTTTATCCATTTTACTCGCTCCCTACCATCCTCATTCTTTCCTTGCTCATCATTGTCTGTCTCCTGTTCACTCTGACATGTTCTTCTTTGTCTGCATTTCATTAATATTGTGTCAGAAATTGGGATCTCTTTAAGCTTGGCTGCAGGTGGAGTTCAGGGCCCCTGATTTGAAAGAAAATATTTCTGCTTCACAGCTATATCCCTTTCACCCATCAAAGGATTATATTGCTATGGAAATATACAGCCTCGCTTTAGAAAGAAAGAGGTACTGTAGCCCATGTTATTCTTGTGTCTCAGGATGAATCTTAGTAGAAGCAGTCTTATAGGGTATACTGAAAAGTGCCCAAAAGTGGCCAGTCAGGCACTGAACTGGAGAGAGGTTAGGCTCCCTCTTCTTCCCTTTAAAATACATCCTGCGGTCATTCCTAACACCATGCGGAAGCATACTTGTTAATTCTCCTGATTTGGTAACCTTGCCTATTACCATAGGAAAACACCCAGGGTTAAATATTAAAAAGCACCTTTTTCCTGTTCTGCCCTGTTCAGTGATATCTTGTGGAATAATAGTTAGAGGAGGCTCTAAAATTAATAGTTATCAGATTCCGGAGAATCCACAAGTATTCTTCTTGCATTGGTGTTGGTAATAACAGCAGGGGCATTGTTAAGGGAGAGCCAGGGAGCCTACATGTTCCTCTGGGTCACTGAACAAGGGGTCTCCTCAGTCCTGAGAAAGTACATTCATTTCAGGGCAGTTAGGAGGCCCAGAGGTTGTTGGAAATGTCCTAAGGAATGCTCTAGGAAACCTATAGCAATCTATAACACAAAGTAGCATCATAAGAAATAAAGAAAAATATTTGGGGATCAGGGTCTGGACATTAACTCTTTGTGGCACATCAACACATTTTGACTTGGACCTCCATAGAGATCCTATTGAATTCTACTTGAATGAGCTCATCTACCATCCCTACTCCTGCCTCTGCGCCTGCCCCTGCCCCAACCTTACCTATAAGCCCTTCCCCGAATTTTAAGCCCACATATCCTTTCTGGTTTCCCCAGTACCTAACTATACCTAGACAACCATCGAAGGTGGATACTGATGTAGAAAATTATGTGTTTCTCAGCTGTTTGAGATTACTCTTTTGTGGGTTGTTTGTAAACATCTGCACACCATTTTCAGTTGTGCTATTTCTTTTGTTGACATCTAGTTTCTTACATTCTTTATGAATTTTGGATATTAGTTCTTTATTGGAAATGAATGAATGTTTCTCCAAAGCAAACAAAACCTTATCAAACACCATAAACAAACAGAGAAACAGATACAGGAATGATTAACAGCCTTGAATAATATCAGGTACTTCTAGACACAACTGAAGTTGGACTAAATTAACTAAAGTGTGGGAATATGTGTATGATGTATGATCACAGTGGACAAATATCTCAGAGCTTCATGCTGTGAGGCACATACAGATACAACTTCTTACAGGGCTGAGACAGAAATCTCATTTCAAGATATAAGTTCATGATCAGCCTGAATTACATAGAGAGCTTATGATTCAAAAAATAAATTAATACTGTCACTAAATTTTATAGCGTTAAGCATGAAAAACTCACTCAGCCTTATTTTCCTTTATGTTCTTTTAAATTTCTTAAAATATTGTATTATTTAATTTATTATTTATTTATCCCTCTCTATAACCCTCAATTTATTTGTTTACTCATTTACTTATTTATGATGTTGTTTCTCTTTGTACCCTGGTTGTTTGGAACTAAATATGTAGGCAAGGGTGGCCCCAAACTCTCAGAGATCCAACTGCTTCTGCCTCTTGAGTGCTGAGATTAAAGTAGCATCCAACAAGCCCAGAAATCTTCAGTTTTCCACAAGATGGTATTTCCCACCAGCTTTGCAGAACTGTGGATAGTTCTACATTAATCATAGGCATTATTTCTTAGAGAAATGAACCATACAGCTATTTGAAAATATCAAAGAGAGCAATGAATCTTACACAATGCCTTTGAAGAATCTGTTGGCATATTTTAAAAGTTTGAATTGAGTGTTCTTTACTTTTTCTTTAAAAAATGTGAAGCACATCACGATTTTGCTTGCCAGTCTTGCACAAGGGACATGCTAATCATCTCTGTATCATTCCAGTTTTAATATATGTGCTGCTAAATCACACACTCTTATTTACTTATACATTCCCTTCGTGAATGGTCAAATTGAGCAGCTAGATATTGACTATGTTATGGATGAGATGGGTTTATTTTTCTAAATATGGAGGATCCACCAGCAGCCTAACATTGACTTTGTCCCTGCCCCCATAGAGTAACATACCAGCTGGAAATGTTACTGTGCAGCCGCAGAAATCTATTTAGTTCATTCCTGCTCCCCCCCCCCAATACTTAGCACTAGTGTTAACTGGTAGCTTGACACAGATACAGCAAACATCTGGATGCTGTCAGGGCATTGATGCAAGGCACTGTTACCTCACAATGTCTTCTGAGTTAGGGAAGAATGCATCCCTTTGACTCATTAGCCCTTGTTCAGACCACAAACTATGACCTCCTTAGAGGACAGTCCTGGTGACAGCAACAATTATCTGGTCCTTGTGCCACCAGGTGACTGGTTCTGATGACTGAGCTGTTTTGTCATCTGACTATCTGGAATTAGTACTATGAGGGAACTGGAAGTACATCTCTGAGGGGGTTCCTAATGTTCAGGAAGCTTGTGGTGTCTTAAGTCCATGAGGTTTGCCTCAGGAAATCCTGTCTTCAGGACTGGGAATAAATTATAGTCTCTGACATGGGTAGAGAAGGTTGCAGATACCTAAGGTGAAACCATGTCTGGAGTTTGGTTATTTCTGGGACTTTTGGTGCCCAGAAACTGGGACTGTGGGTGTGGCATCCCTTCAGCCTTAGGCGTTGTCCTTGATTGTGCAGTTCAGGGTTTCCACACAATGTATAATACATATTTTATATTGTGGTCAAATGAGTATTATCCATTTAATTCCTTCCCTAGGATCCACAATCTCTCCTGACTGTCTTATTCTTACTCCTGTTGTCTCTGACTCATTTCTTCTACTTCCTTTCATGTTTTATATTCCTTTTTCTTTCCGAAGATGGTTCGTCTTTGAGCTTGAATGCAGGTGGAGTACAGAGACACAGGCCTGTTGGAAGAGGTTTCTACTCCAGAGCCATATCTCTAGAACCCAAAAGGGTTATGGAATGACTATTCTGGTCATATTCATCCTGATTTTGTGTATAGGAAGCGTAAGTAGCCAAACTCTGTCTTCTGAAATCTTAATAGATATTAAAATCTTAATAGAACTTCCCCCAAAGTGTCCAGGCATGCACTGAATCATGGAGGCAGGAATTGACTTCACTGCGCTTCCACCAACATGCTCCACCAACATTGTAATTCCCAACACATGTGCAGGAGGCCTATTAATGGATTATCCTGACTTGGTTACCTTGCTTCTTACCCAGTGAGTACACTCATTGTCACTGGTCAAAAGAACACTTTTCCTGCTCTTCCCTGTCCTGTGCTATCAGTTGGAAGAATAATTAGTTAGAGAAGGCTCTAAAATTTACAAATGGCAGAGTGTGGGGTTAAAGACGATTGTCTGTGTGTATTTTTGTATGCATGTTTATGTCTACGTGTGTGAGTTTTTGCAGTTATTCCTTTTGAGTCTACGAGACAAGAATATACTCCTCAGAGACCCTATAAGTATGGCAGCATCCACCTGAACACAGATCAGAAGGGTCATTTGGGCCCTGGCCTGGATTCATTTGAAAGATTTGAGGTTTAGGTGGCCTTTCTCAATTCCCATGAGACTCATGGTTTATACCTGAGAACCTGGAGCCCTAACAGGTACACACAGCTACCTTGAACATTGCCCTATGTCCAATAGGAAGGCTGAATAATTCTTTGTTTGGTTGGGTGTGGGTGGTATACTTTCATGAGGGGAAGCAAGAGGTTGTGACAGACTTGATGATAGCTCAAAATGGTTTCCTGCCAATGCCTAGGAGACTGATAGGTTGGAGATGCAAGCGCACTCCTGGTAGGCAAGGTGGCAGTAGTTGTGTAATGTTTCTCTTTTGGATCTGTCCTTCTCCCCAATACAGAGACATGGGCAGCCTGACTCTGCAGATAAAATTGTGTCCCTGGATCCTTATAGGCCCTGTTGTGGAAGAAATTTGGCAGAATTCAAATGAACAAAGATGGAAAGGAATCTGAAGGAACCAGCCTGGATACATGAGCAAATTTGAGGATTTTGCTGAATTTCTCAACTTCCATCAGCCTCAGAGCTCAGACTTGAAAAACTAGCACCCTCACAAGTACACAAAGCGGCCTTGTGCTTTGTACTTTTTCCATTGCAAAGCTTCTTCTGCCAAGAAGGGTAGCAGTTCAGTGTCTAGAGCCCCATTGAAATGAGTGGTGATCTTTGGTGAGGTATTTGCCCTACTTCCCATGTGACGTTAGTTCTCTGACACCACCACACAGCTTCCCTACATCCCAGGATTCACCTGAGGCATTCTTTGCAGGCCTCCTTGACCTGGAGGATTGAATTTCTGCTGGTTTACTTAATATCAGCACACCCAGTTCTTATCTGACAGCTCTAGTGATCTCTGAGATGGGCAAAATCAAGGAGATTTCAGGAGGTACTCCGGGGAGGCCCAATTCAATATGTTCCAACTGAGCCACAGGAAAGCAGTGTTGAGTCCCCAATCCTCAAGTCTGTTTTTTGTTTGTTCTGTGGAAATCTTTAGCATGGGTTTTCTGGAGCATTCCTTACGACCAATACATCAACTTCTCGGCCTCCCAGTTGCCCTGAATTGAATGGAATTTCCCAGGGATTGCAATTTAAGAGCCCCTTGTTGTGTGACCCACAGGTGCCGGATCTACCACCCATTCCCACCCACACCTTCACCCTTACCAAGATTCTCCTTACCTACCTGTGTCCCCACATTTTTCCTAGCCTGTACATAATGCTGCCAATTTGGAGTCTGTATTTTCTTTTACTCAATAAAGCACATACAGAGTTGTCCCAGGGACCAAGGTATTTTTACATTCTTGGTGCACTAGTGTCATCAAGTAGAATTATTTTGCAGATTCTGCTAGCACATCCCTGTGTTTCTGTGCTGGATCTTGCTAGACAGTGTTGACTGAGATATACTGCAATCATATCATCCCTGGTGTGGTGTGGGGAAAAAACAGGGTCCAGTTGATCCTTGTCCCACAAGGCTAAGTCCTGTCACAATGCAGGCCCAGCACCACAGAATTTGGTTGGCTCTAAGGAGGAAGCACATCCTCCCTTGTCTTGAGGCTGCTGTGTCTGTGAGGATTTTTAGGATCATCTTGCAATTGACTGTATATCTGGTTGAATCAGTATTGAGGAAGGGAAACATATTCCACATGCCAGTGTGCACAAGGCCACCCACAATCTCCATTGTTCTTGAATGATGCACACCAAGTAGCTCACACAGCTCATTTCCAGGAACCACACATGCTATAAAGAACCTTTTTCATGTCTGTGCGCAAATTATCAGGGTAACACAGCCATTATTGTCATATGTGTTTTATCCATTTTACTACCTCCCTACAGTCCTCATTCCCTCCTCACTTATCTTTGTCTACCTCTTATTCTCAATGACTATCTTTTTCTTCTGTTCTTTAAATTTTTTCATCAGAAAAATTAGATTCTCTTTGAGCTTGGTCACAGATGGAGTTAAGGATTGCTGACCTGAGAGAAAGCATTTCTGTTCCAGAACCACATCCTTAGTACTCTAAAATTTGTCTGAGTTGCACCACCATGGACATATATATCCTCTTTTTTGGGTACACAGAGCAAATAGCCCAAGACATTCCTTTGGTTCACTACACTCTATATGACTGCTTCTCAGTAGAAGCCATCTTCTGCTTAGAATCAGTCATTTAGGTTGGGCTGAGCAGTGCGAAAAATGTCCTGGCATTCACTGTACCAAGGTGGCAGGGTTAGACTCTCCATGCCTCCCTTAACATGCCTCCTGCTGTGATTCTCAACACCCATGGAGGAATTATACTTGTCAATTTGCCTGATTTGTTCACCTTACAGCTTATAAAGGGAGAACACCCAGATTGAAGGTCAAAAAGCACTTTTATCTTGCTCTTCCCTGTCCTGCGATATCTTGTGGAAGAGTAATTAATTAGGAGAGGCTCAAAAATTAACAGGTGGCAGAATCTGAGGTCCAAGAAATCAGTGTGTGTGTGTGTGTGTGTGTGTGTGTATGTATTTTCATTTTTCTTGAGTTTACTTTTGAGGAATCTATGCTCCAAAGATCCTGATAGTGCCAGAAAGGATGATGTGGGTAAAAGTCATAGTGGTTATGTCAGATTTGTCTGGGAATGCCAGGATGTTTTGTGTAGGACAGGACCTTTAGGGCTCCACCCCTGAGCACAAGCTCAAGTAGTCATAATATCTGGATTTCTCATGTACTGCTATAGCCAGTTATGGCTCAGTTGATGAGACCAGTTAAATGGCAATAGTATTAAAGTTGGCAGGAACAGTCCTGAGGAGGGCTGCCATGGCACTTCTGAGATCTCAGAACAGTCACAGGCTGAGGGAGTTCCCTTTGCAGCATCAAAGAAGCTGACTCCAGGAGGCATGACAGAGAGGAGGAAATGTAAAGTAATGTTGGGAATGTCTTCATGAGGTAGGAAAAATGGTTTTTTTCTTGGGGCCAACATGAACAGTCTCATTCTCAGGGAGTTTGTTTTCTATAGACTCTCAGCTCTTGCAAGGAAGCGTATTTCTGTGGTAGTGAAAATCATTTCCCAAATGAACCTGGTATATCATGTGTTTTCCAAACAGGCCTACTTTCCCAGGATGAAAAAGACAATGACTGTCCATATGAGAGGAATATAGATGGAGAGAGCAATGGAAAGAAAGAGAGGAAACAGAGACAGAGAGGAGTGAGAGAGATACAGAGAGATAGAAGGAGAATCTCTGTGCTGCTTTTGGGTGATTTTTGAGAATGTTGCTATTTTTGCCTGTAGCCTGGCAGTCAAAACCATTCTCAGATGACAGCCCTATGGCGAGTTATCTCTGTTCCTTGATTGTAGGCCACAGGACAGAAAGGATGAAGGGAAGTTGAGAGTTTCCTATGAGATGCAGGACTGCAGATTGCTTCAGGCTTTCTTATGGCAACAGTCCCAAATGTATCTTCTCCCTTGTATCTATTGGCCCATTAGTTCCACTTGAATCTTATCAGAGAGCTCTGAGTTTGATGTGTTCCTTGCCTTGGCGATAATTTGGTGGTGTCCACTGAAGACATAGAATAATACAAATCTGAGAGTGACTTGGGCATTTAGAGAAAGAAAAGAAAACCAGTTATCCTGAGTGGTTCCTGTATGGGATGTTGTTAGGCTGGGGAGAGGAGATAGAATGGGACTGACTTGAAGATTGCTCATAATGATTACCTGCCAGTGCCTTGGTTGTGAAACCAAGCCCATGGCCTGATAGGCAAGACAGCAGGTAGGATGTAATATTTCTCCTTTTGACACATCCTTGTCACCAGAACAGGGTCCTGGACAACCTGTGTCTACTGGCAAATTGTGGCTACATACACCTGATCCCATATGGCAGTGTAGTATCAGCCTGGATTCATTGTCAAGAAGATTTGAGGTTTTTGGTATCTTTTCTCACCACCCATCAGATTCAGTGCTTAGACTTAAGCAACTGGAATCTCACAGGTACACACAAATGCCTCTGGTTTTGTCCTATTGTCCATTAGTGACACTTCTTCTGCTAGGTGGAAAGGCGATTCTGAGCCTAAAGCCTGATTGAGGCTTGTGGGTTTTCTTTTTCTGAGACTTTCTGCCTATCTTTCCATGCATGTAGAGTTTTGTGATACTACTACCTTACTGATTTTACCACCCCAGGGCTTCCAGGGTAGGGCCTTCTTGGCAGCGGCCTTGACCTGGAAGCTTGGTTGTGGCCACAGTCACAAAGTGTCAACACACACAAAATCTGGAGTGGCAGCTTTAGTGATAATTCTGGTAGGTGGAGTCAAGGAGAATTCCCTAGAATCTCTGGGAACACTCAAGTTGTGATGTCCTGGTTAGGCTACAAGAAGACAATGTACACCCCTTGTTTCCTATGTCCATGTTTTTGTGTTTGAGGCCATTCTCTTGTGTTGCAGATTGGCATGGGTGTTTCTGGAGCATTCCTTTTGTTGTCTAGGCCACATCTTCTGTACCACCCCCACACCCTTAATTGAGTGAAGTGACTCAGACACTGCAGGTGAAGAATTCCTGTGTTTTTGGGTTCTGTGACTCACAGGTTCTGAAACTACCACCCATCCTCATTCCCAACCACCCCTGTCTGAAAGACCCTCACTTACCTGCATGCTTACATAACCTGGTAGCATCCTCTGTGGTGGACAGCATCTAGAGAGCCATCTCTGGGCCAATCTTCGTGTATGAGTTTAACTGCCTCATTTAGTCTAGAGATAGCTGGTTTGTGTTTATTTTTGCACAGAAAATTAGAGAAGGCGTGGTCCCATGACATGAATTATTTGGCATTTTGATTCTCAACTGTTGTTAAGTGGAAGGGTTTTTCCTGATCCTGACAGTGGTATCTGAGCATCTCTGTACAGTGCCAGCTCCCTAAGAAGCACCTCTGGTCCTAGCTGGACAGGACTGGCTTGGTTCTTCTGCAGCCTTTTTGGCCCAAGTGAAGTGTGTGAAAAAGCAGTGTCCAGGTGATCCTTGACTCTTTAGGCTAAGTCCTGCTCCAGTTTAGGCCAGGTGCCATGAAGTTTGTCATACAGCAAGCAGGAAGCACAGCCTCCCAGGTCTTGAGATAGATGTGTTTGTAGGCATCGGGGATATCTTTGTAAGGACTCTGCAACTGAGGCTTCATCTGGCTTTAGGCAGGGAAATTTATTCCACATGACAGGCAAGCTTCATATTGTCACCCCACTGACTCCTAAGTTCCAGTGAACATCAACATTAGCACCCAGACCTCACTTCTCAGACCCCCACATACTGCCAGCATCTTTTTTATACTGTGATCTGAATGTCAGGGCACATACCCATTGTGGTCCTGAGAGTTTTATCCATTTCACTCACTCCCTCCACCATCCTCATTTTCTCCTCTCTCCTCTCTTCTGCCACCTTTTCTCTCTTTTTTTTCTTTTCTTTCTTTTCTTTTCTCTTCTGAACTTGTCTGCAGGTATAGTTCTTGGATCCAGATCTATCAGTGGTCAATTCAAAGGTATCTGGGAAGGAAAGGGTTTTATTTTAGGTGAGACCCTCTGGGGACCGAACCCTAAGCATAAGCTCCTGTAGGCATAGTGTCTGGATTCATCCTTGGATTCATGAGTTCTTGTGGCTCAGTCAATAAACCCAGGAAATGAAAAGAGCATTAAAGGTGACAGGATCACTCCCTGGGAGTGACTGGTCTGGCACAACTGAGAACGCAATTCAGGTCCAGCCTGAGGGACAGCCCTTTCAGCATCAGAGAGGCTGCCTCAAGGATGTGTGACAGAGAGGGATAGATGAAGATCAATGTTGGGATGTCTCCTTTAGTCAGGAAAAGTGATCTTTTTAGGGGCTTCCATCCCCATGGAGCTGGGCGTCTGTGGACTCTGAGCTCATGGAAGAAATGGTTCCTGTGGGATTTTGTAAAGCATTTCCCTAATGAACATGTTATATCATCTGGTATCCAGACAGGCATATCTACCTGGATGCTTTGGCTATGAATGTACACATGAGAGAAGGAGATAACGAGGCTAAAGGAACAAAGAGATGTGACACAAAGTGATAGATAGATAGATAGATAGATAGATAGATAGATAGATAGATAGATAGATAGATACATAGATAGATACATAAATAGATAGGTATATAGGTAGATAGGTAGATAAAGATACAGACTGATAGATAGAATGAGAGGAAATTTCCTGTGAAATTGTTGGTATATTTGCCTGTAATTTGGTGATCAAATCAATTGTCTCACATGTCAGGTCTACAGCCTCTCACTCCTGTTCCTTGGTTCTAGGCCAATGGAGAGAAAGGGAATAGGAACTATGATAGTTTTCTGTGAGGATGCCTTCCTTTGGTATGAAGTTACTGTTTTGAGCAGGGGTGTGGTTGTGCTGCGGGCATCCTAATGGGACCAGTTAGGCATGTGTATTTTGTTTTGTGTCTAGATTCCACGAGATACACTGAATCACTTCAGAGAGCTCTGAGTTACCTAGGTGCCTAGCCTTGGCCACATGAAGAAGTATGTGTCTACATAAGAAAACAGAGTGATCCATATTTGAAAGCACCTTGTTGACTTTAGAGAAAGGAAAGAGAGGCAAGTATCCTGAGTCATGCCCTCTGGTTAGGTGTGGTGGGGGTGGGTTGTTGGGCTGGGGAACGGAGATAGGTTATGTCACGTCTGCACATAGTTCATAACAGTTTCGTGGCAATGCCAGGAGACAGATATGATTGTGTCCAAGCCACGATCTGATAGGCCAGGGAGTAAGTGAATTGAAAAAACTCTTCTTCAGATATATCCTTTCCTGACAACAGGGTTGTGAACTACCTGACTATTCAGGTGAAGTTGTAGGTGGATTCTTCTGACTTTTGGTGGCACCTATTATTGATGAAGTTGGCAGCATCCACATGAATTCATATGGCAGCTTTCCTGATGGCACCAGCCTTGATCCATGGGCAAGAAGATGAAAGT
Source organism: Cricetomys ansorgei (assembly GCA_026225945.1). NCBI lineage: Eukaryota > Metazoa > Chordata > Mammalia > Rodentia > Nesomyidae > Cricetomys > Cricetomys ansorgei. The sequence goes on along the minus strand of JAMJFZ010001255.1, from coordinate 620,702 downwards.
TTTGGAATGGCCTTTCTCATCACCCTTCTGATTCAGAGGTAAGACCTGAACAACTGGATTATCACAGGTACATACAGATGCCATTTTGCTCGGCCATATTTCCACAAAGAGAGTCTTCTTTTGCAATATTGGAAGGCCCGTCTCTGCCTAGAACTCCAGTGACATGTGAGTGTCCTCCTGAGGCTTTTGCGTACCTTCTATTGTATATGCAGCTATGAAACAACACTCTCTTGATGCTGTGTGTGTCAAAAATTAGCCTAGGAGAGCCTTTTTGTCAGGAATCCTTTACTTAGATGCTTGGTTTCTATTTTATTGATTTCAGCACTCAGTTTGATTAATTCTTTACATCTACTTCTTTTCAGTGTTATTCCTTATTTTTTTTTTCTAGGGCTTTCCGTTATGCTCTTAATTTCCTATTATATGAAGTCTTAGCACTTCATGCTATGAATTTTCCCCTTATCATAGCTTTTATCCTGTATCATAAGTTTTGATATGTTTTAGAGTCCTATTCATTGAATTCATGAAAGTCTGTAATTTCTTCCTTTATTTCTGTCTTGACTAATGTGTCATTAAGTAGGGAGTTGTTGAGTTTCCATGAATTTGTAGGCCTTCTGCTGTTACTGTTGATGAAGTTGACCATTAATCCATGGTGAACTGATAGCATGCTGGGTGTTATTTCAATTTTCCTGTATTTATTGGGGCTTGCTTTCTGTCCAAGAATGTGGTCAATTGTTGAGAAGGTTCTATGAGATGGTGAGAAAAAGATGTATTCTTTTGTGTGTGGATGAAACATTCTCTAAATATCTGTTAGGTCCATTTAGTTTATAACATCTATTAGTGCCAATATTTCTCAGTTATTTTTTGTATGGATGGCCTATTAGTTGGTGAGAGTTGGGGTATTTAAGTCTATCAGAGTGTGAGGGTCAAAGAGATTATTTAAATTTTGCATTGTTTCTTTTACAATTGTTGGAGCCCTTGTGTTAGGGACAAAGGTCTGAAGAATTGCAATGTCATCTTTGTGCATTTTTTGTTTAATGGATGTAAAGTGTCCTTACCCATGACTTCTGATTAATTGTGATTTGAAGTCTAATTTGGTGGATATTAGAATGGATACACCAGCTTGGTTCTTAAGTCCATTCACTTGGTAAATCTTTGCCCAATGCTTTACTCTGAGGTAATATTTAACTTTGTGATTGAGGTGTGTTTCCTGTATGCAGCAGAAGGCTGGATTCTGTTTTTAAATCCATTCTATTACTCGGTTATTTTCTCTTGGGGGAATTGACACCATTAATTTGAGGACTATCAATGACAAATGATACTTAGTTCCTGTTATTTTGTAGTTATCATTGCTGTGTGTATATTTGTGTGTGTGTGTGTGTGTGTGTGTGCGTGTGTGTGTGCATGTGTACCGTTTTATTGAGTTTCATGGTGTGTGATTATTTCCTGTAACTTTCTGATTGTAGTTAATCTCCTTGGGTTGGATTTTTTTATTCGAGTACATCTGTAGGGTAGGATTTGTGGATAGATAATGTTAGAATTTGAATTTACCATGAAATATATTGGTTTCTCTGTCTATGATAATTCACAATTTTCCTGGAAATAATAGTCTGGGCTGATATCTGTGTTCTTTTAGAATCTGTAGATTTTCTGTTTAGGGTTAGGCATTAACAAATCCATTAAGAACTTAGGTGTAATTCTAATAGATTTTCTTTGTATGTTATTTGTTGTTTTCACTTGCAGCTTCTAGTATTCTTTGTATGTTTTGTATGTTTAGTGGTCTCATTTGTATGTGTCAAGAGCACTTGCTTTCTTGTCCAGTCTAATTGATGTTCTATAAGCTTCTTGTACTTTTATAGGCATCTCGTTCTATTTTGTAAATTTTGTTCAATGATTTTGTTGACTTATTTATCTCTACAAAACTTTGTGAAGTATGTAAGTCTTGGTACTAGCCAAACACTCTACACCTGTGCTAAGTTAGTACACAATTGACTTTGTCTCTTGAAATTTCTCTTGTCTGGGAAATTGTTTTTAAATATTCTGTCATCAAGCTTTGCAGCAAGTGCCTTTATTGCTGAAAGAATATACTGGCTCTTGTCTGGGAGACACTTCCCTTCTGATGTTGCCCACATTGGTGAGTGTTTACACCTGAAGTGACTCATCTCTAATCAAGCCAGTCTATCTGTGTCTGAGGGCAAAATCTATTGGAAATACAGGCCTTCTTGATGTTGAACAGATATCAGATAACAGTCCAGATGCTACAGCTACAGGGATAGTATCACCTTTGGCTCCATAACACTTAATTCTCATGGTTAGATGCTGAAAATAGAAGTGGAATTTACCTTTCTGTCACAGCTTCCCACTATTTACTTCATAATGAAATAAGTATACAAAGTTCTAGAGCTTAAAAAATCTTATTTCGCATCAGTTGAACACCATTTGTTGTCATGACCAATTGTCACTGAGACATAGAAGGTACATGTGGTTTAAGCTTAGTAAAATATAGACTGATAAAAATAAAGGAGAACATGGGTATATATACAACACAGAGACACCACATGAGATAGATAGCTGAAGGACCTTATATGTTCAAATACACTGGAATGTGAAATTTTTAAAATATAAAAATATGCAGTTTGGGTTTCCATGTCTGGATTTATTTATTTACTCGTTTACTTTTGTAACAAGGTATCATTTATTCAGTGCTGGCCTTGACCTTATTATGTAGCTGAGACTGCCCTTGAAATCCTGATTCTCTTATGTCTACCTTTCTACTCCTAGGATTTTGTGTATGTGCCATGATGCATAGTATGTGCAGTGCTGGGGATCAACCCCAAAGCTTTGTGAATGGTAGTCCTGCACTGAGCTACAAGCTCAGCCCATTTGGAATCTTTTCTTTGTATGAATTTAAGTTTTGTTTATGTATGTATTTCTGAGTGAGCATATGCCATAAGTATGTGACAGAACAAACCAAAAGTGAGCTCTAGAATCCCTGCTGCTGGAGTTACAAGCAGCTGAAAGCCAAGTATTGTTGGTGCTGGGAACTAAATTTGGGTGTTCAGGAAAAGCAGAAATTATTCTTAACCATTGAGCAACCATTCCTGGCCCATTTTCTGGCCCTGGATGTCCATAGTATACAGGATATTAAAACTGTAGTCTGGCTTTAATCCACAACCAGATGAACATCAGGCTAAATGACATTTTCTGTGGCTGATTTTATTTAGTTTTTTTTGGTATCTAGTTTGCTCTAAGATGGAAATGAATTTTCCACCTAGCCAAGTGTCCAAGGTCAGACACATGGTGTGTTGCAGAGGGAGCAGTGAAGCCTTTAAGTTAACTAGATCTTTCCAAAGTACCAGGCATGCCCTTGCTGTGAGACACAGGTCTAGTGTATAACTCATTTTGCAGTAGAAAATTCAAAGCAGTAGATGCAGGAAAGTTCTGAGATACAGTGAAAAATACTTTCCTTCATAGATTACTTTAGGACACACCTAGTAATTACAATTAAACTTCATTAATGAGTACATGAGTAAGGCAGAGTTGGTCATACTGTTATGTGCACCTTTGCATTCTGTATAATACATAGATCTCTGTGACAAATTACTATTGTTGAAAATATTATTGAGTGGGGAGGTTGTTTCCATCATTTCAGAGCAATCATAGAGATATCAGTGGTAAACACTTGATAGGAGAAATATAGACCCTTAATAGTCCGGTAAAATCTTCTCTGTCTGCTAAAAGGGGTTCCATAGATTGTATTTTTCAGCTTAGTTCCAGATGCTGTTTTTTTTCTGAAAAGCGGGAATATTGGCATTAGATAAAAAATATACTCAAGTTAGATAGATATATCAGCAGTTGAGCGTACTCATTAGTCTTCATGGTACCTCAACCTCCTGTGTACATCTATGCACAAGCAAATATGTACACCTATATTCACTTATCCCACATGTGTGCCCACACACAAACACACACATACACACACAGACACACACACACATACACACACACACACACACATTTGGACTGAGATTAATAGGTTTTGTAGGAAAAAAAAACTTGTAATTTTCTCTGCATATCTCAAAATTTTCATTTTCAAGCTATGGACTGAAAATATATTTTTGAATACGAAATTTCTTTTTTGATGCATTCTGTGACACAGAAGTTCTATACTTCTTTTCTTCATTTTGGGAATACTTCATCTCCACTTATTTCAATATGTGCACTTGCTTCCCAGCACAAAACTGGGTTTGTGAAAGACTGTTAGACTTAGAAATGGGATTTTTGGCATATACCACTTGTCTCTCCCAGTAAACTGAGACTATTTTAAAATTAAAGTATTATGCATTATTATGTTTAACATCTAAAATTTTTGCTCCATTTCCAATGATAAATGGTAATTTCACATGTACATACAATGCTATTAATACATCTTATAAAATGAGGAATTATCCTTTACCATCATCTACTAACCATGTTGTGTTCAAAATCTGGGGGTAATCTTAAAAATGCCATAGAAAAATGATTGGTTTATTTTAAGAGAACCGAACAATCTGTATACATTACACTTTTATTTGATACAAGATCTTAGTATGTAGCACTAGCTTGTCTGAAATTCCCTATGTAGACCAGGCTGCTCTCAAACTCACACACCTCCATTTCACTCTGCCTAATGACTGCTGTGACATGGGCCTCCACAACTCTAAACACTGTTGTCATTAGGTCTCTTAAATGTTAATCGCTCACTTGCATTCGTACTCTCCATTCCCCTGACAGTCATGAAACCCAGGTCTCAACTCACTTTGTTGCTAAGAATAAACTTGAATTCCTGATTCTTCTGCATTCATCTCCAGATTACTTCAGTTCAAGAAAGTTCCATCTTGCCTACGTCCCCTTAATCTCTCTTCACATCAGTTTTCTAGCTTCCATTCATGCCATGAAAAGAAAACAGGTAAGTTTTCCTGTGGGACACTTTACCTTCTGAATTAGTCTGATTGCTTCAGCGAAATGGTGATTAACTTGGTCCCTATCCCCTAGGTTTCTTATAAAGTATCAGTTGGATACTGCCTAGCCTTGACTCAATGGTTTGGGGAAAAAACAATTATGTTTTATTCACATCGGTGGGCTTACAGTATCTTTTATTTCTTCCTTCATTGGCCAGATATGTCCCCATGTGGAGAGTCCAATCCAATATTCTTAACGATGTTGGTTCATCGTTTACAAACAATTACCACCATGGTCAAGATTTCCAGGAGGACAGTTGCAGTGTTAAGATTACCTTCTAGGCGTTGTTTTCCCTGTTTATGCAAGCGTTTCTTCTCAAGGTGATTTCTAATGAGAGATGGAAGACCTAGACTAAGGCCTACTTGCAATACATGGTAGGGGCTATAGTTCAGAAAGCCCCTGAAGTGACTATCGGCATGTGTACTCTATTTCCCTAGAGAGGAATTCAAGATTTAAAAGATGAAGAATAAATGGTAGAGTATGGTATTTATGTACTTGATGTAAAACAGAACATCTACTTCTTCCCCTTCCATTTATTTATCTATGGTAGATTGCCCATGCAGTCACAACATTTGACAGGGTCCCAGGTTGGTGCTTGTATAACAGAGAATAGGAATCTATTCAAGTGTGCTCTGTTGGCTTCTCATATGTCTAAGCAGAAAAGATCTTTGATTGCTAAACATGTGGACAGCTGCTGATCTGTACATTTAGTTCTATAGCCTGCTCCTGGTGAAACCTCTGAGCAGTTCAACATGCAAGTTCTTCAGTTTTTAGCAATACAGAGGCTCTCTGAATTCTGACTGGTAAAGAGTTAGGACAGGATATCTCCAAGGAAGCAAGACTCTGACCTTTTTCTCTGGGCATTACAAAAGATCTAAATAGTGAGGAGATAGCCTCTGGAGTTTCAGTTGTAAAGGAGGTGGAGTTAGTAGGCCTATTGGATTATGAAACCATTCTCCAAAGGAAAATGCCAGTTTCCTAATATATCAGAGATAAAAGTCTGTTCTGCATTCCTATGGCACAAAATATATGGGAGTATTGGAGTTTCTGAGGATGGATGCCATTTTACGTATTGTGTGTTTGTGTGTGTGTGTTCACACGTGTACACAAACACACACACTCTGTCTTTTTGTGTTTGTGTGCTAGCAGAGGTATTCAAAACAGTGTGTGCTATGCATTGTCTGACTTTTAATGCTTGGGGGACTTCTGTCTTCTGAGTAGTAGCAGAGAGCACAAGGGGTAGATCTGGTAGTGAGGGGAGATGGAAGGAGTTGGGAGAAATGATGGGAGAGGGAAAGATGTTATCGATGTATTATATGAGGTAATAAAAACAAATTAAATACTTGAAAACATGCAGAATAAATGTGGTGCAAAAAAAGGCATCAATAAAGATGATAAAGTTTTTCGTTTCTGAAAAATTTTATAATAAATCTAAATTCTGGTTGTAAACCCAGTTTACTTGATCTGAATCAATTAAAAGTTTTATTTATTAAATCTATGCTAAAACAAAAAGAAGAAACATACAAATACCAACTTCACTGAACTGCACCTTGCTGCTTGGGTTCAGTTCCACTAATAAAGGAGGATATCTGGGGATGTGATGAACTCGTTTTTTTTCAAGATGGGAGCAGCTGTTTAAGGTAAAAGCACAAGAATGTTGTTTGTCTCCAGTCTGGTGGTATTGGAGTAAGAAATACATCTAAGAGCTCAACAATATAATGAATGGCATAGTAATACATTCACTTCGTTGTATGATATACTAGTGTTTGTAGGTAGAACTGTGATAGGAAAAATAAATAGTTCCCGACTCATAAAGAAACATGTTCTGTGGATAATCTAAAGACATATATACTAATGTGTCATGAGTAGGTGGGGTCTTAGTAGCACAAAGAACAGTAGTAGATTGTGAGTACCATAGATTGTACTTTCAGCTCAGTTCCAGATGCTTTTTATTCCTCAAAGGTTGAATATTGAAATTAGATAAAAATATTCTTATGTTAAATAGATGACTGCGCTGTTGAGAACACTTATTACACTTCCAGGGAACGTCAACCACCTGTGAATGTATATGCACAAGCAAACATGTACACCTATACTCTTCCCACACATACAGATTTCCCACACATTTATACAAGTTTGGATTGAGATTACTAGAGTGTGTACGAAAATACTTGCTACTTTTTCTGCATATCTCAAGCTTTTTCATCTTCAAGCTGCAGATGTAAGATGTTTTTTGGAAGATGTTCTTTCACTCTTTTGTAATACACCCTGTCAGTCAAGAATTCTTCACTTCCCTATTTCATTGTGTGAATTATTCAGGACGACATATTTCAATATGTGCACTTGTTTCCTTTCCAGCACTAAACTGGGTTTCTGGAGAAAGGAGAGTTAGACTTAGAAATGGAATTTCTGGCAGATACACCTGTGTCTCCTTTTAAAAGTAGACAAATTTAAAATTAAAGTATTATGCATTATTATATTTAACATCCAAAATTTTTACACAACACATTTTTGCAGAACAGTGATTTCACCGTTACATGCAATGCCATTAACACATCTTATAAAATGAGGAATTATCCTTTACCATCATCTACTAACCATCTTATGTTCAAATTCTGTGATAGTTTTAAAAATTTCTTAGGAAAATGATTGGCTTCTTTTAATAGAATCTAATAAGCTCTATACATTACACTTTATTTGAGATAGGATCTCAGTTTGTAGCTCTAGCTTGTCTAGAATTCCCTGTGTAGAGCAGGCTACCCGCCAACTCATACAGCTCTATTTCACTCTGCTTCTTGACTGCTGTGACATGGGCCACCACACCTAGAAATGCTCTCGACTCTGTTGCTGAAGATAAAGGTGAATTCTTCTTTTTTGTGCATTGCCTTCCACATTACTGCAATCTAAGCAAGATCCATCTTGTCTGTGTCCCTTAAATCTTTCTTCACATAAGTTTTCTCGTCTTCCTTTCATGGCATGAAAAGAAATCAGGAAAGTTGTCCTGTCGCATATTTTACCATCTGAGTTATTTTGATTGCTTATGTACAATGGTGCTTAACTTCTTCCTTATCCACTATGTTTCTTATAAATTATCAGTTAAAAATTGCCTTGCTTGATTCAATGGCTTGGAGAAACATAATTTCATGAGTAACTCTACTCTGAGTGAATCACATCCTGAGGCATATGTATGTTTATCTTTTTCTTGATTGATCAGGTGAGTCCACATATGGAGAGTCTAATCTGATATTCTTACAGATGTTTGTTCATCATTTACAAACAACCACCATTGTCAAGAATCCTAGGAGGACAGCTGCAGTCAATGTTGAGAATGCTTTCCAGATTTTTCCCATTAATGCAAGCCTCCTTATCAAGGTGATTTTTGACTGGAGGTGGAAGATGTAGCCTAAGCACTAATTGTAATCCATGATACGGGCTGTATTTTAGAGAGGCCATGAAATGTCTATGCAAAATGTGTACTATATTCCTTCCATGGAGAGGAATCCAAACTTCCAAAGGTACAGAATACATATCAAAGTGTCATTTATGTAGCAGAAGTACAGTAGGACATCTAATTTTTCCTCTTTCATTTTAATACAATAAGCAATGACTGATCTATAGAATACTGCCCCATGAATTTCCAAGCATTGATAGGTACCCAGGTTGTTACAGGTATCAAAGAGATTAGGAAACTACTCAAATAAACTTCGGTGGCTCCTTATGTCTCTGAACAGAGAAGATCTTTGATTGCCAATCATGTCGACAGCAGGTGATTATTTTGATTACATTGCCTTGCTCCTTCTGAAAACTCTGAGCAGGTCAACATGAAGGAAGCACAGTTGTCAGCAACACAGAGGCTCCCTGGATTATGGTTTATTCAGAGTAAGACAGGCTATTTCCCTAGACCCAAGAATGTGGTCTTTTTTCTGGACATCACAAAAGATTCTGTGAGAAGATAGCCTCTGCAGTTTCAGTTCTAAGATGTGTGTACTTAGGAGGCCTGTTAGGTTATGATGGCATTTCCCAAATGAAAATGCAAATGTTCTAAGAAATCAAAGATAAAAGCTGTCCTATATACCATAGGATCAAAATATATGGGTGCTTGGAAGTTTGTGAATATGGATGCCATTTTATATATTCCCTGTGTTTTTGCTTGTGTATGTATAAATGTGTGGTTCTTTGATAGTGTGTTGGGAAAAGAAGTCAAACGAAGCTTGCTATGTCATGTTTGAGTATTAATGCTTGTAGGACAGCTCTTTTCTGAGTAGAAGTAGAGGGAGGAAGGGTAAATCTGTGGAATAGGGGATTTGAGAGAAGAGGGAATTTTAAAAAGTCAGGCAGAATGAATGTTTTGGGAAAGGAGGACAATGATTATAAAGTGTATTTTTGTTGGTTTTGGTTTTTTTTGGTCTGCAGCCGTTTTAACTTTTATATAATGAATTCAAGCTCAAAAAAAGAATACATATTCAAACTCCAACATCTCTGTATTGTACCTTGACAGTTACATTTTTTTTAAACATGATGTAAAAAACTTGTTTTTATTTGAGTGACTGTGTGATAAGGGGCTGAGCAAGGAAAAAGCACAAGAATATTATTAGTCTCCAGTCCAGTGGTATTAGAGCAAGAGAATCTGAAATATGTCTGAGAGCTTATCAATAAATACCGAATGGCATACTACTGCATCAACTTGCTTGTGTGCTTTACTATAGCCTTTCTACATAAATGTGTGGTTGGAGAAATATATATTTCCCAACTTATAAAGAGTCTCATATCCTGTTGATAAAGACATGTATGCTGATGTGTCCTGAGACGGTGGGATCTGCATGGCATTAAACACATTAACAGATTGTGACAACCTGTGAGATCGTAATGGTTGCCTGGCAACCCCAATGAGATTATCTTATGTTTCTTTATTATCTGGACAACAAGCATGAGGCAGCTGAGATGCAGTGATTTTTCTCTGGATATGTTACTTACTCAAGATCAGGATCCTCCACAACCTTTCATTTCAGCAGATGCTGATGTTGCTTCTTCCAATAAAGCCATAGCCCAAGCCTTGGAAGCTTTTTTGGAGCTGTCACCAGAACTTAAGTCAGGGATACTCGATGTCCTAGGCTATAGTCTGTGAAACAACTAATCAGTATGGATTACGATTTTAAAAGATGTCCACAACAGGGTTAGTTTTCCACTGGATAAATTTATTCAACAAGATTTGAAGCTACTTCTTACATTAGTCCCAGGTTCAGGAAGTAGGTGTTTTATGTAGTATGTTAGTTGCCCAATATCTTCTATCTGATGGTCTCTAAGAGCCTGAATTCACAGTGTGATTACCATGTGGAATGAGAGACTGCATTGTGGCTAACAGTTAAGCTGGGATTACAGTGGTCTCTGCAGGGCCTACAGCAATATCAAAGTCAGGATATTGCTATTGAGTGCTGAGAGATTTTGACTCTTCCTCTTTTCTCAGAGTCATTGGCTTTGTTTCTGAGGCTTCTGGACATTATTCTTCTAAGAATGGGATGGATATATCCCCCCAGAGCATGAGATCTCCCAAAATTTCAAGAATCTGAAATCATATGCAAAAAGTATATTTATTGAAGCTTGAGCTTGGAATCTCAATCATCACTGATGCAGTGGACCAGTCTTGAGATTCCCCAAGCAGCAATTAGGCAGTGTTTTTATCCAGGTTATAACAGGTGGGCTGGATTTATTTCACTCAGCAGATATGGTTTGCATGATATTTTAGCATGTAATGTTATAGTGCAAAGGAAATGGTGGACTAGGGAGTACAACTGCTGGTTGACTCTGTCTCATATGGCCACTCATCAGTCCTAGAAGAGGATACACTCAGTAATGTTGGCTTTAAATAAAAATATCAGGAGGAGCAGATGGCCTTACTCAAACAAGTAGTTGTCCTTGCGATGAGGTCATCCTGCATCCTTGGGCTTTATATGGTTTCTGATAGGTTGCCCTTGGGAAGAGGGTGTTTACTGCTTTTTCTTAGGAATTACTTGGCTTGTAGCGTTAGGCCTAGGACAGGAGATTGAACACATACATTGGTGGACTTGGACTAGGCCTTAAATGAGGGACCTTGCACATACACATAAAAAGACATGGAATTCAGTGCCTTTATATATACTTATGTGCATATGTATGTATAGGTGTAAATATATGCATATATGTATAACTATGAATATACATACATGTATATATATGTACACATATACACATTTAGTTGAAACTATTCTAAGTAGCTAGTATAAATTAACTGAGTATTGGCCAGGAAGATGTACTATAACAAGGACCATTCTGAGGTACTCATGCAGTGAAACTGCCACCTCCATAGCACACTCATGAAGGCCCTGAATCACAAGGAAAAGGTGTTTAAAAATATAAAACCCTTAAGGGTATTCACTTCCCACCAGGCCCAATCAGTTGCAAGTATCTATCCTGATATACTTCCTGTCTAGGTTATTTCTCACTTATGAGGGAGAAATACATCTGCAGCATGGAGCAAATCCTGTGCAGTAGGGTCAATTTGTGATCTTGCCCCTCCATACATAGTAATCCTAGAGGTTCTGTCCTTCAACAAGAGAGATTCAAGACTGTTTTACTGGAAAGGCACAACCTAACATTCCAGGAGGTTATCTCTTTTTCTTTTAAAGATATCTTAGGCACAGTAACTAAAAATTAAAACATCACGTTCGCTGTACAGTTTCTTTCAGTATTCTAAGAAGAAAATTGATACCTTATTGAAAAGCCCCATTCACTTTCCAAAGATCTTCAAGCACACCCACAACTTACTAGCTGGGGCAAAAAATGTCCTGTTTATTGTGGCATATGGATATAAGGTTGAGTGCACCCATCCCCTCTACTCAAAATTCTGTTTCTTATATTGGATTTATGATCATAAACTGATTATATTATATCCACTTTAGGGAGTAGTTCAGATGAGGTGATTTATCTGTATATGTTACAATACCTCAAAATATCCTGTAACAGCTTTTATTTCTTCATTTCTCCATTGGTGCATTTCTGCATTTCTACTTTGGTGATGATGTTTCCAATAAAAATATGACACAAGTCCTTGATGCTAAATTGTACCTCTCATTAGAACCCAAAGCAAGGTTCACTGATAACATAGTCACTTGTGGATACCTTCTAATACAAGGTTTTCATCAATGGATAGAAAGCTGTAGGCCTCTGTGTTATCCAGGACAGGATGAGTTTGACACTGTGTACTAGTTCTCACAAGCTATAGTTATTTCATACAATGGTTTCTGGGTGATGAGGTGGTGTTTTCACTACTTTTGCCTCTTTGAACTTCTAATATTTGATGTTCTCTAGGAGCCTGGGTTCACTGTGTCATTACCACCAGGGAAGACTGACTACTCTGTATGTCAAACTTAAATAGTGCCAAGAAAACAGCTTAGAATACTGCAACCTGTAAAATTCTGGAATTGCTACTCCATGCTGTGGGGGGGGGGTCTCAGCTCTGATTTTGGCCCAGTGTCAGTGATATTATATCTCAGGATTCTGTATCCTCATCCACCTAAGAATGGGTTTCCATTCAGTTTTCATAATGTGTAATAAATTATGATTGACGTGCCATTTTACTAGACAGTATATCTGATCCTTGAAAATGAGATCCTGCTCAATCTTCATCCCTAAAACCATTTACCATGATGGGGAAAACATCACATGGCAGAACTACCTAAAATAGTGATAGGTTTGCCATCTGGGACTCTTACAGTAAGCAGTTATTAAGGCAGTCTGGGTCAACAGAGTTCCCAGTAAGTGGACCTATGTTATAAGCAGCATGTCTTATGACATTCCAGGTGAAATATTACCCCAAATCAGAATTGTCATGATAATGCAAACACTACTGTACTTTGGATTACTTGTCAGGTCTTGATTCAAGGGAAGTTTCTTTACTCTAGGACACCGCAATTGCTCATTCTGTCCAAAATCTGGTTACCCTGGTGACAAGTGCAGTTTCCTTAGGTAAGTGGTGTTCTAGAATTCTTGACGGTGGTAGAGACAAAAAAGCTTAGCAGGGATGCAAAACAATATTCATACAACAGCCTAACTTTTGGAATTTGGGAAAGGGGGAGAGTTGATGGGCTCCATTCCTGACTTCCTAAAAGAAAATATAGATATCTAAAATTTACACAGCCCCAGTCATTTTCCCAACGTACTTTCTCTGCTCTCCACATGCACCCATAAGTCATTTATGGAACACTACATATTCTGCTAATTTTGACACAGGCTCTTGCAGGTGGGCACATAAAGTTTGTCCCGTCAATGTTTGTTTTTGGTTTTATTTTTGATTTTAAGATACTCATATTTTCCACTTCTATTTGTTCTCTCCAAAACTTCCCATGTACCCTGAATCTTCTATCCACTCTAACAAAAGTTGATATGAATGACAGCCTAAACCATAGTTGGAAAATCCTAACAATAAATAGGCAAAATGAAACACCAGAAGACCACAGTCCTAAACAAAGATCTACAGAACGGAAGAAATGTTGGAGTGGAAGAAATACCCCTCCCGAGGTATGAGAAATAGTAATTACTCAAAATCATTTTTGAGAATATACTATTATTAGAATAAACCACCCTTTTTTGATCTTAAAATAGCATTTGTATTCACTTCATTGCTCATTCATTTCTTTTCTCATTAGTTCTTTCATCTAAATTTAACTCTATAGAGGAAAATATTCACCACTAACTACATAAGTAAAACCTTCCCAATTACCTGTCCTTGCTGTTCACCGTGTTTTCTTTCCTACATAGATGACTATCTACTTCCCATCATTTATCCTTTGTTCTTTTCTTACTCATGTTCCTTTCTGCCTCTGTTTAGTTTCTTTTTGCTTCTTTCTTTCTTTATTGCATTTTTTCCTCTTTGCTTTCTTTGTTTTTAGTTGTTTACAATGTAATCTCTTAGGATAGCTATATAATGGACCAATTATGTGTCAGATAATGTTTAGGCAAGAAACAAGAACTAATACAAGGATCTGTGAGCACTGTGCCTTGGAATGTAGATTATGCATCTGCCCACAGCTAGCTTTAGTAAGCAGACATTCAAGACTTTCTTCATGGTGAAAATGAGGAGAAGAGATCTCTATGAAGATACAGAGTGGAGCTTAATTACAGTGAATCAGAAGAGTTTCTTGTGTCCACTTACACTGCTTATGTGGCTTATCTAGGAAAAGTGCTTCTTGGGATAGCTGACCCATTTTTAATCTGGGATCACTTCACTCCAACTTGGTCTAGATTCCCAGGAGAAATGAAGTGGTCACAGTTGAGAAAGCCTTCGAGGCATCTTTTTTCCTCCTTGGTATGTCATGCTTCCCTCCTTGGCAAGCTACTCCCTATTTGCTGGTAGAAGAATGAGTAGCATGAGAACTATTATTAATCAGTTAAAGGTGTATGGAAATCTCTTGAAATCCCTTGACAATTAAACATGGGGCCCTGATGACAGCTGAGAGTCCTATACCATGTATGAATCAGGATTTTGCAATTTCATTATGGGATGTCTTCTCTGTCTTTGGTTCCGGTGTCAATGATTTGTTCTTCAGACTTCCTCAGGCTCATCCAGCTAATGATGGAATTCAAGTTATCTTTTCAAATGGGTTCTCTCATTTAGGTGGAGCCATTTTACCAGACAGTGTCTATATTCCTTGGAAATGTTAAACCTATACAATCTTCAACCCTAAATCCATTCCACTTACTCGACATGGGAATAATATCATTTTCCAGCATTGCCTAAAAAGTGAGTGGGTTGCCACATAGGGGTCTTCAAATAGGCAAATTTGGGAAATTTGACTCTACAGAGGGCACATTAATGGACCTAGATTAAAAGCATATGATGTTGCAGGTGAAATACTGCCCTGAATCAGAATCATATTGGTGATACACCCACTGCTTTCTTTCCTTTGTTTTTCTTTTCAGGCCTTGCAGTGAGGGTGGTCTATTTCCTTCAGAACATGGCACTGGTCCCTTATAGCCTTTGGAATTGGAGGTATCGTGACTCTTGTGACCAGTGCCAACTTCTGAGGCATGCAGAGATCTAGATTTCTTGTTCTAGCAGAGATAAAACACAGTTTCAGGTGCCCATTGTGGTCATATTTAGCAGGGATGCATAACAGTAATCACCCAGGACTGCATATGGGGCTTTGCAAAGGGGAACTTGCTGAGCCCTTTCTTGTTTTCTTAGCAGAAATAATGAGAGATCCAAATTTAACACAACCCCAATCACTGTCACAAGCTGCCTTCTCTGTTCTCTATACACACTCATAGCACATTTCTTGGCATATAACCCATTATCTACATAACACAACATTCCTAATCATCTGTCCTACTTTCAACTCATCCATTCATCCTCAATTCTTCTTTTCTACATCCATGCCTCCTTATCATGTACTACTTTTACCTTCATTATGTTATTATTATTTTTTTATATTTTTTTTATTTTTTATTACTTATACTTATATTTTATATATTCATTTATTTTATACATTTATTTAATAAATAAATAATTTTTACATTTATATTTTATATATTGTTATTATTTTATTATTTTATCTTTATTATTCACTCTTAATTAGATTTATTTTTTCATCTTTCATATTCTTTTATTCTTCCCTTCTTATTTTTCTTTTTCATTTTAAATGTCTTCAATTGGAAGAGCTGTATGGTTACTCTTAGTCAAACTACCTGTCAGACAATATTTTTGAAAGAAAAACTTCAAATCCATTATTATTATAAGGAGTTGGGAGTACTGTAGCTTGATTTGCAGTCTAGGAATCTTTTACAAGTAAAAGATTTTTATCATCAAAAAGCTGAATGTTGTGTGATTATTCATTGTGAAAATTATAGAACTGGTACTCTTCATATAGTGATCAAAGGATATTACAAATCAATGACATAGAAAGAGTTTGCTGTTTTCAGGTTTTGTTGTTTGTGTGGCTTATGTAGAAAACATGAACCTGGAATAGTTGAATCAGTTTAAATCTGGTGTTACTTAACTCCACCTAGGTCAAGTTTCCCAGAATGAATACTACGATCCAGGTTGAGAAATGCTTTGAGCTATAATATTTTTATGTCATGGGTTCATTCTTTTTGGCAAGTGGCTCCCTGATTACAGTAGAAGAATGGGTATCATAGCACTTTATTGTACTCCATGGTACTGCCTGGGGCTCAAAAAACTCACAAGTTAGCCTAAGATCACACATAATGTTTTCTTCTCCTGATTGTAATGCAAGCCTTGGATTGTTCAGAGGTCAGGGATTATAATCTCTCTGTTGTAGGTGAAGTTCAGCTCCTCTCTTTCTTGCCACCTTAAAGCTTAAAAAAGAAAGATTTTTCTATGGTGGAATCTCCATCCAATCACAATTCTGAAGAGGAGTTCATGTTGACACTAGTAGTACAGTACAATGTTCAGAAGCATGTATTCTCATTAGTATAATAACCCATTCTTGTGACTGAGCATATAAAATCATTGGGTAACTGTAATCATTGATAGGGGATAGATGTTATAATTCCCATGAAGTAGTGAGTAAGCATACATACTGTGTACCTCTCCTGGAAAGTAAGCCAAGCCTCAAAATGTACAGAAAACCTGGAAAATTATGTTAGGTATGTAATTTATTAGGATAGCACATTTATTACTTGTCCCCTACTTTAAAAAAAAAAAAGGAACAATGATCGATCATTGATGTGTTCCCCATGCAATCACAACCATCAACACAAGCTCAGAATGATACAGGTTATAATGATAGGATCATAGAGCTAAGTATTTTCTATAGTTGGAACAATTGTCTATTCTTGTGTTTAGAGTATTTATTGAAATAGGCTGACATCTGTGTGAACAGCACCTCATCAGTCACTTGAATTACATAGCCTGCTCCTGGTGAGAAATCATAGCAGGCTAAAATGCATAAAATTCAG
Source organism: Cricetomys ansorgei (assembly GCA_026225945.1). Taxonomy (NCBI): domain Eukaryota; kingdom Metazoa; phylum Chordata; class Mammalia; order Rodentia; family Nesomyidae; genus Cricetomys; species Cricetomys ansorgei. The sequence continues at coordinate 603,752 of JAMJFZ010001255.1, read as the reverse complement.
TGTTCAACAGTACAGTATATCCTGGATTCTGGATTTACAGGAGAGGGTGGTGGTGGGCTGAATGTCTGGAAGAAACTAAGTGTGTTGTCTTTTTCTCTGTCCATTCCCAAAATATCAATAGTAAGGAGGCAGCCTTGCAGTTTATTCCTTAGATTGGCAAAGACTTCGTGCTTGCGTATGAAAAGCATTTCCCAAGGTAAAATGGCAATTTTCCAGAAACCCACAAAAAAAGTATCTATTCTTGGTACCTTTTCTAGTGAATCGATAGATTATGGAGATTATTCAGCATGTATGCCATCTTATGTATCTTGTGTGTGTGTGTGTGTGTGTGTATGTATCACAATGTTGGTGTGTTTGTTCAGGAAGAGATATTTGTAATCCTGTATCCTCTAGTACTTTGCATCTTTCCACTGGGTTTTGGTTCTGCTATTCAAAAGAACGTATTACAGAGAACATGTGTCCTTTTGAGATTGAAGGTGCTGAAGACAGGACACAGATGGGTGTTCATCTCCAGTCTAGTGATATGAAAGCACGAATATCTGAAATATGTCTAAGAATCTATGAATCTACTAGACTGGCAATGTAATACCTTCATTCACTTGTGTGCTTTACAGCACCCATTTTACCTAAACTGTTGGTAAAAAGTAAAAAGGACTTAGAACTCAAAGATAAACTTGTGATTTTGGAAAAAGTAAATAAGTTTATGGTAAAGTATCATGACTGAGTGGGAACTGTGTGGAGCTAGAAAGTTTATTAACTTGTTACTGTGTATGAGATCACAATGGTTTAGTCATGACACCAATGAGATTCTCATTATCCCCTGTCAAAGAGCCAACAGGAATGTAGCAGCTGAAATGCTGTGGTTCTTGGGTTTATTTTTTTTTGGTTTTTGTTTTGTTTTACTCAACATCAGTATCTGCTGCAACCTTTCATTTCAGCATACGTTGGTTTAAATCAAGCCATTGATCAAGTCTTGAAAGCTTGATTTCACATCTGGCAATTGAACTAAAGGTAGTAATGCCAGCTGTCACAGGTTACAGTTGTGTGTAAGTTGATCAAAGAATTTTGCTGGAGAAATTCTTGTTTCCTTTGAATTGACACTTTGGAATGGAAACCTTGGGCTTCAGAGATATCCACAATGGGTAATTTCTCCACTGGTTATGTCTTCACCAGATTTTGAACTCATTATTTAAACTAGGCCTTGGTTGATGAGGTAGGTGTTCATCTCTAATATGACATCTTCTCAGTATTTTTGTTTTTTTACTATATTCTTCTCTCATGCAATAATATATTATGACACCAGGTTTTTTTTCCTTTTACTCATCCATGCCCTCTGCCCTCACGGATTCACTGGTCTTCTATTTTCCAACAGAAAAGAACATTTCTCACAAGGATATCAACAGAATACAGTATAAAAGTAAACAATAACACTAGGCACAAACACTCAATTCAAGGTTGGATGAGTCTAACAAGTAGGAGTCAAAATATCTCATGGGCAGGTAAAAGAATCAGAGACACCCAAACACCACAATTAAATTGTGACTCTGAGATCTTAAAAGTCTCCTGATAACCCCAGAAATAGTCATATGATGCCCTCTCATCCAACCAACAGGCAGCGAGCTGTTGAGATGCTGTAGTATTGTAGTTCTGTTGTTGTTATTTTGTTTGTATATTTTATACTCAAGTATATTTTATATTCCATTATTATTGTGGAAGTTCATTTTTAGTTATGTTTAAAATAATTTTGTGCACTGTTGTGTGAGGGGCAGCCTAGTTCTTGGTGTTTTGTCGTGTCTGCAAGTGTTGGATTCATGTGGGGGATGTTTGTTTGGTCATGCTCGGAATGTGCAATCAGCAAAACACCTGAGGAATTCTATATTAATAACAATACATGAGCAGTGACAGTCAGGTTTCCGCTCTGCAGCATGGTGCTTGCCATGACAGTGGTTCCCTCAGCTAAAGTCTGGCAGGGATTTTATCTATCATTATGCCACTTTGTTTTCCGAGGTGAACTCACATAGCAACATACCGCTATACTCTATATTTTACCATATGTTGGTTCTTACGTCCCTGTGGATTGAAGATCTTGAGCCACTGTTGATCACTGCAGTCTTCTGTGACATCAACAATGTAAATATGTGATGCAATTTTGATGATGTGACACTGACAACCTAGGCCTGCGTCATCACAATTAGAAGAAAAATGTGATTGAATGAAGACTAGAGCATCTTAATGTCAACAACATGACATCATCCTCAATGTAAAATATATGTCATCATAATTAGAAAAAACTGGCATAAAAATTGTGATGAAGTGAGGTCAAAAAATGTAAATACACATCACAATTACAGATGACATCATAATTGGGAGAAGTTTACATAATATTTGGGATGGTATGACACTATCAATGCTAGTATGTGATATCAAAATTTGAAGACAATGATTTGAGAAATGGAAGAAAATGATATCATAATTTAGGTTATATGACATCACCAGTGCTAAAATATGACATCTTTTTGGGAAGAAACTGACAGCATAGCAACAATGTGACATCATCCATGTGACTATATGATATCATAATAAAAAGGAACTGAATAGAGGGATGTGTTAACATCAATTTAAGCATATGCAATACTCATTGGATGAAATGGACACCTCAATTCTGATGACATGAAGTCGATGATGTAAATATATGGCACCATAATAAAAAATACAAGAAAGCATGATTGGAAAGAACAGACATCATAATTTGGATGACGTGACAAACTTAACGCCAGAAAAGTTTGTCATAATTGGAACAAATTATCTGATCATTGTAAGACTGATATTGTAATGTGGATTTTGTGACATCATGAATGTAAACATTTGTCATTACAATTGTAAGAAACTGACATCACAACTGTGATGTGAATTCAACACTATAAAGAAAGGAAATCAAAATGAGGAAGATATTTCTGCAAAAATGGAAGTGAATTACACCATCAATTGCACGTTGAGATGTGACATGTTTTCATAATTGGAAGGAAATGATGTGATAATTGCAAAGAAATGACTTCTTAATGTGTATTCTGTGACATCAGCATTGTAATAAGAAGGGTATGGCATTATATTCGGAAGAAACTTTCATCATAATCATGATGGTGTCAGATCAACATTGTAAGTATATGCTATCATATTCAGAACTGCTGAGGTCCAGCCTTGGTGAGGGCAGAGCTTAAAGTGCATGGATGAAAGAGTGGTGAGGGAAGAATCAGATGCAGGACACCATTCAGTTTTTTTTTTATAAGAGACTGACATAGAGGAAGCACATATCAGTATGGCTTGACCTATTCTGAAAATTTGTGACTCTCAAAGTCTTTATTTATGCAAACAATCATTTAAGATTTGATGATTGATTACATACACTCGGGAAGTCATTTTTGTAAAGTCTTCCTTGATTATATAAGTATATTAAAGTCAGCAAATCAGGCAAATAGCAAATTTTGTCAAAAATAAAAGCTAACATTATGATAAAATCAGTTTTCTTTAACTCAAAATCTTTCTCCTTAAAATTGGTGTCATAAAGCTTTTGGTTAAAGAAATTCTAGAGACGATGATGCTATTTGAGTTTGACTCTGTTTAAGTTGAACATAGACTTAATGGATTATAATGCCTGTTACATCAAACATATCTTTTTAACAACTTTTGACCCTTGTTAAATTATTCTTTCCTTTCTCTGTTCTGTTTAATATAAGACCACCATCCTTTCCTTTGATTCTTAAAAAGCAAAAGCAGCAGTCTGCTGTTTGTCTTTCCATGCTATCAGAAAAGTCCTAAAAGTCCTCATTTGACATGTTTGCTCAAGAGGACAGGGAATTCATTGAGCTAAATGTCCTTTTCTGTGACTCTGTCATGAACTCTTGTTTCAATACAATCCCTATCTTTACTGCAGTCCTGTAAAGGTTAAAAGGACATTAGGACTCCTAGAACTGTTTATTTTCAGGAACATACCAAGCTTATCATTAAGTACATGACCTCTCTCCCTGTGCATATGAATTCTGTATTTTTGAAACTGGACATGAAAACCTGATGATCCAGCTACAGCTCATCAGCTTCTAAAATTTCTCTAGTTTGTTTCTTCTTTAATAATTCTTCTTCCACCTCCTGTTTTATGCTTACTAATTTCATTTATTTATAATCTAAATGTATGTCTCAATCTTAGACTATAACGAATACTCAAATTTCTGCATATTTGTATTTCCCAAGATACTGCCATTAGTTTCATTTTTATTAACACCAGAATTTGTTACATCATTCCAACTCTATCTTTCAATGAGCGGCCTTTGACACTAAAGAATATAAGTGAAAGGTGTTAGTTAATTTCTGTCAAGGGCAGTTAAGGGTCAATCAAGGTATTCCTAGTACTGTAACTTTGTGAAACAGAGCCCTAACTACACTTGGCATCACCACAGGAGGATACAACAGCATACTTGAATAGAACTGACATCATGACTGTGTTGCTGTGATACAATCGATGTCAGGATTTGTCATAATAATTGGAATGAAATCACCTGATGATTGGAAGTATATGACATCATAATGTGTATTTTGTGATATCATAATTAATGTAAGTATATGCCATCATAATTAGAAGAAATGACATCATGATTGTGATGATGTGAGATCAACAATGTAAATAAATATCCTAATAAGATATCACATAAAATATCACAGCATGTGATATCACATAAGATATCACAAAGAATATCACAGCATGAATAGAAGGAACTGACATCATAGTAGGGATGGTGTGTAACCATAAACCTGAAGAAGCAGCATCATTTTTGAAAGGAAATATGGAAATTGGAAGAATGTGACTTAATTTGGGTTCTGTATCATCGGCAATGTTCATCATATTCAGAAGAAACTGACATCAAAAATGATACTGTGACATAAACAATGTAAATATATGACATCATATTTGAAAGTAACTGTCATCAAAATCAGGTTTACGGGAGATATTCAGTGTCAGTAAATGGCATCACAATTTGAAGAAACTGACACAGATGATATGTTAATAATGTAAATATATAATATCATAAGCACATGACAAAGTAATTGGATGAAACTGACATCATAATTGAGATGGCATAACATCATCAATGTAAGTAATATCACAATTACAAGAAAAGTACATGATGATAAGGATTTCATATCATATGCGAATTATATGGCATGAATGTAAATATATGACATCACAAGAAGGTTATGCTATATTTGTAAGATATTGACATCATAATTAAGGTGATTTGATATCATCAGTGTAAATACACATCATTATAACTCAAAAAAGCAGACATAATTGTTATGATGTGCCACAATTAATGTAAGAATTTGAGAGCATAATTGAGATAATTTGACACTAGTGAATTACGTATGTGATATCATAGAAAGAAATAATGCGATAATTGGAAAGACATGCCAACATAATTAGTATTATGTGACACCATCATAATATGACGTGCAATAAATAACATAAATATATGACAATATATTGAGAATGATATGACATATTTGGAAGAAACTGACAGCTTAATTGGGATGTTATACCACCATATCAATGTAAGAATGTGACATCAAAATTGGAAACAAATCACCTGATAATTGGAGGGACATGGCATCATAATGTGGATTATGTAACATCATTAAAATGAATTTTTCTCATCATAAATGAAAGAAATTGACATAATTGCAAATTTGTAATATCAACAAGGTAAATATAAAATAATAATAAAAAGGGTATCACAGAATATTTGCAAGGAACTTATACCATAATTGATATGATATTCCACCATCAATGTGACATCATAATTAGAAGTGACAAAAATATGGCATGAAAAATGTATATATGTCTGAACATAAGAATGTCATTGAATTTGAAAGTAATGACATAATTGGAACCATGTGGAAATATCAATGTCAATATATCACCTCATAATTTCAGGAAACAGTCATCACAATCATGATGATTTGACATCAACTACATAACTATATGTCATCAAAAATTAAGGCATGGCATAATAGGAAGGACTGACATCATAATTATAATGATGTGACATCAATGATATAGATGACACCAAAAAAGGAGAGTGAAAGCATAATTGGAAGTTGCGAACATCATAATCACGATATTATTTCAACAGTCTAAATATATGACCTCAAATAATGAAGAATGTGAAACTATGATCAGCATATGACATCAACAGTGTAAATTTATGACATCATAATAAGAATTAGGGGACTTTCATCATAATTCTGATGACATGACACTATCTACGTTGATCTGAAACATCACAATTTGAAGAATATGACATTATTGGAGGATAGGACATCATAATGCGGATTAGGTTACATTGTCAATGACATTAAAAGATAGCACGATTGGTATAAACTGACAAAAATTTTGACATGAATGTTGTAAATATATGACATCATAATTGAAAGATATTGACATCATAAAAGTCACATCATGATGTGATTACAGCCCTGTAAATATAAGTCATCATAATACGAGCTGTACGATAAAATTATTTAGGAAACAACATAAGAATTGTAATGGCAAACAACAATGTATATGTATGATATAATATGAATGATTTGACAGCAAAATTGGGAAGAACTTACATCATAATTTGAATGATGTGACACCATCAGTATGACATGGTAACATCACAAATGAAAGAAAATGATGTGATATTGCAAGGATAAAGCATCTTAATATGGATTATAATAGTATAATCAATGTACATATTTCATCATAATTGGATGAAACTGACATCCTAATCGTGATATAACAACAACCATGTAAATATAGGACACCTTATTATAAGAAACCACATCACAGTCAATATGATGTTATGCAAACAATATAGTATCACAAAAAGAAATGTCAGCATAATATGAAGAAACTGACAATATAATTATGTGACACCATCAATTAAAGTATGTGATTTCTCAATTGGTATGAAATGATGTGATAATTGGAAGATATGAAATGATAATTGGAATTGTGTGTCATTGGCAGAGTAACTATATGACACCATAATTGGAAGAAACTGACATCATAATTGTAATAAGTTAACATCAACAATGTAAATATATGACATCTCAATAAGGATGTATCAACAATTTGGAAAGCATTTACATCAAATTTGCATGATGTGACATCTACAATATCAATATATGATATCATAATTGGAATAAACTGATAGCATAATTAAGAGGATGTGATGTCAACATTGTAAATATATGACATCATAATAAAATATATGACAACAGAAATGGAAACAGCTGTCATCATTATTGAGATGTGTAACCATCATTGTTAAGGATGTTCGAAAACAACTGGAAGGAAAATAATGTGATAATTTACAGAATAATATAGATCATGTACCATCATCACTGTCAATATATGACACCATAATTGAAGGAAACCAACTTCTTAATTGCAATGATATCATCAATGTAAACATATTAAATAATAAAGAAGGTTATGGCAGCATAATTGAAAGGAACTGATTTCATAATTGGGAGGATGTGACATTATTAAGGTAAGTGTGTCATATCACAATTGGAAGGAAATGATGTTATACTTAGAAAGAAATGACGACATAATTTAGGTTATGTGACATTATCTATGTCAGTATGTAATCTAATGTGAAGAAACTAACATCATAATTGTGATAATGTGACACCAACAGTGAGAACATATAATAACATAACAAACAAGAAAGTTACATACATGGGGTGATGTGCTAAAATCCTACCAATGAAAATATAGGCCATAGTAAAGGGAAGAAAATGTAAGACAAAATAACATGAAGTATGTAACAACATAATTTGAAATAACTGGCATCATAATTGTGACAATGTAATACCATCAACCTAAATATCTGACAAAACCAAAAAGAAAAGATGTGCTTGTTGGAAGGATTTGATATTATAATCAGGATTATGTGGCAAAATAGTGTAAATAAATGACATCATAATTCATGGAAAACAGCCACATAATCATGATGCTGTGACAGCGAGGTAAGTAAGTGCATCATATAATGACAGGTTACTTGAATATTGGAAGGACATTACACCATAATTGAGATAATGTGATATCATCAGTGTACATATAGGATAGCAAAAATGTAAAAAAACTGACATAATTGTTTTGATGTGATATCAACAATGTAAATATATGACAGCATAACAAGAAGTATATGACAGGATATTTGGCAGGACATCATAATCGTGAAGATGTGATACCTTCAACATAATTTGTGACCACACAATTAAAAGGGAGCTTAGGAAGCAAGTGACATGTCACAATAGGAAGCATGTGACACCATAATTGGGATTATGTGGCACCATCAATAGAAACTTATGACTTCATGAGTAGTACAAATTAACACCAAAACCTGGTGGATGTGAGATAAATAATATGACTATATGACATCATAATAGGAATGACATGACAACATACTTGGAAGTGCATGAAATCAAAATTTGCATTATGTGACATCAAAATATCAATATGATTTCAAAGTGGGAAGAAATTTACATCATTATTATGATGATGCAACAACCACAATGTGATGTGTAAATATATGAGATCATCAAAAGAAGGATGTGATATCATTTTTGGTTGACCAATTATAGGGATGTGATGCTATAATTGCCAGGAACAGATGTCATAGTTGATATTAAGTAAAAATATCAATGTAAAATATGATATCCTAATAAAAATAAACTGACATCATAAATAAATTGGTGTCACACCATCAATTCCAATGTATGACATCATAGCTGGAAGAAACAGACATTCCTTGAAACTGTAGGTGTTAAATGTAAGCCTAGGAGAGCCTTCTTGTCAGGATTCCTTTACCTAAATGCTTGGTTGTGACCATGGTCACTCAGTATCCTGACACCTGGGTCTGTCATGGCAGCTTTAGTGATCACCTTGGTGTATTTAGTATAGTAGGCTGCAGCAGAATTTCTGAGCAGGTCAAAGTTAGTCCTTGCTTGGTCACAAAGGGACAGATTCTAGTCCCTGTCCCAAAACTCTATATTTTGTTTCTGAATCCTCTCTGTTGAGTTACAGATTGTCACGTGTTTCTGGAGCATTCCTTTGGAATGTGGTAGAATTTTCTATACCTCCTAGCACCCAGAATGGAAGAATGTGTCTCATTGCAGTGTAATTGAGGACCCGATGGTGTGTGCTCCACAAGTCCTGATCCTATCAAGCATCCCTAACCCTTTCCCTGCTCTAACATCCACCTTGAACCTGCTTCAGCCATCTACAAGTCACAGCCACATAAGCTGTCTGGTATACTCAGTAGCTGATTGCCCCTAGAGAGTCATCCCAGATGCATAAAGATGTTGAGCATTTCTTTAAATTTTTCTCAAACATTGGATATACCTCTTTTGTGAATTCTTTGTTTAGATATGCACCCCAGTTTAAATTGTGGTATTTGTTTTCTTGACATGTAGATTCTTGCATTTTTTTATTTATTTTGTATGTTAACTCTCTATTGGAAGGGGAGTTGATCAACATCTTCCCATTCTGTTGGCTTCCGGTTTTGCCCTGTTGACAATGTCATTTTCCTTACAGAAGCTTTTCAGTTTCATGAGGTCCTCATTAATCTTTGATCTTTGTTCCTGACCTTTCAGTGTTCTGTTAAAAAAGTTGCCTCCTATGCCATTTCTCTCAAGGCTATTGCTTACTTTCTCTTCAATCAGTTTCAGTATATCTGGTTTCATATTGAGATCTTAGATCCATTTGGACTTGAGATTTGTACTCAGTAGTAGATATCAATCTATTTGCATTCTTCTACTTCTGACATCCAATTAGACCAGCACCATTTGTTAACGCTGCTTTCTTTTTTCACTGTATATTTCTAACTTCTTTATAAATGATCAGGTATCCATAGGCGTGTGGATTTATACCTGTATCCTTTATTCCATTCCATTGGTCATCATGTCTGTTTTTGTTCCAATACCATGCAGTTTTTATTACTATGGCTCTGTAGTACAGATTAAGATCAGGGATCTTGACACCTCTAGAAGTTTTTTTATATTTCAGGATTTTTTTAGGTATCCAATTTTTTTTGTTTTTACATATGAAGTAGTGTATTTCCCTTAGAGTGTCTTTAAAGAAGTATATTGGGATATTGATAGGAATTGCATTGAGTCCTTAGATTACTTTTAGTACAGTGGCCATTTTTACTATGTTAATCTTACCAACTCAGGAGTATGGAATTTCTTTCCTTCTTTTGAGATCTTCAAATTCCCTCTTCAAGGACATAAAGATTTTGTCATTGAAGTCTTTCACTTGCTTGGTTAGAGCTGCCAAACATACATTATGTTATTTGTATCTATTGTGAAGAGTATTATTTCTCTTATTTCTTTCTCTCTCTCTTTGTCTTTTGTATATTTTAGGGCTACAGATTGTTTATACTTTATCTTGTAGCCAGCCATTTTACTGAAGTTGTTTAGCAGGTATAGGAGTTCCCTGATCCAGTTTTTGAGGTCATTTATATATAATATCTCATCTTCAAATAAGGATACTTTGACTGTTTCCTTGTGAATTCATATCCCATTAATCACCTTCTCTTGTCTCATTGTTCTTGCTAGTATTTTAAGTACTGTATTCAATATTTATAAATGGAGGGAACAGCCTGAACTTCCTTCTGATTTTAGTGTAATTGCTTTTAATTTCCTGCTATTTAATTTGATGTTGTCAGTAGGATTGCTGTTACTTGGCTTTATTATGTTTCGGTATGGCCTTTTTATCCTCAATCTCTCCATAAGGTTTATTTTGAAGGGTTGTTTGATATTATCAAAAGCTTTCTCACATTGTAGTGAGATGTTCATGTAGGTTTTTTTCTATTAATTTGTTTATGCAGTGGATTATATTGACTTATTTTCTTATATTGAACAATCCCTTCTTCTCTGGGATCAAGACTATTCAATCATGGTGAAGAATCTTTTTAATGTGTTCTTGGATGCACTTTGTGAGTATTTTATTGAATACATTTGCATCTATGTTCATGAGTGAAATTGGCATATAATTCGATTTCTTTTTTTTTATTCTTTGTGATGTTTGGGTATTGGCATGACTGTGGCCTCATACAATGAGTTTCGAAAAGTTCATTCTGCATCTGTTTTGAAGAATAACTTGAGAAATTTTTGTGTTCCTCCTTCTTTGAATGTCTGATGTAATTCTTACCTAAAGTCATCTGGCCCTGGCTTTTTATTGATTCTGAGTCCTTTACTGGCTTCTTCATTTCCTTGAGAGTTATAGTTCTGTTTAAGTTTTTTATATCCTCCTTTTTCTTTTTGGATTGGTGATTTGGATATTCTCTGTCTGTCTTTAAATTAGTGTGGCTAGGGTTTGTTTATATTCTCGATTTTATTAAATAGCCAGCTCTTAGTTTCCTTGACTTTTTGAATTGTTCTCTTTGTTTCTATTTTATTGATTTCAGCCCTCAGTTTGATTGACTGTTGATGTCTACTTCTTTTGTGTATCATTGGTTCTTTTTGTTCTAAGTCTTTCAGATCTGCTCTTAATTTGCTAGTATAAGAATTCTCCACTCTTTTCTCGTAGGCACTTTGTTCTATGAATTTTTCCCCTTAGCATAGTTTTTTTTGCATGTAACATAAATTTGGATATTTTTTAGAATCATTTTCATTGAAATAAAGGAAGTTTTTAATTTCTTCCTTAATTCTGTCTTGACCCAGTTGTCATTTAGTAGAGTTGTAGAGTTTCTGTGAAATTGTTGGCCTTCTGCTGTTGCTGTTGTTGAAGTAGAGAATTGATCCTTCATGATCTGATAGGATGCAGGGTGTTATTTTTGTTTTCCTGTATTTATTTAGGTTTGGATTTTGGCAATGCGATCAATTCTGGAAAAGGCTTTGTGAGTCAGTGAGAAAAATATTTTTTCTTTTTATGTGGGTAAAATGCTCTGTAAATGTCTGTTACATCCACTTATTTTAAATCATTTGTTAATGCCAATATTTGTCAGGTATTTTTTTGTATGGATGGCATGTCAGTTGGTGAGAGTGGGGTATTGAAATATTCTAGAATTTGAGTGAGAAGGTCAGTGTGTTTATATACATTTTTCATTGTCCTTTTACAAATTTTGAAGCCCTCGTGTTAGGGACATATGTGTGAAGAATTGCAATGCCATCTTCGTGGATTTTTCATTTAATAGATATGAAATGTCCTTCCCATCTCTTTGGATTAATTTTTGTTTGAAGTTTTCTTTGTTGGATACTAGAATGGCTATATCAGCTTGATTTTTAGGTTCATTCTTGTGATAAAACTATTCCCAATGCTTTATTCTGAGGTAAAGTTTATCTTTGAGGTCGGGGTATGTTTCTTGTATGCAGCAGAAGGCAGGATTCTGTTTTCAGACCCATTCTATTAATCTGTTACTTTTTGTTGGGGAATGGAGACCATTAATCTTGAAGGATATCAATGACCAATAATTGTTAGTTCCTGTTATTTTGTAGTTATTTTTGACGTGTGTGTGTGTATTTTCTACTGAGTATGATGATATGAGACTATTTATTTCTTGTGATTTCCTGATTGTAGTTAGACTCCTTGTATTGGAATTTTCATTCTAGTAACTTGTGTAGGGCAAAATTTGTAACTAGGTATTGTTTGAATTTGGATTTAGTTTGGTATGAAATATTCTGGTTGCTCTGACTATGATAATGAACAGTTTAGCTGAGAATATTAGTCTGGGCTGGCATCTGTGTTCCCTTAGAATCTGTAGTTTTTCTGTTTAGGGTTAGGCATTAAGGTATCCTTTAAGACATTAGGTGTAATTCTATTAAGTTTGCCTTTGTATCTTATTTGTTGTTTTTCTATTGCAGTGTTTAGTATGCTTTGTTTGTTTTGTATGTTTAGTGGTTTCATTTTTATGTGGCAAGGAGACTTCCTTTTCTGGTCCAGCCTAATTCATGTTCTATAAGCTTCTTGTAGTTTTATAGGCATCTCTTCCTTTATATTTGGGTTTTTATTTCAGTGAATTCATTGAATTTTTTATCTCTACAAATTTTGTCAAGTATCTGTATCCTGATATGTATTAGCCAAAGACTCTACCACCTGTGCTAAGTCTGTACAAAATTGAGTTTGTGTCTTGAAATATATGTAGTCTAGGAAATTATTTTTAAATATCCTATCATCAAGCTTAGCATCAAGTGCCTTTATTGTTGAGACAATACACTGGCCCTTGTCTGAAGGACACTTCTCTTCAAATGTGCTGACATTGGTGAGGGTCTGCAGCTTCACCAAGCCAAACTATCTGAATTTGAGGGCTAAATCTGTTGGAAGTACAGACACTCAAAATGTTTTACAGATATCAGATAACAGCCCAGACGATGCAGCTAGCAGGACAGCAGGTCATTCTCAACAACATTTAATTACCATGTTTAGATGTTGAAAATAGAAGGGGAATTTACCTTTCTATCACATCTTCTCACTAATGACTTCATAATGAAATAAGTATCAAAAATTCTGAAATCAAAAACACTGATTTCACAGTAATGAAAACTATTTGTTGTCATGATCATGTAACACAGAGACATAAAAAGAACATAGTATATATTCAACATAGAGACACCAAATGAGATAGATAGGTGAAGGACCTTATTCATGAAAATAGACTGAAATTGGAGATTTTTTTCAGTATAAAAACTTTAGGCAAGTTTTTAAGTGTTTGGAAATATTTATTTATTTATTTATTTATTTATTTATTTATTTAGCTTTGTAACAAGATATTATGTATTCAATTTTGGCCTTAAGCTTATTATTTAGCTGAGGCTGGGCTTGAACTCCTGACCTCTTTCCACTGCCTTTCCAGTCCTACGGTTAATTGTATGTGCCACCATGCCTAGTCTATGTAGTGCTGGAAATCAAACCCAGAGTTTTTGTAAATGCTAGGTCTGCATTGAACTACATGAGCAGCCCAAATTTGTAGATTTTTATATTTTTTATGAGTTGAATTTTTGTTTTTGTGTTTATATCTTAGTGAGCATATGCCATATTTATGAGACCAAAGAGACCAAAAGAGAGATTCAGAATCCCTGCAGCTGCTGTTATAAGCAATTGAGAGCCAAACATTGTTGGTACTGGGTACAGAACTTAGGTCTTCTAGAAAAAGAAAGAGGATTCTTAACGAAACAAGTCACCATTCTTGGCCTAGCTTATGAATTTTGATGCACATAATTTACTGGATAATAAAACTATAGCCTGCCTTTAAATCTGCAGCCAGATGAACATTAGTCCAAATGTCATTTATCTTTTGTGGTTTATTGTAATGTTTTGTTGTTATCTAGTTACTTCTAAGCTGAAAATAAAATTTTAAAGCTAGCCAATTGTTCCAAGTCATACTCTTAGGGTATAACAGGAGGAGGAGGGAGGTTTTCTTAAGATGACTAGATCTTTCCATAGTATCAGGCATGCTCAAAACACAGGTCTATTATGTAAGTCATTTTGCAGTAAAAATTCAAGACAATAAAAGAAGGCAGGTTGTGAGATTCAGATAAAAATATTTTCATCAATTGAATAATGTTGACCAAACCTAGGAATTATAATTAAACTTCATTAATGGCTACATGGGTAACAAAGAGGTCATTGTGCTAATGTGTACCTTTATATTCTGTTTACTGAAAGGGTCTCTGTAACAAATTACCACATCAGACAAGATTATCAAGAGAAGAAGTTGCTTTCAATCCTTTCATAAGTGAGCATTTAGATATCACATGTAATAATTTGATATAAAAATTATACTCTTATATGTTTGTTAAAATGTGTTCCATACACTGTATTTTCAGCTCACTACAGAAGCTATGTACTCTTAAGGGTATAAACATTGGCATGAGATAACTATTCTCAGGCTACATAGATGGCTCAGCAGTTGAGAGCACTAAGTAATCTTCCAGAGGACACAATCTTAGCTCTTGTGTACATATATGTACACACAAACATGTACACCCATATTAACACCCCCCAACACACACACAAGATTAGACTGAGGTTATTTGGGTTTGTTGGTCAAAACTTGCTGTGTTCTCTGCATATCTCAAAACATTTTTATCTTCAAGCTGTTGACTGAAAATGCCATTTTGGAAGGTGTCCCTTCAGTCATTTCTAATGAATACTATCACTCAGAAGTTCATCATTTCCTTTCTTCATTGTGTCATTATTTCAATTCCAATATGCAATTGCTTCTCTGTACTAGGCTGTTTAGGGGAAGAAAGGACAGTCTGAGTCTTAGAAATGTGATTCCTGGCATATGCTGCCTATCTCCCATTTTATACTCGGAATATTTTTAAATTAAAATATTAGGCATTATGACATTTAACATCTGAAATTCTAATCACGATTTCCAATTAAAACAATGCCTTCTTTTATACATACAATACTATTGGCACACCTAGTAAAAGGAACAATCTTCTTACCATCATCTATTACCCAGGTTATGTTCAAATTCTGTGATAGTCTTAAAAATTCTTTAGAAAAGTGGTTGGATTATTTGAACAGGATATAAAAAGTTGTGCACATTATCATTTTATTTGAGATAGTGTCTCCATAAGTAGCCCTACACGGCCTGGAATTGCCTATGTAGAATAGAATGCCCTCACACTCACACAAATCCATTTCCCTCTCCCTCTCGGGTGTTGTGATTAAAGACATGGCTATATGTCATTAAGACCCTTAAATCTCAATTTCTCAGTCTCAGTCATATACTACCTCCTCTGAATCTCATGAAACCCTGGCTGCTCACATACTCACTCTCTGGCTGAAGATAATTTTGAATTCCTGATTTCCACATTTATCTCTATATTACTGGAATCCATGTAAATTCCATCTTGCATTTGTCCCTTAAATATCTTCACATCGGTATTTCTCTCTTTTTTAATGCCATTTAAAAGAAATCAGAAAATTACCCTGTGGCATACTCTACCTTCTGACTTAGTCTGATTGCTCATGCACAATAGTCTTAAGTAGTTCCTTATCCTCTGTGTTTCTTAGAAAGTTGTAAACTGCCCTGCTTGATTAAATGATTTGGGGAAACAGAGTTTCATAGGTAACTCCATTCTGAATGATTCAAATCAGTAGGCATACAGTATATTTTATCCCTTTCTTGGTTGACCAGATGGGGTGCCCATGGTGAGAATCCAATCCAATATTCTTAAAGACATTCATTCATCTTTAAATCCTTTACCATGACAACCATGTTCAACATTCCCAGGAGGATAGCTGCAGTGAATGTAGCAAAAATTTTCCAGCCATTGTTTTCGTTGTTAATGCAACTCTCCTCAAGGTGATTTCTGATCAGAGGTGGAAGAAGTAGCCTAAGGCCAAATTGAATTCCATGATAGGGCCTATAATTCAGAGAGCCCATGAAGTGGCTAGGGGGCGAGTGTACTGTATCCTTTCCCTAGAGAGAAATCTTAGTTTCAAAAGGTGAGGATAAATAGCAGAGTGTTCATGTATGTAGTAGATGCCTAACATAACATCTACTTTTTCCCCTTCCATGTTAATACAAATAATGATTAGTCTGTAGTGGACTGTCCCATGCACTCACAACTATCAACAAGTGCTCAGGTTTGGGCAGTTATCACAGACAATAAGAATCTGCTCAAGTATGCTTGCTTGGCTCCTCATGTTTCTAAGCAGAGAAGGTCTTTGTTTGTCAAACATGTGGACAGCAGCTGATTAGTAATTTAATTCCATATTCTGCTCTTTTTAAAAGCTCTGAGTTGATTGATGTGCAGGTAGCTCTGTTATCAGCAACACAGAGGCTACATGGATTGTGATTGGTACAGATAGGACAGGGTATTGCCAAGGAACCAAGACTCCTGTCTTTATATCTGGACATCACCAAAAATCTCTACAGTGAGCAGATAGTCTCTGCAGATTCAGTTCTAAGGTGTGTGGAGTTTGGTGGCTTATTGGATTATGAAGGCATTTCCTTAATGAAAATGCTAATTTTCTAAGGAATCAAAGATAAAAGACTGTCCTGTTTACCTGTGGCACAAAATTTATGGCTGCATGAGAGTTTGTGAGTATGGATATCATTTCCTGTACTATGTTTGTGTGTCTATATGTGTATATACCTGTGTGTTTCTGTTTTTGTGTGCTGGGAAAAGTAGTCAAAAAAATACATGCTATACATGTTTGAGTATTAATGCTTGGAGGACAGCTCTTTTCTGAGTAGAAGCAGAGGAAAGAATGGGTAGATCTGGGATATTTGGGTGCTAGTAGGACCTTGGAGGAGTACAGGGAGGGAGGACAGAAGGCTGGATGTATTCTATGGGATAAGAAAAACAAAAAAAAAATAAAAATAAAAAAAAACATGAAGGTTGAATGGTATGGGAAAGGAGGGCAATGATTGTAAAGTGTATTAGGTTTAGTTTTTGACTTTTTTGTCATGAACTTTCACAGTAATGCTAGATTCTGGTGATGAACACAATATTCTGGTCTGCAACTATTGTAACTTTTGTAAAATGATTTAAAGCTCAAATAAAAGAAGAAGAAATACTCAAACACTAACTTCACTGAATTGCACCTTGATAGTTAAAATTTAAAAAAAAAAGATATCAGAATTTTGGTTTTATTTTAGGAATTCAGAGGCTAGAGGCTGAGTAAGGCAGAATCACAAGTATGTTAGTCTCCAGTTTGCTGGTATTAGAGCAAGAGTATCTGAAATATTTCTGAGGGCCCATCAATATATAATGAATGGCATAATAATTTATCCATTTGCTTGTGTGCTTTACTATAGACTTTGTACATAAATGTGTTGATAGAGAAATATTTCACAACTCATAAAGAGACTTATATCCTGTTGATAAAGTAAAGATATATATACTGATGTGTCATGAAAGGGTAGGATCTGCATAACATTAAGAATATTAGTAGATTGTGACAACTCATGAGATTATATTAGTTGCCTGGGATATTTTGTCTCTGCCTTTTGGTTCCAGTGTCAATGATATTTTTCCTCAGGCTTCTGTAGGCTCATCCAGGTAATAATCGAATTCCATTCATCTTTTCTAATTTGAACTCTCATTAAGATGGGGCGTTTTACACTAGACAGTGCCCGTATTCCTTGGAAATGAGTATCCTGTACAATCTTCAACCCTAAGACCATTCCACTTACTCAACATGGGAATTACATTACTTGCCAACATTGCCTGAGATAGTGAGTGGGTTGCCACCTGGGAGTCTTGCTTTGGGCAGTAAATTGGGAAATCTGAAGAGGGCCACTTGAGTGGATCTAGATTAAAAGGAACATGACATTCTAGGTGAAATCCTGCTCTGAATCAGAATTGTCTTTGAGATGCACATAATGTTTTCCTTTGGATTTCTGTTCAGACCTTGAGAGGAGAGTGGTCTGTTTCCTCCAAAATATGGCAATGGTCTCATGTTTCCATGAGGATTTAAAGTCTTTTGTGTCTGGTGACCAGTGAAGTTGTGGAATCTTTGGGGATTGAAGAGCAGTTGAAGCAGCAGAAAGGTGTCTTGCCCCTGCTAAGAGGGCTGATAAAATTCTTTGCCATCTCCTTCTCTTTCAGTCCTTGTGGGACCCTAATTGTTCACAAGAGCAAAAAGGAAATAACCTGGCAAGTGTTTGTTTGCCCTTGTTGCCAATTAAACACCTCCCTTGGTCTTTGTAAGGACCTTGAGGCCAGGTGCCCACCCTGCCCCCATGCTAATGGGACTTCCTCACCCATTTTTTTGACACTGCTTCCTCTGGGCAAAGATATTTAAACAGGGAAAAGCCAACCAGTAAAGGAGACCATGATCCATCGGATATGTCTACCAATGCTACCTTTTGCATCTAGTCCTCTATTTTCAGATTTGTGATCAGATCCTGCGAGAAAACAACAAAGACTCACTCCTATGATTCCGTGTGTCTTCCCTCTGCTCAAACTCAAGCTCTGCCCTACTGGCCAAGGGGTGGAAACTAGGTCACTGCGGGTCAGGCAACAGCATTGTGCAAGGGAACCCAGCCGCCAAGGCAGATCTGTGGCGGTTCACGTCCAGGACAGAGGGAAACCAATATGAAGTCGTCTGAGGCATGTAGAGTTCTAGAATTCTTGTCCTAGCAGAGATAAAAAACACAGTTCCTGGTGCCCTTTTGTAACCATGATTAGTAGGGATGAAAAACAGTAGTCATCCAAGAATGCATATGGGGCTTGGGAAAAGGTGGACATGTCTGGGCTCCTTTCTTTTGTTCCTAACAATAAACTGAGAAATCCAAATTTACTACAACCCCAATCATTGCCCCAAGCTGCTTTATCTGCTCTCTAACTTCACACATAGCATGTTTGTTGGAATACACACCAGTAACTACATAATTCAACATTTCCAAACTTTTACAATCAACCATTCATCCTTGACTTCTGTATCCATGCCTCCTTAACCACTTCCCATCTTTATCTTTTATTATTCACTTCTACTTACATTTATTTCTGCCTCTTTTATTTTGATTTTATTCTTTCCTTCCTTTTCCTTTCTTAATTCTTTTTGCATTTTTAAAAATTCTTATTCTGGAGAGTTGTATGTTTTGTATATGTCCAACTACCTGTTAGACAATGTTTGTTATAGAAAACCTCATGTCCTTTAGTAATACAAGGTGCTGGGAGCATTGTATCATGACTAGCATTGTAACATGTACAGCTAAAAGATGTGGATCACCAAAAAGCAGAAAGCTGTGTGATTTATTCATGGTGGAAGAATGGGTACCATAGGGCCTAATATCAATCCATGGTAGGGGATGTTGTGTACAAAAGCTCAAAGATTTATCAGGGATAATCCATACTGTGTTCTTCCCCTAGGTTGGAATGTGAGCCTTTAACGGTTAAGAAGGCTATGGAGAGAAAGCTATGTCTATTGTAGATGTAGTTCAGCATCTCTTACACTTGTTCCCAAAAGTTTAAACAACAAAGATTGTTCTATGGTAGAATTCCCATACAATCTCAACTATGAAGATGAGCCCATGTTGATGTACTTTATATAGTTCAATGATGACAGGCATGTATTCTCATTAGTGTAATTGTTTTTGTGACTGGACATATACAATAATTGGTTAATTGCAGTCATTGATAAGGGACAAGTGCTAAAATGCCCAGAAAATTCAAGTCTGCTTGCATGCTGTATACTGTCCCAGGAGAGGAAGCCAAGCTTCAAAGTGTGCAGAAGACATGGTAAAGGGTGTTATGTATGTAGTTGATGTAGAACAACATTTCTATTAATTGTCCATTCCCTTTTAAAAAAAGGATCTATGATACATTCCCTATGCAATCACAGCCATCAACGGGAGCCCAGAATAATACAGGTTATAGTGTAGGAACCAGAGAGCTAAGTATTTTTTATAATCAGTATAAATGTCTATTGTTGTGTCTGAGAATCTTTTCTGCAATTGACTGACAATTGTAAACAGCAGTTGATCACTCAATTGAATTATAGCCCGCTTCATATGAAAAGTCAGTGCATGCCAAAATGCATATGATTCACAGTTCAGCAGTATAATAGATACTGGAATCTGTTTGTACAGAGGAAGGGGTTGGTGGGCAAATGTGCTTGTTTTTTTTTTTCCTCAGGATACTCTCAAAGATATCAAGAGTGAGGAGGCAGCTTCTGCAGTCTCAGCACTTAGACAGTTTAAAGGCTTCCTGTTTGGATATGAAAAGCTTTCCCCAAAGTAAAATGGAAATTTTCCAGGAATCCAAAGATAAATATCTGTCCTGGGTACCTGTGCTAGATAATGTATGGTAGCATGGATATGTGTCAACATGTATGTCATTTTATGTATCTTTCATTTGTCTGTGTTTGTGTGTGTGTGTGTGTATGTGTATGTATGTTTGTGTGTCTATCTGTCTGTCAGTTTTGGTGTGTTTGAACATGAAGAGATATTCACATAACTACTTCCTCCAATGATTTGTGCTTTTCCATTGTGGTTTAGTTCTCCTATAAAAAAAAGAGATTAGGGAACTTGTATTCCTTTGATTTCAAAGGAGCTGTGTATGACAGAGACACAGATTGGTGTTAGTATGCAGTCTGGTGATATGAACACACAAGTATCTGACATAATTCTAATACAATATGAATCTAGTTGATTGGCAGTGTAACACCTTCACTTACTTGTTTGATTTACAGCACCAATTGTACTTAAATTATTGTCAGTAGAAATAAAATACAGTTATAACTCAGATTTGATTTTTGAAAAAGTAAATAGGTATATAGTGAAGTGTCATGAGTGGTTGGGATCTCTATGGCACTAAGGAAGTATTAAACTGTATCTGACAATGAGATCGTAATGGTTCCCTGATGACCCTAATGAGATTCTTATGGTCCCTTGTCATGCATTCAACAGGCATGGAAACGCTGAGATGCTATGGGTTTTTTCTTGCCGTTGTTCTTTTTATAACTCAAGATCATCATTATTTACTTCCTTTCATTTAAGTATATGTTGGCTTCAAATCAAAGCATGGCCTAAGACATGAAAGCTGACAGGAAGCTGCCACTAGAATTCTAGGTACTAATGGCAGCCGGCACAGGTTACAGCTGTGGATAAGCTGATTCAAGAATTTTGGTTGTGAATGTCCACTTTCATAAGAATTGCTACTCTGAAATGGAAACCTCAGCCCTAAGATGTTTGTATCCACAACAGAGTTAGTTCTCCACTGTGTACCCACTTTCAGCAAACAGTGCAGCCATTTCTTAGACTAGTCATTCCCTGGTTAACGAGGTAGGTATATTTCTCTATTGGTAGCTTTTCAATAGCTTTGTATGTTTATTTTATTCTTTTCTTAAAGAATCCATCATGACATCAGTTTTTCTTCTTTCTACTCTCCCAAGCCCTTCCCTTTATCTCCCAGATGCACTGATCTTAATTTCCCTTCTGATAAATGCTTGCCTTTCATAGATATGAACACAATCCAACCTAAGAAAAACCTAATATCAAAGTAGGATGAGACAACACACAAGTAGGTAATGAGAACCAAGAGCAGGCAAAGGAGTCAGAGACACCCTCACTCCCATTATTACAAGTCCCATGAAAAAACAGGCTAAAACACATACCATATATGCAGAGGATCTTATGTCGATTCATACAGGCTCTGATTTCCACTTCAGTCTCATGAACCCATATGAGCCCTGTCTTGTTGATTCGGTGGGCTGTGTTCTCCTGGTGTCTGTGATAACTCTGGCTTCCACAATCCTTCCCTCCTCTCACTATAGTTTTCCCTGAGATGTTAAGGTAAGGAACCAGTTGAGATCTTTAGTTTATGTAATTTTTATGCATGATACGTGTAGCTGTGGGTCTCTGCATCTGTTTCTATCAGCTGTTTGAGGAAGACTCTCTCTGGGGAAGATTAACAAAATATCATTAGGAATTATTTCATTTTTTTTATCAGCCAAATTGGGTTCTAGCTTAGGCCTCTGAGGTACCCAGCATCAGATTTCTGGCCTGCCAGGCAGTGTCAGCCATGGGCTTTCTCACCTGATGTGGGCCTCAAGTAAGACTAGTCATGGGTTTGACCTTCCCACAAGTTCTCCACTCCCATTGCCCCAGCATATCTTGTATGCAGGACACAGAGTAGGTCAAAGGTTTTGTGAATGGGTTGAGTATATTAGACAGCACAATTAGAAGACTCTAACAGTATAATGATGACTGTGTGATATCAACAATGTGAAAAATCATAATTGGAATAATCTAACATCATAATACTAATGAGATGAAATCAACACATCAACAATTTAAATATATGACATCATAATAAGGACACGACAGCAAAATTGGAAGGAACTGACATTATTATCCATGTGATTGATATAAAAAATGTAACTATATGACATCATACATGGAACTGAATTCTTAATCATGATTATGTGACAACAATTTAAACATATGTCTTTATAAAATGAGTGATATCACACCGAAATTAGAAGGAAGATATATCATAATTGTAACAATGTGACACCATCAACATAAGTATGTTACATCACAATAGGAAGGAAATGACCAGAAATTTTGAGAATTTGACAATATAGTATTGATTATATGACATTGTCCATGTCAATAAATATGGTATAATTTTCAGAAATAGGTATAATAACTATGATGATGGTATGTAAATAGTATAAATACATGATGTCATAATAGGAGTTATATGACAGAATAATTGGCAGGAACTGACATCATAATTTTCATGATGTTATACCATCATTGTGAATATGTGACACCACAACTGAAAGGAAATGATGTGATAATTAGAGGATAAGACATTATAATGTGGATTATTTGAATTAATCTACGTAAATATATGAGCTCATATTTGGGAGAAACTGACAATTATGAAGAGTGACATAAACAAGATATGATACCATAATCAGAAAGATATGATAGCGTAATGAAAGGAATTGATATTATAAATGGGATAATGTGAAACCATCACTATCAGGTTGTCATAGAACAATTGGAACTAAATGATATGGTAATGGGAAGAATAAGACATCATAATGTAGAATATGGTGACATATATATCTCCATAACTCAAACAAACACATGAAATTGTGATGAAATGATATAAACAATGCAAATATAAGACAAAATTGAATAAAACTGACATCATAATTGTGATGATGTGACATCAACAATGTAGATGCATGACATCACAATAGGAAGAATGTGAAAACATAGGTAGGATCTGACACTCATTATAAATGGATTGTGACAGCACCAAACTAAGGTTATGAGTCATAACTGGAATGAAATGACATGGTAGTTGGAAGGATAAGTCATCCTAATTGGTGTTATATGATGTCAACATATGAAATCATTATTGGAAGAAACTCATGTCATATACATGATGATAGGCAACAACAAAGTAAATATGTGATACCATACTATGATTATTATGATTGCAGTATTGGAAATAAATGAAATCATATTTGGGATAATGTGATACCAACAAGGTGTGTGATATCAAAATTAGAAGAAAATGATCTGAAAATTGGAAGGACAAAATACCTTAAAATATGGGTTATGTTACATCATCAGTGAGAGGAGTGTAAAAAGCTACACTCAAAATATATCACTTACATGAGTAAGTCTTAGCAGTTTAGGAACAACACTAATCAACCTGACAGCATTGACGTGGAAAAATTCACTGCCCTCAACACTACACATAAAACTACAGACTATTGAGCAAAGGAAAGAGTGGAAAAATGTATTCAGGGAAAAACACTCATATTGTTTTTAAGAGTCACATGGTAAGATCCAAAAGCAAGCATAGAGGTAACAATACAGATTGGTATTATTTAGGATTATATATGCACATACACACAAACACCCACACATATATATATATATATATATATATATATATATATATATAATATATGTAAAAAATAACAATTAGCAAAGAGGTTAAGAATTTGAAAGACAGAATGGAGAGATCTACTGGAGGGTTTAGGAGCAGAAAGGGAAAAGGAAACTATGTGATTTTATTATTTCAAATGTAGAAAATTTATATATGCACATATAGATTTATGTATGTTTATATACGTTACATATACATATAGCTTGTTACATATAACCTATGAGTATTATATATATTTTATGTGTAATTATATGTAATAATATGTTATATAATTTGTATACATTATATATAGTTTGCACATATATACATTATATAGAAATTATATGTGATTTTTTTTACTTTTGATAAAAAATAAAAAATATACAAACACATATTTACGTGTATAAATACATATATATACACACACCCTGCATATCAAACAATACAAAACAGCCCCTGCAAACCCAAAATTAAAATTTTATATGCAGAATCAATCAAATTATCTATTAAGTGTCTATGATATCTCTTTAAGTATGATATGTCTATATCATTATCTACATCGCCTCTTTCCAATTCAGATGTCATACCCTTCCATGTATTGTGTCATATCCTTCCATTTTTCGTCTCATTTCAACACTTCGTATTTATATCTGTTCTTGCATCTGTTTTTTTCTCAGTGTCACTTTGGGCCAGATTTTGTTGATATTTATGCTTGCATCCTTGTTTCCTCCAAGTTGTGAATTTGGATAATTTTATACTGATATTCTTGATTTCATGAATGAACACTTCATCCTCTATGTAAGAATGAACCATTTTGTATTATGTTAAATCTCCTGGATCAGACAGGATACTTTTATACTGACGTCCTGGCTTGAATCAACAGATTCCCCCTTGTAACTTTAGAGATTTAGAATTAACTGGTCTTTTCCAGTTTCCGTTCCCTATGCAGCATGTTAAGTCCCAATCACAGTACACCTGTGCCACTCGCTGTCTATGTTAGGAAATTGCGGACAGTCCTCAAACACAGGAGCATGTTCTCAAGCAGGTGGCAGTGTGCCTTAGGGATGCACTTCCAGCAAAAATTACATATGTGAAAGGAGTATAAAAAGTTACATTCATAAAGTGTCACTGACATGACTTCTAAATATAAGCAGGACAAAAATTTCACAAACAGACATGCCAGTGTGGATGGGGAAAAAATTGCACACCTCAGCATTACACATGAAAATAGAGAAAACTGAGAATAGCTGTGAGTAGGAGACATGTATCCAAGAAGGAGCATCCTAATAAGATGTCCAGCCATGATCAACCATAAAAGCCTGCAAGTAAATAACATCTCACAGATTGACCAGGACACATTTAGGAATTTATATTCACATGCATATATGTATACAATAAGAATTAATGAACAAAGATGTCATCAATTTGAAGGACAGAAATGAAAGGTATATTGGAATGTTTGTGGAATGAAAGAAAGGGTGAAATGGTGCAATATTCTTACTATCTTACTATCTCAAAAGTAAAAAATGAATTATATATACACATCACATCTATACACAGAACACACAAGACTATGTCAATCAGACAACACCAATGAAGGCTTAGAGACAGCTAGATTCTGTTCCAGACTACAGATATAGGGTTTTGGTTGTGAGGATAGAAGTGAAGTAGGAGACAATGAAAGCAGTGAACTGGTTTCCCAAGTAAATATCAGCTGGGATTTTCAGACTATGTGGTATCTATTTGTTTATTTTGTGGAACTGTCATTAAACCCAGTACATGGCAATCAAGTACTCCCACTGACTTATGCTGCATATCTGAGCTCTGTATTTCTTTTAATTTTCACTTCAAAGAGTCCTTGATATAGAAAATGTTAGGCTTGGTCTGTAATCCCATATTTGTAAAGGTGAAGCAGGAAGATCCCAAATGTTATAGGCTAGCCTAACCTATATACAACAACCATATCTTAAATAAACACTATTTATAAATCCTGCTTTTTAGGTTAAAGCAATAATTTTGGGAACATACAACTAACAACTACTTTCTGGGACTTGAATGATGTCTCATGTTTAAGAGTATATACTGCTCTTGAAGACGATTTGAGGTAAGTTCCGAGAACCCAAACGGTCTGGAAAGTTGCTACCTGTAACCAAGTCCCAGTGGATAAGATACCTCTGAGTGTACTTATGTTTGTGTATCACTCACACAGTCTTGAAAATAATACTCCTAGGAATATATACTAAAGTATAGAATGCCCTGATTCTTCAGTTAACATCTATTTTGTTGCCCATAGGTGTATGTTCCAGTTTAGTGTATTTGGTGCAGCTGGATGATGTTTATCAAACCAAATGCCTACTGCTTACATCTAAGCTTGCTGAAAAGGCTAGGAAGAAACTGCATATTTTTCAGAGTTTTAGCATTTTCCATATGAGCATTCCAATTTAAGCAGGAACAAAATCAAGGAAGATGGTGTATTGCAGGGTGATCTTCCCTTATCAAAATCTATTAAGGAAAATCCAGAAACTCTCCTGTGAAGACAAGGTCTGTCCAACCTTACAAAGCTTTTTAAAGACACAGAGTTAAGGTTTACTTCTGGGTTTGGGACTTTCCCTTCCACCTTGTTCTGCAAGATGCTACCAAGCCCAGGTTGGAAAGCTGGGTGTTGAGACGTGGGGCCTTGCCATGTTTGTAACTTTCCACTCTGAATTTGAAGCAACAAAGATCAACAGTGCCTCTGGTCTGTCATTTTTCCTAGGTGATCCAGTGAAGCAGTCAATAGATAAGTAGATCCTAGTTGCAAAGCAGTGGAGGCAAAGGCAGGACTCAGGTTTCCCAGCAGACTCAAGATCATGCCTACCTGAGGCCCCCATGAACTTCCTCCATAAGTAACAACAACAGCAGGTTCCTTCATGTCCTACCGCCTTCTCCAGTAGCAGTGCCTACTTCCAGTGTAGGTTCTGCAGAGATTAAGACATGCCAGACCATGTTCCTAACACACTGGGTGGCACCTCAATGGGCACCAGCTTAAATTGCCATGAGATTGTGTCCTGAAACTTGGAATTCACCTGGCCTTAATGGACAGTGGTAGAAATAGGCAGTTTACTAACAATGACATCAATGAAGGACAAGGCAGTAGACTAGGGAGATCTCTTCTCTGCCCTCCCTTCTCTCCTTTCTTCCCCTTCTCTACCATCTCCTCCACTCACCTACTCTCCTCTTTCTTTGTCACTCTCTCTATCTTGTTCTTTTCTACCCTGCTCTCCCCTCTGTTGGGGCAATGTACATTGCCACCTTGTCAAAAATCCTGGGTCCTGTTGCTAGGATTTGTGGCTCACTAGCTACTTTGCCCACTTTTCTTCCTTTACTGTATGGTAGCAAAAAGCCTCTCATTAATAATATTGTCTATTTGGCCTTATAGTTAAAACTCAAATCAATTCTTGGGCTGATTGTGAGCGACTCTGCCATCTCTGCTCAAAAGTAATTTTAAATGTCCCCCTGACCTTCAAGTTGTGGAAGGAGTGAGAACTATTCATACATGCTGCAAGCATATCATAAACTATTTTTAGCTAAACTGACCTTCCTAGAAGACAAATCCACAGTTAGATCTGCAAAGAGCCTAGACAGTAAGTCAGCACACTTAGAAATAAAACTAAACAATAAACCTCTAAGCAGGCCTCCCTTTTTTATAGTAAGCCTATATAGACCTAGAATCAACTATTCATTAATTAAACTATTGTGTTAGTTTTCTCAGTAAAAATAACCTTGAAGATTAGAGCTTACAGCATCAATCTATGAAGGACATTCCTGCTTATATTGTAATGTGCTTGAAACCTGCAAACTACAAAAAATAAAAAAGCATTGTGTTCACTTTTTAAACTACAGGAAACTTGCCTCTGGGTGAGAAGTATTCTCGTAGAGAGAGAAGACTTTCCTGAGTGAGGAGTCTTCCTCCCTGGCAACAAGTGCATGATTGCCCGTTCTTTCTCAAAAGTGTTTGTGTCTGTTTTTTCTTTCAAAATGTATGTCTGAGCATGTCAATGAATGTACAATCTATTTTTGTCCTCAAAAAAGAAACAACTGTGTGTGTTTGTTTATCATAATTTTCCTTCACCAGTCTGTTTTCTTCTGTGGAGTGTTCGTAGAACATATTGTGGGTGAAGGCTGGACAGTAATCTATACTCTACTCTCTCACATCCCCACTTATTTGCTCTCTCTTCTGTCTCACTCTCAATCCTCAGTTCTTCTCTGTTCCCACTTTTCAGTGAAAGCCAATTCCTCTGGCTGCCCTTCCACCTGTAGAAAGAGCAAATATGAATTAGTGTCTGTTTTCTGCAGGACGTGACAGAACAACAACATGACAGACACTTGCTTAAATGATCAGTCCAGTGCTTAGCAAGCACAGCACTGAGGACTCTCTGATTTCCACAAAGGAGCCAGAGAATCAGTCTCAGAAAGGACACCACCAAGGAGAGGTGGCTGTTCATTGTAAAGACTCAAGTAAATAAAATTGTCTATGATGTGAAAACTGCAGATCTCAGGAACATGGACAATAAAAATTAGTATACATGGGAGCTAGAAGTGAACTGCTATAAAAATGAACTTTCTCCTGAGAACAAAACACAGGTTAGGGCTTCCAAACTCTCCTTTAGTCCACAGGCTTCTACCTAGAGTAACTACCAGCCTGGGACCTTCTATTCTGGATAACCTTAATTCAGTAGGTACTAAAGACACAAGAAGGAATCAGCAGAAGCAAAGTTATGCCAGTGACTTTGAGAGGCAAAATCACAGCATCCTGAACAAGTTCATTTTTCTTTTTAAAAATTCATGTATATTTTGTCTGCTTGTGTATTTGTGTACCGCCTATTTTCCTGGAACCCACGGAGGTCAGAAGCAAAATAGAGTTACAGTGGCTTGAGACCTGCAAAAAGAATCCTGGGTACTCAGAAACTTCTCTTAACTCCTGGACTAACTCTCTTGTCCTTCGTGTATATTTTTTATGTGGACCTTTATTTTCATTGTACAAAAACCTAATGACTTCTGGGTGATATGTTACCCCTAGATTTTAGAAGATACCAAAGTGTTCTCCAGACTGAATGTACCATGCTCACAAAACAATATATGAGCCTTTTAATTTTAGATCTTTTGGAGGATTTGCTCTATATTGCCAAAAGTGATATAATAACAGGACTGATTTATACAGGAGGATTTAGGGTCTTTCACAAACATCTCTTTTTCAGAATACAAGCATACAGAAAGATGACATTTTGCCAATACTTGTCAACAGGATTCTGTTATTTGCCCATATAATACAGTGACCCTGGAGGATCTGTGGAAACCTCTAGCACCAGCACACTCCTGTGGCCTCTACTTCATGTGAACCATGGATTATTGGACTTTTGCAATTTTTCCAAATGCCTCTGTCACTGATCATACCAGCAAAATGGACTTTTTTACCTACACTTCATATGCAGTGGTATAGCCCATGGGTTCTTTGTCACTCAGCAAAAAAGATAAGGAGATACTTTTATGTATGCAAACCCTTCCAGATCTCAGCAGAGGGAACCACCTGTCATGGCAAGTGACAAACTGGACAATGGACTATGGATTGCCTGATATATGATGTTTTTACATATACAGAAACTCCTTTGATGTTCTCTTGATTTTAAAGCTCTGCCACCCCTAATCCAGAAGCCTTTTTGAATATGTAAGGAAACCCAACTATTAGTCTCATTCTGTAATCCAGCAACATCACCTTTACAGTGCATAGCTCAAGGACCAAGAGGATCCCTCAATCGTTTAAGCCTGATACATTTAAAGTGGGAAATTCAAGGCCTTACAAAAGTGTTCTATATTTGTTGCCAGAGTACTGTGGAAGATTACAAGAATCGCTCCAAAGCAACTTTGCTCTTCTACAGTGGCACTGCTAGAGAGCAGTGAATTGATGCACATTATGAAGGAGCAAACATCTTCATCATAGATTTACCTAAAACAAACACTTGCAGATAATACAAACTGCCAAGTCTTAGGAAACCCTTACCCCAACAAAGTGAAATTCAATCATTGTAAAGTTATGTAAAGAAATAAATTCCCACAACAAAGTGGATCTCACAAAAGCTCCTTCTAGTAAAGGGGGGGCATATGTTACAATGCTCACAAAACACATCCAAACAGGAATTCTGCAAACAATGTGGGTTTAATATATCCTCCTTTGATCAAAACAGCTTCCAAGTGTACTCTCCTGCCCTAACTGGACTCATACCTAAAATTTCAGATAAAGAAGTTCTTAAACGTAATCTTCCTTCTTTTGACTCTCTAGAAATTTTGAATCTCTATAATTTTCTCTACATTTGAGAAGGATGCTTGAAAGTTTCAAATATGACTTTGATGTTTGTGATGACTTTGTGATATGCTATACTCATGAACAAGGATCCTACATGAGGAGCTTTGGACCCTTCCACATCTCTCTAATGTGTTGTTGAAATTTGGTCACATATAGACAGATAATTTAGCATCTGGTGTGGGTCTCTCTTATTTAACAGCTTCTCTTTGGCTAGATCTCTTGAAGGATAATTCCTACACACTTATATGTATGTCCTCCACTCCTACCGAAGGGGCTACTGGCATTTCTTGGTCCACACATGAAGTGGTTACTTCATGCTTATCAATATGATCAGATACATTCCAGAAGCCTGCTATCTGTTCAAGATATACCTTCAGATTACCCATGAACTTGTGAGGCTCTGGAAGCTTTCACATTTTCTTGGGATCATATTGTTCCCCAAAACCTACATTAAAGATGAGATAGTATCTTTTTTATTTGCTAAAGGGGTAATGCAGTCTTACCCTTATACACAACCAGTTTGGAAATCATCTGAAATATACAAGTCTTGGTGGAGGCTGCCTGATTTGCACAAGTGACTGAACCATCTTCATCATTTGCACCAAGGTATCTTGGATCTTTGCTAGTTCATAATTTTTATACTGACAATATGGAATTTCACATCTATCTCCCTCAAATTCAGAGACCTCACAATTCTCCACCTAGATAAAGGCTGGCATATGATTTTCATAAAAAAGCAGGCAAAATGAAATAGGCTGCTTGAGTACAAGGAGACTTGAGTGCATCAACATCAGATTATGATTCCTTTCACCAATACTCTGCTGATCCAAAAAGACTAACATCCTATCCTGGAAAGTCGTCACAAAACTTACAGCAAATCAATGGTATCTTGACCTTGACTTTAGGTTCCTACAGGTCTCTAGAACCTCTCTTATCTTTGTGAAAGTCACACAAAACTTCCACACCTTCAGAAATTGTCTAAGCACTTTTTTCATGAAAGAGTGATTTTAAATGATCCAGCAACTCAGGGACAACTTTCACCTACACAAAGATCTGTAGACATTCTTCCACATCCCTTTGAATGACCTTTCATTGATTCTTTATATGTATCAGGCTATGCATTGCCATCTAAATCTGTGGAACCATCTCTGTGGCCTACCAGCTCATCTTCTGAAGAGGCTTTGATAAGATTCACATGTACATGAGGGTCAACAGGAACTTCTCATCCTAGTGACTCCACAAAAACAAAGGCTGTATTGGGAGACTGCCAAGTTGCAACAGAGCCTCCAGGAATCCTGTTATATGTGCCAGTGCTGCAATAACAGGAAACTAGTACAGGGGAACCTTTATGATTTTTCACAAGCTCATGGTTTCCTGGGCCTCGAAACCACTACATAGAAGCTCATCTAATCTTCAACACTTCATAAAGGCATCTCTGCTCTGGCACACATGGACAAGTGACCTTGGGTTCTTCACAACTAGGTAAAGTGGCTCTGGAAACTCACAAATTATCATGAGTGACTGTGGTTCTCTCATCTGCACTCTGGTCTCATGAGCATTTGCCTTTCAGTGGTGGTCTTCTGATATTGTCTGTACCTGCCCATTGGAGTTTTCAACAGGTAACTTCTTATTCAGAGGACATCACAGAGTGTTCTTTTACACATGTGCAAGAAAACAGAGCTTTGAGAATACTACTAAAATATGACAGTGATGCTAGATTTTCTAGATCCACACAGTTGTTACTAGGTGCTTATCAAAATAACAAATAGTTTTCCAAAAGCCTGTCATCTGTCTAATAGGTGCTGTCAGAGTAAACATGTACCTGTGATGCTTTAGAATTTTTCACATGTGATTAATTCTCTGGGTCTGTGTAGCTGTATTAAATATGACAAGACAACTTCCACATATGTTAATGTGGTTAGCTAAATTAATAACAGTAGACCTCACATCTTCCTGACCTGCCAAAAGGGTAGAGGAAGATGCCATTTCTGCAAAAGTGCTGAACCCACTTTGTCATTTGCATTTGGAACTGTACTCTTTATTCTAGTACCTCTTGCATTCTCTCTACCTACAGAGTGGAGGTTCATGCCTACCCTGTCACATGTTTCAATCCTCAGAAATTCTCATTAGTGTATACCCCATGCATTTCACTTCTCCAAAAAGTAGATTGTAACAGCCACCCTTATAGTGCAAGAGAAACCATCTTTGATGATGTTTGAGCAAGGTAGTAAAGGGAAAATGAAGGATAGGAAATCACAGATGTGAGAGTACTACTAAAATATACTAAAATATAAACAGACATCCTATTTCTCAATTGCTAAGTTAAAGTCTTAAAAAGACACTGAAAATTCACAGATGTATCCTAATAATAAACAGCATTTAAAAATGGGTTCTATTAAGGTTCTCTGTAGAAACTACCAAATGATACCAATTAATCATTTTAACTCAAAGGACATATACAACTGTGAGAAATCTGCATTTTTTTTGTATGAAGCCAACATTGAAAAAATTGGAAAAGGATTCACAGAATATCCTAAATCAAGACTAGACAGAAAAAAAAAGTTTGGATAGTAAAAGATAGATGTTCTAAAATTACATTTATTTTGTAGATGTGTAGATATCATAGAGACGCTGCTGCATCAAATAATCTCATTGTTGTTCCAACCCTGGAATTGGAAATAAAAAAAAATGAAATGTAAGAGTCTATTTCTAATACTTTGAGAAGATGTGTGGAAATCTATGAATATATTTTAGAAAAGTTTTAGGAATTCTCAAGAATAAATCACATCATAGGATTCAATTTGAAGTTGGACATATATATTTCACATTTACACTTAGACTCAATAATG
Source organism: Cricetomys ansorgei (assembly GCA_026225945.1). Lineage (NCBI taxonomy): Eukaryota > Metazoa > Chordata > Mammalia > Rodentia > Nesomyidae > Cricetomys > Cricetomys ansorgei. The sequence continues at coordinate 570,152 of JAMJFZ010001255.1, read as the reverse complement.
TATTAATTTAGTAGATCCATCTATTTTCAATTTGAATTTTACTTTTAAGTACATGGAATGATGTCTGAAATAAACAGAAAATGCTTGCATTGCTAATTTATCTATGAAAATGTTGAATGTCATTACAGTTATCAAATGCCTGTTCTTCACAATGTAATCCACTTAAACACCATTGGCACTATTAAACTTATTTTCTATTTCATTCATACGTTATATTACTGTGATGAAAAACCATTACCAATGTAATTTGTACCTGAAAGCAATTTATATGGCGTTTAATGGGTTTAGAGGGTTGGAATCCATGACCATTTTGGGAAGCAATATGTCAATAGGCAGAGAAGTTGCTGGAGTAATAACTGAGAAAATATACCTTGAAACATAACCACAAGACACAGAGATATAACTTTCCATGGTTTATAATTTCAAACCTCAAACCTTACCCTCCATCAGATACCTCCTAGAAGCCTATGCCTATACAATTTAGCTAAGATATGATCTGAATTTTGACCAGGTATTCAAATATATGAATGTTTTTTTCCATCTCATTCAAACAACCACACAGCAAATTTTTCTTTGGTTTGTAAATTGTAGAAACATATTTTATTTTTCTAAATTAATTGAGTTTATTATAAGCAGAAAATACATTATCTTAAGAAATAGAATAATGTGTTAAATTAGAATAGATATAGATAGATGAGTTGATTTAAAAAATATTATAGTCAGTTTGTATGAGTTCAGAATTTAGTTGTTATGCTTCTACTTACATGACTGATGTTTTCATTTAGGACATGAGTCTGCAAATCAAAAGAACCATGATTACTTAATAGATTTTTTAATCCCTGATTCTCAACATTACATTGCATTTAAAAAGAAGTAAATGAGCTCTCTGGTATCAGGTTATTCTATATAGAATAACAGTGATTTACTTGCTTGGGGGACATTTTGAATATTTGTAATAGGAATTGAGTATTTCCTGTTTATGCTCAAATATTTGTTGAAGGATTCATCAGTGATATTTTCTCCTTTTGCTGAATTTTATACAAAGATAAAAGAGATTTCCATTAAAATATTACCCACATTCTGAATTGATTACACTTTATTTTCAGTTGTTAAATACTCACACATATTCCCCCAAAACTAGAGCAGGGATACCCCTCACAATATAATCTCAGAATACACGTGAATGTCTCATACACACCATCTTGCTACTTCATCAGATTTTATACTAAGGCAGATATTAGAGACAATTTCTCCTGTTTTATTTTCTTTCCCAAAGATGTGATTATTTGAAGCTAAATCAGGACATTGTAATGATTTTACCTGATATTTGGAAGTAATCCAATAACATATCTTTCCATGTTACCTGTCTCTCCTTGATCTGTAGTGCCCATATCTTGGTGTTATTGATGAAAAAATAGAACATGAAGAAAATAATCTGTACATTTTACTTGGCACTCTTAATTTATTCATATTTTCTAAAACACAATAAATTCATAAATACTTAAAATAGTTCTGTTTTTTCTCAGAATAAATTTGTATATCCTGATATCAGTATATTGATTTAATATCAGGAACATTATAATTATTGTATACATGAGCCGTTGAATTGAGAAAATATTAAGGCTACATGTTGATTTTTATTATTTAGAATCTTCTATCTGGACAAAAGAATCTAAAGAGAAGTTAACATTTAATTGAAAAATTAATTTATCACTCTTTAAATAGTTACAGGGACATAGAATTATATTTATTTGGATTGTTCAGTCATGATGACTGCCCACCAATTAACTGGTACTGGTCAGATGTTATGTGTAGATACATATCATGAAAACAATAAAAGAACTTGAATGAGTTCTAATTGGTTACTGCCTTCTGTTACCTATTCATATTTTAAGAATTGTGTGTTATTTATTTCAAAACAGTTATGTCTACCAAGGTGTAAGTGTATACCTATAGAATTGGCAATGCAAGATTCTTCCTTAGTCATGATAATGTTTGAAAACAAATGAGTGTTTAGATTTTGGTATCAGTATATTTAATGCACAGAAATTGCAGAAAACATTTTCTTCTCAGTAAAAGCTAGGTAGCATGTTTCTCACGAATAAAATTATATAAACTTACACATTGCTACAGTCACATGTGTTGGATTATTCAGGTAATTTTGATAATCAACACTTAAGAAGATGTTGATACTTGACACAGAATACACTGTTATATATACATGAGTTGGCCCTTACAAAAAATAAAATGTACTTCAGTATATCACAAGATAGCTTCTCCTATTTATTTTGAGTTATTTTATTTTTAAACACTCACAGTGTTTTTGGGAATGCTATCATATATCAAAGAAAAAAGTATTTCATTTGAAAACAAAGAGTTATTGTAACTTTCCAAACTCACCGAATAATATATAAAATTAATTTTGATTCCTACATTTATATACATGTAACAAAACTTTATTAGACTCAGGTTTCTAATTTACCGTGGGTTGTTACTCATATTTCTATGGAAGAGAGAAGTATCTCAAGGTAATGTAATACCAAAGGAAGCTGAATCCTCTATAATTACTTAGTTATTAAAAACAATTATTTACTGCCAGGAACTGATGTATACAACAGAATTAAGTACATTCAATGTGAAGACAGGTCAAATATTACCTGTTAGCTATTAAGGACATTCAAGATATAAATAACAGTTGATGTTTTGGTATTGGAATATAAAACCTTTCTCCCAAGTGCAGGGACGAAAAAGCATGTACCACTACCACCTGTCACGAAAAATTCTTGATGAAAATATCGTATTTAGAAATTTATATTGCGTAATAGTTCTTGTCTTTGTATTTAGTTACAGATTTCTAAAACATTTATTTGATTTCATATGAGATTTAAAACTTTAACATTATTGGCCACATACTTAATGGAAAAGTATTTAGAGTTAAGAAATAATATTTATTTTTGTCTATTTCAAACAAAATTTTTGTATAATTAATTCAGGTATTTTGCTTTGTTTCTAACAAATCACTCTTATTAAGTTGTTTGGGGACAACTCAAAGCATTGGCCAGTGTGTGATGAAATTGTGGTAGACATGACCATTTTGAAATCTGGAAATTTTGTGAATATCAAAGTGAATGGTACAATGAGAAAACGATAAAATTCATATTCATGATGATATCTGATCTCTACGGGTTAGGAAGCATGCAGGCTTCATTATGTATTCTGAAAACCAATGACCAGAGTCAGAACTGACATCAATCATTCCAGAGTCCTATCAGAAAATGAATTATAGTTACTGTAATGTTTGGATTGACAGTTTATCATACCATGTGTTTTTGACACGAATTGAGAAAGCTAAAGAAATCATTCATAGTATAATAGTGTACACATGAAAGGCAAATTTGCTACTGGGTACACAATGTACACTAGTATTTATAAACAGTAGACATTGATAAATTTTTTTTCAGAAAAATTAAGTTAATCTAACGAAATTTTATATAACATTCTTTCTCTTTATCAATGAACTTATGAACCATAATTTTAAAAGTTCTCATTAAAATTACTTCAACAAACAATGTTAAATAAATAATTCATGAAATTTAGATCATTTCCACACTATGAAATGTAGCAAAAAGTGTTCTAAGATTCATTTATCCGACAATGTAAGAGAACATTCATATCAATCATGGTGTGAGGATATAAAGTGACTTTTGTGACTTGGTACATAATTTTTAGCACATAGAAAAGTTTGCCCAAGATTAGAGAAAGAGCTAAGTGTCCTACTTTATGAGCATCAGTGAATAAAATCTTATTTTGTAGTTATTTTGAGGTGTGGGAGTGTCTGTGTGTGTGTGTGTGTGTGTGTGTGTGTGTGTGTGTGTGTGAGTGTGTGTCCATTGTGTTGCGGATGATAATGTAAGATTATTTATTTCTTGTGATTTCCTGATTGTAGTTAGACAGCTTGGATTGCAGTTTTCATTCTACTACCTTCTGTAGGACAGGATTTGTAACTAGGTCTTGTTTGAACTTGGATTTATCATGAAATATTTTGGTTTCTCTGACTGTGATAACTGAAAGTTTTGCTGGGAATATTAGTCCCTTAGACTCTGTAGTTTTTCTATTTAGAGTTAGGCGTTAAGGTATCCATTAAGAAGTAAGGTGTAATTTTAGTAAGTTTGCCTTTGTATGTGATTTGTTGTTTTTCTCTTGCAGTTATTAGCATTCTTTGTTTGTTCTGTATGTTCAGTGGTTTCATTTTTATGTGGCAACGGGACTTTCTTTTCTGGTCCCATCTATTTCATGTTCTAAAAATTTCTTGTACTTTTATAGGCATCTCTTTCTTCATATTTGGGAAATATTTTTCAATGATTTTGTTGAATTTTTTATCTCTACAAATTTTGTGAAGTGTCTATGACCTGATATGTAGTAGGCAAAGAGTCTACCACCTGTGCTAAGTCCGTACAAAATTGAGTTTGTGTCTTGAAATTTGTCTAGTCTGGGAAATTATTTTTAAATATCCTCTCATTAAAATTAGCAGCAAGTGCCTTTATTGTTGAGACAATATACTGGACCTTTTCTGAGTGATGCCTCCCTTCAGATATCCTGACATTGATAAGGGTCTAGAGCTGCAATGACTCATCTCTCACCAAGCCAAACTATCATAATTTGAGGGCCAAATATGTTGGAAGTATAGGCACTCTTGTTGTTTTACAGATACCAGATAGCAGCCCAGATAATGCAGCTAAAAGGACAATAGATCCTTCTCTACAGCATTTAATTCCCATGTTTCGATGCTGAAAATAGAAGTGGAATTTACCTTGTTGTCACATCTTCTCACTAATGACTTCATAATGCAATAATTAACAAAAATTCTAGAGCTTAAAAACATTGAGTTCACAATAATTGAATAGTATTTGTTGTCATGATCATGTGACACAGAGACATAGAAAGCACATGGCTATAAATCCAACATAAAGACACCAAATGAGATAGATAGGCGAAGGACCTTATACATACAAATAGACTGAAATGGGAGATTTATTTCAGTATAAAAATATGAGGCAAGTTTTTAAGTGACTGGAAACATTTATTAATTAATTAATTTATTTATTTATTTATTTACTTATTTATTATTTAGCTTTGTAACAAGATATTATGTATTCAAGTTTGGTCTTGAGATTATTTTTTAACTAAGGCTAGGCTTTACTCCTGATCTTTTTCGTCTGGCTTTCCAGTCCTATGGTTAATTGTATGTACAACCATTCCTAGTCTGTGTAGTCCTGGGCATCAAACCCAGAGTTTTTGTGAATGCTAGGTCTGCAATGAACTACGTGAATAGCCCACATTTGTGGATTTTTCTCGTTTTTATGAATTGACTTTTTGTTTTTCTGTATTAGTCTGAGTGAGCATATTCCATATTTATGAGACCAAAGAGACCAGTGAGAGCTTCAGAATAATTGTAGCTGGAGTTAAAAGCAATCGAAAACAAACATTGTTGGTGCCAGGTACTAAACTTGGGTCTTCTAAAAAAACCAAAAGTATTCTTGTAGAAACAAGTAACCTTTCTTGGTCTAGCTTCTGACTCTTGATGCACATAGTTTACTGGATAATAAAACTGTAGCATGGCTTTAAATCTGCAGCCAAATGAACATTAGGCAAAATGTCATTTATGTTATGCAGTTGATAGTGATTTTTTGTTATCTAGTTTGTTCTAAGCTAGAAATAAAATTTTAAAGGTAACCAAATGTTCCGTTTCAGAGAATTGGGGTTTAATGGGGGAGGAGAGAGGTTTTCTTAAGATGACTAGATCTTTCCATGGTACCAAGCATGCTCTAAATGAAACACTGTTCTGTTAATTAACTCATTTTGCAGTAATAATTCGAGGCAATAGAAGAAGGCAGGTTGTGAGATAGAGATAAAAAAATTTCCATCAATTGAATAATGTTGGCCACAGCTAGGAACTACAATTAAACTTCAATAATGACTACATGGGTAACAAAGAGTTGGTCATTGTGCTAATGAGCATTTTTGTATTGTGTATAATGAATTGTCTCTGTAACAAATTACTACATCAGACAAGATTATCGAGTGAAGAAGTTGTTTTCAATCCTTTCAGGTGCAAGCATTTAGATATCACATGTAATAATTTGATATGAAAATTATAGATACTTTTATCTGTTTGTTAGAATGAATTCCATAGACTATATTTCTGAGTACAGAAGCTATGTACTATTAAGGGCATAAACATTGGCATGAGATAAATATTCTCAGGCTATAGAGATGGCTCAGCAGTTGAGAGCACTATGTAATCTTCCAAAGGACAAAATCCTAGCTCCTGTGTACATATATGCACACAAAACCATGTATACCCATATTAACACCCCCCGCACACACACAAGATTAGACTGAGGTTATTTGAGTTCATCGGTCAAAACTTGCTATGTTCTCTGCATATCTCCAAACATTTTCATCTTCAAGCTCTTTAATGAAAATGCCATTTTGGAAGGTGTCCTTTAAGTCCTTTATAATGCATACTGTCACTCAGAAGTTCTTCATTTTCTTTTTTCATTGTATGAGTATTTCACCTCCACTTATTTCAGTATATGCACTTGCTTCTCTGCACTAGGCTGTTTTGGGAAGAAAGGCCAATCTGAGACTTAGAAATGTGATTTCTGGCAAATACTGCCTATCACTCCTTTTATACTGGGACTACTTTTAAATTAAAATATTAGACATTATGATTTTTAACATCTAAAATTCTCAGCACCATTTCCAATTAAAACACCATTTCCAATTAAAACAATGCCTTCTTTTATACAAAGAATATTTTTAGCACACCTAGTAAAAGGAACAATCTTCTTTTACCACCATCTACTACTCGGGTTATATTCAAATTCTGTGATAGTCTTAAAAATTCTTTAGAATAGTGTTTGAATTATTTGAACAGGATCTGAAAAGTTGTGTACATTACCCTTTCATTTGAGATACCATCTCTCTATGTAGCACTGAATGGCCTGGAATTGCCCATGTAGGATAGACTCTCCTCATACTTTCACAAATCCATTTCCCTCTACCTCCTGGGCATTGTGATTAAAATAATTGACCACCACACCTGGCTATATGTCACTAGGTCTCTTAAATCTCAGTTTCTCAGTCTCAGTCATATGCTACCTCTCCTGAATCTAATGAAACCCTGGCTGGTCTCATACTCACTCTCTTGATGAAGATAATTTTGAATTCCTGATTTCTACATTTATCTCTATATTACTGGAATCCATGCAAATTCTGTCTTGCCTTGGTACCTTAAATTTCTTCACATCAGTATTTCTCTCCTTCTTTTAATGCCATTGAAAAGACATCAGGGAAATTGTCCTGTGGCGAACTCCACCTTCTGACTTAGTCTTATTGCTCCTGCACAATGGTATTAACTAGTTCCTTATCCTCTGTGTTTCCTAGAAAGTGTCAGTTATAAACTGCCCTGCTTGATTCAGTGGTTTGGGAAACAAATTTTCATAGATAACACCATTCTGAATGATTCAAATCAGTAGGCATACAGTATGTTTTATCCCTTTCTTGATTGGCCAGATGGGTGCCAATGTAGAGAATCCAATCCAATATTAGAAAAGACATTCATTCACCTTTACGTCCTTTACCATGACAACCATGTTCAGATTCCCAGGATGATAGCTGTAATGAATGTTGCAAAAATTTTCCAGCCATTGTTTTCATTGTTAATGAAACTCTCCTTCTCAAGGTGGTTTCTGATCAGAGGTGCAAGAAGGAGCATAAGGCCAAATTGTAATCCATGATAGGGCCTGTAATTCAGAGAGCCCATGAAGTTGCTAGCAGACATGTGTTCTGTGTTCTTTTCGTAGAGACGAATCTAAGTTCCAAAAGTGCAGAATACATGGCAGAGTGTTCCACGTATGTAGTAGATGCACAACTGAACATCTACTTTTCCCCTTCCATTTTAATACAAATAATAATGATTGGTCTGTGGTGGACTATCACATGCAGTCACAACCATCAACAAGTGCTCAGGTTCATTCAGGTATCACAGACAATAGGAATCTGCTCAAGTATGCTTGCTTGGCTCCTCATATGTCTAAGCAGAGAAGACCTTTGATTGCCAAACATGTGGACAGCAGCTGATCAGTAATTTAATTCCATAGCCTGCTCTTTGTAAAAGCTCTGAGCAGGTTGACATGCAGGTAGCTCTGTTATCAGCAACACAGAGGCTCCCTGGATTGTGGTTGGTACAGATTTAGGACAGGGTATTGCCAAGGGACCAATACTCTAGTCTTTATCTCTGGACATCACAAAAGATCTCTACAGTGAGCTGATAACATCTGCAGTTTCAGTTCTAAGAAGTGTTTACTTTGGTGTCCTGTTGGAATTTGAAGGCATTTCCCTAATGAAAATGCTAATTTCTAAGAAATCAAAGATAAAAGACTGTTCTGTTGACCTGTGGCACAAAATTTATGGCTACATGAGAATTTGTGATTATGGATATCTTTTCCTGTATTATGTGTGTGTGTGTGTGTGTGTGGTGTGTGTGTGTGTTTATATACCTGTGTATTTTTGTGTTTGTGCGCTGGGAAAAGTAGTCAAACAAATACATGCTATACCATGTTTGAGTATTAATGCTTGGAGGACAGCTCTTTTCTGAGTAGAAGCAGAGAGAGGAAGGGGTAGATCTGGGATATGGGGGTGCCAGGAGGACCTGGGAGTAGTACAGGGAGGGTGGACAGAAAGCTGGATGTATTTCATCGGATAAAAAAAAAATACAAATAACATGCAGATTGAATGTTGTGGAACAGGACGGCAATGATTGTAAAGTGAATTTTTTGTTTGGTATTTGACATTTTTGACACGAACTTTCACTTTTTACTACATTCTGGTGATGAAAACAATGTATTGTTCTGCAACCATTGGAACTTTTGTAAAATGATTTTAAGCTCTAATGAAAGAAGAAGAAATACTCAAGCACCAACTTCACTGAATTGCACCTTGATATTTAAAATTTAAAAATAGCTGTCAGAATTTTGGTTTTATTTGAGTGATTGAGTGGCTAGGGGCTGAGTAAGGAGAAGCACAAGAATGTTAGTCTCCAGTTTCATGCTATTAGAGCAAGATTATCTGAAATATGTCTGAGAGCCCATCAATATATACTGAATGGCATAATAATGTATCCATTTGCTTGTATGCTTTACTATAGCCTTTGTACATAAATGTGTGGTTAAAGAAATAAATATTTCACAACTCATAAAGAGACTTATATCCTTTTGATAAAGTAAAGACGTATATACTGATGTGTCATGAAAGGGTAGGATCTGCATAACATTAAGAATATTAGTAGATTGTGACAACTCATGAGATTATATTGGTTGCCTGGGATGTCTTGTATTTGCCTTTGGTTCCAGTGTCAATGATCTTTTTCCTCAGGCTTCTGTAGGCTCATCCATGTAATAATGGAATTCCATACATCTTTTCAGATTGGAGCTCTCAATGAGATGAAGCCATTTTTCTAGACACTGCCCATATTCCTTGGAAATGAGTATCCTGTAAAATCTTCAACCTAAGACCATTCCACTTACTCAACCTGGGAATAACATTACTTGCCAACTTTGCCTAAGATAGTGAGTGGGTTGCCACCTGGGAGATCTGCTTTGGTCAGTAAATTGGGAAATCTGACTCAAAAAAGGGCCAATTGAGTGGATCTAGATTTAAAGGAACATGACATTCTAGGTGAAATCCTGCCCTGAATCGGAATTGTCTTTGTTATGCACGCAATGCTTTCCTTTGGATTTCTGTTCAGGCCTTGAGAGGAGAATGGTCTGTTTCCTCCAAAACATGGCAATGATCTCAAATTTCCATGGGGATTTAAAGTCTTTTGATTATGTTGACCAGTGAAGTTGTGGGACCTTTGGAGCTGAAGAGCAGCTGAAGCAGCAGAAAGGTGCCTTACCCCTGCTAAGAGGTATGATAGGATGCTTTGCAAGCTCCTTCTGTGTCAGTCCTGGAAGGACCCAAATTTTTCACAAGAGCAAAAGGAAATAACCCGGTAAGTGTTTGTTCACCTTGTGGCAGATTAGCCACCTCCCTCTGTCTTTGCAAAGACCATAGGTCAGGTGCCCATACTGCCCTCATGCTAATGGGACTTCATTACTCAGAGTACCAGGACCCTGCCTCCTCTGTGGATAGATATATAAACAGGGAAAAGCCCGCCAAAAAAGGAGACCATGATCCATTAGATATGTCTCCTGAGGCTTCCTTTTGCATCTGGTCCTCTATTCTCAGGTTGCGTGATCAGAACATGTGAGAAAACAACCGAGACTCACTCTTTGGTTTCTGAGTATTTTCCCTCTATTTGAACTCAAGCTCTGCCCTTCTGACCAGGGAGTGCAAACCAGGTCACCGCGGGTCAGGCACCAGCAGTGTGCAAGGGAACCCAGCAACCAAGGAAGATCTGTGGCTGTTCTCGTGCAGGACAGAGGGAAACCAACATGTCGTCTTCTGAGGCATGCATAGCTCTAGAATTCTTGTCCAAGCAGAGATAAAAAACAGTTCCTGGTGCCCTTTGTACCCATGATTAGTAGGGATGAAAAACAGTAGTCACCCAAGAGCGCATATGGGGCTTGGGAAAATGTGGACTTATTTCGGCTCCTTTCTTGTGTTCTTAACAGTAAAGTGAGAGATCCAAATTTACTACAGCCCCAATCACTGACCCAAGCTGTTCTCTCTAATTTCAAACATAACATGTTTATTGGAATACACACCAGTAACTACATAATGCAACATTTCCAATCATCTGTCTTTTACATTCATCCATTCATCCTTGACTTCTTTATTCATGACTACTTAACCACTTTCCAACTTTATCTTTTATTATTCACTCCTGCTTACATTTATTTCTGCCTTTTTGATTTTGATTTTTTTCTTTCCTTCCTTTTCCTTTCTTAATTCTTTTTGCATTTTAAAGGTTCTTCTTTTGGAGAGATTTATGTTTAATATTCATCCAACTACCTGTCAGACAATTTTTGTTATAGAAACCCTCATGTCCATTAGTAATACAAGGTGCTGGGAGCATTGTACCATGACTAGCTATCTTGTACAGTAAAAGATGTGGATCATCAAAGAGCAGAAAGCTGTGTGATTTATTCATGGTGGAAGAATGGGTACTATAGGGCATAATATTAATCCATGGAAGGGGATGGGGTGCACAGAAGCTCAAAAATTTACCAGGGTAATTTATCCTTTGTTCTTCCCCTAGATTGGAATGTGAGAATTTCACAGTTCAGAAGGCCATGGAGAGTAAGCTATGTCTGTTGTAGATGTAGTTCAGCATCTCTTATACTTGGTCCCAAATGTTTAAACGAGAAAGATTGTTCTATGGTAGAATCTCCATACAATCACAACTATGAAGGGGAGACAATGTTGATATACTTTAGATGTTCAATGATCACAAGCATGTATTCTCATTAGTTTAATTGTCTATTCTTTTGACTGAACATATATGATCATTGGCTAATTGCAATTATTGATAAGGGACAGGTGTGAAAATGACAAGAAAATGCAAGTGAGCATGCATGCTTTATACTGTCCCAAGAGAGGAAACCAAGCCTCAAAATGTGCAGAAGACCTGGTATACGTTATTGTGTACATAGTTGATGTAGGACAGCATATCTATTATTTAACCCCTCCCTTTTCAAAAAAAAGATGTATGGTACATTCCCTATGCAATCAAAACCATCAACCAGAACCCAGAATAATACAGATTTTACTGCAGGGACCACAGGGCTAAGTATTTTCTAGAGTCAGTACAAATGTCTATTCTTGTGTCTGAGAATATTGGCTGAAATTGACTGACAATTGTAAACAGCAGCTGATTATTCAATTGAATTATAGCCCACTCCATATGAGAAGTCAGTGCATGCCAAAATGCATATGATTCACAGTTCATCAGTATAATAGATACTGGAATCTGGTTGTTCAGAGGAGTGGGTTTGTGGGTAGAATGTCTACAAGCAAACATTCTTCTTTTTTTTCTTGGGATATTTTGCAAGATATCAATAGTGAGGAGGCAACTTCTATAGTCTCAGGACTTGGACAGTTGGAATGCTTCGTGTTTGGATATGAAAAGCTTTTCCCAAAGTAAACTTCCAATTTTCACAGAATCCACAGATAAATATCTGTCCTGGGTACCTGTGCTACATAACCTATGGAAGCTCGGATATGTGTCAGCATGTATGTCGTTTTATGTATCTTTCATTTGTGTGTGTGTGTGTGTGTGTGTGTGTATGTGTATGTGTATGAATGTTCGTGTGTCTCTCTGTCAGTTTTGGTGTGTTTGAACAGGAAGAGATATTCACATACCTGTTTCCTCCACTGATTTGCGCTTTTCCATTGTGGCTTAGATCTATAAAAAAAACAGATTAGGAAACTTGTATTCCTTTGATTTCAAAGGAGCTTTGCATGACAGAGTCACAGATTGGTGTTAGTATACACTCTCATGATATGAACACGTGTATCTGACATAAGTATAATACAATATGAATCTAGTTGATTGGCATTGTAACACCTTCACTTACTTCTCTGGTTTGCAACAGCAATTGTAGTTAAATTATTTTCAGGAGAAGTAAAATACAGTTATAACTCAGACTTTGATTTTGGAAAAATTGAATAGGTATATAGTGGATTGTCATGAGTGGGTGCGATCTCAATGGCACTAGAGAAGTATTAAATTGTGTCTGACATGAGATCATAATGGTTCCCTGATGACCCTAATGAGATTCTTATGGTCCCATATCATGCATTCAACAGGAATGGAACTGCTGAGGTGCTATGGGTTTTTTGCTTGCTGTTGTTTCTTTTATGACTTAAGATCAGCATCATTTACCTCATTCATTTCAGTATATGTTGGCTTCAAATAAAGGCATGGCTTAAAATGTGAAAGGTGACTAGAAGCTGGCACTAGAACTCAAGGTACTAATGGCAGCTGGCAAAGGTTACAGTTGTGGATAAACTGATCCAATAATTTTGGTTGTGAATACCCACTTTCATAAGAATTGTTACTCTGAAATGGAAACCTCAGCCCTAAGATGTTTGTATCCACAACAGAGTGAGTTCTCCACTGTGTACCCACTTTCAGCAAACAGTGAAGCCATTTCTTAGACTTGTCAGTCCCTGGTTAATGAGGTAGATGTATTTCTTTATTGGCAGCTTTTCAATACTTTTGTATGTTTATTTTATTCTTCTCTTAAACAATACATCATGACATCAGTTTTTCTTCTTTCTACTCTCCCAAGCCCTTTCCTTTGTCTCTCAGATGCACTGATCTTAATTTCCCTTCTGATAAGAGCTTGTCTTTCATAGATATCAACAGAACCTAGCCTAAGAAAATCCTAATATCAAAGTAGGATGAGACAACGCACTAGTAGGTAATGAGTACCCAAGATCAGGCAAAAGAGTCAGAGACACCCCCACTCCCATTGTTACAAGTCTCATGAAAACAGCACGCTAAAATGCATACCATATATGCAGAGGATCTAATGTACAGGCATACAGGCTCTGATTTCCACTTCAGTCTCAGTGACCCCATATGAGCATTGTCCAGTTGATACAGTGGGCTGTGTTCTCCTTGTGTCTGTGATAACTCTGGCTTCCACAATACTTCCCTCCCCTCACTGTACTGTTCCCTGAGATGTTAAGGTAGGGAACCAGTTGAGATCTTTAATTTACTCACTCTCTATACCTAATATGTGTTGCTGTCGGTCTCTACATCTGTCTTTATAAGCTGCTTGAGGAAGCCTCTCTGGGAAAGATTAACAAAATATCATTAGGAATTATTTCATTTATTTTTTTATCAAATTTTTTTCTAGCATAGGTCTCTGGGGTACCCAGCCTCAGGTTCTGGCCATCCAGGCAGTGTCAGCCATGGCTTTCTCACCTGATGTGGGCCTCAAGTAAGACCTGTCATGGGTTTGACCCTCCCACAAGTTCTCTACTACAATTGCCTCAGCATATCTTGTATGCAGGACTCTGAGTAGGTCAAAGGTTTTAAAAATATATTGTCTGTATTTGGCAGCACAATTGGAAGACTCTAACAACATAATAATGACTGTGATATCAACAATGTAAAAAATCATAATTGCAAGAATTGGACATCATAATAATAACGAGATGAAGTCAACACATCAAAAATTGAAATATATGACATCATAATAAGGACATGACAGCAAATTTGGAAGGAACGGACATTATAATCAGTGTGATTGAAATAAACAATGTAACTATATGACATCGTAAACAGAGGGAACTTCATCATGATCTTGTGACAACAGTGTAAGCATGTCTTTATAAAATGAGTGATATCACATCGAAATTAGAAGGAAGAGATATCATAACTGTAACAATGTGACACCATCAACATAAGTATGTGACATCACAATAGGAAGGAAAAGACCAGAAATTTGGAGAATACGAAAATATAATGTGGATTATGTGACATTAGCCAGGTAAATAAATATGAAATAATTTTCAAAAATGGATATAATAATTATGATGATGGTACATAAATAGTGTAAATACATGATGTCATAATAGGAGGTATATGACAGAATAATTGGCAGGAACTGACATCATAATTTTCATGATCTTATACCATCATTGTAAATATGTGACATCACAATTGAAAGGAAATGATGTGATAATTAGAGGGTAAGTCAACATAATGTGGATTATTTGAATTAATCTATGTAAATATATGACCTTATAATTGGGAGAAACTGCCAATTACGAAGAGCTGACATCAACAAGATATGATATCACAATCAGGATATGAGAGCATAATGAAAGGAATTGATATTATAAATGGGATGATGTGAAACCATCAATATCAGGTTGTGACAGAACAATTGGAAAGAAATGGCATGTTAATGGGAAGAATAAGACATTATAATGTCTTATAATTATGATGTGTCAGCATTAATATACATATATGTCACCATAACTCAAACAAACTGATATAAAATTGAGATGAAATGATATAAGCAATGCAAATATATGAAAATTTAATAAACTGACATCATAATTGGGATGATGTGACATCAACTATGTAGATGCATTACATCACAATAAGAAGAATATGAAAACATATAGGAAGTACCAGACACTCATTATAAATGGATTGTGACAGCATCAAAGTAAGGATATGACTCATAACTGGAATGAAATGACATAGTAATGGAAGGATAAATCATCCTAATAGGGGTTATGTGATGTCAGCATATGAAATCATTATTTGAAGAGACTGATATCGTATACATGACTCTAGGCAACACAATGTAAATATGTAATAGCATACTGTGATTGTTATGACTGCAGTATTAGAAACAAATGAAATCATATTTGGGATGATGTGATACCATCAAGGTATGTGATATCAAAATTAGAAGAAAATGATTTGAAAATTGGAAGGATAAAACACCTTAAAATATGGGTTATGTTACATCATCAATGAGATGAGTGTAAAAAGCTACACTCAAAATGTGTCGCTGACATGAATAAATTTACGCAGTTCAGGAATGACACCAATTGACCTGACAACATTGATATGGAAAAATTCATAGCCCTCAACTCTACACATAAAACTACAGACAATTGAGCAAATCTAAGAGAGGAAAAAATGTATTCAGGGAAGAACACTCATTGGATTTTCAGAGTCACATGTTCAGTCCCAAAAGCAAGTAGAGAGGTAACAATACAGATTGGAATCTCTTAGGAATATACATGCACATACATATATGTAAGCAATAACAATGAACAAAGAGGTCAAGAATTTGAAAGCCAGAAAGGAGAGATCTATTGGAGGGTTTAGGGGCAGAAAGGAAAAAGGGAACTATGTGATTTTATTCTTTCAAATTTAAAAAAATTATATATAAATATATAAATTTGTACATGTTTGTATATGTTACATATACATGTAGCTTGTTACATATACCATCTGTGTATTTTTTATAAAATTTATATGTAATAATTTGTCATGTAATTTGTATATATTATATATAATTTGTACATTTATACATTATATAAAAATTATATGTAAAATCTTTTACTTTTGATACAAAAATAAAAAATATACACACACACATATATATATATATATATATATACACAACATGCATATCAAACAGTATACAACAGCCCCTGATAAACCAAAATTAATGTTTTATATGAAGAATCAATCAAATAATCTCTTACTTTTCTATGATATCTCTTTATGTGTGATATGTCTATATCATTATCTACATCTCTTTCCACTTCAGATTTCATACCCTTCTATGTATTGTGTCATATCCTTACATTCCTATTGTCATTTGGACAGCTCATATATTTATATCTGTTTTTTCTGTCAGTGTCCTGTTCGCCCAGTTTTTGTTGATGTTTGTGCTTGCGTCCATGTTTCCTCCAAGTTGTGAATTTGGATAAGTTCATACTGATTTTCTTGCTTCCATGCATGCACACTTCATCCTCTATGTAAGTATAAACCATTTTGTATTATCTTAACTCTCCTGGATTAGACTGAACACGTTTGTGCTCATGACCTTGCTTGAATCAACAGATTTTCCCCATGTCAGGTTAGGGATTTAGAATTAACTGGTATTTTCCAGTTTTGCTTACCTATGGAGGATATTAATTCCCAATCACTGTACACATGTGCCACTTGCTGTCTACATTAGGAAACTGCAGGCAGTCCTCAAGCACAGGAGCATGTCCTCAGGCAGTTAGCAGTGTGCCTTAGGGATGCCCTTCCAGCAAAAATTACACACATAAAAGGAGTATAAAAAGCTACATTCATAAAGTGTCATTGACATAACTTCTAAATATGAGCAGGATAAAAATTTCATAAACAGGCATGCCAATTTGGATGGGGAAAAACATACAGGCCTCAGCACTACACATGAAAATATAGACAACTTACTGTGTACAGCTGTGAGTAGGAGACATGTGTCCAAGGAAAAGCATCCTAATAAGATGTCCAACTGTGGTCAACCTTAAAAGCCTGCATGTAAATAACATCTCAGAGATTGAGCAGGACACATTTTCAAATTTATATTCACATGCATATATGTATGCAAAAAGATTTAATGAAAAAAGAGGTCATCAATTTGAAGGACAGAAAGGAAGGGTATATTGGAGTGTCTGTGGAATGAAAGGAAGGGTGTAATGGTGTAATATTCTTATTATCTTACTATCGCAAAAGTAAAAAAATTATATATTATATATACACATCACGTCTATACACAGAACACCCCAGACTATATCAATCAGTCAACACCAATGAAGGATTAAGAACAGGTAGGTGCTGTTCCAGACTATAGATACAGGGTTTTGGTGGTGAGGGTAGAAATGAGGTAGGAGACAATGAAAGCAGTGAACTGGTTTCCCAAGTAAATATCAGCTGGGATTTTCAAACTATGTGGTATCTGTTTGTTTCGTTTGTGGAACTGTCATTGAACCCAGTACATGGCAATCAAGCACTCCCACTGAGTTATGCCTACAGCTCTGGGCTCTATCTTTCTTTTAATTTTCACTTCAAAGAGTCTTTGATGGAGAGAATGTTAGACTTGGTCTGTAATCCCATACTTGGTAAGGTGAGGCAGGAAGATCCCAAATGTTATCAGCTACCATAAGGTTTAAAAAACAAGCATTTCTTAAATAAATACTATTTATAAATCCTGCTTTTTAAGTTAAAACAACAATTTGGGAAACATACAACTACCTTCGGTACTTGATAGATATCTCATATTTAAGAGTACATACTGCTCTTGAAGACGATTTGAGGTAAGTTATCAGAACCCACATGGGCTGGAAAGTTGCTACTTGTAACCCAGTCCCAGTGGATAAGATACCTTTGAGTGCACTTGTATTTGTTTATCACTCAAACAGTCTTGAAAATAATACTCCTAAGAGCATATATTAACTTTAGAATGCCCTGATTCTTAAGTTAACATCTTTTCTATTTTGTTGCCTGTAGGTGTATGTTCCAGTTTGGTATCATTGGTGCAGTTGGATGATGTCTATCAAACCAAATGCCTACTGCTTACATCTAAACTTACTGCAATAGCCTAGGAAGAAACTGCATATTTTTCAGAGTTCTAGCATTTTCCATATGAGCATTCCAATTTAAGCAGGAACAAAATCAAGGAAGATGATGTATTGCCGGGTGATCTATCAAAGTCTATTCAGGAAAATCCAGGAACTCACCTGTGACGACAAGGTCTGTAAAACCTTACAAAGCTTTGTAAAGACCCAAAGTCAAGATTTGCCTCTTGGTTTGGGACTTTACCTTCCACTTTGTTCTGAAAGATGCTGCCAAGCCCTGGTTGGAAGGCTGGGTGCTGAGAGGTAGGGCCTTGCCATGTTTGGAACTTTCTACTCTGGTTTTGTAGCAACTAAGCTCTACAGTGCTTCTGCTCTGTCATTTTTCCTAGGTGATCCAGTGAAGCAGCCAACAGGGAAGTAGAGCCAAAGTCCAAAGCAGTGGAGGCAAAGGCAGGACACATGTTGCCCAGCAGACTCAAGCCCATGCCTACCTTAGGCCCTCATGAACTTCTTCCTTAAGAAACAACAGCAGGTTCCTCCATCTCCTACCTCCTTCTCCAGTAGCAGTGGCTACTTCCAGTGTAGGTACTGCAGAGATAAGACATGCCAGAAAATGTTCCTAACACACTGGGTAACACCTCAGTGGGCACCTACTTAAATTCCCAGGAGCTTGTGTCCTGAAACTAAGAATTTGCCTGGGATTCATACAGAGTGGTAGAAACAAGCAGTTTACTAACAATGACATCAATGAAGGACAAGGAAGTAGACTAGGGAGATCATTTACCTACCCTCCCTTCTACAATTTCTTCCTCTTCTCTACCATCTCCTCCACTATTCCACTTTCCTCTTTCTTTGTAACTCTTTCTGCCTTGTTCTTTTCCACCATGCTCTCCCATTTGTTGGGGCAATGTACACTGCTGGCTTAACAAATTTCCTGGCTCCTGTTGCTATGATTTGGGGCTCACTAGCTACTTTGTCCTCTTTGCTTCCTCTATTGTACAGTGGCAAAAAGCCTCTCATTAATAAGATTTTCTCTTTGGCTTTATAGTAAAAACTCAAATCAGTTCTTGGGCTGGCTGTGAGCGGACTCTGCCATCTCTGCTCAAAAGTAATTTTAAATGTCCCACTGATCTTCAAGTTGTGGAAGGAGTGACAACTATTCATACTTGCTGCAAGCATATCATAAACTATTCTTAGCTAAACCGACCTTCCTAGGAGACAGAGCCACAGTTAGACCTGCAAAGAGCCTAGACTTTTTGTCAGCACATTTAGAAATACAAATAGAAAATACAACCCTGAGCAGGCATCCCCTTTTTATACTAAGTCTATACAGACCTAGAATCAAGGATGCATTAATTAAACTATTGTGTTAGTTTTCTCATTAAAAATAACCTTAAGAATTGAGCTTACACCTTCAATCTGTGAAGGGCATTCCTGCTTTTATTGTAATGTGCTTAATTCCTGAAAACCATAAAATAATTAAAAAGCATTGTGTTCATTTTTTAAGCTACAGGAACCTTTCCTCTGGGTGAGAAGAATTCTCTAAGAGAGAGAAGACTCTCCTGAGTGAGCAATTTTCCTCCCTGGGAACAAGTGCATGATTGCCAGTTCTTTCTCAAAAGTGTTTGCATCTGTTTTTAAATGAAAAGGTATGTCTGAGCATGTCACTTTAAATTGTGAATGTACAATCTATTTCTGTCCTCAAAAAAGAACAGTTTTATGTGTTTGTTTGTCATAACTTTATTTCATAAGTCTGTTTTCTTCTGTGTACTTTCATGGAACCTATCACGGCTGAAAGCTGGACAGTATTCGAAAGTCCACTCTCTCACATCCCCATTTACTTGCTCTTTCTTCTGTCTCATTGTCAACCCTCCATTGTTCTCTGTCCCCACCTTTCACTGAAAGCCAATTCTTTTGGCTGCCCTTCCATGTGTACAAAGAGCAAATGTGCATCAGTGTGTCTTCTGCAAGAGGTGACAGAACAACCACATGACATACACTTGCTTAAATGATCAGGCCAATGCTTATCAAGCACAGCACTTACAACTCACTGACTTCCCCAAAGAAGCCAGAGAAGAAGTCTCAGAAAGAACCCCACCCAGGAGAGGTTTCTGTTCATGGTAAAGGCTCATGTTAAATAAAATTGTTTGTTCCTGATGTGAGAACTACAAATCTCAGGAGCATTGACAATAAAAATTAATATACATGGGAGGTAGAAGTGAACTGCTATAAAAATGTACTTTCTCCTGAGAACAAACTTCATAGGTTTTGGCTTCCAAACTCTCATTTAGTCCACAGGCTTCTACCCACAGTAACTACCAGCCAGGGACCCTCTATTCTGGAAAACCTTAATTCAGAAGGTACTAGATACACAAGAAGTAATCATCAGAAGCAAAGTTATGCCAGTGAATATGAGAGGTAAAATCACAACATCCTGAACAAGTTGATATTTTTCATTTTAAAAATTCATGTATGTTTTGTTTGCTTGTATATTTGTCTAATGCCTGTGTGCCGGGAGCCCGAAGGGGTCAGAAGAAGACACTAGATCCCCTGGAAATGGAGTTACGGTGACTTGAGAGCTGCAAACAGAATCTTGGGTACTCAGAAAGATCTTTTAACTACTGGGCTTCCTCTCTAGTCCTTTGTGTATAATTTTTATGTGGACCTGTATTTTATGAAACAAAAACCTAATGACTTCTGGGTGATATGTTACCCCTAGACTTTATGAAGATACCAAAATGCTCTTCAGACTGGCTGTAGCTTGCCCACCAAGCAATTCATGAACTTTCTAATTTTTCCATGTTATCACTAATAACTGGCAGGAGTTCAATGACCTGGTAGGGAGAGGCAGAGTGTGTGTGGATAAAATGAATAAAATATCACATCTTATAAATGGGAACAGACTTCTCTCATTATTTTTGATTTTTCTCACCTACTGTTCTCTACTTCTCTCCATCTCTGTACTACTTCTCTTTCTATCTACTCTTCTAATACCTCTCTGCTTTTTGACGTACATTATAGCATTTTTAGAAAGCCACTTACCGAGAAAAATCATACTACAACCACACCTTAACCATAATATACCTTAAATTAATGATTACAAGTATTATATTTTAGTGATTAAGTGGTCTATATTTTTAAAGAACAAGTTATCTTAAACTCACAAATGAACACCTAGTATTTTCTCTACACAAGACATCTAAAGGCAATACTTTTTCTATTATAGATTAACAGAATGTATGGAAGCAAATTAATTTTATGACCAGATTCCATTATTGCTGGCAGGTAGCAGTCTTGCATTTGCTAGGGAATGAATATACCTCATGTTATTCTAACTAAACCATTTTCATTTAGCTAATACAGTAAGACAAGTTTGTTATAAAAAGAAAACTTTAAGTTTCTTTTTTTTGTTTGCTTTTCTTAGGTAAAAGGAGAATCTGCTGCACAGCTTTATGTTCACAAGGATCACCCCAAACTCATAAGCAATTGTTTAATTTTAGAAACCAAAGAATAATAAATTTTATTTTCGATCAAGGAAGTTCAAAGTTAACAGTGGCCACTGAAACTCATTTGTTATTTCTAAATCATGGTTCTTCATGTCTTTCATAGATGAAACTCGAGGGCTGTAGCAATTAAGTTTTATTTGTTCTTGCTTTCTATCCCTGACCAAAAACAAGTCCCTAGCAAAAGTAAGTTCTCTTATTTTTATGTTATTTCTTAGGCTGCTAATATCTCCAAGGTTATTGATTCTAAGGCAACTGGTGAAATCATAAACTGATACTAAAGCTATACATGAAAATGCCTATTTTGTAACTATATATGATTTTTTGTTCTTCTATCTGGAATTTCATCTGAATCATAGTTTATCTGAGTGGCATTACCTTTGGGAAAATACCCTCTGTTGCTATGGGTAATACCACAAAATCACCAGTGTTGTTATGGATTGTTCTATCATCAAGATAAAATTACTATGATCACAATCTTAATAAACAAGCAAAATAGCAGCAGCATCAGAAATGGCTGAACAGAAGACAGTCATCCCTAAAAACTGGAAAAACTGGAGATAAAACTCATTACTCTCTCATAAAAATTGGTGTGTTGTAACTTCTGAGGTTCCAAGAAAGGTTATAGTTATTCAGACAATACCTGTTACTGTCTTTTTTAACCTATCCATTGTGTTTTTCCATTCTATAAAATGATTTTTTTTAATTTTTACTTCATAGGTGTTAGAGTTTTCCCTGTGTATATAAGTGTACCACATGCATGCAATGCTCACAGATGCACTGGCTCCTGTGAATCTATATTTACAGATGATTGTGAGCTGCCATGTGTGTCCTGGGAACCAAAATTGGGTCTTCTGCAGAAGCAGACAGTGCTTTTAACTGCTGAATCACCACTCCAGAGACCGCATTGTTTATCCTTTGGAAACAGCCTTGTGTTGACTTCTAAGACATGAGACTCTCCTAGTTTGTCTTCTACCTCAATTGTTGCTCTTTCTTAGTCCCTGTGTATGATTCTTCATCCTCTTCAATCCTTTTCCTCCTCGCCCTCCTATCTCCTCCTCCATCTTCTTCTCTTCCATTTCCTCTCTCTTCCTTCTTCTGCTCTCCTCTGTCAAATCTATCTGTCAATATCAACTTGAATGTCTTTATCCTTGTAAAACCATGAATGAATGTAATGTTGCAAACTGGCATCCATAGGTTTACATTAGTGGAATGGGCTGCAAATTAAAACATTCATTCTTGGTCAACAGTTTCATAACCAGTTCAACCATCTCCTTGCCCATACCTACTTTTTATTCTTATGTTTTTCGTAATTAGACAAAGTGGGAAACAATTCAAATCCACATCTTACTGATTACCATGCTTTCTACCATGACTCAAACTGCACTCCATAAAAAGTAAGGCATTTTTCCTGATATTTTCATGAAGTTGCACAAAGAAAAACAGACATGGAGAGTATGCCCAAAGTTTCCAAAGCTGCTGTAACAAGGAATCTGTCCACATGAAGATGACTGTCCAGGAAAAAAAATTGGATATAATCACTTATCTTTAAGACAAAATTATCCCAAATATAGCCTGATATCTGAGCTATGTTATTCACCTATGATGTTTTCTAATATAGATTGTTATGACTCACATGGTTGATTTAAACAATGGAAGCCTTCTCCATATAGTCACATTAAAAGGAGAAATTATCATGATCACTGCACCACTGAAAGGCCTCTAGGCATCAGATAAGTGACATGTGTAGACAGGTCATTATGAATTAATTAATTAATTAGTAATGGTTCACTTTTTATGAGGCATGAGAAAAGTATAGTATCCAAAGCTTTTTATGATATCCTTAAAAATTTCTTCTGCTTTCCACAAAACTTGGTCATGGTCTTTGTCACAATATTCCATCCTCCTTCTCAGAACTTGTGTGTCTGCTATTACTCCCATCAAATCATGCTACTTAAGTAGCACAGAAGCAGACATTGTGAGCCAGCCAGATAGCAGTAATTCTGAGTAACCTTCTACAACTTTGTTCACTTCCTGAGGACAACACTCACTTGAGCTCTGCACGATTTTCTTTCTATCTATATCCAAAATTTCAAGAAGAGCCTCTCTCAAAGGTACAGTACCTTGAACATATTCTACTGACCCACCTGAAATTGATATTCCCCCACATTCTCAATGGTCCTTGAAACTTTCCCCTTCTATCAAACTGTTTTAAAGGACATTCAAATCTAATCAGAGTGTTAATGGGAATGTGAACATCTGCCCATGGGTTGCTGAGACTTTTGATATACATCTGGAAGGAAAGACATACTTTTTCACTCCCATAAAAAGGGCATCATATTTTTCCTGTAGCCAGGGGGATCCTAGACATTCTAAATGTCCCCCAAACAATTTAGACAAATAACCTCTGCCCAATCCTTTTTAAAATATGCATCATCCTACCAACAGTCTCTAAACTTACTACTGCCATATGGGCTCTCCAATATTCCACCTCTTTTCAAAAAGGCCTCTGCCCTACTTCTAAATTCCACAGTATCCTAAAATATTCACTTTAGCCAAAAGAGGATTGAGAGTGACTACCTCTCAAAAGAGGGCCTAAGATATTCCCCTTCTCATATTAGGGGCTCTAGAGAGTCAACTTCTACCAAAATAAGGTTGACACCTGCCCAGGCCTACCAAAGAATTTCAGAATTTCTCCCCATCTTAACAAGATTGCTTTAAACACCCTTTATGCAAAAGGAGGTCTGATCTTTTTCCAATATGTAAAAGGAATAAAACCAAATATTTGTCTCCAAGAGATCCTCACATATTCCACATCTGACAATGAGTGTGTGGAAATGTGGAAATTCCTAACTCTCTCTCTCTCTTTCTCTCTCTCTTTCTCTCGCTCTCTCTCCATATTAGAGAGAATGATGTTTCTCATTCCTGAGAAGGATATCATTAATTTCCCCTACCGAAATGGCCACAGCCATTTTTAATCTGTTAAAATTGGATCAAATCTCATTCCATCTGTGCAATGAGAAATACCCAAAAAGTTCTATAAACAGGGAGATCAACATTAGCTACAGCCTATTTATCACATTCTCAGTGGATATTTGGATATTTTTAATTCCTTCCAGAGTCTCTGACACTGTCTATAATTACAGAATGTAGCTTCATATCTATTGCCTCACATGCAGATAACTTCACACATTCTTTTTCTTGAAAAGGGAGACTGAACACTTCCTCTTCTCCACAAAACAGACTGAAACAAAGAGACTTCATAATATCATCAGATCACAATGACTTAAGTTTGCACTCTAAGTCCCAAGTTGCCTTTGCTCTGTATTTCCTGCAAAGGGAGGGCTCACACAAGACAATGTGACAAATGTCATATATACTCTACAATTCTTCAGGACTCAGAAATTTGCATAATCTTCACAAAAAGCATAAGCAATTCCAAATATAGGAGAGAGAGATCAGTATCTTCTATATGAAGGGGGCTGTAATATCTTCCCAACATGACCCAAGGACAAGACAAAAGAAACACCAATACAGGGAGCTGTATACCATACCCTTATGTGCACCAATACAACTTTACAATATACTTAATAAACATTAGGAAATATATGACCCTGTGCATCTCTTCAGGCATTTCTGTCGATTGCTACAGTTTCTTCTAAGGTAGCTCTAGCAAAAAACACACATACATGAAGGTCTTCAGAGTCTTCCCCATCCTTGTGTTTGGGATTTGTGGCCATTCTATTTAGACGATTGTAGTGCAAGCAAATTCCTAGCAGTCTTCAGAGAGTCCAAAAATATTTCTTTCTAATAGGCACAGATAAGAAATAAATGACCAATGAGGGAGTGCTGGAATCTTTCACAGACACCCTTGGATTCTTGAATCTAGACATTTGTACACCAAATGATGTCATATCTTCCACATCTTCTGAGGCATTCAGGGATCTGACACACATACAAAGGTGGTCGTTGGATATTACCATCTAGCTCAAGTGGTTTCACAATTCACAAATTATATACAAGGGGCCTGAATGTGGGCCTTTCTTTTCATAAGTTACTGAGACCTTTGCAATTCTCCCAAGGGTCTCTGACACTGTCTATACCTGTAGAATAAAGTTATCATCATTCTCTCTAATATGCAGAATATGTCACATAGAATAGATCTGGAAAACTAGGCGGCGTAAGTTACAATGTAAACAAAAGGATATTCAGTGAGGAAACCCATGTACAAGAAGGATTCAATATATCTTGTTTGGTTAGATATCTTCAAGATATTAGAATGATCTAGCAACACGTTTTCTCCATAAGAAGTTCTCATATCTAACATCTAAGAGAAATCGAACCTTTATCTTATTTTTCCTTTTGGGACTTGGAAAAGGCCTTACATTCCTTTGGAAAAAATGCTGAACCTTTGAATCATAAGGATGGGTTCTTAACATATTGTACCCATGAACTAGAGAGAATGGGCTATTCCCAGTGTGACTCAGGGAATGAAGGCCTGATCAGTCCTTCACCTGTAGTTGTAGATATATATATGAAAGATTTTCAAAGTTGTTCACAAACACAAGAGAACTTAGTGTTCTTTCCATGTATTCAGAATTCCTTTTCTTACCAGTTACTAGCTGTCAGGAGCTCTAACAAGAACCATCAGAACAAACAGACATGAAAATCTACATCCTATTCAAGGGCCTAACGGAGATTCTAGCTCCACAGAGTGGTTACTAGGAGCATATTCAACTAACCTGAAACCTACTGAAAGCCTGACATCTGTCCAAGGGCTGATGTCTGAAGTAACATACACACACACACACACACACATTCTCACACACATATGCACGTGCACGTGCACACACACACACACACACAAAAGACTTTTGGGTTAATCAAAAATGTTCAGGGTTCTTGGAGTATGGACAGTACACAAATGAGGAAGTATCAACTTCCCATTTTTCACTGAGATTCTCAGATCCTGATTATATAAATAAATGAGCCTGAAATCTTTCAAGATTGCCCAAGGGACTCTGGATGCCACTGCATCTGTACAATGTGATGGAGACCCTTCGTCCTAGGAACCAAATTGTCTCATAATTTTTCAGTTTTTACAGGGGTCTTGGCACTAACCATATATGCAAAATCGAATTGCATACCTAAAGACTCACATGCACAGGACCTCACAATTTCCTCCTAATGCAAATGTGACCCACAAACATTACTCTTCCATGAAAATAAGACTGAAACAGGCAGCCTTGTGAAAGGGGTCTTTAATACTTCACAATTAGATCACAATAACTTAAACTAACAATTTGTTGACCCAGAAGGCAATATATATGTGCATCCTAATCAGAGAGAGTTCAAAATCTACATATCTGACATATAGTATCTTGTTCTTACCCTACCTTCCTTCAAGTCTCTTGAAATGCTATTATCATTGAAAAAGGACTGTGAAATTCCAAGTACATAGGAAGGGTCCAAGACTTTTATTCATGGAGTAGAGGATGTGAAACAGTACATACTTGAATCAAAAGTATCCCACAATTACACAATAATATAATCTTAGACATAGCTGCAGGGCTGTTCCAGGTTTGTCCATATACATCAGAAGATGTGGAGCCTCCTGCACCTATTAATGCCACTCAGGAATACCATCACATCTCCTTGATGTGCCCTGGCAAGAAAAAACATGCACACCTGGTCTAGAAAACCTTCTCATACTTGTGAGGTGGTCTGCTGGTATTCCACATTTATGGGAGTGTTTTAGGAGATTTTAGACCTTTTGGAGGATTTGCTCAATATTGCCAAAAGGGATGCAGTAACAAGACTGATTTATACAGGAGGATTTAGGATCTTTCACAATCGTCTCTTTCTCAGAATAGAAGAATACAGAAAGATGACATTTCTTCAATGCTTCTTAACAGGATTCTGGTAGTTTTTCCCATATATGTCAGTGACCCAGGAGGAGCTGTTGAAACTGCTAGCATCAGTACACTGCTTGGGCCTCTACTTCATTTGCACAAGGGTTTCTTTGACCTTTGCAATTTTTACAAGTGTCTCTGTCACTGATCATATCAGCAAAATGGATTTTTCTATCTACACTTCACATACCGTTGAATAGCTCATAGGTATTTTGCCACTCAGCAAAAAAGATAAGGAAATACTTTTATGTGTGAAAACCCTTCCAGATATCAACAAATGGAACCACCTGTCATGCCAAGTGACATACTGGATAATGGAATATGGATTGCCTAATATCTGGTGATTTTACATATACAGAAGCTCCTCAGATGTTCTCTTGATGATAAACTCTGACACCCCCAACCCAGAGACATGTTTGATTACATAAGGAAACCCAACTAATAGCCTCATCCTATAATCCAGCTCTGTATCCTTTACAGTGCTTAGCTCCAGGACAAAGAATATCCCTCAATCCTTTAATCCTTTTACATTAAAGGCCTTACATAAGTGTCCTATGTTTGTTGCTAGAGTACTGTGGAAGCATACAAGAACCCCTCCACAGCAACTTTAGTCTTCTACAATGGTACTTCTAGAAAGCAGTGAGCTGATGCACATTATGAGGGAGCAAACATCTTCATCATAAATTTACATAAAACCAACACCTGCAGATAATACAAACTTCTAAGGCTTAGGAAACCCTTACTCCGACAATATATAATACAACTTTTTTAAAGTTATGCAAGCAGAACAAGAAATAATCTCCCAAAACAAAATGGATCTCACACAATCTCCTTCTCGTAAAGGAGGCGCATATGTTACAATGCTCACAAAACACATCCAAACAAGAATTCTGAAAACAATGTGGGTTCAGTATTGCCTCCTTAGATCAACATATCTTCCAACTGGACTCTCCTGCCCTAAGAGAACTCAAACCTAAAATTTCAGATAAATAAATTGTTAAAATTCATCTTCCTTATTTTGAATCTCTAGAAATTGTGAATCTGTAGAATTTACACTATATATGAGAAGAGTGCTTAAAAGTTTCAAACATGACTTTGATGTTTGTGATGACTTTGTGATATGCTATACTCATGACCTAGAAAAAATGTGGAATTTCCAATGTCACCTAGGATTTCAAGAACCTTCATTAGGATTTAGGGACCCATCAACATCTCTCTAATGGGTTGTTGAAATTCTGTCACATGTAGACAGATATTTTGCATCTGGGTGTGGGTAACTCTTATTTAACAGCTTCTCTTTGGTTAGAGCTCTTTAAGGAAAATAATTACACACATATATGTTTGTCCTTAACTCTTACTGAAGGGGCTAGTAATGTTTCCAGATCGACAAATCAAGTGGTTACTTCATGCTTATCAATATGATCAGCAGCATTCCAGAAGCCTGCCATCTGTTCAAGATATGCTGTCGGATTACTCATGAACTTGTGAGTCCCTAGAATTTTTCACGTTTTCTTAGGATTACATTGTTCCACAAAACCTACATTAAAGATGAGATAGTGTCTTTAATATTTGCTAAATGGGTACACCAGCCTTACCCTTATACACAACCAGCCTTTAAATCCCCTAAATGTACAAGTCTTGGTGGAGCCTGCCTGATTTGCACAAGTGACTGGACCATATTCATCATTTTCACCAAAATCTCTTGGATCGTGCTAGTTCACCATTTTTATAATGACACTATGGAATTTCACATCAATCCCCCTCAAAATCAGAAGACCTCACAATTCTCCACCTAGAAAAAGGTTGGAATATGACTTTCTTAAAAAAAAAAACAGGCAGAATTAAAGAGACTTCTTGAGTAAAAGAAGACTTGAGTACATCAAGAACAGATCATGATTACTTGCACCAATACTCTGCTGATCCAGAAAGACTAATTTCCTAACCTGGAAGTCCTCACAGAACTTAAACCTAATCAGTGGTATCTTGACCTTGACTTTAGGTTTCTAAAAGTCTCTAGAACTTCTCTTATCTTTATGAAAGGCACACAAAACTTTCACATATTCAAAAGTATCCAAGCACTTCTATTCATGAAAGAGTGACTTTACATGATCCAGAAACTCAGGGACAACTTTCTCCTACACAAAGATATGTAGACACTTCCACACCCCTTCAAATGCTCTTTCGTTGGTTCTTTATATGTATCAGGTTATGCATTGCCACCTGCATCTGTGGAACCGTCTCTGTGGCCTACCAAGTCATCTTCTGAAGAGGCTTTTGTAAGATTCTCATGTACATGAGGGTCAACAGGAACTTCTCATCATAGTGACTCCACAATAACAAAGGCTGTATTGGGAGACTCTTAAGTTGCATCAGTGGCTTCAGGAATCCTGTTATCTGTGCCAGTGCTTCAGTAACAGGAAACTACTACAGGGGAATTTTTAGGGTTTTTCATATGCTTTTGGTTTCCTGGCCCTACAAACCACTACATAGAAGCTCATCTAATCTTCAACACTTCACAAAGACATGTCTGCTATGGCACACATGAACAAATGGCTTTGTGTTCTTTACAATTTAGTAAAGTGGCTCTGGAAACTTACAAATTTTCACACGTGCTTGTGGTTCTGTCATCTTCACTCTCGTCTCATGAGAATTTGCCTTTCAGTGGTGGTCTTCTAATACTGTCTGTACCTGCCTATTGGAGTTTACAACCTATTATTTCTTATTCAGACGACATCACAGTCTTCTTTTACACATGTGGCCCATGTGTAAGAAAACAAAGCTGTGAGACTACTACTAAAATTTGACAGTGAGGCTAGTTTCTAGATCCACACAGTTTTTACTAGGTGCTTATCAAAATAACAAATAGTTTTCTGAAAGCCTGTCATCTGTCTAAAGGTTGCTGTCAGAATAAACATGTACTGTAATGCTTTAGAATATATCACATGTAATAAATTCTTTGGATCTGAGTAGCTGCATTAAATATGACATGACATCTTCCACATATGCTACAGTGGTTAGCTAAATTTCCCATTAATAACAGTATCCCTGGAATCTCCCGTACCTTCCCAATGAATAGAGGAAGATCCCATTTCTGAAAAAGTGACTGGAGCCACTTTGTCATTCGCAACAGGTATCTTGGAACTTTACTCTTTATTCAAGTACCTCTTGCATTCTCCCTATCTACAGAGTCGAGATTCATGCCCACCCTGTCACATGCTACAATCTTCAGAAGTTCTCATTAGTGTATATACCATGCATTCGCTTCTATAAAAAGTAGATTGAAACAGCCACTCTTATAGTGCAAAAGAAACCATCTTGGATGTTGTCTAAGCAGGGTAGTAAAGAAAATATGAAGCATAGGAAAACAGAGACGTGAGACTACTACTAAAATATACCAAAATCTACACAGATACCCTGTTTCGCATTGGCTAAGCTCAAATCCTAAAAAGACACTAAAAATTCACAGATGTATCCAAATAATAAATACATTTGAAGATGGGCTCTATTAAGGTTCTCTGTAGAAACAACCAAATGATACCAATTAATCATTTTAACTCAAAGCACATATACAACTATGTGAAATCTGCATTTTATTTTATGTGCAGTGAACATTGACAAGAATTGGAAAAGGATTCATAGAAATTCCTAAATCAAGACTAGACAGGAAAAAAATGTTGTATAGTAATAGACAGATGTTTCTAAAATTACATTTATTTTGTAGCCGTGTAGATATCATAGAGATACTGCTGCACCAAATAATCTCATTGTTGTTCCAACCCTGGAATTGGAAACAAAAAAATTGAAATGTTAGAGTTTATTTCCAATACATTGAGAAGATAGTTGGAAATCTATGCATATATTTTGGAAAAAGTTTTAGGAATTCTCAAGAATAAATCATATCATAGGATTCAACTTGAAATTGGTCATATATATTTCACATTTACACTTAGCGTCAATAATGTATTAATTTCATAGATTCATGTGTTTTTGAATTGAATTTGTATTTTTTTGTACATAGAAATTTGTCTAAAATAAACAGAAAATGCATGAATTGCTAATTTACCCATGACAATGTTGGATGTCATTACAGTTATGAAATGCATGCTCTTCAGAATATAATCCACTTAAACACCATTGGTACTATTAAACTTATTTTATATTCCATTCATACTTCATATTACTATGATGAAACACCATTGTCAATGTAACTTATACGTGAAAGAAATTTGTATGGCATTTAATGGGTTTAGAGTGTTGGAATCCATGAAAACTTTGGGAAGCAATACGGCAATAGGCAGAAAAGTTACTGGAGCAATAAATGAGAAAATATACCTTGAAATATAACAACAATACACAGAGATGTAATTGGCCATGGTTTATATTTTTGAAACCCCAGACTTCACCCTTCACCAGATACCTCCTACAAGCCTATGCCTATACAATTTTGCTATCATATCTTCTGAATGTGGCCCAAGTATTCAAAGATATGAATGTTTGTTGTCCATCTCATTCAAACCACCAAATAGAAAATTTTTCTTTGGTTTATAAATTGTGGAGACATATTTTCTTTTTCTAAATTAGTTGAGTTTATTATAAGGAGAAAACACAATACCTTAATAAATAGAATAATTTGTTAGATTAGAATGGATATAGATACATGACTTGATTAAAAAAATATAATAGTCAATTCCCATAATCCAGATTTTTACTTATTATGCTTCTACTTACAAGACTGATGTTTTCATTTAGGACACGGGTCTGAAATTAAAACAAACATGATAACTTAATAGATTTTTTAATCCCTATTTCTCAACATTACATTGGATTTAAAAATAATTCAATGAGTTCTTCTGGTGTCAGGTTATTATACGCTGAAGAACAGTGATTTACCTGCTTGGGAGACATTTTGAATATTTGAGAAAGGAATTGATAATTTCCTGTTTATGTTCACATATTTGTTCCAGGATTCATCAGTGATATTTTCTCCTTTTGCTGAGCTTTATAGAAGGATAAATATATTTCCATTAGAATATTACCCACACTCTGAATTGATTAAACTTTGCAGTCAGTTGTTAAATCTTAACACATCTTTCCCCAAAACATGAAAAGAATGCACCCCTCAGAATATTAGCTCAGAATACAACTGAATGTCTCATACACAACATCTCTCTACTTGTTCAGTTCTTATATAAGGCAAATATTAGAGACAATTTCTCCTGCAGTATTTTCATTCCCAAAGATGTGATTATTTGAAGCCAAATCAGGGCACTGTAATGTTTTTACCTGATATTTGGAAGTTTCCCAATAACATATCTTTCTATATTACCTGTCTCTCCCTGAAATGTAGTTCCCATATGTTGGTGTTCTTTATGAAAAATTAGACAATGAAGTACATTTTACTTGGCACACTTTATTTATATTTTATAAAAAACTATATTCATGAATACTTTAAATATTCCTTTTGTTTTCTCAGAATAAATTTGTAGAACCTAATATCAATATATAGATGTAATATCAGGACCATTATAATTATTGTACAGATGAGCTGGTGAATTGAGAAAATATTAAGGCTATATTTTGACTTTTATTATTTAGGATCTTATATCTGGACAACTGAATCTAAAGAGAAGTTAACATTTAATTGAAAAAATTATCTTTGTCACTCTTGAAACAGTTATAAGGACATAGAATTATAGTTATTGGGATTGTTCAGTCATGATGACTGCCAACCAGTTAACTGATACTGGTCAGATTGTATGTGGAGATATATACCATGAAAACAGTACAAGAACTTCAGTGAGTTCTAATTGGTTACTGCCTTCTGGTACCTTTTCATATTCTAAGGATTATGTGTGATTTATTTCAAGACAGTTATATCTACCAAGGAGGAAGTGTATACCTATTGCAGAGGCAATGCAAGATTATTCTTTAGTCACGTTAATGTTTGAAAACACATGAGTGTTTAGATTTCTGCATTAGTATATTTAATGCACAGAAATTACAGAAAAAAGTTTTCTTCTAAGTAAAAGAAAGGTAGCATGTTTCTCACATATCAAATTATATGAGCTTACCCATTGCTACAGTCACATGTGTGGTAAAATCCAGGTAATTTTGATAATCAAAACTTAATAAGATGATGTTTCTTGACACAGAATACACTTTTATTAATACAGGAGTTGGCACTGAGAAGAAAAAAATGTACATCAGTATATCACAAGACTGCTTCTCCTATTTATTTTGAGTTATATTATTTTTAACACTATTGATACATTGACTCACAGTGTTTTTGAAAATGCTATCATATCTCAAATAAAACAGTATTTCTTTTGAAAACACAGGTTATTGTAAGTTTCCAAACTCATCTAATAATATACAAAATTAATTTTGATTCCTACACTTATATTCATGTAACAAAACTTTACTAAACTCAGGTTTCTAATATACCATGGTTTGATACTCATATTTTTAATGAAGAGAGAAATAACTCAGGGTAATTTAATACCAAAAGGAAGCTGAATCCTCTTTAATATCCCGAATTACTTGCAAAAACTTCTAAAGGGCCAGCATTTATTTTAGGTATAGAGAGGGTGCTCTGTAATTTCCCATCTTCTCAGCAGGGTCTATCCTGGTGTGCAGGTGTGATCTAGGATGGAGTCAGCATCATCACTCCTATAGCCTGCAAACCTCAATGTGATTTCAAAAAACATTAGAAAGAACATTTGAGATAAAGTCCCGCCAATGTCTGCAAGCACCTGTCAGCTGAATTTGGATCTCCGGGGATGGATTCATTTTAGATGGGTTAATTTAACTGTTAGCCTGGAGCATTAACACTTGCAATCAAAAGTGCTGTGCTATGCTTATGATATGCTTTCTGTATGCAATAGATAACCCTTGCATATGCCAGTACTTAAAGAAAAATAACTGGCAAAGTTTTTAGATGAAATGGCTTGATTCCTTTCCCACCCAACAAGCACCAACTCTTGTAGGCCATGCAGACATTTTCATTACAGATGAAATTTCCGAAAAGGGGAGAAATATAGCTGATGAACTAAAATTTCCCTATATAAAGTATCTGGAACTCTGTGAAGGAGACTCTGTTTAGCATCAGGGATATTCATAGGCCTCAGGAAGTTACAAATAAATATTTCTGAAAAATATATTGGATATATATTTAATTTTAACTAAATTGATAAAGAGGTGTATTATGAAAGTCATTTTCCACTAAAATTAGATGTTATAATTTTTAATAAAATAGTACATAATTGAGCCATAATTTAATATAAAATAAGCCATGTATCTCTTTCACTGGAAGAACTGGGGATTTTATCTCCTTGTTAATAAGTTACACTGACACTACAGGCATCACCTATGATTTTGTACTTATATTTTAAAATGTTAATTGGGGTACATACAAAAAATAACCACTTGTAATATTGGGATAAACATAATTCACTAAATCTATCCTACTGAAGTTTATTTTCTATCTACAATTTTTGTTTTACTCTCATATAAAATTTTCAAATAAGTGAATACTACATTTTAGCTTAAGTTTATAGCACATGAGCATTATTGATATGTCTGCATTTTAAGGAAGAACTTGATTGAATAGGAGTAGAAAGAAAACAATATATATACAGGGATGGTTTCTTCCCCACTTGTTTTTCTGTTATAATAACTGGGAATTAGGGCAGTAACAAAATGTAATGTCATAGAAGATAACCATGATTGCAAATATTTGGAGAGGAAAAGGAAAATTCTGAGAAATTCCAGAGCTATTAATAAAATACAATAAAGTCTATGCAGTACTAGGAAACAATTTTTATTTCACAATGTTCTGACTAAGAAATGTGTAAGTTGAAAAGCAGTTTACTAAAGAAATGAGAGAGTTTCCTAGTCCTTTGATGGAAATATGAACAAAATGAAACAACAGCAGTTGGATGTTTCCTGAGAATGTGGGAAAAGAAAAATCTATAAAGGTAACTAAAAAGATGTATTCTTCACAATCTGAAATAAACGAGGGTAGTCATTTCATGAGGACACAGACACCTATTTATTGGTATGTGATATTAAATTCACATTATGATAAAATCATTGGAGACCCACCTTATAGCACTAACTAAAAAGTAACATAGAAGAGACAGGTATCATTATTGAATCCCAAAAATGAAAGATCATATGATTCATCCTGTGTTCTCAAGTATATTTATAGAAAAATGAAAACAAGTTATTATGAAACAAACATGTAACTTGTTATAGTGAGTAGTGAGTTTGTACAGTCCGCATAAACATCAAATTTTAAACAGTAAAAGAGCTTCTGGTTGTGATATTTTGATGTTGACTACCAGGTAAATGTTTGCATTAATCTAATTTTTTGGACTAAACTTCATCAACAACAGAACACTCAAACAGCCTATTCAGTGCCTGTTATACGACATAAGAGTAGATTACTGTCAATCTAGGGTTCTTTGAAAAAGTACTTAGAAACCATTTTAGAATTTGTAAGCCTCTTCAAAATTTTCAAAATCAATCAATACTGAGGAAATTGTCAAAATAATGGTGGTGAAATCAATATGAGAAAAT
Source organism: Cricetomys ansorgei (assembly GCA_026225945.1). NCBI lineage: Eukaryota > Metazoa > Chordata > Mammalia > Rodentia > Nesomyidae > Cricetomys > Cricetomys ansorgei. The sequence continues at coordinate 534,058 of JAMJFZ010001255.1, read as the reverse complement.
GAAGCATGCTTCTAATATGGGCATTCCCCCAGAGTTTTCAGTATACATGAACCTTGCAGGAAATTATGAAGGTTGGTAATTATGCAGCTGTGACAAATACTGTTGGATCTTAGCAAAAGAACCTCTTAATTTAATGCACAAACTGAGGAACCAATCAAGATAAATTGAAGAGAGTAACAGTAAAGTAGTGTGTCTTTTCACCAGACCATGCAAATCTAATACAAGAAGATTTTGTTTATCATCTTTCTTGGGTAATGTATTAATTTTAAGACTTATTTGACTTCAAATGTTTGCCAACTCTCAAAAATGAGGGAACTTTAAAGAATATAGCATTACATATGATTATATTTATGTTTTGTTATATTTTGGGTAATTATGATAAAGACATATGCTCTATTCCTTTGCCCCATAGAGTAATCCTTGCCTAGGCTTTCCTATGTTTGTCTGGGACCTATGTAGGAACATCTCTTCAAAATCCACAGGAAGGCAAAAGAAATGCAGTGATCAACTTATGCTGGGCCTAAGAGATTATTTGATCCGCAGTAGAAAAATGGTCCACCATACCACCATCTACTGTTTGCTCCTAAAAATATACAAATAGCTAAATTGATCCAATTTTTTGTCCATAAATTGTTTAAAGTTTTAGAGTCCCATAACAGTCAATAATGATGGGGCAGAATTATTCGTAGGATAAAATTGTTCACAAGAGGGATTTATATATGTTGGTTCCTTGTCTTTATTTTGTACATTATGATTCTCTTTTGATGATTCCTTTGGTTTATGAAATAAACATTTCTACATGCTACAAGAGAGGTACCAAATAATGGCTATCTCCTCATCTGCTGAATACCAGTGTCAGATAGTTCTTTGGCAGAGGAAACACTTGAAATAATATGTAAATCATTCTTGTTAAGAAAAGGGTATTTCAATATTATATCAAATATTAGGGATTTCATACTTACTTAGAAAAAGGAAAAAAAAATGATCTCCATGTGCACTCAATTGTGTGAGGGTAGAAAATCAATCTGTACCAAATATAAGGAAAGGCAAAATTGTTGGCAAATTTTAAAATTTTAACATCATGATACAAAAATATCATATACACAGTGATTTAACATGCTGATCAGTAAAAAGAATCTTCAATTCACAGACACGTGGTTGCAGTTGAAGAGAATCCATTGAGTGAAGAACAGTGATAAAAAACTAAGAACTTTTATTTTATTTTATTATTTTATTTTCCCTTATGTAATCACAAGGCAAACTATGGACATTATCAAGGATTTTGGTACTTAGGAAAAGGTAATAAATTGACTTTGCTGTCTACAATACATGATTTCTAAATTGAAGTAGTTTCTGGGAAGTGCTATAAAGATTCTAATAGTAGAGTAGTTTAAGAGATGTTCTTGGTTTAATGAGTTTCAGAAATATTCTGCCAGACTGTGATTACAGATGGTTCCTAAGTTTACACTTATTATTTTAGGATACTAAGTGACACTAAAATTATAATTGCATTTCAAAATTATACAACTCAATTTTTTTGACACAGGGTTTCTCTACATAACTCTGGCTGTCCTGGAAATCATTCTGAATACCATGCTGGCCTCATACTCACAGAGAGCTGCCTTCTTATGCCTACAAAGTGCTGACATTAAAGGCATGCACCTTTCAGCAACAACCAGTATTTATGGTTATTTGTTGATGATTAATAACTGTATAAATTATGTAACATGAAAGTACTGTAAAACAAACTTGGGGATAAAAACATAATTCCTGCATATAATCTTAGACTTTGTTTATATTATCACTTTTTATATACTGTTATCTGTCCACCTATTGATAAACTTTTCCTTTTAACAAAAAAGTGTGTTGTATCTTCTCTATTACTTTGAATCACTTACAGGATGGAATGCATATGTCTAAAATGAAAAATTGAAAACATAGAAGAATTATCTTCCTTAGACCATAAAATGGTAATAGTTCATGTAATTGATGATCAGTCTAATAAATATTTATATAGCAGAATGGGTAATATAAGAAGAGAAAAGTCAAGAAAAACAATGCCATCTCCTCTTTAAATGCACTTGAATTTATCAGAAGAAAACTGTTGAGAAGAACAAAATTCACATGGAGGAAAAAAGGTCCATCAATATCCGAAGCAATAGTAAACGTTAAAAAAAAAAAAACAGTGAATTTCAGAATAAATTTTAATTTGAAGCAACCTTACTGGTTTATTGTGTAACATAAAATTTAAAGATATGCAAAACATAAAATTACACAATAAACCAAATTATTTAAAGATTCAAAGACACACACATACAAACACAGATAATTTGCACTTAAATTGTATATACATATTTGAATTGTTTTTCAGTTGGTTTATTTAGATTTGTGGAACATATGTAGATGAAATATTTTATTCATATATTGACTAGGATTTCAGATGGTCGACTAAATTCTAAATGAATAGTGATATATTTTCACAGTCATACACAAGTAAGTACAATTCTAATCAGAACCACATTTTCAGAAATGAGCTTCAGAATGCAATAATAGCAAGCTTGAGAAATGAAAATATTCACATGAAAATTAATAAGGTACTTGACTCTTCCTGATTTTCAATCCACTCGTCCAAAAGTATAAAAAACATTCAAAAACATGAGATACAAACTATGACAGGTTTCCTCCTTATTAGTAATTCCAGAGTTAGCATAGATAAGACATTTGTAAAACCTTCCAACAATTTTTCCATTAAGATGGCTTGTCTGAATCTAAAATAATATTCTCTCCCAAACTCATTTTTTACAAACTCTCTGCTTTAGTAATAAAATTTCAAGACAGGAATATGCACTGGTGGCCCAGGGTAACTTTTGTTGTCTTTGAATTTTCTTCATCCATTGACTTCAAATGAAACTCATGAAAATTCAAGAACTATACACTAAATTTAAAATGCCTAGTAACACAACATATATAGTAAGTCTAAGGCTACATGCTTCTTCATATTTATACCACCTACCCAGCAATTCTTACTCATATTTTCTGTAGCTTTTTCTCCTATTTCTGAATTAATGGTTTTCTTGATGATTTTGTTCCAATGTCACCTACACAGTTTCTCATCTTTCTCCAAGCCATGTGTCATACAGCACTAAGCAAATTTTATGTCTAAATAATTAAATAACCATTTGTAGAATTCATCATTTCTGATATTGAGCTCATCAGAGGTTTTATTTTTCATTTTTTATTCATTCTTATCTCATACAATACATCCTGATAGCCGTTAACCCTCCTTTCACTCATTGCAATTCATTCCCACGTCCTAACCCTCCTAGATCCACTTCACCTCTGTTTCCTTTCAGAAAAGATCAGGTCTCCCAGGGATACTCAGCATATATGGCATAAGAAGCTTCAAAAAACACAAACCCACATATCATTGCTGGATAAGGCCAGTAGTAAGAAAAGGATCCAAAAGAAACCAAAAGTGTCAGAGACATCCACAGTTCCACTGTTAGGCCTCCCATAATACTACAGAGCTAAGTGAGTATAACATATATACAGTGGATGTAATGAAGACTTTTTGGAGGCTCCTTTATTGCTTCTTCAGTATCTATGATGCCATTTGAGCCCCGCATAGTTGATTTTGCAAGGAATGTTCTGTGTTATTTTGGTTTCTGGGCCCTTCTGTCTCCTACAATTCTTTCTTCTCGTATTCAACAGGGTGTTCTGTGCTCTGCCTCATGTGTGACTATGGTTTTATTCATCTGTTCTCATTAACTCTGCAAGCTAGGAAACTCTCTATGAGTATAGCAGAATATCATTAGGAATTATTTCATTTTTTCATATTCTTTTTCTTTCTTCCTTTCTTCCTTATTTGCCATCCTGTTTAGATTTATCGTAAGTCTTTGGGATATACAGACTGTAGTTAATGGTCATCCAGGTAGTGTTCTGAATAGGCTCCCTATCATGGTTTGGGCCTCAAATTGGACCATTAATTGTTTGGCCACTTCCAGAAATTCTAGGCCACCATTGCCCATTGCACATCTTGAATGTAAGACGGATTGTAGAGGAAAGTTTTGGGACTAGTTTGTTGTCCTAATTTCACCTTGGGAAGTCTTGCTTTGTTACAGAAAATGGCCAGTTCAGACTCTATATTTTCCATTATGAAGTGTCCTTACTAGGTCCTTCTTGGTTCCTGGGAGATTTTACTGCACTAGTTTTTCACATCCAACCATGCCCCCATTTCCAGTAATCACTCCATGTATACTCTCCTTCCTTCCCTCCCACACCTTCTCCCTCCTCCTCCCATCCCCAAGTGCTCTGCTTACAATCCATCTGCAAAATCTATTGTATATCCCTTCCCCAGAGAGTTCCATATTCCCACTAGAGCCATGATTTTCATGTAGTTTCTCTGGGTCTACGGATTTTACCATTACTAACGTTTACCTAATAGCTTTATTAATTCTTTTCAATATGCTAGCATCTATCCTGAATTAGAACTATCCATTACCAACATTGTATGAAATCATGGAATGTGTATCTGAAAGGTTTAGTATTATCATGGCTTATATAATGGATTCCTAGGAATAAGACACCTCTTTTCACTAGGAATGCTCCTTCATCCAGCCTTGATATAGAGACTTCAAACTGGTCTCATTCCATGTTGGTATGCCATGTTTGAGTCACAACCCTGCATGACCTGCTTTTCTGTGATGAGAATCAACGGACAATCTGGAGGACATGGAAGCATGGGGAGACCTTCGCTGAATGGATACGGGGGATTATGGTTTCTGAATGTATTATTCTGGAAAAATAGATAAGCTTAATAAAATTTTCTGTATATGGTCATGTGCTTTTTTGTTTTTGCAATACATAAGTATTCATCCTTACCGTCAGAAGAAATCATCAGAGGACACTAATTATAGTTTTTTGTTTCAGATTTTAGCTTATTAAATCCAAATTTTATTAATTCTTTAAGAATTTTCCACTATGTATTTTGATAATACATACTAGTTGCCCAGAGCTCCTCTAATACCCAAACATATATCAGTAGCTACTATAATCATCACATATATTTAGTTTTCCCCATACAATTATGTATTTATACAATTACCTTGGAGCAAGATTGGGCTACCAGATTCAACACACTTAAAGAATCCTGATTTTTCACCTTAGAACAACTACTATTTTCCAATATTTCCTTAGTAAAGGTGGAATTTCATGACCATGTACCCTTTGTATGATGGAATTTTAGTCTGATAAGAGCTTGTAATGGGCTTATAAATGCTGTCTCAGCTGCTTAAATAAATATATACAACTTTCAAAATGTGAACAGAACATAATGACATTTCAAATAAATACAAGTTCGATTATTCCCTATGGTTCATAGATAAAGATGCTTATGCTATCATGCACACACACACACATACAAGCACGCACACACACCTACACACACACAAACACACACACACACACACATAACAGTACACACACACAAGATATGCCATCAATGGAAAATTTGCATGAATTCAAATCAGATCAATATTTCTATTAACCTGTGGCACTCAGAATAATAACATGACTACAATAAACTGAATGTGTAAGAATCTTGGACCACTTCAGTGAAAAAGAATGACATGCACATTGCTTAAGACAAGTCTCCTTGTGCATTTTGCTCAAAATGAACTGCTGAATAAATATACACATTCATATGTAGGCATAGATGTCAGCATTGATTTTATTACTATATTATTCTTTTATATTCAAGGCAATAGGCCGCTTATTCTTTGGTCATTCAATCCATGGTCCTAGAGATTTTCAGTCTCTGCATAATATAATCTTAAGCTGAGGCCTAGAAGGTTTCAGCATCTGTAAATCTAACTCTCACAATGCAAGCCTGGAACTAGAAGGCTTCAGACTCTGTAAATGGAAACCTAAAATGTCTCAACCTCCAATACTTATTACTAAGTTCACTCTGTTTTCTGAAATGTCTTTTTTCACTCTGAGCTGTGATGTGAAGTCCAAACTATTAATTGTAAACTGTGCTCTTCTTCACTCTCCTGCATCTCCTTCAGACTCTCTTGCTTCTCTCACTGCTTATTCTGGATTTAGTCTGCACTATTCAGCTTCCCCTTTTCTTTGTAATCTGACTGCAATTAAATGAACTCTCCATCTCTCCAACTCTCTTTCTGAATTGTTCAATTGTACTCTTTCTTTAAACTGAACTTTCTGTAAGCTGAAATCCTCCTTTTATATGGTGAGAGGTTGGCATGTCCTCTGATTCAAACTCAGATTTTCCCTGTTTTAATCTTAGACTTCATTCTGATTCAATCTCAGAGGCTGGGACTAAAGGCATCATTCTAAAGACCTCTGAATATAATCACTTCAAACACGATTTTGGATGTTATCACTTCCTAATTATTCCACAATCCTTTCAATGTGATCTTTGATTGGGGAGCCATGCATTAAGATTAAAAGATTAAATGATCCTCCACACTCACGTGTTTTTAAATGTTAGCATGATTAGGGGAAATAACTGGAGTTTTTTTCTGTACAAATACACTTTTTCTGATTGTTATAATAACATTCAAAAAACTGTCAGATGCAATCAGTCTATATGTATAGTTGGCTCATGAGGCAATCACAAAAAGAAGCACACTGGATTAGTTTTGTCTCAATGTGACTAATCAAATCATTAAATTACATTTGAATGCCCTGAATAATATGCCATGGTTGAGTTAATTTCAAGTATAAAAATTTGATGTCAATGGAATTATTAGAACAATGAAAAACACATTTGTGATACTAGGTATCAACACTCATTTAGATTCATTATTTTAACCGAGCTTCTAAAGTATGTCAAGATTTTGACTGAGACTAATATCATAATAATATTTATGCAAAGGCTTACATGTTTCTTACACATATCAAACATAATAGGGTTTGAATTTAGTTAGCCAAACCAGAAGGAAAAGTTATTTTTTTAAAGTTTGTTTGGCATTCATTAGGAAGATAAAGAAATGATATATTCTGTGATCAGATCAGATTATTTACCTACTGAATTAATAATGAATCAGAAGAAACCACAGTGAATTAGAGAACCCTGAGTGACACAAAAATAGAATGTGGAATAAAAGACATTTCGAAGTCCCACATATAAACAATACCAAATTGCAATATGATTCAGGTAGTACCCATAGCTTAACGTGATATGCAATAAAAGAAACTGCCTTGCCAGGTTGTGGTGTCTCAAGCCTGTAAGCCCAACACTCTGGAGGCAAAGGAATGCAGGTTATCTATGAGTTTGAGGCTAACTTGTTCAACAGAGTGAGTTCTAAGACATTCAGAGTTACAACAGAGAAAGCCTGTCTCGGAAAAAAAAAATGTTCTCCATTTTTCATTACTGTATTAACTAAGAACTGGAACTTTTAATTATTATAAACTAGGGAAGTAGTTTAATGGTAAATATTAGAAATTCTCACATAATTTGACCTAGCATGAAGAATGATTTTTTTTGAAGGACATCACAATTTTTATCAGTAGGGTTGGTAGAAGTAGGACAATTATCACTTGGAGAACAAAGTGTGGTCAACATATATTTCATGGAGATTCTTACTGATATCCATTTACAAATTTCTCTTCATAAATTCAGCAAAAGAGATAAACTCCATTAAAGAAATATAATAACAATATGTGTTATGTAGCTTCAATATTCTAAGGCAAATATTCAAAATGTCTAGGAAGGAGTAAAGTACACATTTTCCTTCTATTTTCCATGCAAACAAAATGACCTGAGGATAGAATAAGTAATTTAAACTCATAATATCTTTCTTGACCACAAAAAAAACAATTAAAACATCTTAAATATATAAGAAGTATTTTCCTTTCATGTTAACATGTTCATAGATACTGTCTTGTTTCTGTAGCCTTTTTGAGTAGAGTTAGTTTCACAGTGTACTTTCTTGTACTATAGCTAATACAAAACTTCTTCAACTAGTTCTGCAATGTTCCATGTGTTACAGACATAGGAGCAGTGATGCAGATGTATTCATTGGCACTAGGCTTCCCATGAACTATTGATCACTGCTTTGTGTCTACTAGTGACTTTATAGAGAAATTTCTTAGACAAAGAGAGGTTTATTTATCTGTGGGTATGAAGATGAATTTAGAATAATATAAGTAATTATGTAATGTAGTAGTATACTGCTGTGGTGGCTCAGCAAGGAAGACAGTAAGGCACCATCAGAGGTGGAATCCCTGCTAGATCTCAACAGTGGGAACCACTGTCCAGCACCACACTGAGCAATGGAAAGCTGCAAAACTAATCTTGGGTGTTTTTATTCATTAAGAACTCCTCAGGTGTTCCACTGATAGCATATGTAGATCATGACTAATCAAACATCCTGCACATAAATCCAACACCTACAGATAATGCAGAATGCCATGACCTAGGAAACACCTCCAACAGTGCACCACTATTTTATACATAACTAAAAATAAACTCTGCAATTCTTCTACCCTTTTGTATAACACAAAAATTGCTTTTCCCTACAAAACAATTTAAATTACACCAGCAAAACAATTTAAAAGAACAACAATCACAAGGGTTACTAGGATGGCAAGAATAAATAAAAGCAAATATCTATCTAGATTTTCCCAATATACTTGGACAGCAGAAAATCAATATCAGTGTCCAATTATCTGAAATACACTCAGAATCTCCTGGAGTCCTTTAAAGTGGTTGGGTTACCTTTCTAGCTCTGCCCTCTGCAGCATACACAGCTTGTCTTCCAGGTTCAGGCTGCTTCCACACAACTGCAACCACTGTTCTTGATGGCAATCCCATGGTACTTATATTTTTAGAGTACTAGGGTCTTCTTGATCAATTGCGGTAAACTTTCACCAGTAGCATCTCCTGGTCTCTCTTCACAGTGTCAAGCTTCATATTCTTTACATGACACTTTCAATCTGGGAATTCAACTACTTCTGAGGTTGCAACCTCACAAATGGCCAGGAAGTAAGACAAAATACCTAGGCTACTTCGGGGAGACAGCTTCTGTGTGATGACCTGAAGAAACACTTTTCAAATTTTATGATAGAGTCTGTTTTGCAGTAAATAAAGAATTTATCACCTTTTCTTTGTGAATGCTTCCCTTGTTGGGTGGACTTCTTATCACCACAGCAGATGTGACTTGTCAACAATGCCTCACATCACGAATATCTAGACAGGTTTACACAGAACAAAATGAAAACAGACTCTGTGATGTCTGTTAAGTTTCTTCCTCTCCACATTAGATTATCTGGCAAGATGTCAGTGTCCCAGGATGGTATGCCCTTCGTAGATGTACACCTACTGTGGAAGTTTAATAAATAATTCACGAGACACATACATACATGCAAATCTTCCAAACATCAGCAAAAGCAACCACTATACTGGCCAGTGCTCTACTGGTCAGTGAAACCCTGATCATCTGAGCTGAGGTGTTTTTATTTATCCTGAATTCCTCAGGTGTTCTACTAATAGCATATGAAAATCATGACTCATCAAACATCTCAACATGTATATCCAAAACTTGCAGACAATAAAAACACTAAGCTCTGACAGAAATTCATCCAGCATTGCACCAAAAAAATTACTTTATGCATAACTATAAATAAATTTCTCCAACAATGCAGTGGTGAAGAGTGTTGGTAGTAGATAAAAATAATAGAAATTAAAACTCTCATCTCTTTTAAAATTAGAATTACTCAGTATAGGTTCCATGGAGACACTTAGTAGATAATAGAAAGAAAAAAAAACAAAGAGATAAAATTAATGATGAAAATTAAAATTATATTAATATGATATACTGTGGAATTTCAAGAAATTGTTTTATGCACTGTGGTTTGAGAGGATATTTTAAGTCTTGGCATTTTGTGATGTCTGCAGGTGTTTGATTTATGTGGGAATGTTTGATTGACAATTATATTCATGTGATCAATAGAATATCAAATCAGTTACAAATAAATAAAAAAAAACACCTCAGTTCAGATTCTAAGGGACCCACCGTTGAGAATGACATTGGCTATGACAATGGTCCCACACTGAGCTGTGGCATTTTCCACATATAAAAATGTCTCTCTGACTTCAAAACTGAGCTGTCACAGCAAAGCACAACTACAAAAATATGTGATTAATTAAATGAGTTCTTTTATATTTGTCCTGTGTTTTTATTTCACAGATATATTTTTAAATCAAAATATTTCCTATGAGAAGGAAACGTGGTTATAACTAACTTTGATCCAAGAAGTTGGGTGGCTTTGAATTAGGAAATGAAAAATGTGTGTTTTGGTTACAAAAGACACTAAAATGCATAGATAAACCATTAATCAATAAAAGGAGTCTTTTTCTTGTAATAGTGTAGCCCAAAACAAATTTAATTTTTAATTACCCTCTTCTCTCTCTGTTTCCACTGTGTCTGTAGTTTTTGGTCTATGGTCTATCAATTTTCTATGGTGTCTGATAATTCCTTTTGTATGTTTGTACTGATTGTACATACAGAAGAGAATTATTTTTACTTATTAAGCAGTCATGTAATTGTACTTTAATACACAGGCATACATATATACACATAAAAACATTAGATGGGGAAAGAGTATACAGTATTCTTTCACATACATCTTAAACAGAGATTCACAAAAGAATAATATACTCCTTTGAATCCAGTTAGTAAAGAATAGCTCTCACTGTTGTACATATGTGATCAGCATATATCCCTGAGTTGCTTGTAAAGGTTTTGGATATTTGTTGTATAAGGTTGCTTTGAAGCTGTTATCACATTACTGTTAATATTTACAACACACACATACAAACACTATATTCTGAGTATTAATCTTGCAGTTTTAAAGCTATGCAAATATGTTATGCTGTAAGTGATTACAATATTTGTAGTCCAGTATACCACAAGATTGATTATACTGTTTTATTAAGTACAGATTAAACTTAATGGTTTTAATATAAAATAAGAGGGTAGTTTGAGTACATCATCTTAAATAATCTCCATACATGTTATTTAATTTGTTTTCATGTCTGACAAAGGCTCAAAGTCCTCAAGTCAAAAAGAATGTTCAGAAATTGATGCTATCAAGAGAATTGCATAGTCATTTTACTTTAACTCAATCATATAAACAGAAATGTGCATACTTGAATAAAGGAATAGCATAATATCTAGTATGATATTTTATGATTTGTGTAAATAGTATTCTTCCTAATTTACAAGAATAAATGAATAAAATGAATAAATATATCAATGAATGGTCAAATACAATCAATTTCATTGTTTTGAGTCATTTATTTTGAAGATATATTATTCAATGATATTACTTAATAAGATTCATATTTGCAATGTGTAAATCATTTGTCTTCATATTATTTGTGCATTCTAGATTCTGATTTATATATACTCACTGCAACGTAATTGTTGATTAAATGCAGTGTCCTAATTAGTTGAATCCTGGAAAATTATGCTATCAAGTTACACACAAACTTGTATAGATGGAATCCCACCATGTGATTTATTCCTTAGAAGTCTTTCAACATTTTCCCTAACCTTCAAAGAAATATACTTATGCTTTTAAAACATAATGTAATTTACACCACTTCACATAATTTAAAATTTCTTTTCAGTGTCCTGGGTTATACAAATATCAAAATTAATTTGCTCCCATGGAATTAATTCATAAATATTATTTTTGAACACCATTTTGTCCAAATATTCTTTCAACTTTCCCATCCATCTTGATCTCCTCAGTAAAAAGTGTTTCCTTTATGGTTCAGGTGGGATAATAGCTAATTCTACCCTCAGACCATTTAATGGCCGTAATGGAAAATTTCAGGCTCACAATGGTTCGCCTCCTACAGAATAGTCAAAGGATGAGGAAGGAATATGCCTACAGTCTTATGCAACCCTGTAAAGCCTTGTCGCTGCTACCAGAAACAGTGTATAAAGTGTCAGGCATTCTGACAGTACAAGTCATTGAGGACAGGACCAGCCTGTCCCCCGCAGCTGAGCTGGATGGTGAGTATCGAAGACCGGACCACTCCCCCACTGGAAGACAGGCACACATGAGCCAGGAGAACTGTCAAAGCAGGAACTCGCCTTTATTATTGCAAGCCGCCTTTTTATAGGCTGAGCGTAAATGGGAGTATCTAGGAGATGAGGAGATGACCAAAGATGTGAGATAACGTGGAGTAAGGGGGGAAAACAAGTAAGATTTTTGCATGTAGCAGTTGCTAGGTAGAGTCACCCCCAGAATAGGCTATGCTTATTAATTGTTATGGGGAATTAGAGGCACCAAGACAGGTCTCTAAACTTGGGCTTGGTTTGAGTTTGGACCACAGGCCCCTCACCATGCCGTGAGGCCCACCACAAAGAACCGCAATTTTCTCAGTTGATGATGCAGCTTTTCTAATGCTTTCTTCAGACAGCTATGACCCCAGGATAACTAGCAAACAAAACAGTCATTGAGTTCATTTTGAATTGATTGTATAATACAGATCATGGTGTAGTTTGAATTCATAGTGAGATTTAAATGAATTGAAATAATTTTTCATTTGGGAGTGGTTATCACTGAAGGATAGCTTCTATTTTATGGATAGGACCTTGTGTCTGCTTATTCTGTCAGCACTGGGACACCATTAGGTTCGTTTATGTGAAGGCACTGTGAATTCTACCATAGTCTCTGTGATTTCACGTGTGTATATCTGGCTACTGTTAGAAGACCTCTTTACTTGATATTATCCACACCAGCTTTCGCTAGAATTAGTGTTTGAATAAAATGACAAAATTTTCACATATTGCAATTAATGCCTTGCTTTAATTTTTTACATTATGATTTTTTATTCATATTTTTACTTTAATATATTAATTACATAAAAAGTCCATTTATGGTATACCATTGGAAGTTGATACCTGAAAACATATAATATTGGTTTGTTTTAAGGACGAACTGGGCAATTTTGTAAGTGGAAGCAAAACAAGACGTGTTCTGGCATGCTGTCTTTCACATGTCTTTGAATAACAAAAATGAGAATGGACAATAGGTCAAGTCTTAAAAGATGTACGTAAAGGCAAATAGTTAAGGTAGATAAAGGAAAAGTTCTTAGAATTCTTAGACATAGTTAATACCATCACATTTTTTAATAAAAGGAAAAGAAATATTGAGTAATTCTGCTTTTGAGCTGTATGAATTTGGAGATGTTTTAAAGAAGAAATAAAATCAATTTGTAGTATGACTGTGAGAAAGTGGAAAACAGAAGAACTTGAGTGCTGTGGAAAGTTAAATTAATTCAATTTTTTTGCCTATGTTGATACAACGTCCATAATATGAGCAAAACCAGGGTGAGCAAATCATGAGGTTACTGAGACATGTTACTTGACACTAGGATTAAAAAGGAATGGTAAAGTAAAGGAGAAGTAAAAGAATGCAAACAATAGGAAAATATTCAACATAAAGAGAAATAAAATGACAGGAAATTCAAAGTTGGTCAAGAGATTTTTATAACAATAGTATGTGTGCAGTATAGAAACCAGATTATTTACAGAGTAATCTGACATTGAAAGTGAGTGTAGAGAAAACCTTGAGGATAAAAATCAAATACCCTCATTGTCTGATAGTGAGAATGTGGGAAATAGCAGCAGGTGTTTTTTGTCTGAGTGCTGTGGAAGAGAACATATGTAAAAAAGCAAATATGTTGCCCACCTGAGAAAAATTCTGCAACATCTGAAATAAAAAAACAGTGAAGATATATGTTGATATATTTGCATGACACTTCAGATCTTTGGTTAAATTATTGTTAGACATGCATATTATTCAAGGATTGTAAGACAGTAAATAACAATTGTATGACAACAGCAGAAGTGTATTGAAGAGAAGTCTTTACTGATGTACTGCTAATTGCAATTTCTTCAGAAGAGAAATAAAAACATTCAAAGAGAGATGGAAATTCACAGAGACATTTTCCTGAAACAGGACAGATAATTTTTACAAGGTCATTTAGAAAAAGGTCCTGCCTGGTAGATCCTAGTGTTTTTGCTTGCCAACAAAGAGGTATGCCTATAAGAATGGCATGACTAATAGCAAATCAAGCGAGGAAGTCTAATAAAGGCAATGAAAAGGATATGTGGTAAGATTATTGTAAATCTGGAGTTGCAAAGAAACACTTAATGAAGCAAAATTGAATGTCTGTGAGCTTCTTAAAAATTTGACATAGATTAATCCTTAAGGAAAGGAATAAAAATAATTTAAAATACACAGGAAAGATGAAACCTGTCTCAAATATCGACATTATATTTGTTATTTACTATTGATCTGAACTAAACAAGGGAGTAATGATATATGGGAGATGTGAGTGATTTTGGAAAATCTTAGCTAAAAAATAAGATATTAATTGAAACCATAAACTGAGTAACCATTGAGTAATAATTACATGAGTAAAAGAAAATCCAGAGAGAGAGTGAGAAAGAGAATGAGAAAGAGAAAGACACAGACAGACAGACATGTGGACAAAGAGATACAGAGAAAGACAGTGACACAGGCTATAGACACACATAAAGAGTCTTGTCCAAATTTCAAAAAACTAATATGGGAATTCTGTGTTTAATATAATTTTGTATACATAGTTCAGATGTAAAGTTCAGCAATTATAACCATGTAAATGTTTAAGAACTCAAAAAAACATTACACAAAAACTATAAAAATGTTTAAATGAAATAGCAATATATAAGAAAAGTTTATATTTACTTAAAGGCTAAGAAATTATGACCTATAGGTTTCCTTTATTCATTTTTTGCTTCAAACCAAATTTTTGTCAAAGACGCTTAGGATAGATTTCTTTTACACCTACAGTTGCTAGGAGAAGTTCAATTTTAGCTGTGAACACATGCAAATTATTCTCAGTTCATAGAGCCGTTATAGGGAAATAACACTGTGCAAGTTCATAGACATTTGGACTAAAGTGAGGACAAATAATTTGATTTGGCACACTCTTTGTTCACAAGGAATCACAGATCCCTATCTCCTATCTATGGGCAATAAAAGCCCCACAGATGCCAGAAAGATTAAGAAGTAAAATTTTCTCTGTAGAAGCATTTTTGATGAAACAGTTTTCTAAAAGTATATGTCATGTCTGTTTTTATTCATGCATTTCTATTTTAATGATTGAAATTATATATGAAATAGGATTGAGGCTGTGTGAGTAGAAGAAGGACAGCAAGTACATTTTGACTGTTGAACCAGAGTCACATAGTGTTTGGATGGAGCACGCACTTGTTTGATTACTACTTCATACCCATTTGTTGAGAAAATGTTTATACAATGCCAACCACTGAGGATTTCAAACTAAATGCAACAGCAATCAAGAAAAACAACAACAGAAATAATAATAATTAATAATTCCCAAGAACATCAATTGCATTTGGATTTAAAATATTTCACATAGAATAAAAGGAAGAGCCAAAGTGTGACACTTTGAAATTTCTAACATTAGAAAAGTAAGAAAATTATAATTATAGTTATTAATTTGAATACCCATCTCATTGTATCTACAATCCACTGAGGCCTCACTCTGTATTAATATATCTGGATACTGTCAGTAAATATTAAATAAGGGGCTGTGACTTTTTCCCATGAAGAAGCAACAAGAATAAAATTATCTTTCACTTTATTTAATAAATTTGCTAAAATATATATCAGAAAAAGTAATGTAATAACTGAGCTGAATGGGCCATAGAGACCTGGAAACTATACTCATTAAAGGTGAAGGAAATTGAAATAATACTCCTTATTACTAGAGGCACAGATTTAATGGAAGAGTGTCAACGTCCTTGAATATTTATTTTCTGACTTTATCTGTATTCTGTACATGCCAGTGGATTTTGCGTATTTTCTTTTTGGTATTTAATATACGGTGACTTACTTGTTCTTAAGTAACATATGCGTAATGTATGGTTAACTTGTATAAGTAATGTATGTGTAACTTCAAGGTGAGTTATGCACAACAATGGACAGCATAAGCAAAATAATATACAACATGGTGTGATAGTTGCAGTCATTTGGTAGTATATAGGGTTAGTTACCAAAGAAAACTGCCTCTTGCCTTGAACCAAAAATCACATGTGTTGGACATATGTGGATGTCTTCTTCATTTTTAAATACTCATCATCTTTCTAAAATAAATTAATGATACATTTCTTTCAATCTTAGAAACAGAAAATAAGGACCTTTTAATTAATTTACAGATTTCAGATGCTATCAGTCTCGTAGTCTAATAAATATAGGAGAGGTCACTCACTTTGAGAAAAGACACTGATAGAAGCCATAAAGCTCTTACTTGTAATTTTTCTGGCATGCTTTCAGAAAGTGACTGACAGACGTTTTAGGAAACCTGTTCTTTTGAACAAAAGAATGAAATTTGTTTCACTGTCTAACCAACAATGTATTTGAATTGATTTATTTTTGGAAGATACCAAAATGTGCATAATTAAAGAACAAAATAATCACAGTCAAAGTGTCAGTGGAGTCTTAGAAAACTTCTGATGTCTACAGAATGTGCCTCAATTTAATCTAATTCATTATAGAGTCACAAATAAAATGCAAATTATACTTGCATTTCAAGGATTATTTATGGACCTTTTGAGTACACAAACTTTATTAAGTTAAAAATAAAAAAAAAATCAAATATTCTTTAAACTATACATAAACAGTATAATTTCCTGTTAGGCTTGTATTAGATTCACAGAGTTCTTTTTTATACACTTAAAAGGATTTCCTAGAAATTCTAACTAAAAAACATCTAGCCCTAATAATCATACCCAAGAAATTTCGAATGAGTCCTATCATTAAGACATAATGCTTAGTGAGATTTTCACAAATTTAACATATGACAATTACAACATTAATACAACAAATCACCTGCAACTTTTTGATTTTTAATACAAATTTCCTGTTCTTGTGACTAAATTATGGGGTGTGACATACTAATTCTGTCTTCACACTTGTTTTGATAATATGACTTGTGAAAACTGTCGATCTTTTCTAAGGGAATGGTATCAGTTTTCTCCCTGAAGTCAGTATGTGTCAGTCTATAATACTTTCTTTAGTCCCCATATGTGAACTATAGGATTCATCATTAAAACTTTTTAGTCAAGAGACTAACAGACAGTGGTTCAGCATGGCTTTTCAAGTTCTTGAGTTTATCTGTTCTCAAATGGATCTCATCAAGTGTAGAAAAGCATTCCATTAAACTCAGACACAGCTAAAATTCATGATACTCCAGCATTTTAATATGTCCAGATCCAAATACTTGACTCGCCCTATAAAAGGATTGTACCAATCTTTCTTGAAGTTTTCTCGATTTAGTGGTTCCTTTCATCTTTACATTTATGCAATTGATGTCACAAGTCATAGAATATCTACCGCCTTCATGACACTCATATAACACATCTCATAATACATAAATATCTAGGAAGATATCCAACCTTTTTATAATATCCATATATTTTGATGTTTGTGCTCTTGAGTTATATTCAAGCTTTTAGTGTGTTCCCACAATTAGATGCATCTGATTAGATACAACCATAATTATAGCTTGTATCTGTAATGTTTATTTTTTTCAGTGCTTGGAATTTTTTTCTTGGACTAGTAGCATTTATGTATCTTTTCTTGTTTTTGTACTCTTTTTCAATATATTATTTATTCATTTTAAATCCTGAATTAATAATCCTAGCATGATTCCTTAGATTTACATGATTCTACTTTATTATCATGTAATTCATTCTTTCCTTCATTACTTCTTTCAGAAATTTGTACTAAATATTATCAATCATATTCCATATCTCTTCAGAACTATCATATTCTAAGCTGAATTATGAACCTGTCATTAGGTCCACAATCTTTGTTATAATCCAACCGAGTACAATTTCTGGTACCTATATACAAATCAAGATGAAGATTCTCCTGATAGCTCTCATATTGTGTCATATTATTTGGGGATGTATTTTATAAGTTCCATGCAACATTGCATATCACAGGTCACATGGAGTGCAGATGTGCCCATTCCAGTAAAATGTAGATAAGTACAAGGGCTTACTGCATTCCTATTTTATTCATGTCCAGAGGTGAGATTTCTGATAATCGTCAGAGAGAACATCCCTTACATCAACATGTTTAATGTCAATGTTGATTTCATGAGAGCATAAGTCAGTGTCAAGGAAGATCCAGGTACAACCCAATCTTTTTTGCTTCTGGAGTGTTTGGCATGAAGAGAAGACTGCATCAGTTTGTCTACATTTCTCTCCCTACTCCTTTTCTGTGTATTAAAGCCAAAAAACATTTTAAATTCATTTGATTTATTTTCCTTATCAGTTTCAAATATAAATTTTAATTTTAAGATTTACTCCTTTCTGTTTAATAATTTACAAAATTCATATGAGAATTAAATAGCAAACTGTAGACAGCACAGTTGTCCCTTAGGCAAAGATCACCAGACTTTCTTTAGGCTCACTGCACACACATTCTTGAAAATAAATAAGGAACACTGGTCTGGAGTAAAATTAGAAATTTGACTATAAGAAAAGAAAACATTTTAGCTTTTCATATTGGTGTGTTATTTCTTGTCATAACATTACAGTAAGAAAAATAATTATTCTATTCATGTAGAGAATGGAGTTAGGCTCTAGAATTATAATCACAAAATTATGGACACATTTCATCTAACAATTTATAAAATTTTCAGAGTATTTCAGTGTCAATAGGAAGTGATATAATTTGGCTTTGTTGTTTTACTTTTAAGTATATGATATCCTTTTTAACATATATTCCTTATTCTCAGAAAGTCACATTTGTGTCATATAATTTATTTTGACTATATTCACTTCCCACTCCATCCCCTAAGACCCTATGTCTTCTTAACAATACACATCTCCTCCCAACTTAAAGTATTCTTTTTTGTATAACACACTCATATTTAAAGACCTTCCAACGTTCTACTTCACACAAGTCTGTATCATTTTTCTCTTATCCATTAAAATATAAACAATAATTAAAAAGTAATCAAAATTGAAATTGAAAAAAAAACCCAAACATATCAGACTAGGATAGAGAAAGAAACAGAAATGTAGTAGTTAAGAAAACACTCAATAAACACACAGAGATGCCACTTCACACATGTTTGCACAGTCATAAAGCACAGAAAAAAATGAATCCATAATGGATAAACAAAATTGTTGGGATCCAGGTTACCCAGACTGTGGATGTTTCAGCTTTACAAGGTTCCTGAGCATCCACTGTTGGGAACTGGAATTCTTTAACTGCCTTGCACCTGTCTTATTTTGTTCGGTGACATACGTTTTCTCATCAGTAGTAAGATCTGCATAGCCTAATGGTAATATCAGAATTAGTTTCTGAGCTGGCCAATGTGGGCTGGAATGAAACACAGCCATGCTATTCAGAAGTAAATTGTAATCACATTCAGACTTCCAACTTCTGTAACCTGAGAGCAACCAGGTTTATTACAAGTGCAACATAAAGCTATTCCAGGAGTAAATGCTAATCTTCCCAGGAGGAGATAAGCCTTAATAGATAGAAGCCAGAGAGCTTAGTTATAAAGTTAGCCCTTCACTAACGAAGAATATAGCAAGCCTGCATAACCTTAAAAGTAAACATTCCCAGGACTTAAAGAGAGAAAAAGCTTTAAACCTTGCCAGGACACCAGATGAGACTAGAAATTTAGAGCTTTGACCCAGAAGAATAAATACATACCAAGGAACTAAAAAACTGTAAAATCCTCCTTTGGCGATTTCATGCCATTCTAAAGTATCTGTGCAAGACAAATGGCATTCAGCAGTGGCATCCCTACCATCCACTAATTAATCATTGTATCATTGACTCTTTGGTGATAACTGAGTAACTTTGAAGCCTGCAGCTCTAAAGAGTATAGACACCTTTTGCATTGGTCCCTGTTTGAGATATACTTGACACCTGCAATCCTTAGATAAACATTCCTGCAGTGTGCTAATTAATCTACAGAAAAATATTGGTCCGAGGAAGAATGAAGAACAAGAAGAGGAACAAGAGAACGAGACATGAAGAATGGACGAGAATGAGGACAATGGAAATAGAGACAGAGACAGACAGACAGGAGAGATGAGAGGAATGAACTAACTGAGTACAATAGATCACAAGGCCTGGAAAGTTGGATTGCTACCTTAGAAAAACTTTCTTTTATTCCCTTAATTTTCACATTGTTAATTTCTTTGATTTTGTTCTTTGCTTTTCTTTATCTTTCTTTATTTTACTATTAAAGAAGTGCTCTTGTGTGTCATAATTACCATAAGATATATTCTTTGTGTCTTATTAAAGACCATTAAGCTTGACAATTAAGGGTCCCATAGAAGAATGAGGTACTGAGCTCACTTGTCATAGTTTCAGTTGTTTATCCTCCTTCGTGGAAGCTACGGAACCAATCGCAGGAATTAGAGTTGGACTCAGAACCCCACACAAAAATTCTATACAGTTAAAGATATAGATGTATACATCAAGACAATGCCATGTGAGAAAGGAGAAAAAATAGCAACTTCAGAACACTACTGCGTTTGCTTTGTGTTGCCAACTACTACTAGAAATGAAGTTACCCAAACATGTAATTTTTCATGAGTAAGTGTAAATGAATGAAGTTGAACGCACAAACATAATTTTGAAATCTCCAAAAATTAATATTTATCTAATTTTATTTCATGAATGGAGGGATCCCTTGATGAGCTGTATTTTTTTTCCTTTTAAATTAATAATGAAGATGTATTCTTCAATTTGGTTCTAGGTTTTGAAATTCTTCTGTTACTTTTTCCCTGGGAACTAGACTTCACCCTTTTGTTTCAGGCTTAATGATTTCTATCTTGTAACAAAACGCATTAATATAACTTATTTTGCCTAATTTGATGTAGCCTTCATAATATGAGCAAAATCAGTGTAGATGTATATTATGATAATATTGATACATTGAGATATTGAGACATACAAGATTTACAACTTGATCTTGACTAAACTCATGTGAGCACTCATTGCTGGCATGGAATGGGAAAACAACATAGAGGTAGTAACCTCATTGGTAAAATTCAACAGAAGAAAGTGAATAGTACTCTGTTTTCTCAAGTGTATTCAGAGGAGACTGAGAAGAAAATTATTATAATAGAGACATGTTAGATAGCAGTTGGGCTATTTTTAGCTTTCTTCAGGTTTATGATTTATTCAGGTGAAGAATATTTTTGATGGGTCTGCTTGATTCTATGTGGACACGTTTATTCATGCCACTTGTTAAGGAAATTCATGTCCAAATTATGAGTGAAATTTAAATAAGAAAAAGATGCCATATATTGTCCAAAATACTATTTTTCTTTATACTAAAGGAAGAAAAGGACGTAGTAAAAAGTTGGGGAAATCACAAAATGCAAAAATAAGGAATTTTTTCATAAAAAGGGACATAAGGACAGAGACAATCCTGATTTTTCAAGTTGTTACTGCTTTAGTGTATGTTCATTATATGGACCACTGATGGTAAATGAAGAGAAACTTGAAATACAAAAATCAAATAGCCTCATTGCCGGGCAGAGAGAATGTGGGAAATGGAGTCATTTGAGTATTATATGATTGATGTGTAAGAGGAGAAATGCAAAAATGTAAATTCTGTTTTTCTGAAAAGAATTCTGCAGAATCTGAGATTAAAATATGGGTGTCATCTGTTGATAAATTTACATGACACTTCAGATACATAAATGATATTTTGTTCCGATATTGTGATAAATGCATATCAATCATGGGTTGGAAGACAACACAGGAGATACAGATATTCTTTTTATAAGTGAACTTAGAGGAATCCATGTGTGATATCTGCTACATATGGTGTATTTAGAAGAGGTTTTTAAAATCCTAAAGAGACATGTAGATTCATTATTGATAGAAACAGGGTGGTGAAATTGCTAGGAAATATGGAGAAGACGTCAACCAGCACCTTGAGATGAATATATCCTAAGTTTCTAAGGTAACAGCCAATGGCTCCTTATGCTTACAGTTCCTGAGAGAATGATATAAATTTCACTCAAGTAGTAAAGTATTTCATGTCATTTTATGTTTCTTTGCATATTTCCTTACTAGTCAAGAAAACTAGAAAGCTAGACAGGACATATGGCATTAATCTTGTGTACTACATATAGATTGCTGATGTCATTGTGTTGTGGCAACAATCAATGTATTGATCATAGCAATTGTCATTATGATATGTTTTGTAAAGGCATAAAAATTCTTAATGCTCTCAATATACTTTCCACAGCATTTTTTTTTGCTGTGAATACCCCAACACAGAGCCTAGTGAACTTACTTACGTCTGATAGCCATATAAGGTAAGCTTGGTCTGGTAAGTAAACATGGGCATTAATGTTAAGTATGACAAAGTTATCTAGAGAGAGTTACTGGTAAATCTTAAAGTTTTTGAGTAACAAGAAAAAGGAGGATCAATAAATATATTATCAGTAAAAGAAAAAGGAAACAAGGGATCCTGAAATGGTCAATGAAAAGAAAACTGTGGTAAGATTAATGTTAACCTTGAATTGCTAGGGAATACAGTAAGAGAACCAAAATTCAATGTTTGTGAATATTTTAAAAATAGCACCAATTTATACTTAACCACCTCTCCAACTTGTAGGAGTTCTAAAAGAATATGTAGCCCAATCATATTAAAATATATGTGATGGACTTGGCACAGACCCCTGCTGGCTCCACAACTGCTGCTTCAGTCTCTGGGATCAAGTATGTGTCGTGGACAGTTAACTCCATGAGGCATGTATCCAATAGCCCTCTATGTCTTTAGTCCCCACAATTTCTCTATGCTCTTTTTTAATTACTTATCCAAACTCTGTCCAATGTCTGGGCATGAGACTTTAATAGCTCCCAAAAGCTATAAGAGGAAGAATCTCTGAAGAATACTGTACTAGACACTGACATATGAAAATAGTAAAATATGATTGGGTATCATCTATTACTATGCAGTGTCTGTTTCCTGGATATCCCTGCACTGTCAATTATTGGCCCCCTCTCTTCACAATAGGATATACCCTTCTATTGTCCCAGCATATCTTGAAATGCAATACAAACTGTAGGTCAGAAATTTTGTGACTGGGTTGGTGTCCCAGTCCCATTACTGCAAGCCTTGTCTGGTTAAAGAAGATGGCCAATTCTAGCTACTTATTCTCCATTACTAGGAGTCATTCCTAGGGTCACCCTTATAAATGCACGACAGTTTCCACAATACTAGTTTTCAAGAACACCTCCCAAATACTTCCCAATTCCAATCTGTATTCCCTATATTATCTCTCTCCAACCCTTTCCAACAGGTGAAATATTCCCATCCTACTTAAGTCTTTCTGAAACATCTCTTCTATTTTCCTAGAGAAATATGTATGTCCTTACTGGAGACCTCTTTAAGTCATATCATAAAAAAACAATTTTGATTTCATCCTTATCAAAATCCTTTTTCTTAGACTATCCATTGAAAATTTGCTAGCTTACATTTTGATGAATTGTTTTATTTTATTATTTCCAAATTAATATCTACATTTTCATCTCATTACTTTAATATAAATACACTATTCATTTATTTATTTTCCACAAACTAGTGTTCACTCCATACCAAGATGAATTGACCATGAGAGTCTTAAAAGTAAATACTCTTTATTTCAGTTAAGTGATAAATCATGTCAGAGACCCTACCACTCTCAACATTTCCCTGTGTGTTTGGGTTTTTGTTCAATCCTATGAATTTTGCCTCCTCCCATCTACATGTGGTGGTATCAGAAGAGCTTTTTAAATCATTTTTCTTCTTCCGTCTTTACTTTTTTCTGCAAATGACACTTGGAAATTTTCTGGATCTTTGCTTGAGTATAACCATATGTACAACCTAAGTTCATAATTTCATATTCCAAAAGATTTATAGACTACAAAGTAAAATCTTTCTTGATTGATTGTCTTTGGTTTCTTGGTAATCACAAAACATTCCTAGTACTTCATCTAATTTTCCCAACATTGAAATAATGTCTATACTACAGCCATCATTCTTTTCATGTTTAACATTAGAACAATGTTTTTTTTTTTTCATTTCTTTCACTGTTTCTTATATCTGAGTTTCATTTTATATCACCAAAATGGTGAGGAAACTCAAGGACTTATTTTCTTCATGTCTGTGGGGTTCAAACAGTTCAATCAGTTATAATAAATATGAATCCCAAGTTTACTGAATGAAAATTAGCAGAATATTCAAAAATATATTCTGTCTAAGGATACACTGTATGCTGAAAGAAACTCTGATGGCTGATCTTAGACAAAAATTTTTCTTGAAGGAAAGAAAATCCATGCAGCACAATCCAAGACAAATGAAATTTTATATCCATGAAGAAGCAAAGCAACTGTCTAAATATTTGCATTTTTGCTGTCATATTTGCACTTTCCTCACTTTATAGAGTGTTCTTCATGTCTTTTTCTGTTTCTTCTTGTCTCTGCATTTTTCTTTTCACAGTGTAACTATTGATAGACATTATATACAAAAAAGACAGGAAATAAGAATGTGGTAAGGAGAAACCCAGTTAAAATCCTTGAAAGTTGCTCAAAGAATCCTGAAATAATGTAGTAAAATATATAATAATAAGCCAGAACAAAGAGAACAATTAAATAATCATTAGATAGATGATTAAAAAGAAATCCTAATAAAAATACCACATGATTCTGAATGTGAAATATGAATCCCAGGATTCTTATATATTAGAAATATTATTCTAACTCAAATGTAAACTGTTGAATTAGGTTTGTTACTTATCAGTGCCTGTTTTTATCACTTTTTGCTAAATTAAGATATGATTACATCATGATCCCCTTATTTGTACTCCCTGCAATTTCTTTCTTTTCTATCCACTGACTTTCTCTCAAATTAATGATTTGTCTTCAAATATTATTGTTTTTTACAAGTTGTTCCATATGTATAAGCATAGATGAATAAATACAACCTGATGGGATGCTTTTGTGTATCTTCTCTGAATATGAATATTCAGCTGATACTTTGATATTGGATAACCATTTAGAGGTGTCATCCATTGGAAAATTTAATACCTTTCTTCCCTTCATTAGGTGTTAGTTTTTGTCTAGGGTTGGAAACATAAAATTGTCTCCTTTGATGGTAGCATAATTACTTTTGTAGTCATTCTTCAGATTCTTTTTAATCAACCATAATTTTATGTATTTTTGTGGCAGCATCCCTAATTTTTCAGAAGGCAGTATTTGTCAACAAACTTCCTGATCATTTAACTTAAATTTTTTCAGAAGCCACTTCTGAACTGGTTGTAGAGCTATTGGTAATGAGTTGTGCTACAATTTTTCCAATGGACTTTTTGACCCCATGATATATAGTTGTCTCATTTTTAAAAAGTTGTGCTTTACTGTGATTGTATCTGTTGAAAAGATAAGTTTCTTCAGTCAGGGTTTAGTGCTACACCTATTTGGTAGTCCAGTGATATTTAGAATAGAGTTATGAATAATGTGGTCTAGTGAAATGATGGTAGGGCATTCTCTTTGATGAGATGACATCCATTATAAATGAGTGATGTATAGACATTAAAAGAAGCTGTTGTAACATACAGAAAGCCTTCAGCATATGTCCAGCAGGTGCTGATTTATTGGACAGTCCAGCATCAAATGATCACATAAGATTGGAAAAGGTAATCACTATCATATTAGAGACTGGACCTCAGCTTCAGTGGTTTACCTGTTGATGAGAAGAGGCAATATGTATGGAGCA
Source organism: Cricetomys ansorgei (assembly GCA_026225945.1). Classification (NCBI taxonomy): domain Eukaryota; kingdom Metazoa; phylum Chordata; class Mammalia; order Rodentia; family Nesomyidae; genus Cricetomys; species Cricetomys ansorgei. The sequence goes on along the minus strand of JAMJFZ010001255.1, from coordinate 508,197 downwards.
GCATTAAAAGGGAATGGGAATAAGTAAAAACCCAGACCAGCTTGTTGGTGAGTGTCACTATACAGAATTACAAGAGCAGGTTTGTTTTGATGATGTGACCATAAACCAATGTTATTTGGCAGCTTTGAGAGCTTAGGAAAAGGTAGACGATTCAGGCAAAAAATAAATTTTCTTTACTAAGATCATTCAAGGCTCAATGTAGTTCTTCACAGATTTTCTGCAAGTACTATCTGGAGCCACAACAGGGGCTATCTCAGACCCTAAAGGTCAAAGTGAATATCAAGACTATGGTAACTGAAAAAGGTTTTACAACTTCTACAGGAAAACTCTGCACCCATGGTGCAGTGGATTCGAGCTACTGTAGATATACATTCAAATACTTATATGGCCACTGTCCTAAGAGAATCAATAGTTAAGGGACAAAAATATCACAATACCTGCTAGTTTAATTGTGGGAGATACAGCCACTTGCAAAGGGGTTATATCTGAGTTGTTTCCAAAGACCATAGTTTCTTTAAGCAACAGTCAGAGATAAGAAACCTATTGCCTAGGGATTGCGATGATGTGGAAAGGGTCCACACGTGACTTTTAATACCACAGAAGTATAAGGAGGAATCCCTTGCTCTTGTTGTTTGGAAGTACCACAGGGAGCTCTTCTCAGGCCAAAAAGCAAACAAGCCAATTCACGTCAGGACATCATTACCACACAGACTGAGAAACATAAATACTGTATGGGAGATCTGACTATCACAGTAGATCTGTGTAGTTTGCAATGTTTCCTTCTTTTATTACTTACCTCTTGTAGGGTAGGACTTAAGTGCAGTTATAGAGATGTTGTTTACTTACAGGATTTGAGGGCCTCTATTGCAAATGTAGGAATAATGTCTACACTTGTCATTGTCTAGCCAAACTTCATTAAACAATATTTGACCATAGAATGCTTGATATTTCCTACTGGAAATATAAACTATAATCTACCTGGTATTGGCACAAACCTCACTATACTTACCAGGTTTACTTTAAGTATATACAAGCCCATCAGTCCCTGCCTCTGAGTACTGGGATTTTAGGTATACATTACCATTCTTGGTTGAAACCTTAACATTATTGTTTACATTTAAATCAATTTTCTTTTAAAATTAACTTGATCCACAAGATTCTGCCTTATTTGCCATATTGGAAAATCGAATCACATTTCATTCTCTAACTGTGGGGTTGATTTTGGGGCAATGGTAAGCATCCTATCTTCTTAAACTCATAATTCTTCCTTATTTTTTACTTTTGTAGTCTCTACGACATGGTGACCTGCCTTTATTCAAGTCAATTACCAGCCTATTTGAAAGTTGTAATAGACCCTATGAATACTTTTGGTTTTTAGGATATAAGGCCATCCTACTCACATGTTCCATCTTGTAATCCTTAAAATTTAGATGGTCATTCATTCGTGAAAAATATTAAAAAGCAGAGAAAATCATGCACATACTCATATGTTCAGTATGAAATACGTTTGTTGAGTTGATATTATACTAAAGTAAAAATTATCTTACAATTTATCTTAAAAATATTTTGCTATCCTGGTCAGACAGAAAATGGATCCAAAAACCTTCATGGAGTGTTCTTTATATTAGAGTTTCTATTTTAAAAACAAACATATACTAAGGAACAAAAATTATATAAATGTCTGCTCTCACGATTGGGAAGACCAGATGAGCACTGACATCAGCAGGTTTTAATTCCTTCTCTTTGCTCTAAAAGACAATTTTAGCATGTCTTCTCTTCTAGTTTATAGAAGTGAGATGCCAATTTTTGTGTTGTATGATTTCATTCCTTGCCATTTGTTTCAAAAATCATCCTGAAAATAGATGAACCACTGTCTCCAATGCTCACTCTCCTTACATGGGGAGTAGAAATATTTGGGACAATCCAGTCACCAGACATCATTACACTTGATGACATGTGCAAAGGTTCTTTTCAAATAAAATTTTGCTGTGATACAGTGGCATGTCACTCTCTGCCACAAGTATGTTGTGGAAAATACTCTTGACAAATTGATACAGTTGAATTGGAGACAAACTCATGTTTGTTGCATGCAGAGAGAGAGAGAGAGAAATAGAGAGAGAGAGAGAGAGAGAAAAAATGATATTATCACAAAGCAATATCTGGAAGACATAATATTGAACGAATCCCAAGATTTTAGCTGGACTCAGTGGCTCATGACTCTTCATGAGAAAGAATTGGAGCCTCCTCAGATGTTTGAAGGAGTTATCTCACAATGGCTCCATCAATCTTGCTTATATATTCGCCTATGAAAATATGTTCAACGTTCTCTGCCCAGCTGAATGGTACCTAAAATTTCCCCAAATCTTGTAGACTTATTAAATGTATCCAGAGTTCTAAAATACAGAATTGCAAAGTTAATAGGAAGTACATTTTCCCAGTGTACCATGGGAAGACTATTTCTGTGATCATAGGTACTGGATTTTTATCAGCAATCATTCCTTGATTTGTGGCTACATGTTCCCAAGTTTCCACAAACTTGACATTCAGATTTTATCTCTGTATTTATCACTGTGAAATGTATTTTTTCATTTAAATATTCAAGCAACCATACTTTTGTATACAGTTTTTACTCTGATTATTTGAGTCATCTCTTTTTCTTCTTGCTAACTTGGCCAAAGGCTTATCTACCTGTATTCTTTACAACATTAGTGAATCAACTGCAATATGCAGAATTAGCCTACCTTGGGTAAAAGGCCTCTTATTTGTTTTCCAATGTAGGGTTCTCAACACTGAAGTAATATATACAATCAACAAAAACAGATTAACGATGCTGTATGAAAATATGTTTATACACATGTGTAGGAATTATGTATATATATGTAACAATAACAACCAATAAAAACAGGATACTAACTGGAGAGTAAGGGGGATATGAGAGAAGTTTGATGGACAGAAGTGGTGAGATGGAGGAAAGAGCATGTGGACAGTAACTTAATTGGATTTCACTTAAAAAAATGCTAGACTCCTTCACAAGCTAATTTCAAAAAATGCACAATAATAAACAAAAAATTTCAAAACCATATATCATCCACATTGAAAAAAAATGGAACGTATCAGAAAACACAGTAATCAATAGTGGAGGTTTTAATTTCACTACTGAAAAGTACTGAATTCTGCCTTATGTCTGTATTCTGATATTCAGACTTTTTTATAGAGTTTATTTTACTCAATTTCTGCCATTCTCAGAAGGTGTTTTATTCATCAACTTATTTGTCCAGCAATAGTTTGACTTGGACTCACAATACCTGTTCTACTGTGAAGGACAATTGATATTTCAGGATTGCCAACTCATACTGGTCTTAATTCCCCTGTCATTTCCAGGATTCACAGCAAAATAATGATAATACATCAAAAATGTTAAAAGTCATTAAAAGAAAAATTTTTAAATAAAATGAAGCTGCCTTGTCGAATTAAATATTTTTTCTTCTAAAAATATTTGACAAATATGACAAAAACAAGAAGGAGAAAAAAATATCTTCAACAATTGGTTCAGAAAACTTGGAAGTTTGTTTGAGAGGAATGAAAGTAGACAAGTAAACTTACATCAATCACCTTGCAAAAAAATTAAATCCATATGGATCAATGACATAAAAATGAAATCTTAAACTGTGAGATTGCTAAGAAGAGAACATGTGAATTAGCCTACAGAATGTATGTGAAGAACTTCTTGCACAGGACTCAATTTTCAAAAGAATTCATTTAAATAATTGATCAGAGTATTACAAAATGTTATAAAGTTCCTTCACAGCCAAGGAAACATTCAATAGGAAGTGAACAGAATGGGAGAGAATATTTGCTCTCTGTACATCTTACAGAAGAATAATATCCAGAATATGAAAAGAACTCAAGAAATAAAAGTAAAAATTCCAAAAGACTTATTGGAGATAGGATCTTGGGACCACAGTAGAGGTCTCAGAAGAAGAAAACGTTTACTAAATAATATCTCAAAAACTGTTTACTGTCCCAAGGAATTAATGAAAAACAAATCAAAACAACTCAGAAATGGCGTCTTACTCCATTCAAATTAGCAAATTTAACAGAACAACTAATAAATATGCTAGAAGTGTGTGGAATACAGGGAAATCATTCACTTTGCTTGGGATTACATACTGGTGCACACAATTTATAAATCACCATGGAGAATTCTCAAAAAGCTAAAAGTAAATTCATGTGACACAACTATATTATCCTTTTCTATATGTCCAAATGACTCAACATCCTACTCCACATATAGTTGTTCCTCCATGTCCATTGCTTCTCTATTCTCAATATCTAGGAAATTGAATCAACATAAATGTCACATAACCAGTGTATAGATAATCAAACTATGGTATGTATATTCAATGGAATACTTCCAGATATAAAGAAAAATGAAATCATTAATATTTCATTGAATGGATGGAAGTTGGAAAGATTGTATATAGTGCTGTAACCCAGATACACAAAGAAAAACAAACCATGTTCTTTCTTTTGTTGTTCCTAGCTCCATATCTTCATATATGAAAATACAACATGGAGTAAATACAGAAACTAAAAAAAATATAAAAGGATCATAGGCTGTTAAGAGAATTTAGAATAACAGATTAAAGATGAAATGAATTTGGAAATGGAATCACGGGAGAGTACTTCCAATGGGTCAGTAACCGAGTAGGAGAACAGAAAATTTATCTCAACATTTTTTGATAAGTCCCCAAGAAATCATTAATTTTATACTTAGTTATATAAAATATGAATGTATATATACACATTAGCTTTTATCTATATATTGATTCTATTTAACTATTATCACTGTTTACATATATGTGTGTGTGTGTGTGTATTATAGGAAGTAAACCCATTAGGACTAAAAAAGAGTCCCACAAGAAAAATAGACTAATAAATATATTAATATCATACACAAAACAATTCCTATTAAGTGGTTGGTCACATTAAGCCGAGTGACTCCAGAAACTATTCATATTATTTGTTTTGTTTCATGACCTTTATTTCTGAAGATAGTACACACTAAGACACAAGACACAGATCATTCTAGCTGGCTCTGACATGAAAGCTTCTTTACTGTAGTCTAGTATTGATGCTTTCAGAAAATTCTGTCAATGCTAACAAGGGGTGGAAGGAATTATCTACTCTACTCACAGCAACATTTATGAATCATCACAATTACCAACACAACAAGAATTGTAGAATGAACCACTAATTGACATTCACATCTTGGTTTCAAACACAACTGTCTAATTAGATCATAGGGCCCTCAGCAAGAGGGAAAATCATATCTGATACTGGGAGTCTATTATACCACCAAGATCTATTCAGATTATGGTTCATAAAAATTGCCTACTCCCATCATTTGCTAGATCAGCCTAATTCCATTCTACATTCTACTCTTTTTTCGCCAAGATTTGTGTAGCTATCACCATTCAGTGAGGACACTTTTCTTCATAGCAAATAGACAGCACAAAAAAACCCCACTAATGAACACAAGGCACAGATAAATAGATCATAAGTAACCCATCCCCAATAGATATATCAGCAACAGAGCTCCTCCATCTATGGTACACAGACTATTTCAGTAGTATGAACTAGAACGATTCTAAAACCCAAAATAACAGAATGTCAGCAGTCATAAAGTCTGTCCTATAAACAAACCTTACAATCAAGACTGTAAGAATGGTGATAAAAATAAGCATGTAAATATGGAACAGAACTATTTCATGCTGTTCCAACCATAGAAAATGATCTGAAAGAGACTAATAATTGCTGAGAATTGGGTACCAAGCTTTTTTCAGAGAAGAGCTCCCTGACTGGTGTCTAGTGCAGAGTGATCAGGCCTGTATGTCAAATGCAGATACTTATCATTTCCTCAATTTCTCCCAGTCCAAACTTCTGCTGTTGTCTCTTCATCTACAGCAGAACAGATGGGGTACTCTCCTCCAACGATTATCCATAGTGGATCACACATAACTTCAGTTATCAATTGTGTAACCATATATACCCATAAAACAAAAAATAGACTCTGCTATTTGGAAAAAAAAAATATATATATATATGTGTGTGTGTGTGTGTGTGTGTGTGTTTGTATGTTTGTGAGTATGTCAATTTATGTGACAATAAAAACAAAAGAAAAATGGCATATATTCTTGGGAATGGGGGCATGTGACTAGCTCCTGCTGGGAGAGAATGGATGGAAGCAAGATGGGATAGATGTGATGAATTTCTTTTTCAAATGAACCTTATATTGTGCATGAAAACAGGATCTATTTTATAAAGAACATATTTGATATTTGCCATTTTAGCAAGACTATTCTTCTAATACTGAACAGTACTGGGGATAAATATTTTTTATTAATGACAATATTTTAGTTTACTATGTTTTATTTTAATTCACCTCATTATTAATTGTGTGATTGTGCTCCTTTTTAAAATTGACAAAATATCATTTTTCATTATATGCTTTCAGAGCTTTTAAATATATTTTCATATATAGTTTTAAAAGAATCTCTCCCAAACTACCACAACTCTCTTGTGTTTGATCATGGAGTTTAACTATAGATATTTTGTGAAAGGTTCAATTCAGAAATGGGGAGAAATAGAAACACATGTGGAAAACCATTTAGATTAACTAGGAAAAGTATAAAAGCAACATCAAGACACAGAGGTTAAACACCACACTTTGCTTCTTTATGTGTTTAAAGTTATATTTGCCTTGGAAGATGTTGTCTGTTCTTCTTGTTTGATTCAAGTGTTAGTATAAGGTCATCCCTGAGAGAAAGAGAAGGCTCTGAGGATTCAACATGACCTTGATATTAACATTTTACTTCAATTATTCTGGGTATATTATACCTCAGTGAACTTAGAATTCATATTTACTATGATTAGTTGAATTCTGCAAGAAAGATCAAAATGAGTCCTGAAGGATCCTCACTTTTAAAACTAGCAGGAACTGAAATTTTTAAAAAAAATATTTAAAAATGGAAAGGAAATGAAAACACATTTAATTTTTAATTTTTTAAATTAATGAGCTTTTAAATTTCACTGTTGTGAAATTTTGCTGACCTGATATCACTGTGATCATGGAGAAAAATAAGAGAATCAGTAAATAAATGAATGCATTTAGTGTTCTAAAAATCTTCTCTGAAATGAGATTAATAATTGTATTCATGTTTTTGCTTGTAGTTATGCATCAACAATTAAATTTATGAAGCAGTGATGACACAAAGTATAGATATGAAGAAGGAACAAAGAAGTATTTAAAAAGCTGTTCTGATTTGACCTTCAACTGAATAAACAATTCACATTGCATAGGATTGTACAGGGAGCCAAAGGCACAGTGATCTGTTGACCTTGAGGATTCTGAAATGTTTCATCACTCAATCTAATTATAAAGAGTATTGTCATTTCAAACTCTCATGTTTGATTCAACTTAGTAGTGTTTAAAATTCAGTATGGTTTTAAAAGAGTTTTTATCTGTTTTATACTGCAATGGAGGCTTTATGTAGATATTGATTTATGAATATTAAAAATATATCAATTAATTTCATTTTAAAGAGAATTTTGTAGTATATTTTCCAAAAAAAAACATTTTGATAAGCATGAGATATAATATCTGTGGTCATAAACAAAATTTTAAAATAGAATAAATATGTATAAACAAATATTCCAAAATATTTTTCCAATGTATGCTGGTAAAGATAAACCATGGATCTATATTTTCAAGAAGAACAGATAAAAACTTAGTCATAAAAACATGGACATTGAACATATAAAAGCTTCTCTTTGCAATATCACTAATGAAATGTTGCTTTATCCTAGGATTTATAAAGGCTGTAGAGAGGAAAGCAAAACCTGATCAATCTTTAGATATTTGGGGCTCTGAGACGTATCTGTTAAGTAGTAAATTGAAATAACCCATGTTCTACTCCAGCAAAAACACTTGGGAATGTCAAGGACCCATTCCTGTTATACCTAAGTGGGAAGATGAAAGAAAAATGAAATAATAAAATAAATGTATTCTGACTTTGATCTTAATGGATGATGATAACTGAATTTGATGATACAGGAATTCAAAGTCATAGGAACAGCATGAGGTTAAAAATCAGAAGATATTCAAAGCTTATGCAAAAATTTAAAAATATTTACTTTTTATAATCATCATGTTTGATTAATCTTGGTGTGGTAACCATATATTTCTTTAAAAAATCATAACTTTATAGTGTACTGATGTTGAAATACATGTACTAATTTATGAATAATAAATACACATTGTTTATTGAAAAAGAGAAGAAGGATGTTGTTGTTAATACTCATTGCAGATGGTTTTTGACAAAAAAATTGTCAAAATTTTTATTCTTCACTATTTATTTGTTTTTATAAAAAGTGTATATCTGCATTCAGGCCTTTCTAAATCATTTTGCAGAATAATATAGAACTACATGCAGAAAAGTCAGAGATTCTTATATATAAGAGATGAAACAGGAGAAATTTAGGATAACTGGTCAGAAGGAGCTTTAAAGTTTGGGTATAAGAAAAGTTTGTTTAGGGACAAATCATTGAGTGTATGCATTGCCTTATGAAGACAAGAGAATCAGAGAGAGGTAAATCTTATCAAATTTTAGATATTTGGAACTTTGAGATACATGGATGAAATGCTTAAAAGAAAATTCATACATTTGAAGAAGATATCTCAAATCATATATAACAGCACATACATTCACAATACATAAATAAAAAAAAAACTCTACTAGCATTAACAAATTGAAACATGACAAATATTTTTCAGTGGGATAATACATATGCTTGTCCAATTCAATGAAATAAAACAATGATGGCACCTTTATAATTTCAAATGCATTTTAATATGATTAGGTCCCACTGGTGAGCTGTTCATTGTACTCAGAGTTAGAATATTTTCCTGAACTTGGCATGTCTGATGGGATGCATAGATGAGAACATTGACTATGAGATTTTTCCCATTCTGCCTGAACTAGGGTTCTTTTTTCAGCATGGTTTTTCAACAGGGTGAGCTCTAACATTTCCAAATTCCCACTGGTGAGGCCACTAGGGTATAAGAGATAGTTATAAAGCAATGGTCACACACGTAACTCTGATTAAATTCATAGGGTCACAAAATAAAACTAAAATAAATGATATTTGGGAGGGAATTGGTTTTTTTTTGGGATTTTTGACAAGCTTGATATGGAGATGTGAGACATCTGATAAATTCCCTATTGTGAAATCTTGAAGGATTATTTTCTAAAACAAAAAACACCTTACTGAATATCTCAGAGATAATACATTTTTTCAATAAAAGAAAAAAAAATAGTTATGAAGAATTGATTGAAATTTGAAATCTTTAGACATTCTGTAAAATCACATTCCCAGCATTTGACCCGTATAATGCAGGTATCCTTTCTTCCATGAATTTTTACACTCTGTCCAAAGAAGCAATCTTCACCTTTGTGAACTTCATGGAATGGGTGTATTCACCAAAATTGTAGAATTCCGAAAGAAAGAATGAAAGCTTCACACACTCCTTTTAATTATTTCTTTATGTTCTTTTGTTTTCTTTTATGAAAGAATAAGAATGATGGAGGTTCCACTTTATAATCCAATTATATAAGATGATATACTTCCGTTTATTGAACTTTTCAAACCAAACGGATGACTCACTGACTTCTTCCGTTTATCAGTACTCATTGCTCTATTTCTTGGCTTGATGGTAAGGACTAGAATCAACAGAGGAAGCCATTGTGCACAGAAACTTAGCCATATGATCATTATGGTTTGCTTTGAGATTAGTTTATATTTCCAGAAAGATTGAAATCAATTGTTATATTAATATCATTATTATCTATACTTCTTTGTAAAAATATTTATTTGTCAATAGTCGATGTGTATATTTTTCATTAATGATATTATGGATTTCTTCATAATTCTAAAAGATTATGCTCATTTAACCAATACTTTCACTCAAAATCCCAAATATCTACTTTTTTGTAAACATTACCTCTCTTCCCCTGCGTCTTTGTTCGGTTTAAGACAATGTAATAACTAATTGGTTATTTCCATTAAAAAATTTCCTAAATCCAGTGTACATGATTCTTAAGTTTCATGGATGGTTTCTCATACATTTTCTACATTTTTTTTGTGATACATCCATAGGTCTATGATGCACCTGGATGCAGCTCTACTTTTCAAAGGTACATGACTAGAGGATTTTTTTAAATTACAGATGATACTTTTTTTTTAAATTTCTTTAATTTCATTTATACCCTGAGTACGATACATCCAGAAGGCAGGATCCCCTCCTTCCATTACTCGAAGCTCTTCCCCATCTCACCTCTCCCACAAATCCACCTATGAACCTCTTCCTGCTTTTCTTAAAAAAAAAGAAAATTAAAACATACCATTTAACAGGGCCATACGGCAGATAAAAGTGTCAGAAAACTACAATTTTAACTTGTAGGAGTACTTCAAGATTATGTAGCCTAACCACCTTAAAATGTATGTGGCGAATCTACCACAAATCCATGCAAGCTCCCAGAGAAAGGTTTCAGTCTAGGTGAGCCACAGTATGTCCTGGACAGTTGACTCCATGAGGCATGTCTCTTATTGCCTTTAACTTCTTAGTCCCAACAATGTGTCTCTGCTTTTTCACACCTTTTTTTGTAAATCCCACCCAGTGTGTGGCCATGGGACTCCCTAAATGCTCCCATCAGCTACAAGAGGAAGATTCTCTGATGAAGATTAGACTAGACACTCATCTATAAACAAAGCCAAACTTCATTATGAATCATCTACGGGATATCCAGAGTTTAATTACTGGCCATCCCTGCAGTGTCAATCATTTGTTACATCACTTGTTTTGAAGTTATGCCGCTCCATTGGCCCCGTACATCTTGAAGACAGAGCAAATTGTAAGTCGAAGCTTTTTTGGCTTAGTTGGTCTCCTTGTCCCACTACTGTAAGCCTTTCCTGGTTATAGAAAATGGCCAATACAGGATCTATTTTTCGCTATGGTCACCCTTGTGAATGGAAGGAAGTTTCTATAGTACTAGGTTTGAAGTGTACCGCCAAAATACCTCCCATTTCCAGTCTGTATTCCCTATATTCTCTGCCTCTAATCCTTTTCCCACAGGTGATACATTCCCAACCTTCCCCAATTTACCTGCAAACTTTGTTCTATATCCCCTTCTCAGAGAGATCCATATGTTTTACTGGGGCACTCCTTAAACGATACTGTAAAAATTATTTTGATCTCATGATTCTCAAAATCGTTTTGCATAAAATACCTATTGACAACTTCCTAGCTACATTTTGATAAATCAATGTATTTCGTTATTCCAAATTTAATATCTTCATTTTGATTCCATTACTTTGTCTAAAAATTTGAGATTTCTTAATCAAAAACTACGATTTACTCAGGATAAGATGAACTGATCATGAGAGTCTTAAAAGCAAATATTCATAATCTTCAGTTAAGTGAAAATTCACATCAGAAACCCCATCATCAGTGGTTCCCAGTATGATGTGGTTTTTGTTCAGTCCTAGGCAATTTGCCTCATCCATTCAATTTGAGGTCATATCAAAACAGCTCTTTAAATTTTTCCATTTTCCCTCTTTATTATTTGGTACGAATGCTAATTGGATATTTTCTGTCTTTGCTGAATATAAGCATATGAACTACCTAAATTCATAATTTCATTTTCTAAAACGTTTATGAAATACAAACTGAAATTGTCTCTTGATTGATTCTCTTGTGTCTCTATGTAATCACAAAATAATGCTAATATTACATCAGATTCTCCCAACATTGAAATAAAGTCTGTACTACACCTCTTCCTATGTTTGTTTTCAACAAAACAAAAATCAGTGTCTGTTAATTTCTTCCTCCTTTCCACATTTTTACATTTCATTTTATATATATCTAAATGGTGAGAAGTCAAAAGGACATATTTTCTTCATGTTTGTGGAGTACAATCAACCATAGTAACTATGTATATCAAGTTCACTGAATAAAAAGAAACAGAATATTGACACAATATAGTGTATCCAAGGACCCATTGCATTTAAACAGTCTCCTCTCGCTCTGGTGGCTCACCTGAGACTACAACCTGCACAGAAGTTAAGAAAAACCCATGAAGAAACTTCCAAGGCAAACAAAACTTAATATGTATGAGGAAGTAAAGGTATTTTTCTTTTTTTGACTTTTTTTCTGTTAGATTTTCAGTTTCCTCACATTACTCACTTATTCACACTGTGGATCTATTTCTTCTTGCTGCATTTTCTTTTCACAGTAGATAGACATTACACACAAAAGAGAGGTAGAGAAAAAATAAGAATGAGGTTTGGAGACACTCAATTAAACTAATTTTGAAAATTGCTGAAAAAATCATGAAATCGTTTACTAAAATATAATAATAAAGCACAACAAAGAGAACAATTACATAATTATTAATGAGAAGATTAAAAAGAATATTGGAATAAATTCCACTTTGTCCTGGATGTAAGTTTAAAGTCCAGAATTATGTTGTATTAGACAAAATATTCCAACTCAAATGTAAATACTAAATTATGTTCATTACATATCAGCCCTATTTTCATATATTTTACTTACATTAAAATATAATTAAACCGTACTCAGCCTTACTTTTCCTCCCTGCACATTCTCTGTTGTTTACCTAAATACTTTATGTCTAATTTATGACTTTATATTAAAATATTATTGTCATATATATATATATATATATATATATATATATATATATAATTATTCCATATTTGTTTACCTAAACATATTAATATGGGACATATTTTCTGTATCTTATTATGTATGAATTTTCAGCTGATATCTTGGTATTGGATCACCAATTAGGGAACTTATGTTTGGAAAAATTGTCCTTAGTTTCTGTCTGGTATTAGAAAACAATAAAATTTCCTTCTGCCATGATAGCATAGTCATTTTTGCTGTCATTTTCAGATCATTGTTATACAACATAATTTTATGTATATTTGTGGCAGCTTCCCTATTATTTCAGAAGAAAATATCTTTCAACACACTTCTTTGTCCACTACACTTAGTTTCCTTCACATACTTCTTGTGTATTGGTTGTATAGCCATTCCTACAGAGTTCTGCAATAAATATTTCCACTGGAACTGTGCATTCCATGACATATAGTTGTCTCCATTTGAACAAATTGTGATTTCCTGTGATGGTATCTGTTCCAAGGGGAAGTCTCTTCAATCAGGGTGTAGTGCTACAGTTATTTATTAGTGTAAGGGAATTTTGAATATAGTTTTAAATTATGTTGTTCTAGGGAATGATGGGTAGGGATTCTATGATTCATGACGAGAGTAATTATGTTTGGTTTACTAGGTTTCCTTCTTGCATTACTTACCTCTTTTTGGATAGGCCTTAAGCCCTGTTATCCAGATGTTGGTTATTGCTAGTATATGAAGGCCTCTATTGCACCTCTCTTTATTTGACTATGCTGACAATTGTCATTCCAGTTTTAAGTCATATTTGACCATGAATACTGGGATATTTTTCTTGTTTTTTTTTCTGTACCTGAGACACAAGTCACATTTTAGCCTATATTAGCAGAAATCTCACTATGGTGGCTAGGTTTACCTTCAATATGTAAAAGTCAAATGGTCACTGCTTCCTGGTACTAGGATTTTAGGTGTACATCATCACTCTTTGCTGAAATCTTTAAGTTATCATTTATACTGTGATTTAAAATTTAGTTTTTCAGTGAAACTGCCTTATTTGGTAGATTGGAAAGTCAAAACACATTTCATTTCCCAACTGTGGTGCTCAGCTTGGTGTAGTGATAAGTCTTTTGTCTTCTTCATTTCATGCTTCTTCCTTATCTTTGATTTCTGTCATTTCTATGAGGTGTTGAGCTGACTTTATTGAAGACAATAAATGCCCTACAATAAAGTAGTAATAGAAGCCTATGAGTTCTCTGGTTTTTAACTTTCAATACAATCCTATTCACATGTTCCATCTTATAATCCTTGAATTAAATGAACATTAATTCCTAAACAACAGTAAAGACTATATATATATATATATATATATATATATATATATATATATATATATATATTCTCATCAAATATTTTAATTTCAAATCAAAATTTATTTAAATATATATATGTCATCTTTGATTAATATATCACCTAGCTGTCATATTTGTCTCTATGTCACAATCAAGTATTAGTGTACATGAAGATTCTTGTTTATTCTCATCTTTTTTAATGTGGTTTCTTAATGTATAAAGTGGGCTATGAGGGGGCAGGAACAGATGAAAAATAAGGAGAGAGGTGAATAAAAGGTAGATATGAATAAAAATCAACAGAAAAGCAGAAACAAGATATTTTGGAGTTGAAAAGGGGATAAGCAAGAAATAAATGTGTGTAAAGTGAGGAGACTAAGAAAGAGGACCAAAAAGAACAAAGACTAATCATGGGGAGGTATCAGATTGCCACATGAAATGTATTTTTTTGTATCATAACATGAAATAAAAACAATTAAAAGTTAAGAGGGTAAAATATAATAGAAGTGTGCTGGATGAGGTAGAGGAAAAGCAAAGGTCAGCATGATCAGTGAAAGTAAGGAGACAGAAAGTTAGGCAGTAAGATAAATTTATCAAGATCATAGTGAAGAGCTGCCTGTGGGTCTGATTTACTAAAACTAGGTTTGTCAATTTTAGATAAAAGTATATATACTCAAAATATTCTCAAGGCAGTGTTAATGAGGCAACTAGAATGAAGGCTTAGCGTTAGAATATACAGTTCAAAACATTAAGTCAAAGAAGCAAGATATATTTGGGTTTATTGGGCTTAAAAGGAAGTTTGTTATTCTTTGGATACAGCTGCTTTAGCTATGTTTAAAAATACCGAAAAAAGTTTGTCAATTTCTTTCTGTAAAGGAGAAAATGGGTTGTTTCTTTCATTCAGGAAAATTATGAAAGTGGCATCATGACATCTCACCTTCAGGTTTTCCTGTGTATGGAATATCTTATAGAAGATTATTGTTAGTCATGTATAAAATAATTATTTTGTGCAAAGTTGGGTGAGTGTTTGCCTAGGTCTTGGTGTTTTGTATTTTCTGTAGGTTTTGGATTTCTATTGACCATATTTTATTTCTTATTATCTGCACTTGGGTTGTTCTGAATCAACAAAACAACTGAGCTCTGATAGTTGAGGTTCTACTATTGAGTACGGCATTGGCCATGAGAGTGGTTCCCTCTTCTGAGGTCTGGAAAGGTTTCTCCATATGAATATGTTTCCTTATTATTCTTTGCTGAGCAGCCACAGCAAGTATACTATAATAATAAATATTATCCTTTTCTTATGAAACAGGGTGTATTTTAACTGTGGAAATCTCATAAATATTTGCTTCCAAAAAATGAGTGAAAGGACTTTACACCATATGTGATATTACAAATATTAATGACAGACTTCTGTTCACAGCTGCAGATGACTCAACATAATGTATTTTATCCCATTCACGTAATATAAATTTTTATTTGCAGTCTCATAGGTTACACAAATATCAAAACTAATTGTATCATCATTGTCTCCATGGACTCAATTCATAAATATAATTTTTGAAGACCTTTTTTGTCAAAATATTATTTTTTCTTTCCTATCCCTTTTATCTTCACAATAAAAAGCCTTTCCTAGGAGGTTCAGGTGGAAGAATAATTATCTCTACATACAGTCATTTGTAATGGCTCTAATGGCCATTTCTAAGGCTTCAATTGATCCCTCTTCCATTTGGGGAAAGGGAAACTAAGGCCATCTTGTAAGGGCATCTCTCCCTGCTACAAGAAACTGTGTATACAGAACCATATTCTTCTCAGTTCATGTAGCAGATTGCTAATGCCTTCTCCAGACAGCTCTGCCCCCACGATAACAAACATAAATGATATTGAGTTAATATTGTATTGACTGTCTACTATAGCCTTTTGTCTGCTTACTCTCTATGTACTGGGATACAATTAGGTTCATTTCTGGGAAGGTATTGGGACTTCTAAACAGTCTCTGTGATTTCATGAGTGTCTATCTGGCTATCATAAAAAGGCCTCTTTCCTTATTATCCTCCACCCCAGCTGTCCCTTAATTTTATAATGTAAAGTAATGTTTGAGTAAAATTAAAAAAGTCTCATATATTGGAATTAATGTGTTGCATTAATATTTTGTACTATGTTATTTAATTCATGATTTACTTTAATATATTAACTACATAAAAAGCCCATTTTATGGTATACAATAGGGAGATGGTACATGAACGCATTTAATATTGGTTTGTTTTAAGGACGAACTTGGCAATTTGTGGGTGGAAGTAAAACAAGAAATGTGTTCTGGCATGCTGTCTTTCACATGTCTTTGTATATGAAAACTGAGAATGGACAATAGATCAAGTCTTAAAAAATGTCTGTAAAAATAGTTAATGTATATATAGGAAAAGTTCTTAGACTTCCTAGAGCTAATTAATACCATAGCCATTATGTGCTAAAAAGTAAAATATTAATTCTGCATAGAACTGCATGAATGGGGGAATGTTTAAAGAAGAAATGAAAGAGATTTGTAGAATGACTGTGAGAATGTGAAAAACAGAAAAACTTGAGTGGAATGCTGTGGAAAGTTAATTTAACTCATTTTGCCTAAGTCAATTTAACCTTCATAGTATGTGCAAAAACAGGATGGGAAAATCATGAGGATACTGAGATATATTACTTGACACTAGGAATGAAAAGGAATGGTAAAGCAAAGGATAAATAAAATAATAGAACCATAAGGAAAATATTCAAAAATACATTAAAGAATAACATAATGACATAAAAAATTGAGAATAAGAAGACAGTTTTACTACAATATGTGTGCAGTATATAACCAGATTATTTACAGAGTAATCTTACAGTAAATGAGAATAAAGAGAAACCTTGAAGATAAAAATCCACTATCCTCATTGAATGGTTGTGAGAAAGTGGGAAATGGCATCAGGTGGTTTTTCTCTGAGTGTTGTAGAAGAGAATATATGTAAACAAAATCAAATATGTTGACCATCTGAGAAAACTCTGCAATATCTGAGATAAAAATCTTTGAAGTGTTGTGTTAACATATTTGCAAAGCAGTTCAGATATATAAATGATATTTGACTAACTTATTGTGAAATCAGCATATTAATCATGGATTATAAAACAATTTACAACAATTGTAAGACAACAGCAGAAGTGAATTGAAGACAATTCATGACTGATGTACGTCTAATTGCAGTTTATTTTGAAGAGAAATTAAAAATATTCAAAGAGACATGGAGATTCTCAGAGATATTTTTACTTAAAAAGGATACTTAGTTTTCACAAGGTTATTTACAAAAAGGTCCTGCCTGCTAGATCCTAGTGTTTCCTGCTTGCCAACAAAGAGCTTTGTGTATTAGAGTGGTATGAGAACTGGAAAAAGCAAAAAAGGAATTCTAATGAAGCCAACGAAAAGGATATGTGGTAAGATTATTGTTAATCTGGGGTTTTAAGGAAAGAAGGAAGCAAAATTCAATGTTTGTGAGCCTCTTAAAATTTTGCAATGGATTAATTTTCAAGGAGAGGAATAAAAATAATAATTTAAAATGCATAGGAAAGATGAAACCTGTCTTTAACATGGATATTATGTAGATTGTTTGGTGTTAATCGGAACCAACTAAGGGAGTCCTGATACGTAGGAGATGTGAAAGATTTTGGCAGATCTTAGATAAATAACAAGGTATTAATAGAAACCATAAAATTGAGTAACCATTGAGTAATAATTACATGAATGAAAGAGAAAACAGAGTGAGATTGATAAAGAGAATGAGAAAGAGAAAGACACAGAAAGACAGACATGAGACAGAGAGATACACAGACAGACAGAGACAGAACTACAGACACACTGCAAGAACCTTTTCCAAATCACAGAAAACTAATATGGGGATGCAGTGTTTTATATTATTTCATATATATATGTCAGTTATAAAGTAAAACAATAGTAACCTTGTGAATATTGAAGAACTCACAAAAATTTTACACAAAATCATTATAAAACAAGTTTGACTGAAGTAGCAGTATATAAGAAAATGTTTATATTTAATTACAGGCTAAGAAATTATGACCTAAAGGTTTCCTGTATTCACTTCTCCCTTAAAACCAAATTTTTGTCAACGACATATGGGTTACATTCATTTCAAACGTACACATTGCTAGAAGAAGTTCAATATTGGCTGTAAACACATACAAATTCTTTTAAATTCATAGAGCCATAATAGGGAAAATGTACTGAACAAGTTCCTGTACACTTGGACAAATGTGAGGACAAAAAAACTTGATTTGATGCACTCTTTATTCACAAGTTTAGGGGATCCTTATCTCCCATCTATAAGACAACAAAAGCCCCACAGATGCCAGAAGATAAAGAAGTAAATTATTTTTATAGAAACATTTTGGATGAAAGTGTTATCTGTAAGAGTATGTCATGTCTGTTTTTATTCATAGTTTTCTTTTTTGGTAATTGAAATCATATATGAAAAAGTACTGAGGCTCTGTTAGTAGAAGAAAACAAGCACTTTGTACTTTGCCCTTTGACTGCTGAACCAGTGCCAAAGAGTGTTTGGGTGGAGAAGGCAATTGTTTAATTTCTACTTCATACGCAGTTGTTTATAAAATATTTTGAGAATGCTAACCAGTGAGGATTTCAAACTAAAATAGCAACAACAACAACAACAAACAACAAAAACAATAATAACTAACGATTCCCAAGGGCATCAAATTAATTTGGAATTAAAACTTTTCAAATAGAGTAAAAGGAAAGGTCAAAATGTGACACTTTGGAATTTCTAACATTAGAGAAATAAGAAAATCTTACTCGTAATTATTAATTTGAACATCTTTCTGATTGTATCTGCAATCCACTGATGCCTTGTTCTGTATTAATATATCTGTATAATGTAAGTAAATATTGAATACGGAAAAATGATTTTTTTTCCAAAAAGCAAACAAAGGAATAAAATTATTTGCTAATTTGTTTAATAAATTGGTTTAAATATATGTCACAGGACATAATATAATAACTGAGTTGAAAGTGCCATAGAGATCTGGAAATTATACTGATGAATGGAAAAGTAAATTGAAATAATCCTCAGTATTACTACAGTCACATATTTGACAGAAGAGTGTCGTCCATCTTGAATATATATTTTCTGCCTTTATCTGTATGCTGTAAATTCCAGTAGATTTTGCATATTTTTCTGTTTGGTATTTCAAATATGTGAATTATCAGGCTTGAAGTAACATATACTTGAGAGAAACATTGTATGGTTAATTGCAAGATGAGTTACTCATAACAATGGACACCATAGGCAAAATAATCTGCATCGTGGTGTGATAGTTGCAGTCATTTGATAGTATCTAATCAGTGGTAATCTTCCCAGAAATCACATGTGTTAGAAATATACTAATGTGTTATACATTTTTAAATACTCATCGCCTTATTAAAGGAGTTAATGAAAGGTTTCTTTCAATCTTAGAAACAGAATATAAGAGCCATTAAATTAATTTAATTAATTAAATTAATTAATTAATTAATTGATTTCAGATGCCTTCAGTCTCATGATCCAATAAATACAGGAGAGGCCACTCAATTTGAGAAAAAATATTGATAGAAGCCATAAAGCTTTTAGTTATAATTTTCCTTGCATGCTCTCAGAAATTGACCTATAGACATTTTAGGAAATCTAAACTTTGGAGTAAAAGATTTGAATTTGCTTCACTGTGTACTCAACAGTGTCTTTAAATTGATTTTTCTGGAAGATACCAAAATGTGCATGATAAGGAACATAATAACCACAGTCAAAGAGTCATTGGAGTCTTAGAAAACTTTTGTTGGCTAACGTATTACAGAATCATAAATGAAACTCAAATTACAATTGCATTTCATGGTAAGTTTTGAGTACTCATATTTTATTAGGTTGAAAATGAAAAAACAAATTGCTAAATCTTCTGAAAAGTATATTTAAATTATATTGTTTCCAAATAGGCTTATACTAGACTGATAAGAGTTCATTTTTATATATTATAAAGGATTTCCTATAAATTCTAGCTAAAAAGTGATATAGCCCTAACAATCATACCCAAGAAATTTCAAATGAGACCTATCCTTTAAAACATAAGGTTTTTAGTGAGATTTTTCACGAGTTTAACTTAACAACACAACAACATTAGTTCTACAAAACACCTGAAACTTTAATATTTTTAAACCAAATTTTGTGTATCGGTGTGTGACATACTACCCTGTCATTCATGCTTGTTTTGAAAATATGACTTGTGAAAAATGTAGATATTTTCTCAGGAAATAGTACCTTTTTTCTCCCTGAAATCTGTGTTTCAGTCTATAATACGTTCTTTATTCCCCATATGTGAACTATAGGTTTCATTGTTTGAATTTTCTAGGAAAGAATCTAACATACAATGGTTCAATGTGGCTTTTCAAGTCCTTAAGTTTACCTGTTCTCAAATGGAACTCATAAAGTGTAGAAAAGCGTTCCATTAAACTCAAATATACTTCAAATTCTTGGTAAATTCAGTTTGTCCAGACCCAAATACTTGTCTCTCCATTAAAAAAAAAGACTGTTCGAATCTATCTTCGTATCTTCTCTAGTTATTGATTTCTTTAATCTTTGCAATAATCCATCTGCTGTCTCAAGACATTGAATAATCCCCATTTCATGACACTTATATAATTACTCATTACTCATAAAATCGCCTCTCTAAGTACATAAATATTTAGGAAGATCATGTGAGCATAATTAGTCTAGATATGTATTATTACAATATTGGTACATTGAGATATTGAAAACAAAAGGTTTATAATTTGATCTTGACTAAACACATGTGAGGAAACATACCTGACATAGAATGGAAAAGCAACATGGGCCGAAAGCTCATTGGTAAAATTCAAGAGACGAGAGAAAGAGAATGGCACTCTGTGTCCTCAAGTGTCTTCACAGGAGACTGAGAAGAAAATTTTTATAATACAGACAGGTCATATAAGAGCAGGGCTATTTTAGCTTGCTTTGGAATTACCATTTATTCAGGAGAAGAACATTCCTGATGGATCTGCTTGTTTCTATGTGAACACTATTATTTATGCCACTTGTTAAAGAAAATACTGTTCAAAAAAGAGTGAAATTTAAAAAAGGAAAAGATGCTTATATTGTCCAAAATCCTTTTTTTGCTTATAGTAAAGGAAGAAAAAGAGGTGGTAAAAGTTGGGAAAGTCACAGAATGTAAAAATAAGGAATTTTTTTCATTAAAAGTAATGTAAGGACAGAGACAATCCTGATTTTTCAAGATGATAGTGCTTTTGTATATATTCACAATATAACCACTGAAGGTGATGAAGAGAATACTTGAAAGACAAAAGTCAAATGTCCTCATTGATTGGCAGAGAGAATGTGGGAAATGGATGCAGTTGGGTATTGTATGAGTGATGTGGAAGAGAAGAAATGTAAAAATGTAAATTTTGTTTTTCTGAATAGAATTCTGCAGTATCTGATATTAAAATATTGCTGTCATTTGTTGATAAATTTTCATGACACTTTAGATATATGAATGATATTTTGTTACAATATTATGATAAATGCATATCAATCATGGGTAGGAAGGCAATACAGGAGATAAAGATATTCTTTGAACAAGTGAACTAAGAAGAAATCATGTCAGATATCCTACTACATACAATGTATTTAGAAGAGAGATTTAAAAATCCTAAAGAGACATGGATATTCTCAGAGGTATTTTATTCCTGAAAGAGTCCATGAAGTTGCTATGAACCATGTACATGACATCATCTAGATGATTCAGATGAATATATTGTAAGTTTTGCAGGTAGGAGCCAATGGCTTTTGTGGGCACTTTGTGCTTACAGTTCATGAGAGAAAGAGATACATTTGAAATTTGCAATTATGTCAGTTCCTTTCATTTATGATGAGATATATTTACTCTGATGAAGTTACATAATCCACATTATGATGCCATGTCCTTCCAATTATCAGGTAACTTGTTTCCAATTATGATGTCACATTCTTCCATTGATAGGGTGGTATAATATCCCAATTAAGCTATCAGTTCCTTCCAAATATAATGTTTTATTATTCTCATTATGGTGTCATATATTTACGTTATTTATTGCACATCATATTATGATAGTGTCACATAATACTAATTATGTTGGCATGTTTCTTCAATTATCACATTCTTTCTAACTATGGTATCACATATGTAATTTAATAGTGTCATATTATCCCAATTATGCTCGCACATCCTTACATTGATTGTTGCACTTCATCTCAATTATGATGCCAGTTCATTCCACATCCTTATATATGTATGTCATATATTTACAATTTTGATGTCACATCATCACAATTATGTCTGCTTCTTTGAAATATAATCACACTGATGATATCAAATCACCTTAATTATGATGTCAATACCTTACAAATATAGCATGTCCTTCTTGTGATGTCATATATATACACATTGACGCTGCATAATTCAAATATGATGTGAAATCCTTCTTATGATGATGTACTTTTCTTGCAATTGTGATGTTACATACTTATATAGATGCGGATATACCATCTCAATTATGATGTAAGTTCCAATCCAATTATCTTGTCATGTGCTAAGATGTCATATATTTAAATTATTAACATATCATCTAATGTCAGTTTCTTCAATTTATGATGTCATTTATCGACACTGATAATCTCTCATAAACCTATGTTGATGTCAGTTATTTTCAAATGTCATACATTTACATTGTTTATGTCACAGTATCATTTATGAGGTCAGTTTCTTCTGATTATGATGAACATTGTCGATGGTACATAATCCAAATTAAGTGACATCCTTCAAATTATATTTCCTATCAATTATGATGTCACATCCTCAGGTTTACGGTTACACATCACTCCTACTATGATGTCAGTTGCATCCATTCATGCTGTGATAACCTTCTTGCTAGGATATGATTTATTTACAGTGTTGATGTCACATCATCACAATTATGATGTCATTTCTTCTAACTATGATGGCATATATTCAAATTAGTGATGATGTCACATAATACACATTATCATGTCATATACTTCCAATCATCAGGGGATTTTATTCCAATTATGATGACAAATCCTGACATTTGTTGTGTCACAGCAACCCACTCATGATGTCACTTCCTTTCAATTATGCTGTTGTATCCTTCTGTGGTGATGCCAAATGTAGTCAGGGCTCTGTTTCACAAAGTTCCAGTGCTAGTATGACCTTGATTAACCCTTCACTGTCCTTGATAGAAATTCACTAACACCTCCCACTGATATTCTTAACTGTCAAAGGCCACTCACCGAAAGATAGAGTTGGATTAATGTAACAAATGCTGGTGTTAATAAAAATGAAACTAATGGCAGTACTTTGGGAAATACAAATATGCATAAATTTGAGTCTTCCATAGAGTCTAGGACTGAGATATACATTTAGATTATTAGTAAATGATATTAGTAAGCATAAAACAGGAGGTGGAAGAAGAATTATTAAAGAAGAAACAAACTAGAGAAATTCTAGAAGCTGATGAGCTGTAGCTGGATCATCAGGTTTTCATGTCCAGCTTCAGAAATAAGCAATTATATGTACATGGAGAGAGATCATGTAGTTAATGATAAGCCTTGGTATGTTCCTGAAAATAAAGTAAGCAGTTCTAGGAGTCCGATTGTTCTTTCAATCTTTACAGGACTGCAATAAAGATAGGGATTGTATTGAAACAAGAGTTCATGACAGAGTCACAGAAAAGGACATTTTAGTTCAACAAACTGCTTGTCCTCCTGACCAAACATGTCAAATCAGGACTTTTCCAATAATATGGAAAGACAAACAGCAGACTTCTTTCGTTTTTAAGAATCACAGGAACAGATGGTGGTCTTATGTTAAACAGAACAGAGAAAGGAAAGAAGAATTTAACAAGGGTCAAAAGTGACTTTTGTTAAAAAGATATGTTTGATGTAACAGACATTATACTCCATTAACTCTATGTTTAAGTTAAACAAATAGCATCATCCTCTCTAGTATTTCTTTAACCACAAGGCTTTATGACACCAGTTTTAAGGAGAAAGATGAGTTAAAAGAAAACTGATTTTATCATGTTAGCTTTTAGTTTTGACAAAATTTGGTATTTGCCTGCTTTGTTGATTTTAATATACTTATGTAATCAAGGAAGACTTTACAAAAATCACTGCCAAAAGGTATGTAATCTCTGATCAATGTCTTAAAGGAAATGATTTTATGCATAAATAAAGCCTTTGAGAATCACAAATTTTCAGAATAGGTCAAGCCATACTGAGATGTGCTTTTTCTCTATCAGTCTCTTATAAAAAAATTGAATTTTGTCCTGCATCTGATTCTTCCCTCACCACTCTTTCATCCATCCACTTTAAGCTCTGTCCTCACCAAGGCTGGACCACAGCAGTTCTGAGTATGATACCATATACAGACAATGTTAATCTGACAGCATCATGATTATGATGAAAGTTGCTTCCAAGTATAATGCCATACCCTCCTTATTACAATGATGATGTCACAAAATCCACAAAAAGAAGTCATTTCTTGGCAAATATCACATCATTTCCTTCCAATTATGAAAATATGTCACATCCTCAAGGTGTAATTGATCGTGTCATTTCCTTCCATTTTTGCAGAAATATCTTCATTATTTTGATTTCCTTTCTTTATATTGTTGAAGTCACATCACAGTTGTGATGTCATTTTTTTACAATTGTGATGACAAATGTTTACATTCATGATGTCATGAAATCCACATTTCTTATTATGGTGCAATATATTTACATTGTCGACCTCATGTCATCACGATTATACTGTCCGTTTCATCCAATCATTATTACATATTCTGACATTGATGTTTACACATTCCTCTAATTATGATGTCAATTCCTTTTCATTATGATATCACATATTCACGTGGATGACATCACATTGTTACTATTTTGTCAGTTTCTTTCCAAAAGATTTCATTTGGTAACACTGGTGATGTCATATAATCCCAATTTTGATGGCATATTCTTCCAATTCTCTAATCATTGTCTTCCAATTTTGATATCACATACTTAAATTGACAGTGTCAAACCATCCCAAATATTATGTAAACTTCTCCCAATTATGATGTCATCTCCAAACAGTGAAGTATATTTACATTTTTATCTCACTCCATCACAATTATTATGCCAGTTTTTTCTAATTATGATGACATATATTTTACATTGATGATGATGTCATATTGTCCACATTAAGATGTTCTATACTTCAATCACATTTTTCTTCTAATTGTGATGACACAGGCCTAGGTTTTCAGTGTCACATCATCAAAATTGTATCACATATTTGCGTTGTTGATGTCACAGAAGACTGCAGTGATCAACAATGGCTCAAGATCTTCACTCTCCAAGGACATAAGAACAAACATATTATGAAATATAGAGTGTAACGGTATGTTGATATGTGAGTTCACCTAGGACATCAAAGTGGCATAATGATAGATGAAATCCCTGCCAGACTTTAGCTGAGGGAACCACTGTCATGGCAAGCACCATGATGAACAGGGAACTTGAATTTCACTGCTCAGGTGTTTTTACTGATATAGAATTCTTCAGGTGTTCTATTGATTGCACATGCAGAGCATGAACAAACAAACGTCCCCCACACAAATCCAACAATTGAAGACACTACAAAACACAAAGAACTAGGCTGCCCTTCACCCAAGAGTGCACAAAATTATTGTAAACATAACTAAAAATGCACTTCCACAACTATAGAGAAATATAAACTATACTTGAGTATAAAATATACAAGCAAAACAAAAACAACAGGAAAACTACAAAGCTACAGCATCTCAACTGCTCCCTGACTGTTGGCTGTATGACAGGTAATCATAAGAAATCTTCTGGGGTTGTCAAGAAATCATTATTATTTCAAAGAAAGTCACAATTTATCAGTGGTGCTTGGGTGTCTCTGATTCATTTACCTGCACTTGAGATACTTTACCTCCTAATGTTTTGACTCTTCCAGCCTTGATGTGAGTGTTTGTGCCTAGTCTTATTTCATATTATTATACTGTATTCTGTTGATATTCTTGTGAGACCTGTTCTTTTCTGATGGGCTATAGAAGACCAGTGCATCTGTGAGGGCAGAGGGCATGGATGGGAAGAAGGATAAAAAACCCTGATGTCATGATGTATTATTGCATGAGAGAAGAATACAGTAAAAAAACAAAAATGCTGAGAAGATGTCATATTAGAGATAAACATATACCTCATCAACAAGGCACAGTTTAAGAAATGAATTCAAAATCTGGTAAAGAAAGGTACCCTGTGTAGAACTTACTGCATTGAGGATACTTGTGAAGCACAAGGTTTTCATTCCATACTGTCAATTCATAGGAAAGAAGAATTTCTCAACCAAAATTATTTGATCAACTTATACACAACTGTAACCTTTGCCAGGTGGCATTACTACCTTTAGTTCAAGTGCCAGATGTGAAACCAAGCTTTCAAGACTTCAGCAATGGCTTGATTTAAACCAACATATGCTGAAATGAAAGGTTGCAGCAGACACTGACGTTGAGTAAAACAAAACAAAAACAAAAAACAAACCCAAGAACCACAGCATCTCATCTGCTACATTCCTGTTGGCTCTTTAACAGGGGATAATGAGAATCTCATTGGTGTCATGACTAAACCATTGTGATTTTATACATAGTAACAAGATAGTAAACTTTCTAGCACTACACAGTTCCCACTCAGTCATGATACTTTACTATAAACTTATTTACCTTTTCAAAAATCACAAGTCTATCTCTGAGTTCTAACTCCTTTTTACTTCTCTTACCAACACTTTAGGTAAAAATGGGTGCTGTAAAGCACACAAGTGAATGAAGGTATTACATTGCCAGTCTAGTAGATTCATAGATCCTTAGACATACTTCAGATACTCATGCTTTTCATATCACTAGACTGGAGATGAACAGCAATCTGTGTTCTGCCTTCAGCTCCTTCCAACACAAAAGGACACATGATCTCTTTAATATGTTCTTTTGAATAGCAGAACCAAAACCCAGTGGAAAGATGCAAAGTACATAGGTTTACAAATATCTCTTCCAGAACAAACATACCAACACTGAGATACACACACACACACATACACATACACACAACACACACAAGATTCCTAAGATGGCATACATGCTGACAAATCTCCATATTTCTATTGATTCACTAGCACAGGTACCAACAACAGACACTTATTTATGGATTTCTGGAAAATTGTAATTTTACCTTGGAAAAAGCGTTCCATAAGCAAACACGAAGTCCTCGACAATCTACGGAATAAACTGCAAAAGCTGCTTCCTTACTATTGATATCTTTGGAAATGACCAGAGAAGAAGACAACACCGTTGTTTCCTTCTAGACATTCTTCCCACCATCACCCTCTTCTGTACAACCAGAAACCAGGACCTATCATACTGCTGAACACTGCTGAATTGTATGCATTTTGGCATGCTATGAATTCTCACCAGGAGCAGGCTATGTATTTCAATTGACTGATGCGCTGCTGTTCACACAGATGCCAGTGTATTTCAGTCAATATGCTAGACACAAGAATATACCATTGTACTGTCTATAAAAAATACTTAGCTCTGTGATCCGTTCATTATAACCTTTATTTTTCTGAGCCTCTGTTGATGGTTGTGATTGCATGCGGCACACATCAAAGATCAATCATTGTTCCTTTTTTTAAAAAAGAAGGGGACAGGTAATAAATGTGCTATCCTAACAAATTACATACATAACAACATTTACCAGGCTTTCTGTACATTTTGAGGCTTGGCTTCCATTCTAGGGACAGTAAACAGTATGTATGCTTAATCACTACTTCATGAGAATTAAAACAACTATCCCCTACCAATGATTACAATTAGCCAATGATTTTATATGCTCAGTCACAAGAATGGGCAATTATACTAATGAGAATACATGCTTCTGAACATTGAATAACCAGTGTCAACACGGGCTCCTCTTCAGAATTGTGATTTCATGGAGATTCTTCCATAGAACAATCTTTCTTTTTGAAGCGTTAAGGTCGCAAGAAGGAGAGGAGCTGAACTTCATCTACAACAGACAGAATATTCTCCCTGACCTCTGAACAAACCCAGGCTTGCATTCCACTCAGGGGAGGCACACATTATGGGTGATCTTAGGCTAATTTGTGAGTTTTTTAAGCCCAGGCCCTACCATGGTTTACAATAAAATCCTATGATACTCATTATTCTACTGTAATCAGGGAGCAATTTGCTAAAAAGAATGAACATTAGACATGAAAATATGCTAGTTCAAAGCACTTCTCAACCTGGATCCTAGTAGTCATTCTGGGGAACTTGAAGGTAGAGTTAAGCAACACCAGATTTAAACTGATTCAACTATTCCAGGAGTCATGTTTTCTACATAAGCCACACAAGCAATGAAACCTGAAAAAAGCAAACTCTTTCTCTTTCATTGATTTGTAATATCCTTTGATCATTATATGAAGGGTTCCGGTTCTATAATTTTCACCATGAATAATCACACAACATTTAGCTTTTTGATGATACAAATCTTTTAGCTGTAAAAGATTCCTAGTCTGCAAATCAATCTACAGTACTCCCAACTCCTTATAATAACAATGGATTTGAGGTTTTTCTTTCAAAAATATTGTCTGATAGGTAGTTGGACTAAGAGTAACCATACAGCTCTTCTAATGGAAGACATTTAAAATTAAAAAGAAAAATAAGAAGGGAAGAATAAAACAAAATGAAAGATGAAGAAATAAATCTAATTAGGAATGAAAAATAAAGATAAAATAATAAAATAATAAGAATATATAAAATATAAATGTAATAAATAATATTTATTTACTAAATAAGTGTATAAAATAAATGAATATATAAAATATAAATATAAGTAATAAAAATAAATAAATAAATAAAATATGAAAAAAATAACATAATAAAGGTAAAAATAGGACATGATAAGGAGGCATGGATATAGAAAAGAAGAATTAGGGATGAATGGATGAGTTGAAAGTAGGACAGATGATTAGGATTGTTGTATTATGTAGATAGTGGGGTATATGCCAAGAAATGTGCTATGAGTGTGAATAGAGAACAGAGAAGGAAGCTTGGGACAGTGATTGGGGTTGTGTTAAATTTGGATCTCTCATTTTTTCTGCTAGGAAAACAAGAAAGGGCCTAGTAAGTTCCTTTTTGCCTAGCCCCGTATGCAGTCCTGGGTGAGTACTGTTATGCATCCCTGCTAAATATGGCCACAATGGGCCCCTTGAACTGTCTTTTTATCTTTGCTAGAACAAGAAATCTAGAACTCTGCATGACTCAGGAGATTGAACTGGTCACTAGAGTCACAATACCTCCAATTCCAAAAGCTATAAGGGACCAGTGTCATGTTCTGAATGAAGTAGACCACCCTCGATGCAAGGCCTGAAATGAAATCCAAAGGAAAGAAAGCAGTGGGTGTATCACCAATATGATTCTGATTCAGGGCAGTATTTCACCTGCAACATCATATGCTTTTAACCTAGGTCCATTTAATGTGCCCTCTGTAGAGACAATTTTCCCACTTTTCTGCCTATTCAAAGACTCCAATGTGGAAAGACACTCACTTTTTTAGGCAATGCTGGAAAATGATATTATCCTCATGTTGAGTAAGTGGAATGGACTAAGGGTTGAAGACCGT
This sequence comes from Cricetomys ansorgei, assembly GCA_026225945.1. Lineage (NCBI taxonomy): Eukaryota > Metazoa > Chordata > Mammalia > Rodentia > Nesomyidae > Cricetomys > Cricetomys ansorgei. Next base: position 478,252 of record JAMJFZ010001255.1, on the reverse strand, counting down.
ACAGGATTCTCATTTCCAATGAATATAGACACTTTCAGGTAAAATGTCTCCACCTCAATGAGAGAACCCATTTGAAAACATAACTTGAATTCCCTTATTAGCTGGATGAACCTGAAGATGTCTGAAGAACAAATCATTGACACTGGAACCAAAGACAGAGTAGACATCCCAGAATGAAATTGCAAAATACTGATTTGTACATGATATAGGACTTTCGGCCGTCATCATGGACCCATGTTTAACTGTCAAAGTATTTCATGGAATTTCCATACACCTTTAACTGATTAATATAAGATCCCATGCTACTCATTCTTCTACTTGCAAATAAGGAGTACCTTTACAAGGAGGGAAGAATGACATACCAAGGGGGAAAAAAGACACCTGGAAGGCTTTCTCAAATGTGATCACTTCATTCTTCCTGGGAATCTTGACCAACGTGGAGTGAAGTGACCCCAGACTAAAAATGGGTCAGCTAGCCCAAGAAGCATTTTTCCTAGATAAGCCACATAAGTAGGGTAGGTGGACACAAGAAACTATTCAGATTCACTGAATTTAAGCTCCATTGTTTACCTTCAGAGAGATCTCTGCTTCTCCTCATTTTCACCATGAAGAAAGTCTTAAATGTCTGCTTACTAAACCTAGCTATGCCAGATGCCTAATCTACAGTCCAAGGCATAATGCTCACAAAACCTTGTATTAGTTATGGTTTCTTGCCTAACCATTATCCGAAACATAATTGGTTCATGATACAGGTATCCTAAGAGAGGACATTTAAAACAAATAAAAATAAAGAAAGCAAAGAGAAAAAAGTAATAAAGAAAGAAAGAAGCAATAAGAAACTAAACAGTGGCAGAAAAGAACATGAGTAAGAAAAGAACAAAGGATAAATGATGGGAAGCAGATAGTCATCTATGTTGGAAAGAAAGCAGGCTGAATAGTAAGAAAAACAGGTAATTGGGAAGGTTTTACTTATGTAGTTAGTGGGGAATATTCTCCTCTATAGAGTTAACTTTAGGTGAAAGGAAATAATGAGAAAAGAAGAAATGAATGAGAAATGTAGTGAATGCAAGTGTTTTATTAAGATCAAAAAAGGGTGGTTTACTCTAATAATAGTATATTCTGAAAAGTGATATAGAGTAATTTGTATTTCTCTTACCTAGGGAATGCTATTTCTTCCACTCCAACATTTCTTCCTTTCTGTAGACCTTTGTTTAGGACTGTGGTTTTCTGTTGTTACATTTTGCCTATCTATTGTTAGAATTTTCTAATTTCGGTTTATGTTGTCATTCATGTCAACTTTTGTTAGAGTGGATAGAAGAATCAAGGTATGTGGTAAGTTTTGGAGGGAATAAATAGAAGTGGAAAATATGATTATCTTAAAATCAAAAAATAAAAGCAAAAACAAATATTGAAGGGAAGAACTGTATGTTCCCACCTGGATGAGCTTCAGCCAAAATTAGCAGAACATGTAGTTTTCCATAACTGAGTTATGGGTGCCTGTGGAGAGCAGAGAAACCACTTTGGGACAATGACTGGGGCTGTGTGAATTTGAGATATCTGTTTTCTGCTAGAAAGTCAGGAATGGAGCACATCAACTCTCCTTCTTTCATAAGACCCAAAAGTTAGACTGTTGTATGAATACTGTTTTGCATCACTGCTAAGCCTTTTTTGTCTCTATGAGGTCAAGAATTCTAGAACACCACTTACTTGAGGAAACTGCACTTTTCACCAGGGTAACCAGACCTTGGGCAGAATGAGCAAATGGGGTGTCCTGGAGGAATCAAACTTCCCTTTAATTAAAAGTAAAGTAGTGTTTGCATTACCCTGACAATTCTCATTTGGGGTAGTATTTCACCTGGAATGTCATAACACATGCTGCTTATAACATAGGTCTACATACTGGTACCTTTGCATAACTGCTTACCATGAGAGTCCCATATGGCAAACCACTCACTATTTAAGGCAATTCTGCCAAGTGATGTTTTTCCCATCTTGGTAAATGGTCTTAGGGATGAAGATTGAACAGAATCTCATTTTCAAGGATCAGACATACTGTCTAGTAAAATGGTATATCAATCCTAATTTTTTACACATTATGAAAACTGAATGGAAAACCATTCTGAGGTGGATGAGGACACAGAACCCTGAGGTATAATGTCACTGACACTGGGCCAAAGTCAGAGCTAAGATGGCCCCAGCATGGAATAGCAACTCCTGAATTTTACAGGGTCCAGTACTCGAAGCTGTGGTCTTGGCCATATTTAATTTTGACATACAAAGCAGTCAGTCTTCCCTGGTGGTAATAACACAGTGAACCCAGGCACCCAGAAAACATAAATATTAGAAGTTCAAAGAGGCTATAGTAGTGAAAACACCTACCTCATCACCCAAAAACTATTCTATGAAATAACTATAGCTTGTGAGAACTAGTACACAATGTCAAACTCATCTTGTCCTCGATACCTCAGAGGCCTTCAGCTTTCTATACAAAATTGAAAACCTTTCATGAGAAGATATTCACAGGCTACAGCCTATGTTACCAATGAACCTCGCCTTGGGTTCTAGTGAGAGGTACAATTTAGCATCCAGGACTTCTGTCATAGTTTTATTGGAAACATCATCTCCAATGTAGAAATGAAGAAATTCACCAATGCAAAAATGCAGAAATAAAAGTTGTTACAGGATATTTTGGAGATATGCAAAGACCCAAACATCACAAAGATTCAAAAAGAAATAGAATTATATGCCCATTTCACTCATGAACATAGATGCAAATGAACTCAATAAAATACACAAAAAGCACATCCAAGAACACATTAAAAAGAATATTCACCATGATTGAATAGCATTGATCCCAAACAGGAACAGATGGTTAAATTGAAGAAAATAAGTCAATGTAATCCACTGCATGAACAAATTAATAGAAAAAAACTACATGATTATCTCATTACAATGTGAAAAAGATTTTGATAATATCAAACAACCCTTCAAAATAAATCTAATAGGGCGATTGAGGATAAAATGGCTATACTGAAACATGAAGAAGGCAAGTAACAGCAATCCTACTGACAACATCAAATTAAATAGAGGGAAACTCAAAGCAATTACACTAAAATCAGAAGAAAGACCAGGTTGTTTCCTCCATTTTTAAATATTGAATAAAGTACTTAAAGTTCTAGCAAGAACAATGAGACAAGAGAAGGAGATTAAGGGAATATGAATTCACAAGTAAACAGTCAAAGTATCCTTATATGCAGATGGGATATTATATGCGAATGACCTCAAAAACTGGATAAGGGAACTCCTATAGCTGTTAAACAACTTCAGTGAAATGACTGGCTACGAAATAAACTCAGGAAATATCTGTAGCCCTCCTATACACACATGACAAATACAGATAGAAAGAAATAAGAAGAACAATACTCTTCACAATAGCTACAAATAACATAACATATCTTTGGCAACTCTAACCAAGCAAGTGAAAACTTAAATGACAAAATCTTTATGTCCTTCAAGAGGGAATTTGAAGATCTCAAAAGATGGAAAGAAATCCCATGCTCCTGAGTTGGTAAAATTAACATAATAAAAATGGCCACTGTATTAAAGGTAATCTAAGGACTCAATGCAATTTCTATCAAAATCCCAATATACTTCTTTAATGACATTAAAAGGGCAATACACTACTTCATATGTAAAAACAAAAAAATTTGGATACCTAAAAAATATCCTGAAAAATAAAAGAACTTTTAGAGGTATCAAGATTCCTGATCTTAATCTGTACAACAGAACGATAGTAACAACAACTGCATGGTAGTGGCACAAAAACAGACATGATGACCAATGGAACAGAATAAAGGATACAGATATATATATACACACCTATGGATACTTGATTGTTTATAAAGAAGCCAGAAAAATACAATGACAAAAAGGAATCAGCTTTAACAAATGGTGTTTGTTTAATTGGATGTCTGAGGTAGAAGAATGCAAATAGACCAATATATATTACTGAGTACAAACCTCAAGTTCAAATGGATCTAAGATCTCAATATAAAATGAGATATACTGAAACTAATTGAAAAGAAAGTAAGCAATAACTTGAGAGTAGTAGCACAAGAGGCAAATTTTTTAACAGAACACTGAAAGGTGAGGAATAAAGATCAAAGATTAATAAGAGGAATTCATAAAAACTGAAAAGCTTCTGTAAGGAAAATGACATTATCAGTAGGGCAAAACTGAAGCCTACAGAATGGGAAGATATTGACCTATTCCATTTCCAATAGAGAATTAACATCCAATATGTATAAAAAAGCAAGAGTCTACCTGTCAACAAAACAAATAACCCAAATAAAAATGGGGTGCATATCTAAACAAAGAATTTACAAAAGAGGAATCTCAAATGGCTGAGAAAACACTTAAAGAACTGTTCAACATCTTTAGGCATATGGGATTGCTCTCTAGGGGCATTCAGCTACAGGAGATACAAGAAAGTTTGTGTGGGTGGGGCCTGTAGTTGGTTGAGTGGGGACAGGTTGGAGGTTCGGGTAGGGACAGGTTTAGGGATGCTTAGTAGGCTCAGGCCTGTGGGGCACAGATCATGGGCTCCAAAATGGCACTGCACTGAGACACTTCCCTCCATCCTGGGTACTAGGATGGTTATAAAATGCTTCAAAGATCTAAAAATGCTCCAAAAACCACGACAATATGTTGCACGGAAGAGGCAATTCAGACACAAAATAGACTTATGGGACAGGGACTGGAATCTCCCCCTTTGTGGCCAAGCAAGGACAGTCTGACTTGGGCCTGACCAGAAATCCTTTGCATTCTACTTTACTCCACACACCAAAGTGACCACTAAAGCTTCCAGGCAATACTTGAGTGTGATGTCACTGGTTGACCATGGCCACACCGAAAATTCTAGATCAAGGCTCTCTGACAAGAAGGCCCTTCAGGGTAATTCTGGGCACATACAGCATCAGGGCAGTGTTGACACATAGCTGTATATTCATGGGATGGTGGCAGAAGCCTCAGGAAGAGGCTCCCGCCTCATTTGGGTCCTAGGCTTAAAACTGCCTTCCAATATTGCAAAAGAAGACTCTGTTGTTCAACACATGACAAAGCAAAATGGCAACTGTGTGTACCTGTGATAGTCCAGTAGCTCAGGTCTGACCCCTGAGCCAGATGGGTCATGAAAAAGGCTACCCCAACACTTCCATCTTCTTGCACATGGATCAATGTTGATGACATCAGGAACCCTGACATCTGGGTTCATGGAGATGCTGCCAAACTTCATCCATAGCAGGAGCCAACAGAAGCCAGGAGCATCCACATACAAATTCACTTGAAGTGGCAGGCATGGAAGACCCTGTTTTGGGGAAAGGATATTTATAAAAAGAGACATTTTATCCCACTTAGCCCATGGCCTATCAGGTAGTGGGCTTATCTCCAACCATAACTGTATCCTAGGCATTGCTTTGCAACTATTTTGAGCTATGCCCATAACCCATCTCCTCTCAGCAGCCCAATAAACCACCTCCATCCAACCCAAACCAGAGAGCACCACTCAGGATACTTGGCTCCATTTTCTTTCTCTAAAGTCCACACAGTGCTCTCAAATATGGGTCATTTTGAGTACTCTGTAGACATACCTCTTTATGTGTCCAGGGCTAGGCACACAGGTAAGTCATATCAATGGTCACCTAGACACTGGGAAGAATACACATGCCTGAATGATCTCAACAGGGTGTCTGCAGCATGTCCAAAACCCCTGCCCTAATCAGTGACTTCACACCAAAGTAAGGCATACTTAGAGGAAACAGTCATGGTTCCTTTATCTGTTCTCACTATTGGACTAGAACCAAGGAATGGGAGTGAGAGGGCATAGAGCTGGCATGTGAGAGAATGGGTTTGATCACAAAGTTCCAAGCAAATATATCTACAATTTCAAAGTGAGTTTCCTCTCATTCTATTTCTGTATTTTTCCATCTCTGTATCTTTATCTATTATCTATCTATCTATCTATCTATCTATCTATCTATCTATCTATCTATCAACCTATCTATCCATCTATTACTTTCTCTCCTCTCTTTCTTTCTTTGACCTCTCCATCTATTTCCTCTCTCATATATACATTCATAGCCAGAGCATCCAGGGCAGATAGGTCTGTCTGAATATCATATGATAATACCATGTTCATTTGGGAAATGCTTTGCACTATCCCACAGGAACCACTTTTTCCATGAGCTGAGAGTCCCCAGAGGCCCAGGTACATAAGGATGATAGCACCATAAACACAACACATACCCTGCCTCCTGGAGACATTCCTGACTTTGATTTCCACCTCTCCCTCTCTTCCAAATGTCCTTGAGGCAGCCTCTCTGATGCAGAAAAGGAAGTCACTCAGGGTGGACCTGATTTGAGTTCTCAGTGGTGCCAATCCAGACACTTCCAAGGAGTGGTCCTGTGACATTAGATCAAATTGACTGAGCCACAAGAAGTCACAGCAATCCAAGGATGAATCCACACATTATGCCCACATGAGCTTGTGCTTAAGGTTGGGTCTGCAAATGGTCTCCACTACAAAAAAAAAGCAAAAAAAAAACAAAAAACCTATCCTTCTCAGACAACTCTGAAGTAACACTGATAGTTCTAGGTCACTGAAAAATACTTGCAGACAAGCTCAGAATACAACACAAAAGAACAAAGAGAGAACAGGTGGCAGAAAGAGGTGAGAGGGGGAATGAACATGGAACAGAGGGAGTGAAATGGACAAAACTCACAGGACCACAGTGGGTTTGTGGCCCTGTCATTCTGCCCACAGCTTAGAAGAGATGTTGGCAGTATGTAGTGGATCAAGAAGTGAGGTCTGCATGCTACTATTGAGCCTCACCTGAAATTTAGGAGCCTGTGGGTGACATTCTGAACCCTGGCATGCGGGATAAGTTTCCCTGCCTAAACTCAGATGAAGCCTCAGTTGCAGAGTCTACTTGAAGACAGATCCTCACAATCCCAACAGACACAGATACCTCAACATCTGGGAGGCTGTACCTCCTGCTTGCAGTATGACAAACACTATGGCATCTGGCCTGCACTGGGGCAGGACTCAGTCTCCAGGGTCAAGGATCACCTGGACCCACTTTCTCCCACACCTCATTTGGGCCAACAAGGCTACAGGAGACCCAAGCCAGTCCTGTCTAGCCAATACCAGAGATGCTGCTTAGGGTGTTGGCACTGTACTGTACAAATATTCATAGATGCCTGCTGGCAGGAACAGCAAAACCATTCCACTTAATGACAGTAGTGGACCAAAATGCCAAATAATTCATGCTATGATCCACTCTCTCTGTCCTTTCATGTGTAAAAAATACAACAGCAACCACTTGCCTCTAGATTTCAAGAGACAGCTAACCTTATTGACTAGGATGGGCTCAGAGATGGCTCTCTAGATGCAGTCCACCACAGGGGATCCTAGCAGGTTATATGGGCATGCAGGTAGGTGAGGGGGTTCCAGATAGGGTTGCAATGGAGAAGAGGATGGCTGAGAGATTCAAGAATTGTGGGTCAGTCACAGAACCTAGGACACAGGGGATACATAACTGCAATGCCCTGATCTATTGTACTCAGTAATGGGTTCTGTGGAGGTCCACAAGCTGCTCCCTAGACCTGTAAGGGAATTCTCCAAAATATCCATGCCAAACTGCTACACAAGCGTAGCCTCAGACACAAAAACATGGCCAACGGAAACAGGGCTGGACATAGTCCTCTTGTATCCTAAACAGGACATCCCAACTTGTGTCTGCCCAGAGATCCTATTGTTTTCTCCTTGACACCACCTACCTGACTGATCACTAAAGCTGCCACTCCAGATATGAGTGTGCTGACACTTTGTGACCAATCTTCCAGGTCAAGGCAGCCTGCCAAGAGGGCCCTATATGCAGGCCCCAGGGTAGTAAGTAAGTAAGGTGGTGGTATCACAAAACTCCATATACATGGGAAGAGAGGCAGAAGGCTCAGCAAAGACAACTACTTGTGTTAATCAGGACTTGGGCTCTGAATTACCTTTCCACATAGCAGAAGTCTCAGTAATGGACAAAGGACAAAACCAGAGGCATTTGTGTATACCTGTGAGAATCCAGTTGCACATGCCTAAGCACTGAGTCTGATGGGTGATGAGAAAGGCTACAAAAATCCACAAATCTTCTTGACAATTAATCCAGGCTGGTTCCTTTAGGTATCCTGCCATATGGGATCAGGTAGATGTTGTCTCATTTTTCCTGTAGACACAGTTTGTCCAGGACCCTGTTTAGGTGACTAGAATGTGTCTAAAGGAGAAACACTACATCCAACTTGCTGCCTTGCCTACCAGGCCATGGGTTTGGTTCTTCAACTAAGGCATTGCCAGGTAGCTATTATGAGCTATCTCCACGTCAGTCCCAATCTATCTCCTCTTCCCAGCCTAACAACACCCCACCTCATCCCCCAACAATAGGAACCCCTCAGGATAATTGCTTTTCTTTTCTTTCTCTAAACCTCAAGTCACTCTCAGATTTGTATTATTCTGTGTCTTCTGTGGACATCCACCTACCTATTGCCAAGGCAAGGAACACATCAAATACAAGCTCTTTGAAAAGATTCAAGTGGAACCACTGGGCTAATACATACAAGGGAGAATAAACATTCTAGACTGGTCCCACCAGAAAGCATGAAGTAATCTGCAGCCCTGAATTATAGGAACCTCTCAGGGTGCCTTCATTCTTTCTCTCTTGTGGCCTACAACCAAGGGACAGGAATAAGTGGCTGTCATGTGAAAATGGTTTTGACCACCATCCCATATTCATATTCTCTCTCCCTCCCTCTCTTTCTCTCTCTCTTTCTCTCTCCCTCTCTCTGTGTCTCAGTCTACTCTCTTTCTTTCCATTGCTCTCTCCATCTATATTCCTCTCTCATATGTACAGTCATAGTCTTGTTCATCCAGGGAAGGAAGGCCTGTCTCGAAATCACATCGTATACCAGGTTCACTTGGGAAATGAGTTTCACTACCCAGATATACCCTCCTTCCATCAGCAGAGAATCCCTAGAGACCCAACACTATGGGGATGAGACTGTCCATGTTGGCCCATAGAAAAAGACGATTTTTCCTGTTTCATGAAGATATTCCAGCATTGCTTTCCATCTCCTCCTGGAGTCAACCTCTTGATACTGCAAAGGGAGATGCCTCAACTGCAAACTGCTCTGAGTTCTCAGAGGTGCCATGGCAACCATTCATCAGGACTCTTCTTGCCACCTCTCATACAGTTGCCATGTAATTAGTCTCATCATCTGAGTCATAACAGGTCACAGCCGTACATGGGAACAACCAGGTATTATGACCACTTGAGCTTGTGCTGAGGGGTGGAGCACTAAAGGTCCTCTCTCTACACAAAACAAACTGACATTCCCAGACAACTCTGTCATGACCATTATGATTGCTACCCACAGCAACCTTTCTGGCATTATCAGGATCTCTGGGGCATAGATTCCTCAACAGTGAATTCAAGAAGAATGAACACACACACACAGAACACACATAAGTCTTATTGGACCCAGATTTTGTCATCTGATAATTTTTGAGCTCCTTTACTTAATTACTTTTCCACAAGATATCACTGGACAGTCAAGAGTAAGATAAAGGTGCATTTTGAACTTTCCAAACTCGGTGTTCTCGTTTGTCAGAGATAAGGTGAACAAATCAGGAGAATCAACATGTATGCTTCATTCATAGGTGCTGAGAATCACAGCAGGAGGCATTTTTAAGGGAGCATGGAAAGTATAACCCTGACAACTTGGTACGGTGCCTGCCTGGACACTTTTGGCACTGCTCAGCACAACCTGCTACTATGCAGTCATATAGGGTGTAGTGAGCCAAACAAATGTCTTGGGCTACTTGCACTATGTACCCAAAAAATAGGACGCATATGTCCATGATTGTGTAACTCAGACAAATTTAAAGTAGTAAGGATATGGTTCTGGAGCAGAAATGCTTTCTTTCAGGTCAGCAATCCTGAACTCCATCTAAAGCCAAGCTCAAAGAAAACCTAATTTTCTGATGAAAAAATTTAAAGAACAGAAGAAAAAGAAAGTCAGAGAGAATAGGAGGTAGACAAAGATGCGCGAGGAGGAAATGAGGACTGTAGGAAAAGAATAAAATGGATAAAACACATATGACAATAATAGCTGTGTTGCCCTGACAATTTGAGCACAGACATGAAAAAGGTTCTTTGTACAATGTATGGTTCCTGGAATTGAGCTGTGTGAGCTACTTGGTGAGCATCATCCAAAAGGAATGGAGATTGTGGGTGGCCTTCTTCACATTGGCATTTGGAATAAGTTTCCCTTCCTCAGTGGTGATTCAACCAGATACTCAGTAACTTGCACACTGGCATGTGAAATAAGTTTCCCTTCCTCAATGCTGATTCAACCAGATATACTGTCACTTGCAAGATGATTCTCACAATCCTGACAGACACAGAAGCCTCAAAACCTGGGAGGCTCTGGTTCCTCCTTAGAGCAAACCAAATTCTGTTGTGCTGGGCCTGCACTGTGGCTGGAATTAACCTTGTGGGACAAGGATCAACTGGACCTGTTTTTTCCCCACAAAACACCAGGGCTGACAGGGTGAAGTATACATGAGTCAGCCCTCTCTAGCAAGATCCAGAGGTGCTTCTTAGAGTGCTGGCTATGTCAACTGAAACACAGGGATGTGATGGCAGAATCTGCAAAATAATTCTACTTGATGTCAGAAGTGCACCAAGAATGTAAAGTAACTTGTGCTCTGGGACAACTCTGTATGACCTTTATTGAGTAAAAAAAAAAAAAAAATTACAGGTTCCAAGTTGGCAGCATTACTTACAGGTAAGAAAAGTTGTTGGCATGCAGGTAGGTAAGGAGATTCTTGGCAGGGGTGAAGGTGTGGTTGGGAGTGGGTGGGAGATCCAGGACCATGGGTCACAGAACAAGGAGCTTCCGAATTGCAATCCCTTGGAAATTCCATTCAATTCAGGGTACCTGGGAAGCTGAGAAGTTGATGTATATGTCCTAAGGAATGCTCCAGAAAACCCATGCCACAAACTTCCACAGAAACAAAAAACAGACTTGGGTATCCGGGACTAGACACTTCCCTCTTAAGGCTCAGCTAGGATATTTTGACTTGGGCCTCCCGAGATCATGCTGAATTCTCCTTGACTCTGCCCATCTGGGAGATAACTAGACCTGTCAGGCAAGAACTGGGTGTGCTGATAATTGGGAAACCAGCTGAAATCTAAACTTCCAGGACAAGGAGGCCTGCCAAGAATGCCTCAGGCAAAACCTGGGATGTAGTGAAGCTGTGTGGTGGTGTCACAGAACTATGGTCACATGGGAAGTTTGGTAGCTACCTCACCAAAGATCACCACTCATTTCAATGGGGCTGTAGACACACAACTACTACCCTTCTTGGCAGAAGAAGCCTTGCAATGGAAAAAGGGCAAATCACAAGACTGCTTTGTGTACCTCTGAGTGCTCCAGTTTTTCATCTGAGCCATCAGTCTGATGGATGTTGAGAAAATTCAGCAAAAAACCTCAAACTTGCTTGTGTATCCAGGCTGTTTACTTCAGATACCATCCATCTTGGTTCAGCTGAATTCTGCCACACTTCATCGACAACAGGTCCTATAAGGATCCAATTTCACCTGCAGAGTCAGGTGGCCCAGGTCTCTTTGTGGGCAGAAGGACAGATCCAAATGAAGAATATTACATGCCTCCTGCCACCTTGCTTGCCAGGCAGTGTGCTTTCATCTATAACCTATCAGACTCCTAGCCATTGCCAGGCAACCATTATGTGCTATCGTCAGGTCTGTCACAAAATCTTACTTCTCCACAGGCCAATACACCACCCAGACCCAACCAAACCAAGCATCTTTCAGCCTTCCTATTGAATATAGCACAATGCTCAAGGCAGATGTGTTGTACCTGTTAGGCGTCCAGTTTCTCAGGTCTAAGCCATGAATCTCATGGGAATTGAGAAAGGCCACCTAAAACTCAAATCTTTCCAATGGATCCAGGCCAGGGTCCAAATGTACCCTCTGATCTGTGTTCAGGTGGATGCTACTACACTTATGGGGTCTCTGAGGAGTAGATTTTAGTCTAGTAGACTCAAAAGGAATAACTCCAAAACCACACACACATAGACACAAACACACATACACAAATACACACATACAATCATCTTTAAACCCAGACTCTTCCATCTGTAAATTTTTGAGCCTTCTCTAATTATTCTTCCAACTGATAGCACTGGACAGGGTAGAGAAAGAAAAAGTGTTTTTTTGATCCTTGACAATGAGTGTTCTCCTTGGGTAAGCAGCAAGGTAACCAAGGCAGGAGAATCCATTAGTAGGACTCCTGCACATGTGTTGGGAATTAAAATGTTGCTGGGCTTGTTAGTGGAGGTGCAGGGGAGCCAAACCCTGCCTCCATTGTTCAGGACATTTAATTACATAAGTTAGCTAATGTTATTCTGAATTATGTGTTTCTTCAGAATTCGGGGGAATGCATAATAATTTGTAGGATTTTTCTATTTGAGATAGGGTTTCTGCGTTGTAACTCTGATGTCTTAACACTCACTGTGTAGATGAGGCTGGCATCAGTTTCACAGATATATGCCTGTCTCTCCTCCATAATTCTTTGACTAAAGGTGTGTAGCACTGTCAATGGGCTATATGTGGCAATTTTATATGTGTTCCCTCATGTTTACAGGGGACTTGGTCTGAATTAGTTTCTCCTGTATGTCTTAACTCCTGGTATAAAACCAACCTCCTCTTCAGTGTTACACATTGCTGGGTCTACAGGCTCTTTTCAAACTCCCCACTATTATGGTTTCCATTCTGTCTGTGGAATGGAGAATGTCTTTCCAGAGGAAGCCCTTCTCAATGTTTTAAGTCCCACTCTCTTGGGAATATTATGAGGATGTCTGAATATATTTTAGGCTCAAAAATTCTCCAAATATATACTGAATTACAAACATAACTACTCAAATGACATGTCAGAATTTTTAAGACCAAGACACAAGAATACTGAGACAAAAATATTCCACCTACTAAGAACTGCTATATTTATATGGGCACATAAAAGCAGAAGTAGTAACCTGAATAATGAAAAGGAAAAAAGTAAAGTCATATCCCAAATAAGAAAACAAAATAATGGTACATTACTAGGTATCAGAACCATTATTCCTTATTACAAATACAATTTTTCTAAATATGTTAGCAATACACTGTAGGTAGCAGAAAAGAGAAGCCAATGAAACAAATGTTGAAAAAATAAAAAACTCTTCAGAATCTATTTATCCTATGTTACTTAGATCCAGAACTTCTTTCTCTTCCATTATCCTTACCTTTGGCCTGGATTCTCTCATTTATATTAAAATTATTTACATACAAATTAAGGACCTATCCATGCATCCATCCTTGCCATCCCTGTTCCTAGACCAGAAGGTTGTGTTTTAGTATCAGCTTCCTGAGAGATATAAGATCAAGGGATGAGAAGTTAGAGAAGACACAATAAAATGAGATCAGGAGTGCTTACAGAAGCTGAATGCTCATACAAGCAAGTCTAAGAAATAAAGAATAAGATATTAAGAAATAAAAACTAAAGAAATAAGATAGAAATTAAGAGCCTTTTACATAGTTTTCCTAAAATCAAATATGGGACAGTGTCAGGAAAATTATCAAACAATGTGACAAAGTCAATGGAAAACCTGATTTAGTAATGTTGCCCAAAGACAACACACACTACTCTATGTTTTGACCAGATCAAGCCTTAAGACTAACTAACACATGTCCTTGGTGTGGCAATACCTGAATTCCCAGGATTTGAAGTCTCAGCCCACCCAACTGCCAGAGACCAGTTCATTACTGAACTTGCCAGAACTAAGTTTCTTCTGTTCACATCAGTATATCCAGGAATGCTCCAGAGAAGAGAAATCTGGGTCATCTTGTGAATCTCCAGGGTTGGCAATTTCCAGAAATTGTTTCATAGTACTTTCAAACTATGGGAGGATCCAGCCTGGTTTCTGTTCCCCAGAAGTCACAATATTATCCTTTGTTTTCAATTACCACAAAACCTGGAGAAACGCCAGTCCCATAATCCCTCTTGAACCACTATGACATCATGTCACAGGAAAAGCCCAGGAGCTCCAAAAACTCATTGAGTCTCCAGCATGTGAAGACACATGGGAAACCTTTATGTCCCAAGGCTTTTATAAGCTCTACCTCCTGGAAGCTGAGTACTGTTGCATCTTTAGAAACACTGAGAAGCTGAAAAAGCTGCTTCTCTTAGCGAGTTGCAGGGAAGTTAAAACACAACCTGAAGAAATAGAAACCTGAACCTTGAAGACACCACCAGACCTGTCATTCTGTGGAAGCCCTGAACTGCACAATCAAGGACAATGCCTAAGGCTGAATGGATACCACAACCTCAGTCCCAGTTTCTGGGCACCATATGATCCATAAATACCCAATCCCCAGACATAGCTTCACCTTAGGTATCTTCAACCCCCACCACATGCCAGAGACTACAATTTATTCCCAGTACTGAAGAAGGTTAGGATTTCCTCAGGCAAACCTCAAGGACATAAGAAACCACAAGATTCCTGAATATTAGGAACACCCTCAGAGAGGTATTTCTAGTTCCCTCATAGTACTAATTTCAGAGAGTCAGGTGATAAAATAACACAGCCATTAGATCCAGTGACCTGGTGGCACAAGGAACTGATAATTGTTGCTGTCACCAGGACTGGCCTCTAAGGAAGTCATACAGTGTGGTCTGAACAAAGGCTAATGAGTCCAAAGGATGCAATCTTCCATAACTCTGAAGACATTGTGAGGTAACAGTGCCTTGCATCAAATGCCCTGACAGCATAAAGATCTTTGTAGTACATGTGCAGCCACCAAAAACAATGGTGCTAGGTATGGCAGGATGGGGAACAGGATTGAACTAAATAGGTTTCCGCAGATAAACACTAGCATTTCTAGCTTCTATGCAGGGACAAAGTCAATGTAATGCTGTTGGTGGACCCTCTATCATTTAGAAAAATGAACACATCTCATTCCATAGCATAGTCAATTTCCAGCGGCTCAATTTGATCCACCATGAGGGGAATTTTATAAGTAAATAAAGAGTGTGTGATTTAGCAGCACATATATTAAAATAAGAATGATACACAGACGATGAGCATGTCCCCTGTGCAAGACTGGCATGTAAAACCGTGAAGTGCTCCACATTTTTTCAAAAGAATAAAGTAAAGAGCACTCAATTCAAACCTTTAAAATATGCCAACAGATTCCTCAAAGGCATTGTGTAATATACATTGCTCTGTTTGATATTTTCAAATAGCTGTATTCTTCATTCCTTCATGAAATAATGGCTATGATTAATGGAGTACTCTCCGCAGTTCTGTAAAGCTAGTGGGTAATACCATCTTGTTGTGAGAAAACTAAAGCTTGGTGGGGCTTTTTGGGATGCTACTTTGATCTCAGCACTCAGGATGCAGAAGGAGTTGCATCTCTTAAGAGTTCGAGGCCACCCTTGCCTACATATTAGTTCCAAGACTACCAGGGGTAAAAAGAGAAACAATGTCAGAAATAAATAAATAAACAAATAAATTGAGGAATATAGAGAAGAATAAATAAAGAATAAATTAAATAATACAATTTTTTAAAAACATTAAAAGTACATAGAGAAAACAGTGGTGAGAGAGTTTTCCCAGCTTAAAGCTATAAAAGATAGTGACAGTATTAATTTATTTTTCCACTGATAATGTCTCTATGCAATCCAGGCTGGTCATGAAATTCTAGCTTGAAATGAGCTTTCTATCTCATCCCTGTAAGAAGTTGTCTCTGTATGTGTCTCACTGCATGAAGCTCTGAGATATTTGTCTACTGTGATCATACACCATACACATGGTCCCATACCTTAGTTTATTTATTCCAAACTCAGTTGTGTCTAGAAGTACCTTATAATATTCAAAGCCTCTTAATCATTCCTATATCTGTTTCTCTGTTTGATTATGGGGTTTGATAATGCTTTCTTTGTTTTGGAAAAACATTCATTCATTTCCAATAGAGGGCTAACATCCAAAAATCATAAAGAATGAAAGAAACTAGATGTCAACAAAACAAATAACACAAGTGAAAATGGGGTGCAGATGTAAACAAACAATTCACAAAAGAGGAATCTTAAACAGCTGAGAAACATTTAATTTTCTACATCCTTATCGATTTAGGATGACTCTCTATGAACAGTTAGCTACTGGGGACACCAGAAAGGATATGTGGGGTTGAACATGGGGGAGAGGGTTCTAGGTTGAGGTTGGGGTAGGGGCAGGCACAGAGGCAGGGGTAGGGATGGTAGATGAATTCAGTCAAGTAGAATTCAACAGGATCTCTGTGGAGGTCTAAATCAAAATGTGCTGATATGCCACAAAAGGGCAATGTACAGTCCCTGATCCCCAAAACCTTTTTTGTTTACTTCTTATGATGCTAGTCTGTGGTATAGATTAGCATGGGTTTTTATAGAGCATTCCTTAGGACTTTTTCAACAACTTCTGGGTCTCCAATGTGGCCTGAAAAGAATGTACTGTCTCAGAGCTGTACAATTGAGGAAACCCCTTTTTCAGTGACCCTGGCTCTCCCTTAACAATGCCCCCTGTTGTGATTCACAACACCTATGCAGGGAGCATACTTGTGGATTCTCCTGATTCTACTAACTGTTAATTTTAGAGCCTCATCTAACTAATTATTATTCCACAAGATATCACTGAACAGGGCAGAAGAGGAAAAAGGTGCTTTTTAATACTTAACCCTGGGTGTTTTCCCTTGATAATAGTCAAGGTGACCAATCAGGAGAATTAACAAGTATGTTTCCTTCATGGGTGTTTGGAATGAGCACAGGAGGCATTTTAAAGGGAGGAACAGAAGCCTATCCTCCCTCCAGTTCAGTGCCTGATGGCCACATTTGGGCACTCTGCAGTATACCCTATATGACTGTTTCTACGAAGATTCATCCTGAGACACAGAAGAACATACGCTACTTTTCGTCTGTGTATCCAAAACGAGGATGCATATCTCCATGGCAATACAATTCTTTGATGGGTGACAGGGATATAGCTCTGAAGCAGAAATGTTTTCTCTCAAATCAGGGTCCCTGAACTCCACCTGCAGCCAAGCTCGAAGAGATCCTAATTTCTGACAAAACATTAATGAAATGAAGACAAAGAAGAAAAAGTCAGAGACAACAGCAGACAGACAATGATGAGCAAAGAGGGAATGAGTATGGTATGGAGGGAATAAAATGGATAAAACATATATTACCATATAGGCTGTTTTTCCCAGGCAAACTGGGCACATAATGGAAGTGATGATGTTCAGCTTGTGCGGTTACTGGATGTGAAGTTCTGGGCTACTGATAAGCATCATTCAAAGCTACTGAGATTGTGAGTGGTCTAGTGAACACTGGCATATGTGGTAAGTTCCCCTTTCTCAACGGAGATTCAATCAGAGATACAGATTCCCTTCCAAAGAAATACACACAATCCTAATGTGGCAGCCTCAATGTGGGAAGCGGTTCCCCTGGACGCTGGCTTGAAAAACAAGGCATCCTACTTTTCTGTCTGGTCTTAATGGACAGAGTACAGACAAGGTTAGGTAGCCCGAAGCTGCTCAGTTCTGAGAAACTGCCCTTTCATCTAACACAACCCAATTGCTTCGTCATTTCAGATTTCCACCCTTTACACAGGAAGCCCTAGAGAAATCTTACAGTACTTCCTTATTGCTCTGAGGACATTGAAACTTAAGATTTTTAACTCACTGGACAGACCAGATAACCTGTCAGCTAGAATTACCTCAGATACCTGCTTATGCAGTCCCCCGCTTTTCTCCACACTTCAAAGATTGTATAAATACTAGAACTATGTGTTCAGTAAATCGAAGGCTTGATCAGATATTAATCAAACTTGCCTTTCATTTCTCCCACCTCCTTGTCTCCCAATCCTCGCTCCCTCCCCTAGGGTTTTTTGTTGCAGAACCCCGCACGTTCCGGACACCTCAAGACATGGGAGGCTTTGCTTCCTGCTTGGAGCCAGCTAAACCATGTTGTGCTTGGCCCATTGTGTGGTAAACCCACCTGGAGCCTGCTTTTCCCCACTGCTCTCTTGGGCCAACAGGTTTACAGTAGATCTGAGACAGTCTTGTCTAGCAAGGAACAGAGATGCTGCTTAGGGTGCTGGCCATGTCCACTGAAACACAGGGACCAGCTGGCAGACCTGCAAAACAATTTCACTTTATGACACTAGTGCACCATGAATGTCAAGTACTTTGGGTCCTGGGACCACTCTTTATGGCATTTCCTGAGAAAAACATAACAAAATAAAAGAACAACAACAACAAAAAACACAGAAAACTTAAAAATAACTACAGAATACAAGTTTGCAGCTAATATTACAAGCCAGGCATGAAGAGAGATGATTTTATAACTGCAGTCCACTACAGGGGATTCCAGAAGGGTCGTAACTGCATGCCAGTAGGCAAGAGGACTCAGGGCAGGGGTGCAGGTATAGGTGGTAATGGGTGATAAGCTAAGGAACTGCAGGTCACAGAACAAGGAGGCTTCTCAATTTCTCTACCCCTGAGATAGTCCATTCAATTCAGGGAAACTGAGAACACAGAAGTAATTGTATAGGTCCTAAGGAATGCTGCAGAAAACCAATGGCACTCTGTACCACAGAGCAGCATTCTCAGAAACAAAGAAAAAAAGGATCTGTTGATCAAGGACTGGACATTGCCCTTTTGTGGCACATCAGCACATTTTGACTTGGACCTCCCTATAGATCCTGGTGAATTCTACTACACTCTACCCACCTGGAAATCCACTAAGGCTGTCAGGCAACAATTGGGGTGTGCTGACACTCAGTGAACTTGCTGATATCCAAACTTTGAGATCAAAGAGGCCTGCCAAGACAGCCTCAGGCTAAAGCTGGTCTGTAGGGAAACTGGGTGATGGTGTCACAGAAATCTGGTCACATGGGAAGTTGAGCAGATACCACACCAAAGACAACCTCCCATTTCAGTGGGGCTCTAGACCCAGAATTGCTTTCCCACTTGGCAAAAGCCTTGCAATGGAGAAAGGGCAAAGTTCAAGGCTACTGGGTGTATCTGTGAAGTCTCCAGTTTCTTAGGTCTGAGTCCTAAGTCTGATGGAAGTTGAGAAAGAGCCAAAAACCTCAAATATTCTTGCCTATGGATCTAGAGTGGTTCCTATATGCACCCTTTTGTCTGGGTCCAGGTGAATTCTGCCACGCTTCATCCACAACAGGGGCTAAAAGGGACTAAGGACACAATTTTACCTGAAGAGACAGGCTACCTAAGATCCTGTTGTAAGGAGGACATGTCTAAAGTAGAAATATTAAATGCCTCCTGACACTTTGCCTACTAAGCAGTGGGCTTGCATTCCCACCCTATCAGTCTACTAGGCATTGCTAGGCAACCATTATGAGCTATTACCACATCTGTCACAACCTCTTTCCTCTCCCCAGGCAATTACCCAGAACCAACTAAACCAAGAAGCACCGTTCATTTTACCTAATGAACAGAGGCCAAAATTCAAAGCAACTGTGTGTACCTGTGAGGGCTCCAGGTTCTCAGTTCTGAGCCCTGAGTCTAATGGGTATTGAGAAAGGCCGCCTAAACCTCAAATCTTCTTGCCAATGGATATAAGACAGGGTTGGGTCTTAGTGTATCTTATTAATCAAGCAAGTGAAAATTTACCTTTGGTAGGTAAATTTAAATCAGGTTTTAATCACTACACACGTTTATAGCTCATACTAAATATTATTTGCAAATATAAAGTTAACATCATTGGACGAATTCATAAAGACTGTTTTCCCCCCTCAAGAAGTAGTACTTGAACTACTTCTTCCTAAAAAAAGCCCATATCAGGCAGAGATCAATGTTCCAAGATGCAATCAGTAAACAATATTTGTTTATATCTGCCGTAGTAATAAATAACATATGGTCTGTAACAAATAAACAATAAATTTGTTAAAATAGTTAACTTTTTATAGTCTTGTTAAAAGAACCTCCCATAACCGTGCTAAACTGATAGAACACCCAGAAATATATAAATTGCCTTTAGCATCACTGTTGGTTTTAAGAAACACTTTTTTTTATATCTTCAAATTAGTAAATTCTCTAAATAAAAGTAAGAAGAAGTGAAATCTGCTAGGAATCCAGAGAAGCCAGCCTAAATGGTGAAAGTAAGACATTCTTTCACCAGGAGTGAGGAATTATTGGATGAAACCTATTTTCCTCAATGGAACTATTTTTTGCAACCAATTTTATTCCTCTACCTAAAAGATAAAAAATACAGTGGTAATAAAATCCACAACATTTATGACATAGATGAGAAAACACTATTCACACTGACAGAAAACCACATGGATTTTGTTCAACAGACCCTCACATTTTAAAAGTAAATTAGTCCTGTACTGACAAACTAGCTGACACTGGAGCTACCTATGTATTTTATTAGCTGTGAAAACTGGCATGGATATCATCAACACTCCATTAGACTATATTTATCCCGCAATACCTTCATCCAATCCTTTATTCAAGCAAGCCATTCTAGAAAGACAGAAGGCAGGGCCAGGGGAACAACTGGAATAATTCAGGAGTTTCCACCCAAAGGAAACAAGACATTTGAAGGTCTGCTCAAAGGAACTGAGGATTTTATCTACCAGGCTTGCCCCGCCCACGCAGCACTGCCTGGGACACCCCCTCCCAACCATTGCCCTCTTGGCCTGTAGGTGCCCTTGTGTTCACTCAGGGCCCCCCCCTTCACTGACCCGGGAGGCAGAGGGCGGATCGCTCACCTGTCAGCAGCTCGTGCCTGACAGGGAGGACCTTGCTCTGGGACCTGGCCACCATTGCTATGGCCGCCATCCTCTCCCTCTTTCTGATGGGGAAGATGGTTCTGAGGAGACCGTGAGGGGACAGCAAATGCCGTCTCTTCAGCAGAGACACAATGATGAGGTGGGTTGCTTTCCTGCTCTAGCAGAATAGCTCCTCAGTCTCTGCCCCTCTGCCGGCATTGCTAGTGTGAAGTAAGCCCTTGACCTGCGTCTCCACCTCCTCAGTCAGGACGCCCCGCCCTCAGTCTACCAC
This sequence comes from Cricetomys ansorgei, assembly GCA_026225945.1. Classification (NCBI taxonomy): domain Eukaryota; kingdom Metazoa; phylum Chordata; class Mammalia; order Rodentia; family Nesomyidae; genus Cricetomys; species Cricetomys ansorgei. The sequence goes on along the minus strand of JAMJFZ010001255.1, from coordinate 457,022 downwards.
CCTGTACCTATCTTGCCTGCCGGCCCTCAACCCGGACCAGCGCTCATCCGGCAGCCCAGACCTCAGCCGACAGCCCCGCCCACAGCAAGCAGCACTGCCCTCAGCCCGTCGCCATACCAACAGCTCGCCAACCAGCCAAAAGTGGATCAGCCAGGTCCACAGCCGGCACCCCGCCCTCAGCCCATAGGTCCGCCCACAACTGGCAGCCCTGCCCTCAGCCGGCGGACCCTTCTACAGCCACCGACCGTTCACAGCCTGACTCCCAGCCCAAAACTGGCCGCCCGGTCCTCAGCTGCATGTCGCCCAGCTCTCAACGACTACCAGCTCTCAGCCGGTCATCCTGCCCTCAACCCCTACCAGCTCTCAGTCGCACGTCGCCCCGCCCTCAACCCTTACCAGCTCTTAGCCGGCCTCCTCGCCCTCAATTCCGAACAGCCATCAGCCGGCCTTCTCGCCCTCAACCCCTACCAGCTCCCAGCCGGCATCCCCGCCCTCAACCCCGACCAGCTCACAGCCGGTTGACCGGCCCACAGCCGCCCGAGCCACCAAGAGCACTGAGCCTCCAGCGCTTTTGGGCATGGCTCGCGGCCATCTCACACCACACTTTCCCATTGGGCTGTAGGCATGATGTTTAAGAAGTTGCCTCTCCCCGCAGCCCGAATGATTATTTCTTAGCAGAGACCCAGAGTCCTCCCCCACACCCCTTCTCGCCCTGAGACTCCTCCTTCAGGTCCATGATCACCAGAAGTCCTGCCTCAGTTCAAACCTCGTGAATCAGTGCTACACCAAGGCAGCGTCTAGACAGGAGGCAACCCCAGGGGCCCAGCGGCCCGTGGGTGCTTGTCCCCTCACTATGCCCCAGCACCTTTACTCGAGCAGCACGCCCCACACCCTCCCCTTCTTGAACATCGCATGCTCCAGCAGGCTGCGGGGGCTTTTCCTCTAAGCTCAAATCTCACCCCGCCAATCACTTCGGTCCACAGAAGGACCACAGTGTTCACTTCCCTGCTCACCTCTGCCCCTAGGCTGGTAGCCAAGGAGCTACATGATCATAGATGGGTGTGCCCTCGGTGAAGGGCGTTTCTGAGAGTGGAGGTGTCTTCCGGAATGCGCGTGTCCTTTCCCTAGGCCTGTAGCGAAGGAGCCAGGAGAGAATGGATGGGCGTGTCTTCCGTGAAGGACATGTCTTCCGTGAAGGGCGTTTCTTTCCATGAGGGTGTCTACCGGAATGGGCGTGTCCTTCCCTTAGGCTCGTATCCAAGGAGCCAGGAGATAGTAGATGGGCGTGTCCTCGGGGAAGGGCGTTTCTTAGAGTGGGCGTGTCTTCTGGGATGGGCGTGTCCTTGTGGGTTGGGCAACCTGACCTGCAGCAAGAGGGGAAAGGCCAAGTGCAGCTATTCCAGCTCCAGGCTTGACCCTGGAGCTTCGAGGCTACAGAGAAGCCTTCGTTTAAAGTTCACTTCTGCTCAGAAACTGTAGAAAGACCTGAGAAATCGCCTTAGGGAGTCCCCGGACATTACACACACCCAGGGTAATGGCTGAGGAGAATGAATTCATGCTAGGAGGAAAACTAAAAGGAAAGCAAAAGGTGATCCTAGATTCTGGAATAAAGGGAACCCGCCTTGTGTTCTAAGCCAGAGGGAAGCCACGCCCCTTCCCATAGTCTTTGGAAAAACAGCAACCTAAACTATGTCCCTTGACACTTTGACCTTGTGAAACTGTAGACAACTTTTCAAACAAAGCTGAAATTATACACTTACAGTCCTCGATGTCCTATCCACATACACAGAAAGCCATTTACCCAGGGGACTTTGTGTACTCCCAAAAGGCTGCCTGGTCCATCAAAGAGAATTATTAAATTTTGAATATAACTGAAATTTATCTAGAAAATAAGAGTGTTTATTTCTCTCCTTTTATAGATGCAGAGACAGAGTCCACATTTTAAAAAGAAATCTTGTTTCAAGTCACATTTGGGAAAAAAGCCAAAACATCCATACCCCTTTGTAGTATCTCCAAAAATACTTCTTACATACCATATTTAAACAACATCACAAAATAATAGAGAATTTTAAAAAGCCAAGCATAAGTTATGCTCCCAGGATCTAAGCACAAAGATGGGAGGGGACATCCAAATACTAAAGATGAGGAAGGGAAAGCAAATTGTGAGTGGGGAGATGATGCAATACAAACAAAAATCTTTTACAGGCATAAATATGCATGAATCTTTTCACACTAAATGAAATTATTAGAACCAGTTAGCAAGTGGGTGAAAATAGGCTGGCTCCTGTCAAATTTTACAAAGATAGTTGTCTACCAGCTTTATCAGATGCCACAAAGAAGCTTCTCTCCTGCTTGTTCATTCTATGCATATTCACTGTACTGTATGCAAGCTGTTGTTTGATATTATTATTACTGACATAACTGTGGAATATTCATGGTGAAATCAGCTTAGGATTCAGTATTTGAGTACATTTAGAGCCTGTGAGGACAGAGGAACTAGATTGGGTTGGCACATTCCAATTGTGGAAATCTAAGTTTTTATTTAATCACAGGGGCATTTTTAGTTAGAATTTTGGTAAAATTACAGCATAATACTTCATTCATTGTTATTCTCAAGGTTTCAAGTTCCTGCAAGTTAACCTGAAAAAAATCTGTGCTAATTTATTAATAATAGTTTCCTATTTCCCTCTTAAAATATGTGTAATTTAACATTCTTTTTGTAAAATGCCTATCAACAAGGTTTAATTACAGTGCATATTTCTTTGAGTTAATCCCCTTAAATGTTATATGTACATGAATATACACACGAATGAATATGAATATGTGTATGTATGTACAATACCAAGTCAACAAAAAATGAAATATTTTAGCTATATAATATCATCTAATATACTCTAAATTAAAGAAAAGAGATTTAAGTACACAGTGTGGGAATAATCATATTATCATTTATGAATATTGAATCACAGATCTCAACAGAATTTCACATGCACCTTCCTATTTCCTCTAACAAAAGATACATTTTTTTTTGCAGAAATCATTTTTGTAGATATACTTACATATACTTACAAACACAAAGCTATCTGGATATCTCTGGCATGATGTTTCTGGGATGTTCAGGTCTCTTTGGAATGCCATGATACCTTGGTATTGATTGCATGGGATGGCAGATTGCCACTGTGAAGTCCAGGTGGCTGTGGGATAGTCAGGTGCCTGAATGATATCCTGGTGCCTTGATGATATTGTACCTGCATGATAAACTTGCTCTTATGTAAACTCTTGGTGGCTTAAGGATATTTGAAAGCCTTCAGTATGAGAGACTACATGGGGAAACGCATCTTTCATATAGGTTGGCTGGGTGCGTCTGATATGCCATGTATCTGCAGAACCATGGTGCCTACAGTATGTCTGGCAGCCCAGGGAATGTCTGTGTGCCTGTGTTTGAGCTGTGAGTCCCACCTTCAGGTTGAACTTGTCTTGATTAATCTCAGTATAATGTAGGCCAAAGGTTTTCCAGGATCCCAGCTGCCTTCATCAGCAAAAACTAAGATTATTCACATGAACTATGCTCCTGCCACACAGGCTTGATGAAACATTCAATCTTTTTTTTTCTTTCTTTTTTTCTTCCCTCCTTTCTTTCTTTCTTTCTTTTTTTCTTTCTTTCTTCCTTGTTTACTTCTGTCTTTCTTTTCTTTCTTTTTAGGGCATAGGTGTGCAAGAATGTATGAAACTCAAGATATTAATAAAAGCATGTGTTGGGAAAAAAAGATATTGGCAAGACACATATTGCTAATCTCCCAAAATAGCATCATAATACATGGTTGCTTTAAGATTACCAATGCACAAATGTTTTTACTAGCATTCATATTATGAGTATTAAGTTAACTTTTTTAAATGAATTTTATAGATTTTTAATTAAACCAAATAAACTTACAAATCTTGAGTTACAAAAAGTTCACATAAAACTAAATGTTTGTGGATGATCAGTTCTGCTCTCTTCTTCAGCCTTCAATGTCAGGTAGATTCCATGACAGCAGACATTGAGACTTTAAAAGCATACTTGGGTCTGAAAACTGGAGAGCCATACCCCAATCCAAAGTTAGATTTTCAATAAAGTAAAACACAATAAATCAAATTTACTATTATTCATACCCAACTGTCCAATTATCTTGCTTTTTAAACATAACTCTGTGATAGTAACTCATGTAGAAAAAAAGGAATTAAAATCACATAAATTGGTGCTCCATGATTTGTAGTACACTATTGCTAAGTGTAACATTGATGTATATTTTTTGCCAATAATGCTGTGTTTTATACTACTAACAACTCTATTTGTATGCAATACAAAGTAATGCACACTTCTAAGTCATTTGAGGAAAATTTCTGTTACCAAATATAAGATAAGCAGTCATAATTGTGCAGAATAATACAGCATCTTTGATAAACATCTCTTAACACTAGTGTCATTTAGTTAGGTTTGTTGAAAATAAAGAAAAAGTGAGTCTGATAATCCCTCTGGGGACATTTAATGTACAGAAAGCTTAGTATAATAATTTAATTTGTCACTTGCTCTGTCAGCTGACTTCTCTCCCAAGTACAACTTCCCTGATCTTCTCTCATGAAATCATCGTTTATAGGCAGTCATTATTGATGCTTTACTAAAATTAAAATCATGGCTAAAAATGAGCAGATCCATGTGTTTCCATGATTCTTCTTCCAATGTTTATTGTACTGCCAAAATATTCTTCCTGGACATTTGTGATTTTGGAAGATGGGACTGCCTTCTTGAACTAGCTCATCTGAACACACATTGACCACCAAGGACATTGGCTCATTGAAGACATATGACTTCAAAGGGCATTTGGGCTGCTTCTAAAACATAAAACCATTCCAGTTGCTAACCATCTACCTAATGTCACCTTCCTATGCTTGGGAGAAGTTCTCCAAGAGTCCACCAGACACATTCACATTCTAAAGGAAATTCAGAAGGATATAATTTTGAGCAATGCCTGAATTTCTCACTTCTGAATGAACTGCCTTTCCTGTGAAAAACATGGTGTATTTTTTACCAAACTTAATACTCACAAACGTTACATGACAGCAAAGTATTTCACCTTTTGTCCTCTTATTTTTCAGTTTCTTTAATGCAGTTCCTATAAAAACTATGTTTTACGCTGAGTCCTCTTCTCAGATGGGGAAACACAGCTAGCCATGTTTTCTTGAGTGACTCAAACTGCACTCTTTCAAAATTGAAGATTTTGTCATTATATTTTCATGGAGTTACATAAAGAACAGCAGACTTGGAGTAGTTGCACATTGTCCAAATCAGCTTCTAGAAGGACACAGCTCCACACACAGGCCTTCTGTAAAGGAAAAATTATTATGTAACCTCATAATTTTAATCCCAAATTCTTCCTAATAAAGCAGGTTTATCTGAGCATGGTTATCATTCTATGCTGTCTTTAATACTTACTCAGTGATCTCCATGGTTGAATTAAACATACACAGGCTTCTTCCTATAATCCTGCTAAAATAATCTGGATAAGTTAGCTTAATCATTGTACCCACCAGGGACTCTGTGCAGCAGGTGCCTGACTTTTTGCATGAGGCATGAGAGAGTGTAGTTTGTGAAGTATAACTTACCAATCTCATTTATTTTAGCTTTCGAGTCAGGTTTTTTCTGTTTGGTCCTGGCTGTACTGGAACTCAGTTCATAAACCAGTCTGGCCTGAAACTAAAGAGATCCACTTGCCTCTGCCTCCTGACTGACGGGTTTAATGGCTTTCGCCAACAAGCTGGGGTTGTTTTTGTAAACCATGACCTCTGGTTTATATGCAGCACAGGAGCAAGGCAGCTAGGAAGGCCGTCTAGGTGGAAAGGTGATTCTCAGCCTAAATCCTGATTGAGGCTCATGGTTGTCTTTTCTGAGAGTTCTGCCTATCTTTTCATGCAAGCAGAGCTTTGTGATACTACTACCTTACTGACTTACCACCACAGGGCCTCTAAGGTAGGGTCTTCTTGGCAGGCTAACTTGACCTGGAAGCTTGGTTGTAGCCAGGGTCACAAACTGTCAACACACCCAAATCTGGAGTGGCAGTTTTAGTGAACATTCTGGTAGGTGGAGTCAAGGAGAATTCCCTAGGATCTCTGGGAACAACCAAGTTGGGATGTCCTGGTTAGGCTACAAGAGGACAGTGTACAGCCCTTGTTTCCTAAGTCCATGTTTTTGTGTTTGAGGCCATTCTCCTGTGTTGCAGATTGGCATGTGTATTCTGGAGCATTCCCTTGTGTTTCTATGCCACATCTTCTGTACCTCCCCTCACCCTTAATTGAGTTAAGTGTCTCAGGACACTGCAGGTGAGGAACTCTTGTGTTCTGGGTTCTTTGTCTCACAGGTTCTGAAACTACCATCCATCCTCATCCCAAACCACCCCTGTCTGAAAACCCCTCACCTACCTGCATACTTATATAACCTGGTAGCATCCTCTGTGGTGGACTGTATCTAGAGAGCCATCTCTGGGCCAATCTTGGTGTGAGTTTAGATGCCGCTTGGAGTCTAGAGGTAGCTGGTTTGTGTTGTATTTTTGCACAGAAAAGGAGAAAGGGAGTGGTCCCATGGCATGAATTATTTGTCATTTTGATTCACAGCTGTTGTTAAGTGGAAGGGTTTTCCTGATCCTGCCCGTGGGTATCTGAGCATCTCTGTATTGTGCCAGAATCCTAAACAGCACTTCTGGTCCTGGCTAGATAAGAATGGCTTGGGTCTCATGTAGCCTTTTTGGCCCAAGTGAAGTGTGTGAGAAAGCAGGGTTCAGGGGATCCTTGACACTTGAGGCTGAGTCCTGCTCCAGTACAGGCCAGGTGCCATGAGGTTTGTCATACAGCAAGCAGGAAGCACAGTCTCCCAGGTCTTGAGGTAGATATGTTTGTAGGGATTGGGGATCTCTTTGCAAGGGATTCTACATCTGAGGCTTCATCTGTGTATAGGCAGGGAAACTTATTCCACATGATAGGCAGGATTTCTAATGTCACCCAATGGCTCCTAAATTTAAGGTGATCATCAACAGTAGCACCCAAACCTCACTACTCAGACCTCCACAGAGTGTCAGCATCTCTTCTAAGCTGTGATCAAAATGTCAGGGCCCCATACCCATTGTGGTCCTGTGAGTTTTATCCATTTCACTCACTCCCTACCATCCTCATTCTCTCCTCTCTCCTCTTTTTCTGCCACCTCTTCTCTTTTTTTTCTTTTCTTTCTTTTGTGTTCTCTTTTGAACTCGTCTGCAGGTATAGTTCATGGATGTAGACCTATCAGTGGTCAATTTCGAGTTGTCTGGGAAGGAAAGGGTTTTTTTTTTCTTAGGGGAGATCCTCTGGGGACGCAACCCTAAGCACAAACTCATGTAGGCATTAAGTCTGGATTCATCCTTGGATTCATGTGAGTTCTTGTGGCTCACTCAATTAGACTCAGGACATGAAAACAGCATTAAAGGTGACAGTACCACTCCCTTGGAGTGACTGGTCTGGCACAACTGAGAACTCAGTTCAGGTCCAGCCTGAGGGACCGTCCTTTCAGCATCAGAGACGCTGCCTCAAGGATGTGTGACAGAGAGGGAGAGATGTAAATCAATGTTAGGATGTCTCCTTTAGTCAGGGAAAGTGATCTTTTAGGGTCTACCATCCCCATGGTGTTGGGCCTCTGTAGACTCTGAGCTCATGGAAGAAATAGTTCATGTGGGATTGTGTAAATTATTTCCTTAGTGAACATGTTATATCATCTAGTATCCAGACAGTCATATCTACCCTGGATGCTTTGGCTATGAATGTATACATGAGAGAGGGAGACAAAGAGGCCAAAGGAAGAAAGAGATGCAACAGAAAGTGATACACAGATAGATAGATAGATAGATAGATAGATAGATAGATAGATAGATAAATAGATAAATAGATAGATAAAGATACAGACATAGAGATAGAATGAGAGGAAATTTCCTGTGAAATTGTTGGTATATTTGCCTGCAGCTTGGTGATCAAATCCATTCTTTCACATGACAGCTTTTTGGTCTCTCACTCAAGTTCCTTGGATCTAGGCCAATGGAGAGAACGAGTAAAGGAACCACGATATTTTCTGTGATCATGCCTTATTTTCGTATGAATTTACTGTTTTGGACAGGGGTGTGGTTGTGCTGTGTTCATCCTAGTGGGACCAGTTAGGCATGTGTATTTTGTTTTGTGTCTAGATGCCACAAGATCCACTGAATCACTTCAGAGAGCTCTGAGTTACCTATGTGCCTCTATTTGGCCACATGAAGAAGTATGTGTGTACACAGGACACAGAGTGATCCATATTTGAAAGCACCTTTTTGACTATAGAGAAAGGAAAGGAAGCCAAGTATCCTGAGTCATGTCCTCTGCTTGTGTGTGTCGGTATGGGTTGTTGGGCTGGGGAGTGGGGATAGGCTATATCACACCTGCACATAGTACATAAGTGTTGCCTGGCAAAGCCAAGGAGACAGTTATGATTGGGTCCAAGCCCACTACCTGATAGGACAGGGAGTAAGTGGAATGAAAAGTCTCTTCTTTAGACAGATCCTTTCCTGACACAGGGTTGTGCACTGTCTGCCTCTTCCGGTGAGGTGTAGGTGGTTTCTTCTGACTTCTGGTGGCTACTGCTGTGGATGAAGATTGGCAGCATCCACATGGCAGCTTTCCTGATGGAACCAATCCTGATCAATGGGAAAGAAGTTGAAAGTTTTGGGGTGGCCTTTCTCATCACCCATCTGATTCAGTGGTCAGACCTGAGCAACTGGATTATCACAGGTACACACAGATACCATTTTGCTTTGCCATATTTTCAATAATGGAGTCTTCTTTTGCAATATTGAAAGGCCAGTCTGTTCCTAGAACCCCAAAGAGGTGTGTGCATCTTCCTGAGACTTTTGCCTACCTTACATTGAATATGCAGCTATTAAACAACACTCTCTTGCTGCTGATGTGACAAATCTTAGCCTAGGAGAGCCTTCTTGTCAGGAATCCTTTACTTAGACGCTTGGTTGTGGCCATGGTCACCCAGTGTCATCACACCCAAGTCTGTCATGGCAGTTTTAGTGATCACCTTGATGTGTGGAGTAGAGTAGACTGCAGCAGGCTTCTAAGCAGGTTTAAGTCAAAATGTCCTTGCTATGCCATAAAGGGCAGAATCCAGTCCCTGGCCCAAAAGTCTATTTTCTTCCTGAGTCCTCTCTGCTGTACTACATATCGTCATGTGATTTCTGGAGTATTCTCTCAGAATGAGGAAGCATTTTCTAAGCCTCCGAGCACCCAGAATGGAGGAAAATGTCTCATTGTAGTGTAAATAAGGATCCCATTGTCCGTGCTCCAGAAGTCCTAGCCTAACAAGCATCCTAACCGTCTCCCTGCCCTAACCTCCACCCTGAACCCCGTAAACTACCTGCAAGCCCCACCCACACAAACTTTCTGATATACCCAGTAGCTGATAGTGCCTAGATAGTTATCCCGGATGGCTAAAGGTTTTGAACATTTATTTAACTGTTTCTCAGCCAATTGGGATTCTTATTTTGCAAATTCTTAGTTTAGATATGCACCCCATTTTTATTTGGGTTATTTGTTTTGTTGACATGTAGTTTCTTTCATTTTTTATTTACTTTCGATATTAAGTCTCTACTGTAATTGAAGTTGTGCATACCTTTTCCCATTCTGTAGACTACAGTTTTGTCATTTAAACAATGTCCTTTCCCTAACAGAAGCTTTTCAATTTCTTGAGGTCCTCTATTAATCTTTGATCTTATCACCAGACCTTCTGGTGTTCTTTTAAAAAAGTTGCCTCCTCTGCCACTGCTCTCAAGGTTATTAGCCACTTTCTCTTCGATCAGATTCAGTTTATCTGTTTTTCGTAATGAGATCTTTGATCCATTTGGACTTTAGGTTTCTTCTTGTGATAGATATGGGTTTATTTACATCTTATACCTCAGACATCCAATTAGAACAAAACCATTTGTTAAAGCTACTTTCTTTTTGTCATTGTATTTTTTAGGCTTCTTTATAATAGATCAGGTATCCATACGTTTTTGGATATATTTCTGGACCCTTTATTCATTTCATTGTTTGTCATGTCTGTTTTTGTGACAATACCATTCAGTTTTTATTCCTTTGGCTCTGTAGTACAGATTACGATCATATCAATGTTGATACCACTAGAATTTCATTTATTTTTCAGGATTATTTTATCTATCCTGAGTTTTTTGTTTTTCCATATGAAGTTGTGTATTCTTTTAATGTCCTTAAAGAATTGTATTGAGATTTTGCAGGGTTGCATTGACACTCTAGATTACTTTTAGTGAAATGGCCAATTTTACTATGTTAATACTACCAACACAAGAGCATGGGCTATCTTTCCATCTTTTGAGATCTGGAAATGTTCTCTTCAAGGACAGAAACTTTTTCTCATTGAAGTCTTTCACTTGCTTGGTTGCCCAAAACACTTGGTTATTTGTAGCTATTGTGAAGAATATTGTTTATGCTATTTCTTTCTATGTCCATTTGTCATTTATATATAGAAGAACTACAGAATTTTTTGAGTTTATCTTTTATACAGTCAATACACTGTAGTTGTTTACTACCTATAAGAATTCCCTGATCCAGTTTTTGAGGTCATTTATATATAATATGATATCATCTACAAATAAGATATCTTAACTTTTTTATTGTGAATTCATATCCCCTTGATCTTCTATTGTCTTATTGATCTAGCTAGAACTTTAAGAACTATATTGAATATGTAAAAATGGAGGGAATAGACTGGTCTTGCTTCTGATTTTAATGGAATTGTATTGAGGTTCCGTCCATTTAATTTTATATTGGCAGTACGCTTGCTGTTAATTGTGTTTATCATGATTCATGATGGCTTTTGTATTCCCAATCTTTCCAATGGGTTTATTATGAAGATTTGTTTGACTTTCTCAAAAACTTTCTCACAATCTAGAGAAATGATCACGTAGGTTTTTTTCTATCAGTTTGTTTATGCATTGTATTCCTCTGACTGATTTTCATATGTTGAACCATTGCTTCATTTCTGGGATCAAACCTCAACAATCACGGTGGATAATCTTTTTATTGTTTTCTTGGTTGTGGTTTGTGAGTATTTAATTGTGTACATTTGCATCGATGTTCCTGAGAACTATTGTCATATAATTATCTTTCTTGGTTGAGTCTTTTTGAGGTTTTGGTATTAAGAAGACTGTGGCCTCATAGAATGAGTTTGTCAGTGTTCATTCTACATCTATTTTGAAGAATAACTTGAGAAATTTTGGTGTTAAATGTTTTTTAAATGTCTGATAATTCTGATCTTAAATCATCTGGCTTTGGCTTTTTATTTATTATAAATTCTTACTAGCCTCTTTAATTTCCTTGATCGTTACAGGTCTGTTTAAGTTGTTTATCTGATCTTGATTCAATTTTTATAGGTGGTATCAATTGAGAAAATTGCCATTTTTTAAGATTTTGCAGTTTTGTGTAGTACAGGTTTTTAAGGTGTGAACTATTGATTCCTTGGATTTCCACAGTGTTTATACTTATAACCGCCTTTTTGTTTTTGACTTAATTGATTGGATATTCTCTCTCTGTCTTTTAGTTAGATTGGTTAGGGGTTTGCTATCTTGTTAATCTTGTGAAAATTAAGCTCTTTGTTTCATTGATTCTTTGAATTGTTCTCTTTTTTTCTATTTTATTGATTTCAGCCCTCAATTTGACTAATTCTTTACATCAACTTCTTTTCAGCATTCTTGTTTCTTTTTGTTTGAGGGCTTTCCGATATGCTCTTAATTTTCAAGTACATGAAGTCTCCACTCTTTTCTGCTAAGCACTTTGTGCTATGAATTATCCCCTTATCATAGCTTTTATCATGTATCATAAGTTTTGGTATGTTTTAGTGTTATATTCGTTGAATTCAAGAAAGTCTGTAATTTTTTCCTTTCTTTCTGTCTTGACCAACTTGTCATAAAGTAGGGAGTTGTTGAGTTTTCATAAATTTGTAGGCCTTCTGCTGTTGCTGTTTTTGAAGTTGACCATTAGTCCATTGTGATCTGATAGTGTGGTCGGGGTTATTTCAATTTTCCTGTATTTATTGAGGCTTGCTTTCTTTCCAAGAATGTAGTGAATTGTTGAGAAGGTTCTGTGAGATGGTGAGAAAAAGATGTACTCTTTTGTGTATGGATGAAACGTTCTCTAAATATCTGTTAGGTCCATTTAGTTTATAAAATCTGTTACTGTCAATATTTCTCAGTTATTTTTTGTATGGATGGCCTGTCAGTTGGTGAGACTTGGATATTGTAATCTCCCACTATCAGAGTGTGAGGACCAATGTGTTTATTTAAATTTTGCATTGTTGGAGCCCTTGTGTTAGGGACAAAAGTGTGAAGAATTTCAGTGTTGTCTTTGTGGATTTTTTTGTTTAATGGGTATGAAGTGTCCTTCCCCATGTCTTCTGATTAATTGTGATTTGAAGTCTACTTTGGTGATTATTAGATTGGCCACACCAGCCTCTTATTCAGATCAAGTATCTTGGTAAATCTTTCCCCAATGCTTTCCTCTGAGGTAATATTTATCTTTGTGTTTGACGTGTGTTCCTGTAAGTAATGAAAGACTAGATTCTGATTTCAAATTCATTGTATTAGTCTGTTACTTTTTGTTGGGTAATTGAGACCATGTGTTGAGGGATATCAATTACCAATGATACGTAGTTTGTTTATTTTTTAGTTACCGCTGGTGTGTTTATGTGTGTGTGTGTGTTGCTTCTTTTGAATTTGCTGTTGTAAGATAATTTATTTCCTGTAATTTCCTGATTGTAGTTAATCTGCTTGGCTTGGATATTTTTATTCTAGTACCATCTGTAGGACAGGATTTGTGGGTAGGCAATGTTAGAATTTGGATATAACATGAAATATATTAGTTTCTCTGTCTATGTTTATTCACAGTTTTCCTGGAAATTGTAGTCTGGGCTGACATTTGTGTTCTCCTATATCTGTAGATTTTCTGTTTAGGGTTAGTCATTAACATGTTAAAATAAAATTGGATGCCAAGTGTTAAAATAATCGTTATGGCGCTTAACGGAGAGTTCAGACGTTTTAATTTCCAATGCTGTTTATTAATCTCAAACCATATCAAATCTCAGGGAATTCTATACCCGAGCAGCTAGGCAGAGAGCTCACTCCAATGGCTTCCTCACCCCAGGCTCTCCTCTTGGTTCTCCTTCTGCTCCTAGAGTCTTCTTGCTTCATTCCCTGCTGTCTGTCTCCTCTCTCCTTTCTGTCTCCTCTCTCCTTTCTGTCTCCTCTTTCTCTGTCTCCCCTCTCTGCCCTTACCCTAGTTCTTTTTTATTCCAAAATCCTCTGTGTCTCCATCCAGCCTTCCAATATACAAATCAATGGAGCCAAACCTTCATCTGCCTTAATGCTAAGGAATGTCCCATTTTTGTGGAGGGCCATATAGTCACTCCTTTGTTTGTTGGTAGGCAGTGAATCCTTTACTTGTTTCAAGGACAGCTTACTGAAACATTATCCATAACTAAAATCTCCCACCGCATCTCACCCTTCTTGTTTACAATAATAACAATATTGACTCAAACGAAAGAAGCTAAGATGTAAAGTTATAGTCTGTCAAATACCACGTCCAAATTTCAGCAGACTGCTCATGCAGTTCAAATGTAAATGTCCCATAACACTAAGTATCAAGTCTATAATTAACCAGTTGTTAATAAAAGATCACCAACTGTTCATAAATGTTTATCAAAATGCCTGTGCAGTTCAAATGTCTTTGAAAAGTTCACCAATTGTTCATAAAAGTTCAATGTTTTGCAAAATGTTCATGCAGTTCAAATGTCAGCAGATATCAGCATCTGCATTATCACAGTTTGATCATTGTGAATGTTTCCTCAATTTCCACTGGTCTGTTTGGCAAAACAGACTCCCTTCAGGCAGGTATTTGCATCTGTATCACAGTTGAGCACTGTGAGAGCTGCCTCAAATTTTCACAACGGGCTCCCTTTTCAGCTAAAGAGTCATCTCCAAGATGATTTCAAAGGACAAGATCTAAAGCCAATAGCTTCCCAAATTTCCCCTTTTCAAGATGACTGTGTCTGTCTTAGGAGAGAATTAATGAACATTGAAGATTACCTATCCAAGTTATTGATAGCATGATCAGCAATCTGTGTTGTAAAATTCATGTCATAATTCTCACTCCCGTCTCTGACAGCCAGCCTCTGTATGTAGCTGGGAAATTCAATCATTTTTTGTAGTCCACGACCTCTGGTTTATATGCAGCACAGAAGCAAGACAGCTAGGAAGGTCTTCAACCGTCCATTTTGAGGTTGAAGGCTGGACAGTAACCCACACACTCTGATGTCTCTCTTCTGTCCAGTAGTCTCTGGATACGCTCAATTGGATGTTTCATTTCTAAAAAGACAAGAACACAACCTTTCCCGGACATAGGTTGGAGTCTTCACACTCCAGGCTATTATTATTAGAACAAAATGTTTAAACATTATCATTTAAAACTAATTTTTTTTAATTTGAGCTTAAATTAGCCAATTATAGATATATCCTTGACCCCTTTCTTTTTTAAATTTTAGCTGAAGTTTTATTTATCATGTATAATATTAAAATCCAATACTTTGTCCCTTTAATGCTGGATAGTCATTTATCATTCCAGTCAAGGGAGTTGTAGCTGTGGCTGATAACAGGACATCTAGCCACTGAAATGCCTTATGAGTTTTGTAGTCCATGACAAACCGGGAAATTTGGAACATTTTTCAAACATTAACCATAAACAAACTTCCAAATATAGGCAAAATAAATCTTTCTTGCCAACCACATAAAACCAAATACCAATTCCCTGGAGGACCAGGACCAGTTGGCTGAATTTTTGGTCCAAACTCCTGAACATAGCGAAGCTTGTTATTTAACAACCACAGTCAAGCGGCTGCTGAGAGAAAAACTCTAACACAGGCAGTGTAGATTCTGCCCAAGCTTTCTGAGTTGCTTTATGCAATGATTCATTTTAAAATATTGTCTTCCTTTTGTATCATTAGCTCAGTAGAGGAATGATCAGAAAACATACAATCAAGCTTGAGATCTAGGTAATTTACATATGCATTCTATAATCTGCTTTCTACCTGAATTAACTCCTTTTCTGTTGCTGTTAACCTTTTTTGTCTGTTTAAATCTGAATCACCGTTCACTTCTTGAAATGAATTATTTAACTCTTGAGTAGTTAACCCAATGGTAGGTTCATTAAACCAGATATTAACTTTCAGTGGATTTTGTACAAAATATTGACAAAAGGTGGTACTTTCTGAGAAATCTTGGGGAATGATTTTCCATTGATACCTTTTAACAGGCTGAGAATTATTTTCAGTATCTGTTCTGTCCTGCTTATGGACAACCTGGACAATCTGTGATTGCTTTTGATAACATTTTTTAATATCTTTCTCAATAGCATCTTGAATCTTACAAGTTGTCTCTGAGATTAAAGGCATGTTAATCTGTACATTCCATTGTTTTAATAGATCTCTTCCCCGTAAACTTATAGCTAGATCTGCCACATATGGTCTTATATTTCCTAGTTCACTTTCTGGTCCTATGCATTTTACAACTGTTATATTCTGTTTTAACTGAGAAAATGTTCCTGTTCCTCAGAGCTGAGTAGTTACCTCTTTAAGAGGCCAGTTTGGATTCCAGAAGTCTTTTGAAATGACTGTTACATTGACTCCCGTGTCTAATAATCCCTCAATCAAATTTCCATTTTTCTGTACTTTTTTCTGTACTGTTTTTCAGTACTTTTTAATTCACCTGTTTTCTCAGCTCTATCCTTGATATCAAAGTCAAAAGCAGTGCTGTCCTTAGCTGCAGGCATTCCTTATTTTAATCTCTCTGAGGGTGAGTCAATCAGTTGCTGGTAAGAAATTGTTGGCTCATGTTTTCTGTGATAGGGATATAAGCCAGGCCCCCGAAAGCATTTCCATACAGTAAGGAGTTAACTTGAATATCGGTTACAGACCTACAATCATTAGACCAATGTCTGCCTTTTCCACATCTTCTACATATACAAGGAAACTGAGGTTTTCTTCCTGGCTTATTATCAGAGAAAACATTATTTCTAGGATCCGTTTGTCTACAGTCCTTTTTAAAATGACCTTACTTTCCACATCCAAAACATCTGAACTTTTGATTTTTAAGGTCTTGAACAATTGCTTGTCCAATCATAGTGGCATTGTAAGCATTGGATCCAATATCAGTAGTAATTTTAATCCATTGATCCAAAGAAGCTGTTTTTAATGGCCTTATTGCCTTTTGGCATTCTGAATTAGCATTTTCAAATGCCAGAGACTCAATTAACACTTCCCTTGCTTCTGAGTCTGAAATTGTCTTATGGACAATAGAAGTCAATCTCTGTAAAAAAAAATCAGTGAATGGCTCATTTGGGCCTTGCATGATCTTAGTAAATGACTCAGACTTTTTTCCTGGCTCTTCAACTTTATCCCAAGCATTTAATGCTGCTGTATGGCACTGAGCCAAAATATTACCATCAAACTGAATCTGCACTTCCAACTCAGCATATTGACCTTCAGCTATCAACTTATCTTTGGAAATATCAACGCCTCTAGCTCGGTTACATTGTTCTATTGCCAAAGCTTCTTCTCTCCACCATGTAATCTATTGTAACTGAGGACCAGATTCTAATACAGCTTTTGCCAGTACTCTCCAACACCGAATTACTCGGTGTTTAACAGCCCAGTTGCTCAATATCTGTTTTACATAAGGTGAGTGCATTCCATAGGCTACTATTGCCTCTTTAAATCTCTTTAAATCTACCATTTCTGTAGGTTGCCATCAAAGTTCATCACAACCCTGCATCTTCTTTATAGTTATTGCATAAACTGTAGTTGGTTTTCTTAAAATGTTTGGCTGCCACATTGCATAATAAGGTGGAGCATTAGGCTCTGAATTCTCTGACTGAGATAGGCTTTTACTTCCTTCCATCAAGTGTTCTAATTTTGCTACCAAAGTTTGCATTTTTCCATTCCACTTCTCATCTATTTCTTTAAAGGCTGCTTCTTGTGAAAAGCAAGTAGATTCTGCTTTTCTTTCCATCATTTTAAAATTTTCTGATTTTGCTCTGAGTTTATCTCCTGTATCTAAGTCAATATCCTTAAAGGGCTAAGAGATTTCCCTTTTCCTTCTGCACTGACAGTTTACCTTGAAAGAGCACAGTATACCATAATGGCTATTGATAATACCATGTGAAATACAAGAAAAACAAAAACCATAAGCTGTATTATGCTAGTTTCAGTTGAAGTATTTATCTTTTCTTCTACTGTTTTCATGCCTATGACATCTTTAATCAAACTATACAGAGCCCAAGTGCACTGTGTCATAATATTTTTCATTTTTAACACAGAAAAATTTTCTTTTCTTCTCTTACATATCTTCTCCTTCCTTAGGAGACTTCTTTTTATTTAGTTTTATTATTTCTTTCTTACTATAGCTCCCACTTCTCAAGGAGCATTCTCTTTATTACCTTCTCTTCTTACAGAAAGTCTGTAAATCTGTGATTCCCTTCCTGGAACTTTATTAACCTGCAACTGTGTGCACTTTTTCGTTAATTCTGTCTTTTTCTCTCCAGCTCTCCTCTTTCCATAGGAGGCTTTTCTTCTTATTTATTTATTTATCTTGAAACTGCTACACTTTTCCTCTGTCTTACGCACTGCTCACGAGCTACAATATCCCCTGAGGTAAGGAGAATTAGTAATTACCTTTAAACTGATTCTTTCTCTCTTTCATTTTCTATTTATTACTCCCTGCTTTTAAAATTAATATTCTTTCTTTCTCTTTACTTCATTCCTTTATTAACTACTTTGTCCTGTATTAACTTTGAGTTTACTTTACCTTTCCTGTGTCTTCTTTCTCTTTTCTTCTTTTTTTCTGCCTCAGCTCTCACTGTCCTACGTTGTCTGTTGTTTCCTTGTAGACTCTGCATTTGGATTATGCTGTCCCATGTTGTCTGTCTTTTTTCGTTTGTATTCTTTCTTCTTTTTTACTTTTTTCTCTCATGTGTCCTTGCCACACGTTGGTGCACCAAGTGTTAAAATAAAGTTATGATGCCAAGTGTTAAAATAATCATTATGGTGCTTATTGGTGAGTCCAGAAGTTGTAATTTCCAATGCTCTTTATTATTCACAAAGCATGTCAAATCTCACGGAATTCTATACCTGGGCAGTTAGGCAGAGAGCTCACTCCAATGGCCTAGCTCATGCTCTCCTCTTAGTTCTCCTCCTGCTTCTAGCTTCTTCTTGCTTCATTCCCTTCTCTCTGTCTCCTCTTTCTCTGTCTCCCCTCTCTGCCCTTGCCCTAGTTCTTTTTTATTCCAAAATCCTCTGTGTCGACATCCAGCCTTCCAATATACAAATCAATGGAGCCAAACCTTCATCTGCCTTAAGGCTAAGGAATGTTCCATTCCTGTGGATAGCAATATAGTCACTCCTTTGTTTACTGTTAGGCAGTTAATTCTTTTACTTGCTTCAAGGATAGCTTACTGACACATTATCCATAACTAAAATCTCCCACAACATTAACATATCCATTAAGACATTAGGTGTAATTCTAATAGATTTGTTTTTGTATGTTATTTATTGCTTTCTCTTACAGCTTTTAGTATTCTTTGTATGTTTTGTATGTTTAGTGGTCTCATTTGTATGTGGCAAGAGGACTTGCTTTTCTGGTCCAATCTAATTGATGTTCTATATGCTTCTTGTACTTTTATAGGCATCACGTTCTATTTTGTAAATTTTGTTCAACTATTTTGTTGATTTATTTATCTCTATATACTTTGTGAGGTATCTAAGTCCTGGTATGTACTAGCCAAACACTCTCCCACCTGTGCTAAGTTAGTACAAAATTGAGTTTGTGTCTTGAAATTTCTCTTGTCTGGGAAATTGTTTTTAAATTTTCTGTTATCACGCTTTGCAGCAAGTGCTTTTATTGCTGAAAGAATACACTGGTTCTTGCCTCGGAGACAAGATGTTGCTCACATTGATGAGTGTTTACACCTGCAGTGACTCATCTCTTACCAAGCCATCTGATCTGAATCTGAGGGCAACATCTGTTGGGAATACAGGCCCTCATGATGTAGAAGAGATATCAGATAACAGTCCAGATGCTACATCTATAGGGAAAGTAATCTCCTTCAGCTCCACAACACTTAATTGTCATGGTTCGATGCTGAAAATAAAAGTGGAATTTACCTTTCTGTCTCATCTCCCCACTATTTACTTCATAATGAAATAAGTATAAAAAAATCTGGAGCTTAAAAAATCTGATTTCACAACAATTAAACACCATTTGTTGTAATGACTATATATACTGATCCATAGAAGTTGGCTACATGTGGTTGAAGCCTAGTAAAATCGAGACAGATAAAAATAAAGGAAAACATAGGTATAAATCCAACATAGAGAGACTACATTAGATTGATACCTGAAGGACCTTATAAGTTCAAATAGACAGGAATGAGAGATTTTTAAAATACAAAAATATGCAACTTGGTTTTCATTGTTTGGGTTATTTATTTATTTATTTACTTTTGTAAGAAGGTATCACATATTCAATGGTGGCCTTCATTTTATTGTGTAGCTTAGACTGCCCTTGAAATCCTGATCCTCTTACCTCTACATTTCCAGTGCTAAGGTTAGGTATATGTGCCAAGAAACATTTTCAGCTCAGTGCTGGGGATCAACCACAGAGATTTGCGAATGCTAGGCCTGCACTGAACTACATGCTCAGTCCATATTTGTGAATCATTTTATTTTTATGAATTTATATTTCATTTATGTGTGTTTTTCTGAGTGAGCATGTGCCATATGTATGTGAGAGAAGACACCAGAAGTGAGCTCCAGATCCCTGCATCTGGAGTTACAAGCAGTTGAGAGACAAGTATTGTTGGTTTTGGGAACTCTATATGGGTACTCTAGAAAAGCAGTAATTATTCTTATCCATTGGACCACATTTTCTGGCTCATCTTCTGACTCTCGATGCCCATAATTTACTGGATATTCAAAATGTAGGCTGGCTTCAATCTACAGCCAGATGAACATCAGGCCAAATGACATTTTCTATGGCTGATTTTATTTATTTTTGTTGGTATCTAATATGTTCTAAGATGGAAATGAATTTTTCACCTAGCCTGTTTTCCAAGTTCAGAATCTTGATGTGTTGCAGGAGGAGGAGAGAAGTCTTTAAAACTAACTAGATCCTTCCAAGGTACAGGACATGCCCTTGCTGTGAGACACAAGTCTATTATATAACTCATTTTGCAGTGGAAAATTCAAAACAGTAGATGAAGAAACGTTGTGTGATACAGTTAAAAATACTTTCCTTAATTGATTACTGTAGGACACACATAGTAATTACAATTTTACTTCATTAATCACTACATTAGTAAGCCAGAGTAGGTCATACTGTTAATGTGCACCTTTGCATTCTGTATAATACAAAGATCTCTGTGACAAATTACTGTTCTTGACAACAATATTGAGTGTGGAGGTTGTTTCCCATCTTTTCAGAGCAACCATAGAGATATCATAGGTAAACACTTGATATGAAAAATACAGACACTAAATATACTGGTACAATCATCTCTGTTTCTTAAAATGAGTTCCATTGATTGTATATTCAGATCAGTTCCAGATGCTATTTATTCTGAAAATCTTGAATATTGGCATTAGATAAAAAATGTACTCAGGTTACATAGATGTAACCACAGTTGAAGCACTAATTAGTCTTTCAGGGCATCTCAACCACCTGTGTACATCTATGCACAAGCAAACATGTACACCAGCTGTGGACTGAAAATACTTTTTTGATGATGAACTTTCTCTCTTTTTTGATGCATCCTGTCAGTCACAATTTCTATACTTCCCTTCTTCATTTTGGGAATACTTCACCTCCACTTATTTCTTTATGTTCACTTGCTTCCCAGTTCTA
The DNA here is from genome assembly GCA_026225945.1 of Cricetomys ansorgei. Lineage (NCBI taxonomy): Eukaryota > Metazoa > Chordata > Mammalia > Rodentia > Nesomyidae > Cricetomys > Cricetomys ansorgei. The sequence goes on along the minus strand of JAMJFZ010001255.1, from coordinate 435,969 downwards.
AATTGGGTTTGGGAAAAAGGACAGTTAGACATAGAAATGGGATTTCTGAAATATACCACCTTTCTCTTCCTTTAAACAGAGACTATTTTAAAATTAAAGTATTATGCATTATTACATTTAACATCTAAAATTTTTGCACAAGTTTTTGCAAAACAGTTATTTCTGCATTACATACAATGCCATTAACACATCTTATAAATTGAGGAATTATACTTTACCATCATCTACTAACCAAGTTATGTTCAATTCTGTAATAATCTTAAAAATACCTTAGAAACATTATTGGTTTGTATTAAGAAAATCTAAAAAGATGTGTACATTACATTTTTATTTGATATAGAATCTTAGTATTTAGCCCTAGCTTGTCTGGAATTCCCTATGTAGACCAAGTTGCTCTGAAACTCACATAGCTCCATTTCACTCTGTCTAATGACTGTTGTTACATGGGCCACCACAACTCGAAACAATGTTGTTATTAGGTCTCTTAATTGTTAATTGCTCCCTTGCATTCATACCCTCCACTTCCCTTAAGGTCATGAAGCCCAGGTCTCAACTCAATTTGTTGCTGAAAATAAACTTGAAATCCTGATTCTTCTGCATTCACCTCCAGATTACTGCAGTTCAAGCAAGTTCCATCTTGCCTAGAACCCTTTAATGTCTGTTCACATCAGTTTTCTTGCTTCCTTTCATACCATGAAAAAAAATCAGGTAAGTTGCCCTGTCGGCCACTTTACCTTCTGAATTAGTCTGATTGCTTCAGTGCAATGGTGACTAACTTGGTTCCTATCCACTATGTTTCTTATAAAGTATCAGTTGGACACTGCCTTTCTTGATTCAATGATTTGGGGAAACACGATTTCTTAGGTAACTCTACTCTGAATTATTCACATCAATAGGCATACAGTATCTTTAGTTTCTTCCTTCATTGGCCAGATGGGTCGCAATGTGGAGAGTCCAATCCAATATTCTTAAAAATGTTGGTTTATCCTTTACAAACAATTATCACAAAGGTCAATATTTCCAGTAGGACAGCTGCATTCAGTTTAAGATTGGCTTCCAGACATTGTTTTCCCTGTTAATGTAAGCCTTCTTCTCAAGGTGATTTCTAATGAGAGATGGAAGATGTAGACTAAGGCCTACTTGTAATCCATGGTAGGAGCTACACATCAGAGAGCCTTTGAATTGACTATTGAGCATGATTACTCTTTTATTTCCCTAGAAAGGAATCCAAGATTTAAACGATGGAGAATAAACGGTAGAGTGTGGCATGCATGTACTTGATATACAACAGAATATCTACTTCTTCCCCTTCCATTTATTTGTCTTTGGTAGATTGTCCCATGCAGTGGCAACTATCGACAGGTGCCAGGTTGGTGTTTGTGTAACAAAGAATAGCAATCTGTTCAAGTATGCTCTGTTGGCTTCTCATGTGTCTGAGCAGACAAGATCTTTGATTGCTAACCATGTGGACAGCAGCTGATCTGTAAATTTAGTTCCATAGCCTGACCCTGGTGAAACCTCTGAGCAGTTCGACATGCAAGTTCTTCAGCTGTCAATAACATAGTGGCTCCTTGAATTCTGATTGGTGCAGAGATAGGACAGGATATCTCCAAGGAAGCAAGACTTTTGCCTTTTTCTCTTGGCATCGCAAAAGATCTCAACACTGAGGAGATAGCCTCTACAGTTTCAGTTGTAAACGAAGTGGAAATAGGAGGCCTGTTGGATTATGAATGCATTCTCCAAATGAAAATGCCAATTTCCTAAAATATCGAAGATAAAAATCTGTCCTGGTTTCCTGTGGCACAAAATATATGGGAGCATGGTAGTTTCTGAGAATGGATGTTATTTTATGTATTCTGTGTGTATGTTTGTGTTTGTGTGCACATTTTGTGTGTTTCTGTGTTTCTGTGCTAGAAGAAGTATTCAAACTGGTATGTGCTATGCCTTGTCTGAGTTTGAATCCTTGTAGGACTTCTGTTTTCTGAGTAGTAGCAGAGACCACAGGGGTAGATCTAGTAGAGAGGGGAGATGGAAAGAGCTGGGAGATCTGGTAGGAGGGGGAAAGTGGTTCTAGAGGTTTCGTATGAGGTAAGAAAAAGCAAATTAAATACTTAAAAACATGCAGAATGAATGTGGTGCAAAAAAGGCATGAATAATGATGACAAACTTTTTCTTTCCTGTTAAGTTTTATAATAAAACTAGATACTAGTGGTCAAAACAGTTTACTTGGTCCGCATCACTTTTGTTTTATTTAATAAATCTATGCTAAAAAGAAAGGTAGAACCATACAAATACCAACTTCACTGAATTGCACCTTACTGTTTGGGACTAGTTCCACTAATAAAGGGGGAAATACAGGGATATGAGGAACTTGTTTTTATTCGAGATGGGAGCAGCTGTGTAAGGTAGAAGCACGAAAATCTGGATTAGTCTCCAGTCTGGTGTTATTGGAGTAAGAAATATATCTTAGAGATCATCAATATAATGAATAGGAAAAACAAATAGCTCTCAACTCATAAAGAAACATGTCCTGTGGATAAAGTAAAGATGTATATACTGATTTGCCATGAGTAGTTGGGGCCTTTGAAGCACTAAGAATACTAGTAAATAGTGACAACCTGTGAGATCATAATGATTTCGTGGCAAAAACCAATAAGATTCTTGTCTTCTATTATCATCTGGAAAACAAGTATGAGACAAGTGAGATGTAATATTTTCTGTAAATATGTTACTTTTCAAGATCAGTTACCTCTACAACTTTTCATTTCAGTATATGCTGATGGTGATTCTTCCAATCAAGCCACAGCCTAAGCCGTGGAATATGTTCTGGAGCTGGCAGTAGAACCAAAGACAGGGTTACCTGCTGACATAGGTACAATCTGTGGAAAAACTAAGCAATATGGAGTAGGAAACTGAAGATGTCCATAGCAGGGTGAGTTTTCTTTTGGGTACATTTCTTCAACAAGATTTGAAGCTATTTCTTAGAGTAGTTCTTGGTTAAGGAGATAGGTGTTTTCATCATCTATGGAAGCTGCACAGTGTCTTCTATCTGATTGTCCTTAAAAGCCTGAATTCACAGTGTCATTACCACATGAGAAGACTGCATTGTGGCTCACAATTGAGCCTCGTGTCACAATAACCTCGAAGAGTCCTGCACCAATGTTAAAGTCAGGGTGTTGCTGTTGCATGTTGAAAAACTTTGAATCTGCTCTGGTGCGCTGAGACATTGGTTTTCTTTCTGAGGTTTCTGGACTTTATTTCTTCTACAAATTGCATTCCATTCTCTCTATTTACATGGTCTAGGGTCATTAAAGTGGAGCCATATCAAGTAGCTAGTGTCTCAGTTACTCTTATATAAGAAGGCTGTACAACCTTTAATACTACCTTCCTCCCATTTATTCTGTCTGGGAAATTCATCTCTTGTGAGAATAGCCTAATGTAATGACTGTGTACTCAGCTGGGATTCATTTGGCAGGCAGCAACTTGAGGTTTTGTTTAGAGGATGGCCCAGTGTGTGGCTATAATTTCAATGCAGCATGGAATTCTACATAAATTAGTGTAGAGAGCCAGAATGTTTTAGCAATGCACACTTTTTGTGGTTTTCTTATCACAGCATGAGATAAAGGGAGACTGCTTCCTCTATGATAGTACATGGGGACGTTTTATCTTAAGATTTCTATGGAATTTAATACACAGTGACCCTCTTGTTTACTTCAGTCTCCCAAGGTTAGGAAGTGTCTAAAATACCTTACCAAGTACACAAGAAAACACAAAATCTCAATTCCATTGTTTTCCCTGCATAGAACTGATGCACAAGTGTAGTACAGTGATAGTGATAGTGTTTTAATTCAGGTTGGATAGAAATAGAAATGTGGTCTGGCATTTAAAGCCCAGGGACCAAACAGTTCTTAGGTGGGAAAATGACTCCAAAGGCATGGGTATCCTGATTTTGTTGAAGGCAGGAGCCACACAGCTCTCACAGCTCTTTGGAAGCAGTGCCCTATAGGAAGTTATCCTGTCATTCAGGAAGTCAGGCATCACACATCTTTGGCAGCTTTGAGGCAAGGAATGCTTCCCCACCTGAGCTGGAATGTTCCAATGTAACAACTGCACTATGCTCTGCTCACTTCTCTTCTGCTCTCAGGGGAGAACTTCCCTAGTGTAGTAGCTCCAATGAGATATACTAAGCTAACTGAATTGTTTTAGCTGAGTTGAAATGTTCTTCTCTGCTTCTTCTCTTCTCTTAACTGCTTCCTTTCTTTTCTCCTCTTCATGGCTGCCTCTACTTGGGAAGAATGCCATAACCAAAGTTTTGCTCAGTAAGGAGTAGAGTAGAGAATGTTGCTCATTATATAATGTCCCTGGGGTGAGGAGCATCTCAGAGTGGCCTGTGATTGTTGAGATTTCTTTTTACCTTACTTGACCAGCCAAGAGAGGATGAAGTGTCCTAGTTTAGAGCAATGTGTATTAGTTGGGCCACTTCTTTGCTGATCTGCCAGGTTGGGTCCCCTCAGGCAGCTTGGAGTGGGGAATCCTGATAGTACTAGGGTGAGCTGTCCCATTGTGGTCTGAAATCCTAGAGCTCTCAAGCCTAACATAGCCAGACTTCCACAATGAGGAAATTTAGTAGCTCCCCAGTGGTACTCTGGAAAATTTGAGTCTCATGGTGATCACAGCGGGGGTGGTTGGGGACCCAGAATCCCCAGCAGTGTAGGAAGTGAGCTAAGCAGAATTTCCAAAAGGCAAATATGCCCAAAGCCAGAGGTGGTACCTCCAGAGGGATCCCATGGACAGGAGCTGTGAGTGAGCTATGGGCACCCCATCATGCTCCAAGCAGAACAGCCATGCATGCTGCTGAGTAGAGCCACAGGTCATGACCCACCTGGCAGACTGAGTAACAGTCAAGGGGTTTGGGGGGCTTCTGTGGACACTTCCCCTTTTGGGGATTGCCCTACTGCCTCCTTTCTTGCTGCTCCTGACTGGGATTCTGCTCACACAGACGCCTGGCATGTAGAAGTGTGGTACAGTGCACGGGAGTCCTCTTGGCAGAATATGAAGGGCAGTAGTCGGCAACCCTCGGACTCCTGTGTTTCAGCCCTGGCCCAGTACAGGTTTCAGGACATGGTGCTCCGAGGCTCCTGGCTGGGGCGCCTGGAATTCTCCCCTGTCCACTAGCTGCTGCTGCCCACTGGTGGACAAACCACAAGCACACATGGTGCCTTACCCCAGCCCGGACCAGGGACAGGCTCCATCCTCTCTGCATGGATGCCTGGGAACAACTGCAGCCACTAGCCATATGGATTTAGGCCAGCCAGGCCTGGTTGCTCAAGAGGACCTCTTTCCTGGGTGGAATCCCTCTCTTTTCTTGTACTTGAAACGCTCTGGGCTCATCCAGTAACATGGCTGCTCCTGATGTCCAATGTGAGCGGGGGCCACTGGGCACCAAAGGGTGACTGGCCTTCGCTGAGCACCTTGTGCCTTTCTCTGCTGGGTCTCCATAGGATATCATGAGTGGGGAAGTCTTCTGAAATTAGGAACAGACTACCTTGCTGACTTCTAGATGGACTCTGATCACGCTCTTTCCCAGTGGTTAAAGTCCCAAGTTGGGAGACACCCTAATAGAATCCATGATGTTGGACCCCAGGAGAACTGAACATTGGTTTGTTAAAAGTCGGAGGAGGGCAAAGCTCTACAGTAGCAGGAAGCAAAACTTCTTGAACGTCATCATCTCCATCCTAGACACACCCCAGGTACTAGGATGGTGGAGGAAGCCTGGTCTAATAGGATTCAGTCACATTTCACATGTTGCTAGATTCCTCCAGCTATGTTTAGTCTATAGAACTTGATCTGGGTCCTTCAAAAAATTTCTTAAATGATGTGGTGGACGTGATTTATCAAAGGGATACATCAAAGGAGTGTATGATAGTAAAATGTTTCCACTGCTATGTCTAAATGTCTCACAAACTTTTAAAATCTGAGCATGCATTCCCATCTTTGGCAATGAACTTTATTTCCTAGTGGTGACCAGACATATGCTAAGACCAAGGGAGTTGGCATTAGGCACCTGTCCTAATGAGTTCAGATTAGATTAGATTGCAGAAGTAAATAATCATGGGTAGTGCAGGAAAAACACTTTCATCCAAGTAGAGGGCTTGTGGAGATGGAGGGAAAGAACAAAAATAGACTATATTCATGAGACAGTTTGGAGAGTAAGAAATCATAGAAGAATAATATTTCCACAGTCAATTGTTAGTTTCCAGTCATAGAGAATTAACCAGTGGCCTTATGAATGCAAGCCTGTCCCTGATCCAAACCTCCAGTTCCTGAGTTTTAAGGTTGAACAGTCAGAGTTGTTGATCATCGTGAGAAGGAAAACATGCAGAAAAAAAAAAGGAAGATACATTTTTCTGTGGGTAAACTGCGCATAAGGTTTTCAGGGATCAAATAAAAAATCAGGTATGATAGCAGGTGAAAAATGCTTCAAAACTTTTAAAAACATACAGTTCTCATGTATATTCAGTGGGTTGACATTTTTTTGAATTGCTATTGCAATTTTATGGATGTTGCGTTATGAAACAGATCAGACTTTAAGAGGAAGGCTTTTTTTTAAATTTTGAACTCTGCAATTCATTTAGACCAGACTGGCCATGAACTTTTTTAACTGGTTTGAGGACTCTGTGCTGTATTGTTGATTGCCATAGATCATAGATATTCTAGAGCATTCCCTTTGGTGTTAGAAGCAGCCTTTGCACCTCCCATGTGCCCCCAACTGAGAGTTGTCTCTCAGGGAAGAACAATAGCGGAGCCCCTGCATTCTGTTTCCCATAGGTCCTGAGCCTTACAGGCATAGTTTCCTCTTCTGCCATCCTGAGAGGGAACACCTTCACCCACTTGTATTCCCATGCAAACTTGTTGGGATCCCCTATAATAGACTGCACCTAGAGAGCTATCCCAGATCATTATGGATGTTGAACATTTCTTTAAGTTTCTTTTCTTTAAGTATTTTGTTTAAGATTACATGTAATGTGAAGGTTTCTTCTGATAAAAAGCCCATTTTTACTATCTCAATCCTACCAAACCAGGAACATGGGATATATTTCCATCTTGTGAGCTCTTCTTCAATTTCCATCTTTAAGGAAATAAAGTATTTGTCATTCAAATCTTTCAATTGCTTGATTAGAGACACACCAATATACCTGGTGTCGTTTGTAGCTTTGTAAAGGTGTTGTTTACCTGAATTCTTTCTCTGTCCATCTGTCATTTGTATATATGGGAGCTAAAGACTTTTTAATTAATCCTGTAGTCAACCACCTCACTGCAGATATTTATCAGCTATAGGTGTTCCTTTTTATAGTACTATTGAATATGTATGGAAAGAGTGGACAACAATGTCATGTTCCAGAATTTAATAGAATTATTTTTACTTTCTCTCCATTTAATTTGATGTTGGCAGAGTTCTTGCTGGAAATTTCCTGTATTATGTTTAGATATAGAAGGCATCTCTAATCTCTCTAATAGGTATATCATGAAGTGGTGTTGGATTTTGTCAAAAACTGTCTTAAGATCTAGTGATTTGACTATATGAGTCTTTTTTCTTTCATTTTGTTTATATGGTGGATAACATTGATTAATTTTATATGTTTTAACATCCCTGCATATCTGTGATAAAGTCTATTTGATCATGTTGAATATTTTTAATGTGTCCTTGTATGTGGTTTATGAGTATTTATTAATTATATTTACATCTCTGTTAATGATGCATATGGGTGTAGAACTCTCTTTGTTGAATCGTTTTGTGGTTTGTATATTAGTATAACTGTAGCTTGAAGCATTAGTTTGGCAGTGTGCTTTCTGCTTTTATTTTAAGGAGTAATTTAACATTCTGGTCATAGGCATTTTGGGAGGGTTTTATTGTCCAATGGTATTTGTTTGTGAGTTACAGGTTTGTTTAAATTGTTTATTAGATTTTATTCAATTTTATGTGCAGAATATATTGAGAAAAGCTTCCATTTCTTTAAGATTTTCCAATTTGTGGAGTCAATTGATGTTGCTTTTATAAATGAGGGAGTTCTTGTGTTAGGAATATAGATGTTAGGTATTGTAATATTATCTTGGTGAGTTTTTTATTTAAAGTGTATGATGTGTCCTTCTTCAATTCTTGTAATTTATTTTGGTTCGAATTCTATTGTATGGGATATTAGAATCTTTGCACTAGCTTTTTTCACCATTTACTTGATAAATTTTTCCCAAACCTTTTCTCTGAGGTAATGTTTATCTTTGAGTTTGAAGTGTGTTTCTTCTATGTGGCAGAAGGGTGGATTCTGTTTTCAAATCCATTCTGTTAGTCTCTTTTTTATTTAATCGGGAATTGAGGCCATCAATATTGAGGGGTACCAATGACCATTGATTGTCAGGACTTGTTATTTTGTAATTATTGTCGAAGTGTGTGTGTGTGTGTGTGTGTGTGTGTGTGTGTGTGTGTGTTGGGGGGTATCTTATATTGAATATGATATTGTGAGATAATTTAACTTCTGCATTTTCTTGATTGTAGTTAACTTCCTTTTGTTGAAGTTTTTATTCTATTCCCTTTTGTAGGACAGGATTTGTAGATAGGAATTCTTTGAATTTGGATTTATCATGAAATATTTGATAAGTGACAGTTTTGTTGAGTAGAGTAGTCTTGGGTGGCATCTATGTTCCTCAGAGTCTGTATTATTTCAGTCTAGGCCCTTTTGACTTTCAGTGTCTCCACTGTGAAGTCAGATGTAATTCTAATAGCTTTGCCTTTTTATGTTATTTGATCTTTTTCTCTTTCAGCTTTTAGTATTCTTTCTTTGTTGAATATGTTTAGTGTTGTGATTATTTTGTGTCAAGGGTTCTTTCTTTTCTAGTCTGGTTTATTTGGTTTCCTGTAAGCTTCTTGTACTTTCATAGGCATAGATTTTTTAGTTTTGAAATGCTTTCTTGCATGATTTTGTTGAAATTTTTGTCTTTACTAATATTATGAGGTATCTATGCCCTCATATTTGATAGGAAACTATCTGTCTTCCATATGTCTTCAGAACCTACGTTTAATTTTCCTATAGACTATTGAGATTATATCTTGAAAATTGTCTTCTCTGGGAAATTTTTGTAAAAAAAGTATCAGCAGGCTTGGCAGCAAGTGTCATTATTGCTGAGTCATTTCACTGGCTCTTGTCTGGTGGACAAATCCCTGCAGATGTTGCCAACATGTGTCATCTACAGCTGCAATGACCCCTCTTTTGCTAAGTCACACTTTCTGAGATTGAGGGTAAAATCTGTTCGAAATACAGGTATTCATGTTGTTGTAAAGATATCAGATAATATCCCAGATTATACAACTGAAGGGATAGCAGCACCTGTGGCTCCACAACACTTTATTATTACCATTAGATACTTAAAATAGAAGTGGAATTTATCTTTTATATCATGGCTTCCACTAATGACTTTATAATGGAGTGAATATCCAAATTTCTGGAGCTCAAAGAATACTGACTTCAATAGTAATTGAACACCATTGATTGTCATGACCATATGACACAGTGACATTGAAGGTTACAAAAGGCATAAGCCTAGCAGAAGCTAGGCAGTTGAAAATAGAGAGGAACATGGACATATGTCCAACACAGAGGCACAATATAAGATAGATATGTGAAAGACCTTATATGTTCAAATACAGTTGGATATCAGAGTTTTAAATATTAAATTATTCAGCCTGATTTCCAGTATTTGGAATTATTTTTTATTTGGTTATTTATTAATATATTTACTTATGTTTGTAACAAGGTCTCAAATATTTCAGGTTGGCCTTGAGAAAATTATGAAGCTGACTTTGGCCTTGAACCCTGATCCCCTTATCTCTCCTTTCCAGTACTAGGGTCAAAGGAATTTCCACCAAACCTAGTCTATACGGTGCTGGGGATAAAACACAGAGCTTTGTAAAAGCTAGGCCTGAACTGAGCTACATTGGCAGACAAAATTTGTGAATCCTTTAAGATTTTATGAATTTACTCTTTTATGTGTTTATTTCTGAATGAGCATATGCCATACGTATGTGGCCAAGGAGACCAGAAGAGAGCTGCTGAATCTCTGAATCTTGAGTTTCAAGAAATGGAGATCCAAGCATTTTTTATCATGGGAAAAGAACTTGGGTCATCTGCAAGAGCAAGTTTTTTTTAACCACTAAGCCATCATTCCTGGCTGAGCTTCTGAAACTTGATATCCATAGTGAACTATATGTTGAATATATAGCATGACTTGAAATCTGTTGCCAGTTGAATGTCAGGCCATATGTCATTTATATTTGGTGGTTGATTGTGATTTTTGTTGGTATCTAATTTACTCTGAGCCGGAAAAAAAATTTTATTGTCAGCCAAATGTTCAAAGTTAGAGACTTTGGGTATAACAGAAGGAGGAAAGGGGGCTCTAAAACTCACTAGATCCTTCTGCGGTACTAGGAGCGCCCTAGCTGTGAGACACAGATCTATTGTGTAACTCGGATTTCTGTAGAAAATTCAAGCCAGTAGAAGGAGGAACGTTTTGACATAAAGTGAAAAAATACATACCTCAATTGATTATTATAAGACATACCTATTGATTACAATTAAGCTTCATTAATTACATGAGTAAAACAGAGTTTGTCATAATACTAATGTGCACCTCTGCATTCTGTATAATACAAAGTTCTGTGTGACAAATTACTAGTGCAGAGAAGATTATTGAGTGTAGACGTTGTTTCCCATACTTTAAGAGGCAGTCATTGAGAGAATCAGAAGTAAACTCTTGTTATGAAAAATATAGACACTGAATATACTGATTAAATCCTTTCTATTTGTTAAGTGAGTACCACAGATTGTATTTACAGCTCAGTTCCAGATGCACTTTATTCCTAAAAGGCTGAATGTTGGATTTATATAAAAATATTCTCAGGTTAGATAATTAGCAGTTCTGTTGGGAACACTTATTAGTCCTCAAGGGAACGTCAACCACCTGTTAATATATATACACAAGCAAACATGTACACCCATACTCTTCCCACACATACAGATACAAAAAAAATATACAAGTTTGGATTGAGATTACTAGAGTGTGTAGGAAAAGACTTGCTACTTTCTCTGCATATCACAAGCTTTTTCATCTTCAAGCTGCGGATACAAGATGTTGTTTAGAAGATGTTCTTTCACTCTTTTGTAATACACACTGTCAGTCAAATTTCTTCACTTCCCTCCTTCATTTTGTGAATAATTCAAGTCCACATATTTCAGTAAGTGCACTTGCCTGCTTCTCGGGACTAAATTGGGTTTCTGGAGAAAGGAGAGTTAGATTTAGAAATGGAATTTCTGGCAGATACTACCTGTCTCTCCTTTTAAAAGAAGAGAAATTTAAAATTAAAATATTATGCATTATAACATTTAACACCAAAAATTTTTGCACTATTTCCAATGAAAAACAGTGACTTCACATATATATATATATATATATATATATATATATATATATATATATATACAGTACCATTAACACTTCTTATAAAACGTGGAGTTATCCTTTACCATCATCTACTAACCATCTTATGTTCAAATTCTGTGATAGTCTTAAAATTTTCTTAGAAAAATGATTGGCTTCTTTTAATAGAATCTAACAAGCTGTACACATTACACATTTATTTGAGAGAGGATCTCAGTATGTAGCTCTAGCTTGTCTGGAATTCCCTGTGTAAACCAGGCTACGCTCCAACTCATACAGCTCTATTTCACTCTGGCTCACTGCTGTGACATGGGCCACCACATCTATAAATGCTCTCAATTCTGTTGCTGAAGATAAAGTTGAATTCTTCTTTCTTCTGCATTTCCCTCCACATTACTGCAATCTAGGCAAGATCCATCTTGACTGTGTCCCTTCAATCTCTCTTCACATCAATTTTCTCTTCTTCCTTTCATGGCATGAAAAGAAATCAGGAAGCTTGTCCTGTGGTATATTTTACCATCTGAATTAGTTTGACTGCTTCTGTACAATGGTGCTTAATTTGTTCCTTACCCACTATGTGTCTTATAAGTTATCAGTTAAAAACTGCCTTGCTTGATTAATTGGCTTGGAGAAACAATTTCATGAGCAACTCTACTCTGAATGATTCACATCCAGAGGCATACATGTGTTTATCTCTTTTTGATTGATCAAGTGGGTCCACATTTGGAGAGTCTAATCTGATATTCATAAAGATGTTTGTTCATAATTTACAAACAATAACCATTGTGAAGATTCCTAGGAGGACAGCTGCAGTCAATATTGAGAATGCCTTCCAGATTTTTCCCATTAATGAAAGCCTCTTTCTCGAGGTGATTTTTGACCTAAGGTGGAAGGGTTAGCCTAAGCACGAATTGTAATCCATGATAGGGGCTATAATTCAGAGAGCCCATGAAATGGCTACGCAAAATGGGTACTATGTTCCATCAAAAGAGAGGAATCTAAACTTCCAAAGGTACAGAATACATAGCAGAGTGTGTCATTTATGTAGCAGAAGTACAACAGGATATCTAATTTTTCCTCTTTCATTTCAATACAATAAGCAATGACTGATGGATAGCAGATTGCCCCATGAATTCCCAAGCATTGATAGGTACCCAGGTTGTTACAGGTATCAAAGAGATTAGGAATCTACTCAAATATGCTTGGGTGGCTCCTAATGTCTCTGAGCAGAGAAGATCTTTGATTGCCAACCATGTGGACAGCAGGTGATGAATTTAATTCCATTACCTTGCTCCTTGTGAAAACCTTAGCTGGTCAACATGAAGGAAGCACAGTTGTCAGCAACACATGGGCTCCCTGGTTTGTGTTTTATTCAGAGTAGAACAGGATATTACCCAGGAACCAATAATGTGGTCTTTTTTCTGGACATCACAAAATATTTGAACTGTGAAGAGATAGCATCTGAAGTATCGGTTCTAAGAGGTGTGGACTCTGGAGGTATGTTAGGTTTTGATGGCATTCCCCAATTGAAAATGCCCAATTTTTAAGAAATCAAAGATAAAAGTTTTCCTATATACCAGAGGAACAAAATATATGGATGCTTGGAAGTTTGTGAATATGGATGCCATTTATATATTCTCTGTATTTGTGCTTGCATGTGTATAAATGTATGCTTCTTTGTTAGTGTGCTGGGAAAAGAAGTCAAACGAAACATGCTATGCCATATTTGAGTGTTTATGCTTGTCGGACAGCCCTTTTTTGAGTAGAAATAGTGGGAGGACGGGGTAGATCTTGGGCATAGGGGATCTGAGAGGAGTTAGAAGGATAGGAGGGAGGACAGAAGACTGAAAATATTTTATGAGATAAGTAAACAAAAAATTTTAAAAAGTCAGGAAGAATGAATGCTTTGAGAAAGGAGTGCAATGATTATAAAGTATATTTTTGTTTGTTTCAAACACCAATATATATGTATTGTACCTTGAGAGTTAGCTTTTTTAAACCACAATGTAGGAAACTTGTTTTTATTTGAGTGATTGAGTGACAAGGGGCTGAGTAAGGAAAAAGCACAAGAATGTTGTTAGTCTCCAGTCTGGTGTTATTACAGCAAGAGAATCTTAAATATGTCTGAGAACCCATCAATATATCCTGAATGGCATAGATATGCATCTACTTGTTTGTATGCTGTACTATAGCCTTTGTACATAAATGTGTTTGGAGAAATAAACATGTTCCAACTCATGAAGAGACTCATATCCTGTTGATTAACATATGTATGCCGATGTGTCCTGAGATGGTGGGATCTGCATGGCATTAAAAACATTAATAGATTGTGACAACCTGTGAGATCATAATGGTTGCCTGGCAAACACAATGAAATTCTTATATCTCTTTATTATGTGGACAACAAGCATGAGGCAGCTGAAATGCAGTGATTTTCTTTGGATATTTTACATACTCAAGATCAGGATACTCTAAAACCATTCATTTCAGCAAATACTGGTGGTGATTATTCCAATGTAGCCATAATCTAAGCTTTGGAAGCTTTTCTCAAGCAGTAAACAGAACTTGAGTCAGGATACCTGATGGACTAGGCTATAGTCTTTGGAAAAACTGATCAGTATGGATTAGGATTTAAAGTGGTTCACACCAGAGTTAGTTTTCCACTGGGAATATTTCTTCAAAAAGATTTGAAGGTACTTATTAGATTAGTAGCAGGTTCAGGACATAGGTGTCGTATCTAGTATGTTAGTTGCCCAATATCTTCTATCTGATTGTCTGTAAAAGACTGAATTCACATTGTGATTACCATGTGTGAAGACAGACTGCATTGTTTATCACAGTTAAGCTGGATCACAGTGGCCTCTGCAGGTCCTACAGCAATATCAAAGTCAGGATGTTGCTGTTGATTGCTGAGAGATTTTGACTCTGCCTCTTTTCTCAGAGTCATTGGGTTTGTTTCTGAGATTTCTGGACATTATTTCTTCTAAGAATGGGATGTATATGTTCCCCCCAGAGCATGATATCTCCAAAAATTCTAGGAATCTGAAATCATATGCAAAAACATATTTAATGAAGCTCGAGCTTGAACTCTGAATCATCACTGATGCAGTGGACCAGTCTTGAGATTCCCCAAGCAGCAAATAGGCAGTGTTTTTATCCAGGTTATAGCAGGTGGGCTGGAATGTTTTTCACTCAGCATCTATGGATTGCATAATATTTTAGTATGTAATGTTCTAGTGCAAAGGAAATGGTGGACTAGGGAGTACACTGCTGGTTGACTCTGTCTCATATTGCCACTCTTAAGTCCTAGACGGGGATACATTAACTAATGTTGGCTTTAAACAAAGACATCAGCAAGAGCAGATGGATTTCTCAAACAAGTAATTGTCCTTGCGATGAGGTTGTCCTGCATCCTTGGGCTCTTTATGGTTTCTGAAACGTTGTCCTTGAGAAGGGGGTGTTTACTTCTTTTTTTTAGGAATTACTTAGCTTGTAGGGTTAGGCTTAGGACAGGAGATTGACCACATACATTGCTGGACCTGGACTAGGCCTTAGATGAGGGACCTTGCAAATACACATAAAAAGCAATGGAATTTAGTGCCTTTATATATACTCATGTGCATATGCATGTACATATATATATACATATATGTATGTATAGGTGTAAATATATACATATATGTATAACTATGAATATACATACATGTATATATATGTACACATATACAAATTAAGGAGAAACTATTCTAAGTAGCTAGTATCTTCGTTACTTCGACTTCAGAATCCCATACAACCTTTATTCCTACCTCCATCCCATTAATTCAATATGGGAGACTGATCACTTGTCAAAATTCCCTAAGATCGTGAGTGGGTACTCACTTGGGTATCATGTAGTAGGCAGCAAAATTGAAGTTTTTGTTCAACAAACAGCCCACCATGTCAAAATAGGATCAGTGTAGCATGGCATTCTTGGTGAATTACTATGGTGAGTCAAAATGTTTTTCTGATGGAGTTATTTTTAATTTTCACATCAAAAATTAATAATAAGGAATATTGCTTATTCAATGATTTAATCTTAGAATTTCAAGGTAATTTAACACAAAGTGATTCCCTTAACCCATTCTATCCTCTGATGCATGCAGGAGTCTAAAATACTTTACCAAGTAGAAACAAAAAGAAAATATCCAAGTTCCATTTTTGCCTCTTTTAGAATTGAGGTAAGAGAGTGTCAGCCCAGTGTTAGTGTTTTTATTCAGCTCAGACTGAGATGGAAAAGTGGCTGGTAATTCTGGAGGCCACGAACAACACAGTTCTGAGGTGATGCATGCATTCCCAATGGTAGTGTTGCAGCTCTGAGAGGAAGGTACCCTGGAAGTTGGGAGCACAGTGACCATGCAGTTCTACAGTTCTGAGATGTAGAATGTGTCACCAGTGGGAAGGTATGCAGATATTCAGGAAGACAGGAAATACAAAGAACACTTCCCCAGCTGAGCTGAGTTGTTCTGGCAGAGCTGAAGTGTTTTCTCTATTTCTTCTCTTCTCTTCTCTTCTCTTCTCTTCTCTTCTCTTCTCTTCTCTTCTCTTCTCTTCTCTTCTCTTCTCTTCTTCGCTTCTCTGTTTCTTTTCTTCTCTTCTCTTAATGGCTGCCTCTATTGGGGAAGAAGGTAACAGCTGAAGCTGTGCCACCTATGAACAATGTACAGAAGACTGATCTCTATATAGTGTTCCAGGAGGAAGGAGTCTCTCAGCATGGCCTCTGATTATAGGGATTTTTTAGCCCATATTTGGCTAACCAAGAGACGGTGGAGGGTCTCAGCTTAGGATCATTTGTGTTTGTTAGGCTATTTTGGTTCTGATCTGGCCAGATTAGTGGGCATCTCATCAAGCTAGGAGTGGGTACCCTAGTAGTTCCAGTAGCTTTGATATTGGGGTCTCATGTCCCTGAGCTCCGCAGTCTTGTAGAACCAGACACTCATAAAGGGGAAATGTTGATGCTCCCCAGTGGTCCTCTGTATCACTTGGCATCATGCTGGACACATGGGTTTGTTGTCAGGGATCCAGAGCATCCATGCTCCCCAACAACGAAGGGAGAAAGCCAAGCAGCAGCCTCAAAAGGCAACTGGGATCTTGTGATCCGATTTTGAAGGCCGGTGGGAAAAGTCAGTTTTGCTCCAGGCAGAAACACAAATGGCAGTGCAATGGCAGTTTGGGTGTGGTAGGGTCAACAAGCAGTGAAACAAAGATCCCCGGAACATATCCACTGAGGGAAGAGAGAAAAGTTGGGGTCGTACACCCATGAGTCTACATTAGGGCTTGGACAAAGGGGAAATTTTGCCCCTGGTCTTTTAAATCCCAAATCTGGTTTAGAAAAAGACTATAACAATCAAATCAAATTTGAAGCAAGCAAGGTTTAAATAATTAACTGAGTATTGGCCAAGAAGATAGAATCTAACATGGACCATTCTGAAGTTCAGCTCCTCTCCTTCTTTCTACCTTAAAACTTAAACAAGAAATATTGTACTATGGTGGAATCCCCATGATTTCACAACTCTGAAGAGGAGCCTAGGTTGACACTATTTGAACAGTACAATGTGCCGAAGCATGTATTATCATTCATATAATTGTGTATTCTTGTGACTGAGCATATAAGATCATTTGCTAATTGCAATCATTGTTAGAGAAGAGTTGTTTTAATTCCCATGAAGTAGTGAGTGAGCATACATACTGTATACTGTCCCTAGAAAGGAAGACAAGCCTTAAAATAAACAGAATATCTGGTAAATTGTATTATGTATGTAATTTATTATGATAGCACATTTATTATTTGCCTCATGCAATCACAACCACCAACAGAAGCTCAGAATAATATAGGTTATAATGAATGGATCACAGAGCTAAGTATTTTCTATAGTTGTTACAATTGTCTAATCTTATGTCTTGCATAATGACAGAAATGGAATGACAACTGTGTGAACAGCAGCTTATTAGTCAATTGAATTACATAGCCTGCTCCTGATGAGAATACATAGCAGGTAAATAGTCATGCAATTCAGTGTACAGAAGTACAATAGGTCCTGGATTCTGGTTGTAAAGGAGAGGGTGGTGGTGGGCAGAATGTCTAGAAGGAACCAAGAGTGTTGTCTTTTTCTGTGGTCATTTTCAAAGATATCAATAGTGAGGAGGCAACTTTTGCATTTTAGTCCTTAGATTGTCAAAAACTTCCTGTTTGGATATCAAAAGCTTTTCCCATGTTAAAGTGGCAATTTTCCAGGTATCCACAGATAAATATCTGTACTTGGTACCTGTGCTAATGAATCAAGTGAAGCATGGATATTTGTCAGCATGTATGCCATCTTATGTATCTTGTGTGTGTGTGTGTGTGTGTGTATGTGTGTGTGTGTGTGTTTGTGAGTGTTTCTCCGTGTTGGTGTGTTTGTTCATTAATAGATATTTGTAGCACTCTTTCTTCTACTGCTTTGCATCTTTTCACGGGGTTTTGCTTCTGCTATTTCAAAGAACAAATGAAAGAAAACATGTGACCTTCTGAATTTGAAGGTGCTGAAGGCAGACTACAGATTGAAGTTCATTTCCAGTCTAGTGATATGAAAGAATGAGTTTCTGAAGTATGTCTAAGAATCTATGAATCTGCTAGACTGGCAATGTAATACCTTCATTCATTTGTGTGCTTTATACCACCCATTTTAACTAAATTGTTGGTAAGAGAAGTACAAAGGAGTTAGAACTCAAAGATAGACTGGTGATTTTAGAAAGTGTAAATAAGTTTATACTGAAATATCATGAATGTGTGGGAACAGTGTGGCTTTAGAAAGTTTAATAACTTGTTACCGTTTATGAGATCACAATTGCTTCCTCATGACACCAATGATATCCTTATTGTCCCCAGTCATCCAGCCAACAGGAATATAGAAGCTTATATGCTATAGTATTTGTTTTTGTTTTTGTTTTTGTTTTGTTTTACTCAACATCAGTATCTGCTGCAAATTTTCATTTTAGCATATGTTGGTTTAAACATAGCCATTGCTCAAGTCTTGAAAGGTTAATTTCAACATCTGGCATTAGAAGTAAAGATAATAATGCCACCTGGCACATGTTACAGTTTTGTATAACTTGATCAAAGAATTTTTGGGGACAAATCATGGTTTCCTATGAATTGTCACTATGGAATGGAAACCTTGTGCTTCAGAGGTATCCACAATGGGTAAGTTATCCACTGGGTATGTCTTCACCAGATTTTGAACTCCTTTCTGAGACTAAGCCTTAGTTGATGAAGTAGGTGTTTATCTTTAATGTGGCATCTTCTCAGCATTTTTGTTTGTTTATTGTATTATTCTTTCATACAATAATACATCCTGACATCAGTTTTTTTCCTTCTACCTATCCATGCCCTCTGCCCTCACAGATGGGCTGGTCTTCGATTTCCCATAGGAAAAGAACACGTCTCACAAGGGTATCAAAAGAATACAGTATAAAATATGCAATAAGACTAGGCACAAACACTCAAATCAAGGTTGTATGAGTCAAACAAGTGGAGGTAAAATATCTCAAGTGCAGGTAAAAGAATCAGAGACACCCTAACAGCACTGTTAAATTGTGACTGTCTGTGAGATCACATTGGTATCGTGAAGACCCCAGAAAAATTCTCATGATTCCTTGTCAAGCAGCCAACAGGCAGTGAGCAATTGAGATGCTGTAGGTTTGTAGTTTTGTTGTTGTTGTTGTTTTGTTTATATATTTTATACTCAAGTATATTTTATATTCCTCAATAGTTGTGGAGGTTTACTTTTAGTTATGTTTACAATAATTTTATGCACTGTTGGGGAGGGGCAGCCTAGGTCTTGGTGTTTTGTAGTGTCTGCAATGTTGGATTTATGTGGGAGATCTTTGTTTGGTCATGCTCTGCATGTGCAATCAATAGAACACACGAGGAATTCTATATCAGTAAAAACACCTGAGCAGTGACAGTCAGGTTTCCTCCGTTCAGCGTGGTGCTTGCCATGACAGTGGTTCCCTCAGCTAAAGTCTGGGAAGGATTTCATCTATCATTATGCCACTTTTTAGTCCTAGGTGAACTCACATATCAACATAACACTTCACTCTATATTTCATCATATGTTGGTTCTTATGTCTTTGGGGATTGAAAGTCTTGAGACACTTTTGATCATTGCAGTCTTCTGTGACATCAACAATGTAAATATGTGACACAAATTTTGATGATATGACACTGAAATCCTATGCCTGCATCATCACCATTAGAAGAAAAATGTGATGAATGAAGGATATAGCATCTCAATGTAAAATATGTGTCATCATAATTAGAAAAAACTGGCATAATAATTGCAATTGAGTGAGATCAAAAAATGTAAATACACATCACAATTTGGAGATGACATCATAATTGGGAGAAGTTTACATAATATTTGGGATGGTATGACAATATCAATGCAAGTATGTGATTTCATAATCAAGAAAATGATTTGAGAATTGGAAGAATATGATATCATAATTTAGGTTATATGACAGCACCAGTGATAAAAAATAACATCTTATTGGGAAGAAACTAACAGCATAGTAGCATTGTGACATCATCCACATGAATATGTGATATCATAATCAAAAGGAAATGACATTATAAATAGAGGGATGTGTTAAAATCAATGTAAGAATATGTAATACTCATTGGATGAAATGGACATCATAATCGTGATGACATGAGGTTGATGATGTAAATATATGGTACCATAATAAAAAATAAAAGAAAGCATGGTTGGACAGAACAGACATCATAATTAGGATGATGTGACAAAGTTAATGCCAGGAAAATTCATCATATTTGGAGTAAATTATCTGATCTTTGTAAGACTGATATTATAATGTGGATTTTGTGACATCATGAATGTAAACATTTGTCATCACAATTGTAAGAAAATGACATCACAACTGTAATGAGACTTCAACACTATAAAGAAAGGAAATCAATATGAGGAAGAAGTTTCTGCAAAAATGGAAGGAAATTACACCATCAACCATCACCTTGAAAGTGTGACATATTTTCATAATTGGAAGGAAGTAATGGGATAATTTCAAAGAAATGACTTCTTAATGTGAATTCTGTGACAACAGCATTGTAATAAGAAGGGTATAGCATTATATTCAGAGGAAACTGCCATCATAATCATAATGGAGTCAGATCAACATTGTAAGTATATTCTATCATATTCATAATTGCTGAGGTCCAGCCTTGGTTAGGGCACAGCTTAAAGTGGATGGATGAAAGAGTGGTGAGGGAAGAATTAGATGCAGGACACCATTCAGTTTTGTTTCATAAGCGACTGACAGAGAGGAAGCACATCTCGGTATGGCTTGACCTATTCTGACAAATTTTGACTCTCAAAGACTTTGTGAACAAAATCATTTCTTTTTAAGTCTTTCATCATTGATTACATACACTCTGGAAATCATTTTTGTAAAGTCTTCCTTGATTACATAAGTACATTAAAATCAACAAAGCAGGAAAATAGAAAATATTGTCCATACTAAAAGCTAATATTATGATAAAATCAGTTTTCTTTTAACTCAACATCTTTTTCCTTACAATTGGTGTCATAATGCCTTATGGTTAAAGAAATGCTTGAGAGGATGATGCTATTTGAGTTTCACTCTGTTTAAGTAGAACATAGAGTTAATGGATTATAATGCCTGTGACATCAGACATTCTTTTCGACAAAAGTCACTTTTGATCCATGCTTAATTCTTCTTTCCTTTCTCTGCTCTGTTTAATGTAAGACCACCATCGTTTCCTTTTATTCTTATAAAGCAAAACCAGTCTACTTTTTGTCTTTTCATACTATCAGAACAGTGCTGATTTAACATGTTTGCTTAGGTGGACAGGCAGTTTGTTGACCTAAAATGTCCTTTTCTGTGATTCTGTCATCAGATCTTTTTTCAATACAATTACTATCTTTATTGTAGTCCTGTAAATGTTAAAAGGACATTAGGACTCCTAGAACTGTTTACTTTATTTTCAGGAACATATCAAGGCTTACCGTTAAGTACATGATCTCTCTCCATGCCCATATTAATTGCTTATTTCTGAAGCAGGAAATGAAAACCTGATGATCCAGCTACTGCTCATCAGATTCTAGAATTTTTCTAGTTTGTTTCTTCTTTAATAATTCTTCTCCCTGCTCCAGTCTTATGCTTACTAATATCATTTATTATTAATCTAAATGTCTCAGTCCTAGACTCTATGGAAGAGTCAAATTTCTGCATATTTGTATTTCACAAGGTGCTGCCATTTGTTTCATTTTTATTAACACCAGCATTTGTTAAATCATTCCAACTCTATCTTTCGGTGAGAGGCCTTTGACAGTAAAGAATATAAGTGAAAGGTGTTAGTGAATTTTTCTCAAGGGCACTGAAGGGTCAATCAAGGTCATCCTAGCAATGGAACTTTGTGATACTGAGCTCTCACTACACTTGGCATCACCACAGAAGAATATGAGAGCATAATTTAATGGAACTGACATCATGAGTGGGATGCTGTGATACACCAATGTCAAGAATTGTTATCATAATTGGAATGTAATCACCTAATTATTGGAAATATATGACATCCTAACATGCATTACATGACATCATCATTAATGTAAATATATGCCATCATAATTAGAAGCAATAATTGTGATGATGTGACATCAACAATGTAAATTAATGATATCTTAATAAGAAGGTTATTACAGCATGAATAGAAGGAACTGACATCATAACATGGGCGATGTGTAACCATAAACCTGAGGATGTGACATCAAAATTGAACGGAAATACGATAATTGGAAGAATGTGACTTTATTTGGATTATGTACCATCGGAAATATTCAACATAATCAGAAGAAACTGACATCATAAATGATACTGTGACGTAATGTAAATAAGTGACATCATATTTGAAAATAACTTACATCAAAATCAGGATTATTTGAGAATATCAGTGTCAATAAATTACATCACATTTGAAGAAAATGACATCAGATAATATGTTTATAATGTAAATATATGATATCATAAGCACATGACAAAATAATTGAATGAAACTGACATCATAATTGAGATGGCATAAAGGCATCAATATAAGTATGTAACATCACAATTGCAAGAAAAGTACATGGTCATAAGGATTTCACATCATATGTGAATTATGTGGCATCAATGTAAATGTATGACATCACAAGAAGGACATGCTATATTTGTAAGGTATTGACATCATAATTAAGGTGATTTAATATCATAAGTGTAAATACACATCATTATAATTCAAAGAAGCAGACATAATTGTGATGATGTGACATCAAAATTGTAAATATATGACATACATATTAAGGATATGGAATGAATTAACATTATAATTGAGATGATGTGCCACAATCAATGTAAGGATGTGAGAGCATAATCGGAATAATATGACATTATTAAATTACGTATGTGATATCATAGTTAGAAAGAAATAATCTGATAATTGGAGAGACATGCCAACATAATTATTATAATGTGACACCGTTGTAATACGATGTTCAATAAGTAACATAAATATATGACAACATAATGAGTATGATATGACATTATATTTGGAAGGAACTGATAGCTTATATGGGATGTTTTACCACCCTATTAATGTAAGAATGTGACATCAAAGTTGGAAACATGTCACCTGATAAGTGGAAGGACATGGCATCATAATGTGGATTATGTAACATCATGAAAGTAAATATATCTTATCACAAATGAAAGGAACTGACAAAATTGCAAATTTGTAATATCAACAAGGTAAATATAAAATAATAATAAAAAGAATATCACAGCATATTTCCAAGGAACTTATACCATAATTGATAAGAAATTCCTCCATCAATGTGACATCATAATTAGAAGAAAGTGACAAAAATATGGCATGAAAAATCTGTATTTGTCTGAACACAAAAATGTTCGTGAGTTTTCAAGGTACTGACATAATTGGAAGTATGTGGAATTATCAGTGTCAATATATGATCTCATAACTTAAGGAAACACTCATCACAATCATGATGATGTGACATCAGTTACGTAACTATATGTCATCAAACATTAAGGCATGGCATAATAGGAAGGACTGAAATCATAATTATGATGATTTTACATCAATGATATAAATACATGAAATCAAAATACAAAAATGAAAGCATAATTGGAGAAGCAAAGATCACAATCACATTACTTCAACAGTATAAATATATGACTTCAGAAATGAAGAATGTGAAAGCATAATCAGCATATGACATCAACAATGTAAATTTATGACATCATAATAAGAATGAGGGAACTTTCATCATGATTGTGATTACATGACACTATCAAATTTGATCTGAGACATCACAATTTGAAGACTATGACATGATAATTGGAGAAAAGGACATCATTATGCAGATAATGTTACATCGTTAATGACATTAAAGTATATCACAATTGGAAGGAACTGACAACAATTTTGACATGAATGTTGTAAATACATGGCAACATAATTGGAAAATATTGACGTCATAATTGGGATAATGTCACAACAGCCATATAAATACAAGTCATCATGTTATGAGCTGTATGACAAAATAATAAAGAAACAACATAATTGTAGTGACAAATATCAATGTTGTATGTATGATATCATAATATGAATGATTTGTCAGCTAAATTCGGAAGAACTTACATCATAATTTGAAAGAATTGACACTGTCAATATGATTTGGTGACATCACAATTGGAAAGAAATGATGTGATAGTGTATGGATAAGGCATCCTAATATGGATTTTAATAGTATAATCAGTGTACATATGTCACCATAATTGGATAAAACTGACATCATAATATGACATCAACCAAGTAAATATAGGAAACCTTATTAGAAGAAAGCACATCTCAGTCAATATGATTTTATGCAAACAATTTAAATATATGGTATCATAATAAGAAATGACAGCATAATATGAAAGAACTGTCAACATAATTATGTGCCATCATCAATGCATGTACATGACATCTCAATTGTTAGGAAATGATGTGATAATTGGAGAATATGAAATAATTGGAATTATGTGTCATTGGCCGTGTAACTCTATGACACTATATTTGGAAGAAACTAACATCATAAATGTGATAAGTTTACATCAACAATGTAAATATATGACATCCCAATAAGGATGTGACATCAAATTTGGAAAGAATTTACATCAAATTTGCATGATATGACATTTTCAATATCAATATATGACTACATAAATGGAATAAGCTGATACAATTATTAAGATGATGTGATGTCAACAATATAAATATATGACATCATAACAAAATATATGACAGCATGAATGGAAAGAACTGCAATAATTATTGAGATGTGACACCATCATTCCTGAGGATGTTCAACCACAATTGAAAGGAAAATGATGAGATATTTGCAGAAAAATATGGATTACGTAACATCATCACTGTCAAAATATGACACCATAATCGAAAGAAACCAACATCTTAATTGCAATGATATCATCAATGTAAACATATGAAATCATAAAAGAAGGGTATGGCTGCATAATTGAAAGGAACTGATTTCATAATTGGAAGGATATGATATTATTAAGGTAAGTGTGTTATATCACAATTGGAAGGAAATGACGTGATATTTAGAAAGATATGACAACATAATTTGGGTTATGTGACATCATCTATGTCTGTATGTAATATAATGTGAAAAACTAACATCATAATTGTGATAATGTTACATCAACAGAGAAAATGTATATTAACATAATGAACTGAAAGTTACATACATGGGGTGATGTGAAAAAAGCATATCAATTAAAATATAGGCCATAGTAAAAGGAAGAAAATGTATGAAATAATAGCATGAAGTATGTAACAGCATAATTTGAAATAACTGGCATCATAATTGTGACAATATAACACTATCAACCAAAATTTCTGACATAACTGAAAGGAAAAGATTGGGAGGATTATTGGAAGGATATGACATTATAATCAGGATTATGTAGCAAAATAATGTAAATAAATGGCATCATAATTTATAGAAAACAGCCACATAATCATGATGATATGAAAGAAAGCTAAATATATGACATCATATTATTACAAATTACATTAATATTGGAAGAATATGACAGCATATTTTTGATAATATAATATCACTATTGTACATGTAGGACAGAAAAGTGATAAAAACTGGCATTGTAATTGTTATGACGTGACATCAACAATGTAAATATATGACATCATAACACGAAGTATATAACAGGATACTTGGAAGGACTTCATAATTGTGAAGATGTGATACCTTCAACATAATTTGTGATCACACAATTAAAAGGAAGCTTAGGAAGCAAGTGACATGTCACAATAGGAAGCATGTGACACCATAATTGAGATTATGTGGCACCATCAATAGAAACTTATGACTTCATAAGTGGACCAAAATAAAACCATAACCTGGTGAATGTGACACCAATAATAAGAGTATATGACATCATAATAGGAATGACATGACAACATCCTTGGAAGGGCATGAAATCATGATCTGCATTATGTGACATCAAAATATCAATATGATATCAAAGTGGGAAGAAAATTACATCACTATTATGATGATGTAACAACCACAATGTAATGTGTAAATATTTGAGATCATCAAATGAAGGATGTAATATCAGTTTTGGTTAAGCAATTATAGAGATGTGACATTATGTTTGCCAGGAACAGATGTCATAGTTGATATTAAGTAAAAATATCAATGTAATATATGATATCCTAATCAAAATAAACTGATATCATAAATAAGTTGATGTTACGCTATCAATGCCAATGTATGATATCATAGCTAGAAGGAACAGACATCCCTAGAAAGTGTACCTGTCAAATGTTAGCCTAGGAGAACCTTCTTGTCAAGAATCCTTTACCTAGGTGCTTGGTTGTGGCCATGGTCACTTAGTGTTATCACACCCAAGTCGTGGCAGCTTTAGTGATCACGTTGGTGTGTGGAGTAGAGTATACTGAAGCAGGATTTCTGAGCAGGTCCAAGTCAGAATTTCCTTGCTTGATAACAAAGGGACAGATTCCAGTCCCTTTCCCAAACGTCTAATATTTGTTTCTGAATCCTCTCTGCTGTGCTACAGATTGTCATGTGTTTTCTGGAACATTCTTTTGGAATGAGGAAGCATTTTCTAATCCTCCTAGCACCGTGAATGGAAGAAAGTGTCTCATTGTAGAATAATTGAGGACCCCACGGTCTGTGCTCCACAAGTCCTGAGCCTAACAATCATCCCTAACCCTGTCCCTGCTCTAACCTCCACCTTGAACCCCTTTAACCACCTACAAACCAAACCCACACAAACTGTCTGATATACTCAGTAGCTAATTGCCCCTACAGAGCCATCCCAGATGCATAAAGATGTTGAGCATTGCTTTAAGTGTTTCTTAGCTATTTGACATTCCTCTTTTGTGAATTCTTTGTTTAGATATGCACCCCATTTTTAATTGGGTTATTTGATTTCTTGATATGTAGATTCTTGCGTTTTTTATTTATTTTCTATGTTACCACTGTATTGGAAGGGAAGTTGATCAATATCTTCCCATTCCATAGGCTTCTATTTTGCCCTCTTGACAATGTCATTTTCCTTACAGAAGCTTTTCAGTTTCATGAGATCCTCATTAATCTTTGCTCTGTGTTCCTGACTTTTCAGTGTTCTGTTAAAAAAGCTGTCTCTTGTTCCACTACTCTCAAGGCTATTGCTTACTTTCTCTTCAATCAGTTACAGTATATCTGGTTTTATATTGAGAATTTAGATCCAATTGGACTTGAGTTTTTTACTCAGTAATAGATATCAATCTATTTGCATTCTTCTACCTCAGACATCCAATTAGACCAGCACCATTTGTTAAAGCTGCTTACTTTTTGTCACAGTATTTTTCTTGCTTCTTTATAAATGGTCAGGTATCCATAGGTGTGTGGAGTTATACCTGTATCCTTTATCCCATTCCATTGGTTTTCATGTCTGTTTTTGTGACAATATCATGCAGTTTTTATTAGTATGTCTCCATAGTAGATCATGTCTCCATAGATTGAGATCTGGGATCTTGATACCTCTAGAAGTTCTTTTATTTTTTCAGGATTATTTTAGCTATCCAAAGTATTCTGTTTTTCCATGTTGTTGTGTATTGCCCTTTTAATGTCTTTAAAGATGTATATTGGGATTTTGATAGGGATAGCATTGAGTCTTTAGATTACATTTAATACAGTGGCCATTTTTACTATGATAATCTTACCAACCCAGGTGCATGGGATATCTTTCCATCTTTTGAGATCTTCAAATTCCCTTTTCAAAGACATAAAGATTTTGTCATTCAGGTTTTTCATTTGCTTGGTTAGAATTGCTAAAGATACCTTAAGTTATTTGTATCTATTGTGAAGAGTATTGTTTCTATTATTTCTTTCTGTCTCTATTTGTCATTTGTATATAGGAGGGATACAGAAATTTTAGTTTATCTTGTAGCCAGCCATTAACAGAAGGTTTGTACCATCTATAGGAGTTCCCGTATCCAGTTTTTGAGGTCATTTATATATCTCATCTGAAAATAAGGATACTTTGACTTTTGCCTTATGAATTCATATCCACTTAATCTCCTTCTCTTGTCTCATTGTTCTTGCTAGTACTTTAAGTACTGTGTTCAATATTTATAAATGGAGGGAACAGCCTGGTCTTCCTTCTGATTTTAGTGAAATTGCTTTGAATTTTGCTCTATTTAATTTGATGTTGTCAGTAGGATTGCTCTTACTTACATTTATTATGTTTCAGTATGGCCATTTTATCCTCAATCTCTCCATTAGATTTATTTTGAAGAGTTGTTTGATATTATCAAAAGCTTTTCACATTGTAGTGAGATGATCATGTAGTTTTTTCCTATTAATTTGTTTATGCAGTGGATTTCATTGATTCATTTTCTTATATTGAACCATCCCTTCTTCTCTGGGATCAAGGCTATTCAATCATGGTGAATAATCTTTTCAATGTGTTCTTGGATGTGCTTTGTGAGTTTTTTATTGAGTTAATTTGCATCCATGTTCATGAATGAAATTGGCATATAATTCTAATTTATTTGAATCTTTGTGATGATTGGGTGTTATCATGACTGTGGTCTCATACAATGCATTTGGAGAAGTTTGTTCTGCATCTGTTTTTAGGAATAACTTGAGAAATTTTGGGTTTCCTTCTTCTTTGAATTTCTGATATAATTATTACCTAAAGTCATCTGGCCCTGGACTTTTATTGATCATGAGTGCTTTTCTTGGTTCTTATATTTCCTTGTGAGTTATAGTTTTATTTATGTCACTTGTATCCTCGTTTTCCTTCCTGGTTTGATAATTTGAATATTCTCTGTCTGTGTTTAAATTAGTTTGGCTAGGGGTTTGTCTATATTCCTGATTTTCTCAAGCATCCAGCTCTTTGTTTCATTGATTCTTTGAATTATTCTCTTTGTTTCTATTTTATTGATTTCAGCCCTCAGTTTGATTACTTCTTGATGTCAACTTTTTTTGTGTATGTTTGCTTCTTTCTGTTCTATGGCTTTCAGATCTTCTCTTAATTTCCTAGTATGTGAATTCTCTTCTCTTTTCTGGTAGGCATTTTGTGCTATCAATTCTCCTCTTAGCATAGTTTTTTCATGTAACATAACTTTGGATATTTTTTGGAATCATTTTCATTGAATTCAAGAAAGTCTTTAATTTATTTCTATCTTGACCTAGTTGTCATTTACTAGAGAGTCGTTGATTTTCTATGAAATTGTTGGTCTTCTTCTGTTGCTCTTGTTGAAGTTGATCTTTGAACCATCGTGGTCTGTTAGGATATAGGGATTATTTTAGTTTTCCTGTATTTATTGAGTTTTGCATTTTGAGAAAGAATGTGGTCACTTTTGGAGAAGGATCTGTGAGATGGTGAGAAAAAGATGTTTGCTTTTTGTATGGGTAAAATGCTCTGTAAATGTCTATTAGGTCCATTTATTTTATAACATTTGTTAATAACAATATTTCTCAGATATTTTTTGTATGGATGGCCTGTCAATTGGTGAGAGTGGGGTATTGAAATCTCCTAGTATTAGAGTATGAAGGTCAATGTGCTTATTTAAATTTTGCATTGTTCTTTTACCAATTTTGGAGCCCTTGTGTTAGGGATGGAAGTGTGAAGAATTGCAATGTCATCTTAGTGGATTTTTTGTTTAATGGGTATGAAATGTCATTCCCTATGTCTTCTGATTAATTTTCGTTTGGAGTCTACTTTGATGGACATTAGAATGGCTACATCAACTTGTTTTTTAGGTCCATTCTATTTGTAAAACTATTCCCAATGCTTTACTCTGAGGTAATGTTTATCTTTGAGGTTGGGGTATGTTTCTTGTTTGCAACAGAAGGCAGGATTCTGTTTTCAAATCCATTTTGTTAGTCTGCTATATTTTTTTGAGAAATGGAGACCATTATTTTTCAGGGATATGAATAACCACTTATTGTTAGTTCCTGTTATTTTGTAGTTATTTTTGATGTGTGTGTGTGTGTGTGTGTGTGTGTGTATGTGTGTCCCTTCTGTTAAGAATGATGATGTGAGATTATTTATTTCCTGTGATTTCCTGATTGTAGTTAGATTCCTTGGATTGGCATTTTTATTCTCGTACCTTCTGTAGGGTAGGATTTGTAACTAGGACTTGTTTCAATTTGGATTTATAATGATATAGTTTGGTTTCCCTGACTATGATAATTGACATTTCTCCTGGGAATATTAGTCTGGGCTGACACCTGTATTCCCTTAGACTCTGTAGATTTTCTGTTGAGGGTTAGGCATTAAGGTATCCATTAAGAAGTTAGGTGTAATTCTAATAAGTTTACCTTTGTATGTTATTTGTTGTTTTTCTCTTGCAGTTTTTAGCATTCTTTGTTTGTTCTGTATGTTCCGTGCTTTCATTTTTATGTGGCAAGGGGACTTGCTTTTCTGGTCCAGTCTAATTCATGTTCTATAAGCTTCTTGTACTTTTATAGGCATCTCTTTGTTTATATTTGGGAAATATATTTCAATGATTTTGTTGAATATTTTATCTCTACAAATTTTGTGAAGTATCTATGTCCTGATATGTACTAGCGAAAGACACTACCACCTGTGCGAAGTCTGTACAAAATTGAATTTTTGTCTTGAAATTTGTCTTGTCTTGGAAATTATTTTTAAATATCCTATCATCAAGCTTAGCAGCAAGTACCTTTATTGTTGAGGCAATACACTGGCCCTTGTCTGAGGGACACTTCTCTTCAGATGTGCTGACATTGTTGAGGGTGTGCATCAGCAATGACTCATCTCTCACCAAGCCAAACTATCTGAATTTGAGGGCCAACATGAGTACAGGCACTCCTGTTGTTTTACACATATCAGATAACAGCCCAGATGATTCAGCTAACAGGACAGCAGATCATTCTCAACAACATTTAATTCTCATGTTTAGGTGCTGAAAATAGATGTGGAATTTACCTTTCTATCACATCTTTTCACTAATGACTTCATAATGAAAAAAGTATCAAAAATTCTGGGGCATAAAAACACTGATTTCACATTAATTGAAAACTATATGTTGTCATGATCATTTGACACAGAGACATAGAAGGAACATGGATATATATTCAACATAGAGACACTGAATAAGATAGATACGTGAAGAACCTTATAAATGCAAATAGACTGAAATGGGAGATTGTTTTCAGTATAAATGCAAGTATTTAAGTGTTTGGAAATATTTATGTATGTATGTATGTATGTATGAATTTATTTATTTTTATCTTTGTAACAAGATATTATGTGTTCAAGATTGGTCTTGAGCTTATTATTTAGCTGAGGCTGGGCTTGAACTCATGACCTCTTTCCTCTGCCTTTCCAGTCCTATGCTTAATTTTATGTGCCACCATGCCTACTCTATGTATTGCTGGGAATCAAACCCTGAGTTTTTGTGAATGCTAAGTCTGCATTGAACTACATGAGCAGCCCTAATTTGTGGATTTTTATCTTTTTTATGAGTTGTCTTTTTGTTTTTGTGTTTATATCTGAGCGAGCATATGCCATACTTATGAGACCAAAGTGAACAGAAGAGAGCTTCAGAATACCTGCAGCTGGAGTTACAAGCAATTGAGAGCCAAACATTTTTGGTACTGGGTACTGAACTTCTGGTCTTCTAGAAAAACAGCAAGTATTCTTAAAGAAACAAGTCACCATTCTTGGCCTAGCTTCAAAAATTTAGATGCCCATAGTTTATTGGATAATAAAACTGTAGCATGCCTGTAAATCTGCAGCCAGATGAACATTAGGCCAAATGTCATTCATCTTATGTGTTTGATTGTGATGTTTTGTTGTTATCCAGTTAGTTCTAAGCTGGAAATAAAATTTTAAAGCTCGCCAACTGTTCCAAGTCATACTCTTGGGGTCTAACAGGGGGAGGACGGAGGTTTCCTTAAGCTGACTAAATCTTTCCATAGTACCAGGCATGCTCTAACTGAAACACAGGTCTATTATGTATCTCATTTTGCAGTAAAAATTTAAGGCAATAGAAGAAGGCAGGTTGTGAGATACAGATAAAAAATATTTTCATCAATTGAGTATTGTTGGCCACACCTAGGAATTATAATTAAACTTCAATAATGACTACCTATGTAACAAAGAGGTCATTGTGCTAATGTGTACCTTTGTATTCTGTATACTGAAAGGGTCTCTGTAACAAATTAGTGCATCAGACAAGATTATCGAGTGAAGAAGTTGTTTTCAATCCTTTCAGAAGCAAGCATTTTGCATGTTAAAATTTGATATGAAAATTATAGATATTCTTATCTGTTTGATAAAATGGGTTCCATAGACTGTATTTTTGGCTCAGTACAGAAGCTATGTAGTCTTAAGGGCATAAACATTGGCATGAGATAAATATTCTCAGGCTAGAGAGATGGCACAGCAGTTGAGAGCACTAAGTAATCTTCCAGAGGACCAAATCCTAGCTCCTGTGTATGTATATGCACATACAAATATGAATACCCATATTAACACCCCCCAACACACACAAGATTGGACTGAAGTTATTTGAGTTTGTTGGTCAAAACTTGCTGTGTTCTCTGCATATCTCAAAACACTTTTATATTCAAGCTGTTGACTGAAAATGCCATTTTGATAGGTGTCCCTTCAGGCCTTTGCAATCCATACTGTCTCTCAGAAGTTCTTCATTTCCTTTTTTCATTGTGTGAGTATTTCACCTCCACTTATTTCACTATAAGCACTTGCTTCTCAAAACTAGGCTGTTTTGGGGAATAAAGGACAGTCTGAGACTTAGAAATGTGATCCCTGGTGTATAGTGCCTATCTCCCCTTTTCTACTGGGAATATTTTTAATTTAAATTTTAGGCTTATAACATTTAACATCTAAAATTCTCAGCACCATTTCCAATTAAAACAATGCCGTCTTTTATACATAAAATACTATTAGCAAACCTAGTAAAAGGAACAATCTTCTTTTACCATCATCTACTACCCAGGTTATGTTTACATTCTGTGATAGTGTTAAAAATTCTTTAGAAAAGTTGTTGGATTATTGAACAGGATATAAAAAGTTGAGAACATTAATATTTTATTTGATATAGCATCTCCCTATGTAGCCCTAGGTGGCCTGGAATTGCCTATGTAGAATAGACAGCCCTCAAACTCAGACAAATCCATTTCCCTCTACCTCCTGGGTGTTGTGATTAAAGACATTGGATACCACACCTGACTATATGTCTTTAGGTCTCTTAAATCTCAATATCTCAGGCTCAATCATAAGCTAACTCCCCTGAATCTAATGAGACCCTGGCTGGTCACTTACTCACTCTCTGGCTGAAGATATTTTTGAATTCCTGATTGCTATATTTATCACTATATTACTGGAATCCAAGCAAATTGCATCTTGCCTTTGTCCGTTAAATATCCTCACATCAGTTTTTCTCTCCTTCCTTTAATGCCATTGAAAATAAATCAGGCAAATTATCCTATGGCATACTCTATCTTCTGACTTAATCTGATTGCTCCTGCACAATGGTATTAACTAGTTCCTTATCCTTTGCGTTTCTTAGTTGTAAACTGCCCTGCTTGATTCAATGGTTTGGGGAAACAAAGTTTCATACGTAACTCCATTCTAAATGATTCAATTCAGTAGTCATACAGTAGTATCTTTTATCCCTTTCTTGATTGGCCAGATGGGTGCCCATGTGGAGAATCCAATCCAATATTCTTAAAAACGTTCATTCATCTTTATATCATTTACCATGACAACCATGTTCAAGATTCCCAGGAGGAGAGCTGCTGTGAATGTTGCAAAAATTTTCCAGCCAGTGTTTTCATTGTTAATGCAACTCTCCTTCTCAAGATGATTTCTGATCAGAGGTGGAAGAAGTAGCCTAAGGCCAAATTGTATTCCATGATAGGGGCTGTACCTCAGAGAGCCCATGAAATGGCTAGGGGACATGCGTTCTGTGTTCTTTCCATGGAGAGGAATCTAAGCTCCAAAGGTGCAGAATACAAGGCAGAGTGTGGCATGTATGTAGTAGATGTACATCAGAACATCTAGTTTTTCCCCTTCCATTTTTATACAAATAATAATGATTGGTCTGTGGTGGACTGTCCCATGCAGTAACAACCATCAGCAAGTGCTCAGGCTTGTGCAGGCATCACAGACAATAGGAATCTGCTCAAGTATGCTTGCTTGGCTCCTCATGTGTCTAAGCAGAGAAGATCTTTGTTTTCCAAACATGTGGACAGCAGCTTATCAGTAATTTAATTCCATCACCTGATCTTTGTAAAAGCTCTGAGCAGGTTGACATACAGGTACCTCAGTTATCAGCAACACAGAGGCTCCATGGATTGTGGTTGGTACAGAGTTTGGACAGGGTATCACCAAGGAACGAAACTCTTGTCTTTATCTCTGGACATCACAAAAGATCTCTACAACGAGCAGATAGCCTCTGCAGTTTCAGTTCTCTGCCATGTGGAGTTTGGTGGCCTATTGGATTATGAAGGCATTTCCCTAATGAAAATGCTAATTTTTAAGAAATCAGAGATAAAAGACTGTCCTGTTTATCTGTGGCACAAAATTTATGGCTGCATGAGAGTTTCTGAGTATGAATATCATTTTATTTATTATGTGTGTATGTGCGTGTGTTTATACACCTGTGTATTTCTGTTTGTGTGCTGGGAAAAATAGTCAAACTAATACATGCTATTCCATGTTTGATTATTAATGCTTGAAGGACAGCTCTTTTCTGAGGAGAAGAAGAAGGAAGAAGGGGTAGATCTGGGATATTGGGGTGCTAAGAAGACCTGGGTGGAATACAGGGAGGGAAGACAGAAGACTGGATTTATTTTTGGGATAAGAAAAAAAAATAAAAATAAAAAAACATGCAGATTGAATGTTGTAGGAAAGGATGGCCATGACTATAGGATGTATTTTTTATTTGGTGTTTGACTTTTTTGCCACTATCTTTCACAGTATTGCTAGATTCTAATGGTGAACACAATTTAAGTCTGCAATCATTGTAAATTTTATAAAATGATTTTAAGCTCAAAAAAAAAGAAATATGCAAACATCAACTTTACTGAATTGTACCTTGATAGTTAAAATTTTTAAAAAAATGTCCGAATTTTGGTTTTATTTGGGTGGTTGAATGGCTAGAGGTTGAGTAAGGCAGAAGCACAAGAATGTTGTTAGTCTCCAGTTTGATGGTATTAGAGCAACAATATCTGAAATATCTCTGAGATCCCATCAATATACCAAGAGTCATAATAATGTATCCACTTGCTTGTGTGCTTAATATAGCCTTTTTACATTAATGTATGGTTGGAGAAATAAATATTTCCCAACTCATAAAAAGACTTATATTCTGTTGATAAAGTAAACACGCATATACTGATGTGTCATGAGAGGTTGGGATCTGCATAACATTAAGAATATGGTAGATTGTGGCAACTCATGATATTTTATTGGTTGCTTGGCATGTTTTGTCTCTGCCTTTTCGTTCCTGTTTAAGTGATATTTTTCCTCAGGCTTCTGTAGGCTCATCCAGCTAATAATGGAATTCCAATAATCTTTTCAAATTGTAGCTCTCATTGAGCTGGAGCCATTTTACCAGACAGAGCCCATATTCCTTTGAAATGAGTATCCTGTACAATCTTCAACCCTAAGTTCATTGTGCTTACTCAACATGGGAATAATATCACTTGACAGCATTGCCTAAAATAGTGAGTGGGTTGCCACCTGGGAGTCTTGCTGTGGGCAATAAATTCAGAAATCTGACTCAAAAGAGGGCCAATTGAGTGGATCTAGATTAAAAGGAACATGACATTCTAGGTGAAATCTTGCCATGAATGAGAATTGTCTTTGTCATGCACACAATGCTTTCGTTTCGATTTATGTTAAGGCCTTGAGAGGAAAGTGGTCTGCTTCTTCCAGAACATGGCAATGGTTTCATATTTCCATGTGGATTTAAAATGTTTTGAATCTGGTGACCAGTAAAGTTGTGGGACTTTTGGGGCTGAAGAGCAGTCGAACCAGCAGAAAGGTGCCTCACCCCTGCTAAGAAGGCAGGGAAGACACTTTGCAAGCTTCCTGTCTTTCAGTCCTGGAGGGTCGCAAATTGTTCACAGAAGCAAAATGAAATAACCGGGCATTTTTTGTCCACCCTGTGGCTGATTAGACACTTCCCTTCATCTTTGCAAAGACCATGAGGCCAGGTGCCCACCCTACCCCCATGCTGATGGGACTTCCCCACCCAGAGTATCAGAACCCTGCATCCTCTGGGGAAAGAAATTTAAACAGGGAAAGCCCACCAAGAAAGGAGACCATGATACATCAGATACGTCTCCTGAGGTTTCCTTTCGCATCTAGTCCTCTATTCTCAGGTTGCGTGGTCAGAACCTGCGAAAAATCTACTGAGACACATTCTCAGTTATCCGTGTGTTTTCCCTTGCTCAAATTCTAGCTCTGCCCTTCTGGCCAGGCACCGGCACTGTGCAAGGGAATCCAGCTGCCAAGGCAGATCAGCAGTGGTTTGCATGCAGGAAAGAGGAAAACCAACATGAAGTCTTCTGAGGCATGCAGAGCTTTAGAATTCTTGTCCTAGCAGAGTTTAAAAAACAGTTCCTGGTGCCCTGCACAACCATGATTAGCAGGGATGAAAAACAGTAGTCACCCAAGACTGCATATGGTGCTTGGTAAAATTTGGACTTGTCTGGGCTGCTTTCTTGTGTTCCTACCAGTCAACTGAGAGATTCTAATTTACTGCGGCCCCCAACACTGTCCCAAGGTGCTTTCTCTGTTCTCTAATTTCACACATAACATGTTTGTTGGAATACACACCAGTAACTACATAATGCAACTTTTCCAATCATATGTCTTTTACGTTCATCCATTCATCATTGACTTCTTTATACATGCCTCCTTAACTACTTCCCATCTTTATCTTTTATTATTCACTCTTACATTTATTTCTGCCTCTTTTATTTTGATTTTATTCTTTCCTTCCTTTTCCTTTCTTGATTCTTTTTGCATTTTTAAATGTTCTTCTTTTGGAGAGTTGCATGTTTAGTATTCACCCAACTACCTATCAGACAATGTTTGTTATAGAAAACCTCATGTCCATTACCAATACAAGGTGTTGGGAGCATTTTACCATGACTATACATCTTGTACAGCTAAAAGATGTGGATCATCAAAAAACAGAAAGCTGTGTGATTTATTCATTCTAAATGTACATAACCAGAAACCTCCATGCAGACATAGAAATGAGCTTAGAAACCAATGAAATAGGAAGACTTTCCTTTTCCAGGTTTCACTGCCTGTGTAGCTTAATTTGGAAACATGACTCCTGGAATAGCTGATTCAGTTTTTGGCTCATATTATTTAACTCCACCTAGGTCAAGTTTCTCAGAAGGAATGACAGGTTCCAGGTTGAAATACTCTGAGATATCATTTTTCATGTCATGTGTTTGTTGTACTTTGGCAAGCTGATCCCTGATTATAAGTGGAAAAATAGATACCATAGTGCCTAATATTAATCCATGGTAGGGGCTGGGGTGTAGAAAGCTCAAAAATTTCCAAGGGATAAATTATACTGTGTTCTACCTCTAGATTGGAATGTGAGCCTTTAACAGTTCAGAAGGCCATGGAGAGTAAGCTGTGTCTGTTGTAGATGTATTTTAGCATCTCTTATACTTGTTCCCAAAAGTTTAAAAAAAATGATTTTTCTATGGTAGAATCTCCATACAATCACAACTATGAAGAGGAGCCCATGTTGATATATTTTTGATAGTTCTGTGATCACAGGCATGTATTCTCATTAGTGTAATTTTCTGTTCTTGTGACTGAACATATACAATCCTTGGCTAATCACAATCATTAATAAGGGTCAGGTATCAAAATGCCCATAAAATACAAGTGCGCATGCATGCTGTATACTGTCCCAAGAGAGGAAGACAAGCCTCAAAATGTACAGAAGACATGGTAAAGGATGTTATGTATGTAGTTGATGTAGAACAGCACATATATTATTTGCCCCCTCCCTTTTTAAAAAAAGGAACAATGATTGATCTACATATATTCCCTATACAATCACAACCATCAGCCAGAGCCCAGAATAAAACTGGTTATAGTGCAGGGACCACAGAGCTAAGTATTTTCTATAGTTAGTATAGAATTCTATTCTTGTATCTGAGAATATTGGCTCAAATTTACTGACAATTGTGAACAGCATCTGAATATTCAATTGAGTTATAGCCCACTCCATATGAGAAATCAATGCATGATAAAATGAATATGATTCACATTTCAGCAGTATAATAGATACTGGAATCTGGTTGTACAAAAGAGGGAGTTGGTGGGTAGAATGTCTACAAGCAAACATTTTTTTTTTTTGCTCAGGATATTCTCAAAAAAATCAATAGTGAGGAGGTATGCAGTCTCAGTACTTAGAGAGTTAGAAGACATCCTGTGTGGTTATGAAATGCTTTTCCCAAAGTGGCAATTTTCCAAGAATCGACAGATACATATCCGTCCTGGGTACCTGTGATAGATAATCTATGGAAGCATGGATATGAGTCAGAAAATATGTCATCTTAAGTTTCCTTCATTTGTGTGTGTGTATGTGCATGTATGTTTGTGTGTCTGTCTCTCTGACAGTTTTGATGGGTTTGAACTGGAAGAGATATTCACATGCATACTTCCTCCACTGTTTTGTGCTTTTCCATTGTGGCTTACTTCTCCTATAAAAAAAACAGATTTGAGAACTTGTATTCCTTTGATTTTGAAGGAGCTGTGTATGACAGGGGAACAGATTGGTGTTGGAATTCAGGCTTGTGATATAAAAACACAAATATCTGACATAAGTCTAGGAGAATATGAATCTAGTTGATTGTCAGTGTAATGCCTTCACTTACTTGTCTGGTTTACAACAGCGATTGCAATTAAATTATTGGCAGGAGAAGTAAAATACACTTATAACTCAGACTTTGGTTTTGGAAAAAGTGAATATGTACATAGTAAAGTGTCATGAGTAGGTGGGATATCTATAGCAATAGGGAAGTATTAAATTGTGGCTGACAATTAGATCATAATGGTTCCCTGATGACCCTAATGAGATTCTCATGTTCCCATATCAAGCATACTACAGGAATGGAACAGCTGAGATACTGAGATGTTGTGGGTTTTTGCTGCTATTGTTGTTTTTTTAAAGACTCAGTATAAGCATTGTTTACAACCTTTCTTCAGTATATGTTGACTTCAAATCAAGACATGGCTTAAGACCTGAAAGGGGACCATAAGCTGGCACTAGAACCCAAGGCACTAATGGCAGCTGGTACAGGTTACAGTTGTGGATAAGCTGATCCAAGAATTTTGGTTCTTAAGGTCAACTTTCATAAGTATTGTCACTCTGAAGTGGAAACCTCAGCTCTAAGAGTTATGTATCCATAACAGAGTGAGTTCTACACTGTGTACCCACTTTAAACAAACAGAAAAGCCATTTCTTAGACTAGTCAGTCCCTGGTTAATGAGGTCAATGTTTGTCTCTATTGGCAGCTTCTCAATATTTTTGTATATTTATTTTATTCTTTTCTTAAACAATCCATCATGACATCAGTTTTTCTTCTTTCTACTCTCCCACGCCCTTCCCTTTGTTTCCCAGATGCACTGATATTAATTTCACTTCTGATAAGAGCTTGTCTTTCATAGATACCAACAGAACCCAGCCTAAGAAAAATGTAATATCCAAGTAGTACTAGTAGGTAATGAGTACCAAGATCAGGCAAAAGTGTCAGAGACACCCCCACTCCCATTGTTACAAGTCCCATGAAAACAACAGGCTAAAATGCATACCATATATGCAGAGGATATCATGTAGATGCATACAGGTTCTGATTTCCACTTCAGTCTCAGTGAGCCCATATGATCCCTCTCTAGTTGGTTCAGTGGGCTGTTTTCTCCTGGTGTCTGTGATAACTCTGGATTCCAAAATCCTTCCCTCCCCTCACTGTAGTTTTCACTGAGATTTTAAGGTATGGAACGAGTTTAAGATCTTTAGATTATGTACTCTCTATGCCTAATATGTGTAGCTGAGGGTCTCTGCATCTGTTTGTATCAGCTGCTTGAGGAAGCCTCTCTGGGGAATATTAACAAAATATCATTAGGAATCATTTCATTTATTTTTTTTTATCATCCAAATTGGGTTCTAGTATAGGCCTCTGGGGTACCCAGCCTCAGATATCTGCCCAGCCAGGCAGCGTCAGCAATGGGCTTTGTCACCTGATGTGGGCCTGAAGTAAGACCAGTTATGGGTTTGACCTTCCCACAAGTTCTCTGATTCCATTGCCCAAGCAAATCTCATATGCAGGACACAAAGTAGGTGAAAGGTTTTGTGAATGGGTTGTCTATATTAGACAGCTCAATTAGAAGACTCTAACAGCATAATAATGACTGTGTGATATCAACAATGGTGAAAAATCATAATTGGAAGAATCTAACATCATAATAATAATGAGATGAAATCAACACATCAATAATTTAAATATATGACATCATAATAAAGACACGGCAGCAAAATTGGAAGGAACTGACATAATCAATGTGATTGATATAAAAAAATGTAACTATATAACATCATAAAGGGAACTGAAATCTTAATCATGATTATGTAACAACAGTGTAAACATATGTCTTTATAAAATGAGTGATATCACCCCTAAATTAGCATTAAGAGATATCATAATTGTAACATTGTCACACCATAAACATAAGTATGTTACATCACAATAAGCAGGAAATGACCAGAAATTTTGAAGATTTGACAATATAATATTGATTATGTGACATTGGCCATGTAATAAAATATGATATAATTTTCAGAAATAGGTATAATAACTATGATGATGGTACATAAATAGTAAAAATACATGATGTAATAATAGGAGTTATATGACAGAATAATTGGCAGGAACTGACATCATAATTTTGATGATGTGTTAAGATCATTGTAAATATGTGACATCACAACTGAAAGGAAATGATGTGATAATTAGAGGATAAGACATTATAATGTGGATTATTTGAATTAATCTATGTAAATATATGAGATCATAATTGGGAGAAACTGACAATTATGACGAGTGACATCAACAAGATATGATATCATAATCAGAAAGATATAATAGCATAATTAAATGAATTGATATTATAAATGGGATGATGTGAAACCATCAATATAAGGTTATGACAGAACAATTGGAATTAAATGATATGATAATGGGAAGAAAAAGAGATCATAATGTAGAATATAGTGACATATATATCTCCATAACTCATACAAACTCACATGAAATTGTGATGAAATGATATAAAACAATGAAAATATATGACAAAATTGATTGAAACTGACATCATAATTGCGATGATGTGACATCAACAATGTAGATGCGTGACATCACAAAAGGAAGAATATGAAAACATATAGGTAGGATCTGATACTTATTATAAATGGATTGTGACAGCATCAAAGAAAGGTTATGAGTCATAACTGGAATGAAATGACATGGTATTTGGAAGGATAAGTCATTCTAATTGGGGT
Organism: Cricetomys ansorgei; assembly: GCA_026225945.1. Taxonomy (NCBI): domain Eukaryota; kingdom Metazoa; phylum Chordata; class Mammalia; order Rodentia; family Nesomyidae; genus Cricetomys; species Cricetomys ansorgei. The sequence goes on along the minus strand of JAMJFZ010001255.1, from coordinate 394,226 downwards.
TTTGTGATGTCAACATATGAAATCATTATTGGAAGAAACTCATGTCACATACATGATGATAGGCAACAACAAAGTAAATATGTGATACCATACTATGATTATTATGATTGCAGTATTGGAAATAAATGAAATCATATTTGGGATAATGTGATACCAACAAGGTGTGTGATATCAAAATTAGAAGAAAATGATTCAAAAATTGGAAGGGCAAAACACCTTAAAATACGGGTTATGTTACATCACCAATGAGAGGAGAGTAAAAAGCTACATTCAAAATATATCACTGACATGAGTAAGTCTGAGCAGTTCAGGAACAACACTAGTCAACCTGACAGCATTGTCATGGATAAATTCAATGCCCTCAACACTGCACACAAAACTACAGAATATTGAGCAAAGCTAAGAGTGGAAAAATGTATTCAGGGAAGAACACTCATATTGTATTTGAGAGTCACATGGTCAGAGCCAAAAGCAATCATGGAGGTAACAATACAGATTGGAATATTTAGGACTGTATATGCACACACACACACATACACACACACACATATATATGTATATGTAAAAAATAACAATGAACAAATAGGTCAAGAATTTGAAAGACAGAAAGGAGAGATCTATTGGAAGATTTAGGGGCAGAAAGAAAAAAGGGAACCATGTGATTTTATTATTTCAAATGTAGAAAATTTATATATGCACATATTAATTTGTGTATGTTTGTATATGTTACATATACATATAGCTTGTTACATATAACCTATGTGTATTATGTATATTTTATATGTAATTACATGTAATAATATGTTATGTAATTGTATACATTATATATAATTTGTACATATATACATTATATAGGAATTATATGTGATATTTTTACTTTTGATACAAAATGAAAAATATACAAACACATATTTATGTGTATAAATACATATATATACACATATCCTGCATATCAAACAGTACAATACAGCCCCTGAAAAACCAAAACAAAGAATCAATCAAATTATCTATTAAGTGTCTAAGATATCTCTTTATGATGATATGTCTATATCATTATCTACATCTGCTCTTTCCAATTCCGATGTCATACCCTTCCATGTATTGTGTCATATCCTTTCATTTATAGTCTCATTTGGACAGTTCATATTTATATCTGTTCTTGCATCTGTTTATTTCTCAGTGTCACTTTGGGCCAGTTTTTGTTGATATTTGTGCTTACATCCATGTTTCCTCCAAGTTGTATATTTGTATAAATTCATGGTGATATTCTTAATTCCATGAATGAACACTTCATCTTCTATGTAAGTATGAAACATTTTGTATTATGTTATCTCTCCTGGATCAGACTGGACACTTTTATACTCATGTCCTGGCTTGAATCAACAGATTCCCCCATGGAAGGTTAGAGATTTAGAATTAACTGGTCTTTACAGTTTCCCTTTACCTATGCAGCATGTTAAGTCCCAATCACAGTACACCTGTGCCACTTGCTATCTATGTTAGGAAACTGCAGGCAGTCCTCAAACACAGAAGCATATCCTCAAGCAGGAGGCAGTGTGCCTTAGGGATGCACTTCCAGCAAAAATTACATACGTGAAAGGAGTATAAAAAGTTACATTCATAAAGTGTCACTGACATGACTTCTAAATATAAGCAGGACAAAAATTTCACAAACAGACATGCCAATGTGTATGGGGAAAAACTTGCACACATCAGCACTACACATGAAAATAGAGAAAACTAATTGAGAATAGCTGTGAGTAGGAGACATGTATCCAAGAAGGAGCATCCTAATAAGATGTCCAGCCATGGTCGACTCTAATAGCCTGCATGTAAATAACATCTCACAGATTAAGCAGGACACATTTAGGAATTTATATTCACATGCATATATGTATGCAATAAGAATTAATGAACAAAGATGTCATCAATTTGAAGGACAGAAATTAAGGGTATATTGGAATGTTTGTAGAATGAAAGAAGGGTGAAATGGTGCAATATTCTTACTATCTTACTATCTCAAAAGTAAAAAAAAAATTATATATTATATATACACATCACATCTATACACAGAACACCCAAGACTATGTCAATAAGACAACACCAATGAAGGCTTAGAGACAGGTAGGTGCTGTTCCAGACTATAGATATAGGGTTTCGGTGGTGAGGGTAGAAGTGAGGTAGCAGACAATGAAAGCAGTGAAGTTGTTTCCCAAGTAAATATCAGCTGGGATTTTCAGACTATGTAGTATCTGTTTATTTTGTGAAATTTTCATTGAATGCAATACACGGCAATCAAGCACTCTCAGTGAGTTATGCCTACAGCTCTAGGCTCTATGTTTCTTTTAATTTTCACTTCAAAGAGTCTTTGATGCAGAGAATGTTAGACTTGGTCTGTAATCCCATACTTGGAAAGGTGAAGCAGGAAGATCCCAAATGTTATAGTCTAGCCTAAGATATATATTACAACCATTTCTTAAATAAATACTATTTATAAGTGCTCCTTTTTAGGTTAAAACAATAATTTTGGAAACATACAAGTACCTTCTGGGACTTGATAGATGTCTCATGTTTAAGAGTACATACTGCTCTTGAAGACGATTTCAGGTAATTTCCCAGAACCCACATTGGCTCCAAAGTTGTCACCTGTACCCCAGTCCCAGTTGATAAGATACCTCTGAGTGCACTTGTATTTGTGTATCACTCACACAGTTTTGAAATAATACTCCTATGAGCATATACTAAACTTTAGAATACCCTGATTCTTCAGTTAACATCTATTCTATTTTGTTGCCTGTAGGAGTATGTTCCAGTTTGGTGTCTTTGGTGCAATTGGATGATGTCTATCAAACCAAATTCCTACTGCTTACATCTAAACTTACTGCAATAGCCTAGGAAGAAACTGCATATTTTTCAGAGTTCTAGCATTTTCCATATGAGCATTCCAATTTAAGCAGAAACAAAATCAAGGAAGACGATGTATTGCAGGGTGATCTATCAAAGTCTATTCAGGAACATCCAGAAACTCTCCTGTGAAGACAAGGTCTGTCCAACCTTACAAAGCTGTGTAAAGACCCAGAATTAAGGTTTGCCTCTTGGTTTGGGACTTTTTCTTCAACCTTGAACTGCAAGATGGTGCCAAGCCCAGATTGGAAGGCTCAGTGCTGAAAGATGGGGCCTTGCTATGTTTGTAAGTATCCACTCTGAATTTGAACCCACTAAGAACAACAGTGCCTCTGTTCTGTCTTTTTTCCTAGGCGATCTTGTGAAGCAGCCAACAGGTAAGTAGAGCCTTGGTCCAAAGCAGTGGAGACAAAGACAGGGCTCAGGTTACCAGAAGCCTCAGACTCCTGCCTACCTGAGGACCCCATGAACCTCTTCCATAAGTAACAACAGCTGGTTCCTCCAACTCCTACCTCCTTCTCCAGTAGCGTGGTCTACTTCCAGTGTAGGTTCTGCAAAGACCAGACCATTTTCCTAACTCACTGGGTGGCACCTCAGTGGGCATCTGCTTAAATTGTCAAGAGCTTGTGTACTGAAACTTGGAATTCACCTGTGATTCATGATCAGTGGTAGAAACAGGCAGTTTACTAACAATGACATCAGTGAAGGACAAGGCAGTAGACTAGGGAGATCCCTTCCCTGCCCTCCCTTCTCCCCTTTCTTCCCCTTCTCTACCATATCCTCCACTAACCCAGTCTCCTCTCTCTTTGTCACTCTCCCTGCCTTGTTCTTTTCCACCCTGCTTTCCACTCTGTTGGGGCAATATACACTGCCGCCTTGACAAAAATCTTGGATCCTGTTGCTAGGATTTGGGACTCACTAGCTACATTGCCCCATTTTATTCCTTTACTATACAGTGGCAAAAAGCCTCTCATTAATAAGATTGTCTATTTGGCCTTATAGTAAAAATTTAAATCAATTATTGGACTGGTTGTGAGCAGTCACTGCCATATCTGATCAAAAGTAATTTTAAATGTCCCACTGACGTTCATGTTGTGGCAAGAGTGAGAACTTAAGTGGTCCATATTGTTAAAGAACAGGTTATCTTAAACTCAAAACTGAACACATAGTATTTTCTCTACACAAGACATCTAAAAGTAATACATTTTTCTATTATACATTAACAGAGGTTACGGAACCCAAGTATTTTATGACCAGATTCCATGGCTGCTGTCAGGTAGCTGTCTTGCAGATGCTAGGGAATGAATATACCTCATGATTTTCTAACTAAACCATTTTCATTTAGCTAATATAGTAAGACAAATTTGTTATAAAAAGAAAACTTTTAAGTTTTTTTTTTCTTTCATAGGTAAAAGGAGAGTCTATTGCACAGCTTTATGTCCACAAGGATCACCCCTAACTCATAAGCAAATGTTTTTTATAGAAACCAAAGAATATTAAATTTTATTTTTGATCAAGAAAGTTCAGAGTTAATAGTGGCCACGGAAACTCATTTATTTCTTGATCATGGTCCCTCATGTCTTTCATAGATGAAACTCGAGGTCCCTAACAATTAAGTTTTCATTGTTCTTAGTTTCTATGCCTGCTGAAAAATACGTCCCTAGCAAAAGTCGGTTCTCTTACTTTTATATTATTTCTTAGGCTATTAATGGATCTAAGGTTATTGATTCCAAGGCAACATATGAAATCATAATCTGATATTATAAGTATACATGAAAAACACATAATTTTCTTAACTATACTTGATTTTTTGTTATTCTTTCTGCAATTTCAAATGAATCAGTTTACCTGAGTGGCATTGCTTTTGGGAAAAGCACCTCTGTTCCTATGATAATACTGTAAAATAACCCTGTTGTTATGTATAGTACCATCATAAAGATAAAATTACTATGATCACGATCTTCATAACCAAGCCGACTAGCAGCAGCATCAGAAATGACCATCAGAAGACAATCACCACAAGACACTGCAAAATTGGATATAAAACTCATTACTACAGCATAAAAAATGGTGAACTGTAACTTCTGAGGTTCAAAGACAGGTTGTAGTTATTGTGACATGTTATTGTCTTTTTTAACCAAGGCATCTTGTTTTTCATTCTTTAAAATGATTTATTTTTACTTCATAGGTATGAGTGCTTTCCTTGTGCATATAAGTGTATCACATGCATGCAATGCTCACAGATGCATTGGATCCTGTGCAACTATATTTACAGATGACTGTGAGCTGCCATGTGTACTGGGAACCAAACCTGGGTCCTCTGAAAGTGCTGCCAGTGTTTTGAACTGCTGAGGCAACCCTCCAGCCACCCCCATTGTTTATTCTTGGGACAATGCCTTGTGTTGATTTCTAAGACATGACCCTCTCCTATTTTGTCTTCAATCTCAATTGTTACTCTTTCTTGGCCCTTGTATATGTTTCTTCCTCCTCTTCAATCCTGTTCCTCCTCTCCCTCCTTCCCCTCTTTTCTCCTCCTCCCTCTTTCTCTTCCTTTTCCTCTCTCTCTTCCGTCTTTTCCTCTCCTTTGTCAGATCTGTTAATATCAACTTGAATGTCTTTATCCTTGTATATCCATAAATGAATGTAAGATTGGAAACTTGCATCCATAGCTTTGCATTAATAGAATGGGTTGCAATTTGAGACATTCATTCTTTCTCAGCAGTTTCATAACCAGTTCAACCATCTCCTTGCCCATACCTACTTTTTAATTTTTCTTTTTTTCTAATTAGACAAAGTAGGAAACAATTCAATTCCACATTTTACTGAACACCCATGCTCTCTACTATGACTCAAACTGCACTCTATAACAAGTAAGGCATTTTTCCTGATATTTTCATGAAGTTGCACAAACAACAACAAACATGGAGAATATGCCCAAAGTGTCCAAAGATGCTGTAAAAAGGAATCTGTCCACATGAAGATGACTGTCCAGGAAACAATAAGAAATAATCACTTATCTTGTAGACAAAAATGTCCAAAATATAGCCTCATATCTGAACTATGTTATCCTGCTATGATGTCTTCTACTACAGATTGTTATTACTCCCATGGTTGACTTAAACATTGGAAGCCTTCTCAATTTAGCCACATTAAAAGGAGAAATTATCATAATCACTGCACCCTGAAAGGCCTCTAGGCATCAGATACCAGACATTTGTATGAGTAATAAGACAGGTCATTAATCATTAATTAATTAATAATGGTTCACTTTTTATGAGGCATGAAAAAGTATAGTATCCAAAGCATTTTATGATATCCTTAAAAATTACTTCTTCTTTCCACAAAACCTGGTCATGGCATTTGTCACAATATTCCATCCTCCTTCTCATAGCTTGTGTGTCTGTGCTATTCCTCCCATCAAACCATGCTACTTTAGTAGCACAGAAGCAGACTTTGTGAGCAGGCTAGATAGCAGTGATTCTGACTAACCTTTTAGAGCTTTGTTCACTTCCTGAGGACAACACTGACTTGAACTCTGCACATTTGGGTTTCTATCCATTTCCACAATTTCAAGAAGGAGAGCCTCTCTCAAAGGTATAGTACCTTGAAGATATTCTGCTGACCCACATGAAATTGATATTCCCCCACATTCTCAATGGTCCTTGAAAGTTTCCCCTTCTATCAAACTGTTTTAAAGGATATTCAAATTTATTCAAGATATTAATGGGAATTTGAACATCTGCCCATGGGTTGTTTAGAATTTTGATATACATCTGGAAGGAGAAGTCATACTTTTTCACTCTCATGAAAAAGCCTCATGTTTCTCCTGTAGCCACGGGGATCCTTGACATCCCAGTTGTCCCCCAAACAATGTAGACAATTTTCCTCTGCCCAATGCTGTTTAAAATATGCATCATCCTACCAAAAGGCTTTAAACTTACTTATGCCATATGGGCTCTCCAATATTCCACCTCTTTTCAAAAAGGCCTCTGCCATACCTTTGAATTACTCAGGAGCCTAAAATATTCAGTTCTGCCAAAATAGTATTAAGAATGAATCCTTCTCAAAAGAGGGCCTAAGATATTCCCCTTCTCATATTAGAGGCTCTAGAGAGTCCACTTTTACCAAAATAAGGTTGACACATGCCAAGATTACCAAGAGAGTTTCAGAATTTCCCCCATCTGAACAAGAGTGTTTTAAACATACTTTCTGGAAAGGGAGGTCTGAACTTTTTCTAATCTGTAAAAGGATTAAGGCGAAGCATTTGTCTCCAAGAAAACCTCACATTTTCCACATCTGACAAAGAGTGTGTGGAAATGTTGGAATTTCACCCTCTCTCTCTCTCTCTCTCTGTCTCTCCCACCCCTGAGAAGGGTTTCAATAATTTGCCCTACCAATAAGGCCACAGCCATTTTAAATCTACTAAAATTACATCAAATCTCATTCCATCTGTGCAATGAGAAATACCCAAAAAGTTCTATAAACTGGGAGATCAATATTAGCTACAGCCCATTTACCACATTCTCAGTGGATATTTGCATATTTTTAATTCCTTCAAGGGTCTCTGACACTGCCTATAATTACAGAATGGAGCTTCATATCTATTGCCTCACCTGGAGTTAATTTCACATTCTCACATTTAAAGGGAGTTTGAACATTTCCTCTTCTCCACAAAACAGACTGAAAGAGACTTCATAATATTTTCAGATCACAATGACTTAATTCTGTACTCTAAGACCCAAATGGTCTTAGCTCTGCGTTTCCTTCACAGGGAGGGCTCACCCAAAACAATGTGACAAATATTATATTTACTTTACTCTACAATACTACAGGACTCATAAATTTGCATAATCTTCATAAAAAGCATAAGCAATTCCAAATATAGGACAGATCGCTCAGTATCTAATATATGAAGGGGGCTGTAACATCTTCTGAACATGACCAAGGGAGAAGACACAAGACACACCTATACGAGCAGCTAGAGACCATACTCTTATGTTCAGTATAAGAACTTTACAATATACTTAATATACATTAGCAAATATATGACCCTGTGCATCTCTCCAGGCATTTCTGTAGATTGCTGCAGCTTCTACAAAGGTGACTCTAGAACCACATATACATGAATGTCTTCAGAGTCTTCCCATCCTTGTGTTGGGGATTGTGGCCATTCTATGTAGATGACTGTAGTGCAAGCAAATTCCTAGCAGTCTTCAAGGCCTCCCAGAATATTTCAATCTGCCTAAGAGGTACAGATAAGAAATAAAGGACCAAGAAGGGAGTGCTGGAATCTTTCACAGACACCCTTGGTTTCTTGAATCTAGAGAATTGTACACCAAATGATGTCATATCTTTCACATCTTCTGAGTCATTCTGGGATCTGGAACAGAAACAAAAGTGGTGATTGAATATTCCCATCTGTCTCAAGTGGATTCACAATTTACCAAATATATACAAGGGGCTGGATGTGGGGCTTTCTTTTCACAAGTCACTCAGACTTTTGCAATTCTCTCAAGGTTCTCTCACCCTGTCTATACATGTAGAATAAAGTTAACATTCTCTCTAATATGCAGAGTATGTCACATAGAATAATTCTTGAAAAGTAGGGGCATATGTTACAATGTAAACAAAAAGGATATTCAATGAGGCAACCCAAGTACATGGAGGTTTCAATATATCTAGTAAACATCAAGGTATCTTCAAGATATCAGAAGTATCTAGCACCACATTTTCTCCACCAGAGTTCTCATACCTAACATCTTAAAAAAATGGCACCTTTATCTTATTCTTCATTTAGGGCCTTTATAACATTTAATGCATTTGGAAAAGATGCTGAACCTTTGAATCATAAGGAAGGATTCCAACATATTATACACATGAACTACAGAGAATGGGAAATTACCAGTGTGACTCGGGGAAACAAGGCCTAATCAGTCCTTCAGCTGTATTATAGATGTCTACAAAATGATTTTCAAAGTTCTTCACAAACAAAAGAGGACGTAGGGTTCTTTCCATGTGTGCAGTACTCTTTTTCTTAACAGCTCCTCTCTGTCAGGATCTCTAAGACCCATCACAACACACAGTTCTGAAAATCTATGTGGTATTCAAGGGCCTAACACAGATTTTAACTCCAGAGAGTTGTTAGTAGGAGCTTATTTAACTAACCTAAAACCTACTGAAAGCCTGACATCTGTCCAAGGACTGATGTCTGAAGTAACACACACACACACACACACACACACACACACACACAAACCTTTTGGATTAATCAAAAGTGTTCAGGGTCCTTGGAGTATGGACAGTGCATAAAAGAGGATGTGACAACTTTCCATTTTTCATTGGAGTTCTCAGATCCTGATCATATAAATAAAGAAGCTGGGAATTTTTCAAGATTGCCCAAGGGACTATGGATGCTGCTGCATCTGTACAAGTTGCTGGAGTTCCATCGTCCTAGGAACCATACTTTTAGAGTTTCTAAAGTAGACTTTGGCACTGTTCATATATGCAAAATGGAATTGTATACCTAAGCACTCACAAACAGAGGACCTCAGACTTTTTCCTTAATGAAATGTAACCCACAAACATTACTCTTCCATGAAAATAAGACTGAAACAGGCACCTTTGGCAAAGAGGTCTTTAATACTTCACCATCAGATCACAATAACTTAAATCAACAATTTATTGACCCAGAAGACCATATGTATGTGCTTCCTAATGAGGGAGACTTCAAATTAAACACATCTGACAAATAGTATCTTTTTCTTACTCTACAGTCCTTCTGGTCTCTGGAAATTCTCTTATTATTGAAAAGGGACTATGAAATTTCCAGGTACATGAAAAGAGTTCAACAATCTTATATGCATGGAGAGGAGGCTGTGAAACAGTACATACTTGACTCAAGAGCAGCCCCCAATTACACAATGATATAATCTTAGACATACATGCAAGGACTGTTCTAAGTTTGTCAGTATATATCAGAATATGTGGAGTACCTTACACCTATGAATGCCACTCAGGAATACCATCACATCTCTTGGAGATGCCTTGGCAAGAAAAATATGTACACCATGTCTAGAAAAACCTTCCCATATTTGTGAGGTTGTCTGCAGACATTCCACATTGATGGGAGTGTTCTGGGAGATTCTAGAACTTTTGGAGTATTTGCTCAATATCGCTAAAAGGGTGCAGTAACAGGACTTTACACAGGAGGATTTAGAATCTTTCATGAACATCTCTTTTTCAGGATACAAGAATACAATAAGATGACATTTCTCCAATGCTTCCTACATCCTCCAAGGATCAAAACAGCTTCCAACTGAACTCTCTTGCCCTGAGTCGACTCATACATAAAATTTCAGATTACTAAGTTCTTAAACTTAATCTTCCTTCTTTTAATTCTCTAGAATTTACCCTATATTTGAGAAGGGTGATTGAAAGTTTCAAACATAACTTTATTGTTTGTAATGACTTTGTGATATGCTATAATCATTAATTATGAAAAATGTGAAATTTCCAATGTCACCTAGGAGTTCAAGAACCAACATGAGGAGCTTTGGACCCGTCCACATCTCTCTAATGTGTTGTTGAAATTCTGTCACATGTAGACAGATAATTTTGCATCTGTGTGTGGGTCTCTCTTATTTCACAGCTTCTCTTTGGTTAGAGATCTTGAAAGATAATACTTACACACATATATGTATGTCCTCCACTCCTACTGAAGGGGCTACTAGCATTTCCAGATCCACACATGAATTGGTTTCTACATGATTATCAATAAGATCAGGAGCATTCCATAAGCCTACTATCTGTTCAAGAAATGCTGTACCATACCCAAGAACTTGTGAGGCTTTAGAATTTTTCACATTTTTTTGGAATTATATTGTTCCACAAAACCTACATTAAAGATGATAGTGTCTTATATATTTGATGAAGGGTTACTCTAGTTTTAGCCTTATAGACAACCAGCCTGGAAATCGTCTGAGTTGTAAAAGTCTTGTTGGAGGATTCCTGATTAGCACAAGTAACTGAACCATCTTTGTCATTTTCACCAAAGTGTTTCAGATCTTGCTAGTTCACAATTTGTATAATGACAATATGGATTTGCACATCTATCGACCTCAAATTTTGGACACCTCGCAATTCTCGACCTAGATAAAGTTTGGCATATGATTATTTTTTTTAAAAAAAAGTAGGCAAAATTAAATAGGCTTCTTGAGTACAAGGAGACTTGACTACATCGACATCAGACCATGATTTCTTGCACCAACTCTCTGCTGATCCAAAAAGACTAACTTCCTATCCTGGAAGTCTTCAAAAACTTACACCTAATCAATGGAATCTTGAACTTCAGTCTAGGTTCCTACAGGTCTCTAGAACCTCTCTTATCTATGTGAAAGGCACACAAAACTTCCACACATTCAGGAATTGTCCAAGCCCTTCTGTTCATTAAACAGTGACTTTATATGATCCAAAAAATCAGGGATAATTTTCACCTACACAAATATGTGTAGACAGTTCTATGTCCCTTCAAATGGTGTTTCATTGATTCTTTATATGTATCAGGGTATGCATTGACATCTACATCTGTGGAACTATCTCTGTGGCCTATCATATCATCTCCAGAAGAGGCTTTTGTAAGATTCACATACACATGAGTGTTAACAGGAACTTTTCATACTAGTGACTTCACAATAACAAAGGTTGTATTGGGAGACTCCCAAGTTGCAGCAGAGACTCCAGGAATCCTATTATCTGTGCCAATGCTGCAGTAACTGGAGACTAGTACAGGGGAACCTTTTGGAGTTTTCAGAAATTCATGGATTCCTGGGCCTAGAAACCACTACATAGAAGTTCATTTAATCTCAACAATTCACAAAGGCATCTCTGCTCTGGCACACATGGACAAGCAGCGTAGGGTTCTTCATAACTTGTTAAAGTGGCTATGGAAACTCACAAATTTTCGTTAGTGTCTATAGTTCTCTCAATTGCTCTCTGGTCTCATGAGCATTTGCTTTTCAGCAGTGGTAGAGGAAGATGCCATTTCTGCAAAAGTGGCTGGAACCACTTCGGCATTTGCAATAGGTTTTCCTGGAACTTTACTCTTTACTCTAGTACCTCTTGCATTCTCCCTTCCTACAGAGTGGAGGTGCATGCCTACCCTGTCACATGCTACAAACCTCAGAAGTTCTCATTAATGTATAACCCATGCATTTCAATTCTACAAAAAGTCAATTGAAACAGCCACCTTTATACTGCAATAGAAACCATCTTGGATAATGTCTGAGCAAGGTAGTAAAGGGAAAATGAAGGACAGGAAAACAGAGATGTGAAAGTACTACTAAAATACACACAGATATCCAATTTCTCAATTGCTAAGTTCAAATCTTAAAAAGACACCAATAATTCACAGATGTATCCAAATAAAAAAGGATATTTAAAGAGGGAACTATTAAGGTTATCTGTAGAATCTACCGTATTATATCAATTAACTTCTTCTACTAGAAGCAAACACAACGATGTGAAATCGGCATTTTATTTTATATGAAGCCAACATTGACAAGAAATGTAAAAGGATTCATAGAATATTCTAAATCAATACTGTACACGAAAAATAAAAGTTGTATAGTAAAAGATAGATGCTCCTAAAATTTTATTTATTTTGTAGATGTGTAGATATCATAGAGACACTGCTGCACCAAATAATTTCATTATGGTTCCAACCCTGGAATTGGAAATAATAAAATTGAAATGTAAGAGCCTGTTTCCAATACAATGAGAAGATAGTTGGAAATCTAGGAATGTATGTTGGAAAAAGTTTTAGGAATTCTCAAGACTAAATCACATCATAGGATTCAATTTGCAGTTGGTCATATACATTTCACAATTACACTTAGCCTCAATAACATAATAATTTAGTAGATCCATCTATTATCAAATTTAATTTATATTTTTAAGTACATGGAAAGATGTCTAAAATAAACAGATTATGCATACATTGCTAATTTACACATGACAATGTTGGATGTCATTACAGTTATGAAATGCCTGTTCTTCACGATGAAATATACTTAAACACCATTGGCACTATTAAACTTATTTTCTATTCCATGCATACTTTATATTACTGTGATGAGACTCCATTACCAATGTAATTTATACCTGAAAGAAATTTATGTGGCATTTAATGGGTTTAGAGAGTTGGAATCCATGACCATTTTGGTAAGCCATATGGCAATAGGCAGACAAGTTTCTTGAGCAGTAACTGAGAAAATATACCTTGAAACATAACCATAAGAGAAAGAGATGTAATTTTTCATGGGTTATAATTTTGAAACCTCAAAACTCACCCTCCTCCAGATACCTCTTTCAAACTTATGCCTATAGAATTTTACTAACATATCTTCTGAATGTGGACCAGGTATTCAAAGATATGAATGTTTTTGTCTATCTCATTCAAACCACCAAACAGAAATTTTTTTTTAAGTTTGTAAATTGTAGAAACGTATTTTCTTTTTCTAAAGTACTTGAGTTTATTATAAGCAGAAAATACTTTATCTTAAGAAATAGAACAATTTGTTAAATTAGAATAATATTGATAAATGACTTGATTGAAAAAATATAGTATTCAATTTGTAAAAGTCCAGATTTTTAGTTATTATGCTTCTACTTACATAACTGATGTTTTCATTTAGGACATGGGTCTGCAAATTAAAACAAAGATGTTAACTTAATAAACTTTTTAATCCCTATTTCTTGACATTACATTGGAATTAAAAAGAAATCCAAGAGCTCTTCTGGTATCAGGTTATTCTACATTGAAGAACAGTGATTTACCTGCTTGGGAGACATTTTGAATATTTGTAATAGGAATTGATAATTTCCTGTTTATGTTCAAATATTTGTTCCAGTATTCATCCGTGATATTTTCTCCTTTTGCTGAGTTTTATAGAAGGATAAAAGAGATTTCCATTAGAATATTACCCACACTCTGAATTGATTAAACTTTGCTGTCAGTTGTTAAGCCTAAGACATCTCCCTTTAAAACCAGAACAGGGATACTCCTTAGTATATAAGCTCAGAATACATGTGAATGTCTCATACACACCATCTTTCTCCTTGTTCAGCTTTTATACTAAGGCAGAAATTAGAGAAAATTTCTCCTTCAATTTTTTCATTCCTAATGATGTGATTATTTGAAGCCAAATCAGGACATTGTAATGTTTTTACCTGATATTTGGAAATATCCCAATAACATATCTTTCTATGTTACCTGTCTCTCCCTGAACTATAGTGCCCATATCTTGGTGTTCTTGATGAAAAATTAGAATATGAAGTAAATAATCTGTTGATTTTATCTGGCACACTTAATTTATTCATATTTTCTAAAAGATTATAAAATCAAAAAATCTTAAAATAATCATTTTGTTTTCTCAGAATAAATTTGCAGAATCTGATATCAATATATAGATTTAATATCAGGACCATTATAATTATTGTACAGATGAGCTGGTGAATTGAGAAAACATTAAGGCTAAATGTTGAATTTTATTATTCAGGATCTTATATCTGGACAACTGAATCTAAAGAGAAATTAACATTTAATTGAACAAATTAGATTTGTCACTCTTTAAATAGTTATAAGGACATACAATTACAGTTATTGGGATTGTTCAGTCATGATGACTGCCAACCAATTAACTGATACTGGTCAGATGTTATGTGTAGATATATATCATGAAAACAATACAAGAACTTCAGTGAATTCTAATCGGTTACTGCCTTCTGGTACCTATTCATATTCTAAGGATTATGTGTTATTTGTTTCAAGACGGTTATATCTACCAAGGAGTAATTGTATACCTATTGAATAGGCAATGGAAGATTCTTCCTTAGCCATGATAATGTTTGAAAACACATGAGTGCTTAGATTATATCTGCATCAGTATATTTAATGCACAGAAATTACAGAAAAAGTTTCCTTCTGAGTAAAAACTAGGTAGCATGTTTCCCACATATAAAATTATATAAACTTACCCATTGCTACAGTCACATGTGTTGGATTATTCAAGTAATTTTGATAATCAACACTTATGAAGATGTTGGTACTTGACAGAGAATACACTGTTATAAATACATGATTTGGCCCTGAGAAGAAATAGAATGTACTTAAGGATATCACAAGATAGCTTCACCTATTTATTTTGAGTTATTTTATTTTTAAACACTCTCAGTGTTTATGGAAATGCTATCATATCTCAAGGAAAACCGTATTTCATTTGAAAACAGAGAGTTATTGTAACTTTCCAAACTCACCCAATGATATACAAAATTAATTTGATTCCTACATTTATATACATGTAACAAAACTTTATTAGCCTCATGTATCTAATTTACCATGGGTTGCTACTCTTGTTTATATGAAAGAGCGAAGTATCTCAAGCTAATTTACTACAAAGAGGAAGCTGAATTCTCTATAATATCCTGAATTACTTACTTCTTAATAACAATTATTTACTACCAGAACAAATGTATACAATAGAATTAACTAATTCAATGAGAAGATAATTCAACTATTACCTATTAGCTATTAAAGACATTCTAGATATAAATGACAGTTGATGTTTTGGTTTTGGAATATAAAACCTAGATTTGTCATGTATTTGGTGGATAATCAGGCTATGAAATTTCTACTATAACATTGAAAAGAATCTTAATTCCAGTCAAATACTTGATAAAATTGGCGTTCTTTATAAAAAGTCAAGGGTTAAAGGGATGACCAATTGCTAATTTTCCTTCCTATTTTTAAACATGGCCTGTAGTATTATGAGCACCAATATTCTAGACTCAAAGTAATAAAACATGCACATATGAATTTATTTTAAAAGTTATTGTCTTTATGGTAGATATAACTGAATGATAAAATTGAAACTGATACTTGCTCTGAAATTATAATATGAAATTACAAGTGTAAAGTTTAAAAGAAATTTAATTCTAGAAAAATTCTTTTTTTGGTATTTTTGAGATAGAGCTTTTCTATTATAACTCTGGCTGACTGAGAATTCACTCTGTAGGCCAGGTTCGTCTGCAACTGACAGATATCTGCGTGTCTCCATCCCCAATGTGCTGGGATTAAAAGCATGTACCACTTGCATCCACCTAGAAGAATTATTGATGAAAATTTTTATTTAGAAATTTATATTGCATAATAGTTTTTTTTGTATATTGTTTTTTGTTTTTTGTATATTGTTACAGATTTTTAAAACATTTATTTAATTTCATAAGTGAGTTAACAATTTAACATTATTGTCCATATACTTAATGAAAAAGAAATATTTATTTTTGTCTATTTAAAACACAGAATTTTTGAATGATTAATTTAGGTATTTTGTATTGTTTATAACAAATCACTCCTTATAAACTTTTTGTGGAGAAGTAAGAGCACTGGCCAGTGTGTAATAGTCAATATGTTGATGAAACTTTAGTAGACATGACCATTTTTAAATTTGGAACTATTGTGAGTATCAAAGTGAATGGCACAATGAGAAAACAGTAACATTCATTTTCATGATGATATCTGATCTCTAAGAGATAGGAAGCATGCAGGCTTGATAACGTATTCTGAAAACCATGACCAGAGTCAGAGCTGATATCAATCAAGACATGAGTCCTCTCTGAAAATGAATTATTTTTACTGTAATTTTTGCATTTACAGTTGATCATACCATGTGTTTTTGTCACAAATTGATAAACCTAAAGTATCATTCATACTATAATAGTGTACACATGAAAGGCAAATTTGCTATTGGTTACAAAATGTACACTAATATTTATAAACAGTAGACATTTGATAGTTTTTTTTAAAAAATTAAGTTAATCTGACAAAATTTTATATAACATTTTTCCCTTTATCAGGAAAATTATGAACCATAATTGAAAAAGCTCTCATTAAAATTACTTCAACAAACAGAATGTTAAATAAATAATTCATGAAATTTAGATCATTTCCATACTATAAAATGTAGCAAACATTGTACTAATATTCGTTTATCCAACAGTGTAAGAAAAAGTTCATAGCAATCATGGTGTTTGGATATAAAGTGACTTTAGTGACTTGGTACATACTTTTTGCCACATAGTAAAGTTTGCACAAGATTAGAGAAAGAGCTAAGTATCCTACGTTATGAGCATCAGTGAATAAAATCATTTTTGGCTACTATACCCACTTCTGACTGTAGCACCTCCTCCAATATCTTTGCAGTATATTTCTGGAAAGCTATGATATACATTAAAAAGTGCCCATTGGCCAGTGATAAAAATCTTCTCTTGTCTCTTCCTTGTATTTCAAACCACGACTATTACCTGGAGTGTCACACAGTAAAATAAAATCATAGAAATGTTTGCCCCATTGGAGAAAAATAATACTCTATAATGTAAGCCCTATAAAGACTGTTTTGTGTATCCATCCTAAAAGCAATTATACTTACTTAAGCCAAAACATTTTAATGATAATGATCTTTTTGCAATAGATGAGCGATTATAGCATGTTCCAGATTTCCTAAATTAAAGAAAAAAAGAAAATATTAATCGTAAGGTTTTCATTTCAGATTTAGTATGTTAGTACCTTCATCAAGAAACTTTCCATTCCCAGAAGCCTTATTGAAATCCCTAGCCTCCATGAAAAATCTCCAGTCCCTCTATCCTCACTGTTATTGGCTATGTCAGTCACTCATTGTCACCAACATTCTGATAGCTGGAATAAGACAGGTTTTAAAGATATAATAGAGTTGTGTAAATAAACAATTTCAAGAAGTACAAACTGAAATATTTCATGTAGCCTCCTGCAGCTGTATTCATCATCCATTTCCCCAAACCTCCCATATTAATTCTAAGAATTAATTTATCTTCATAGAACCCTCTTTCCTGCTGCTTCAGTTCTTCCCTTTTTGATATAAACAGTCTCATTTACTGAAGTAATACTGCTGACATTCTGCCCTCTGCCTCATAAACTTAACTTTGTTCATCATCCACCATGGATACCACACTCTATATACTGAAGACCACATCACTATGTGTTCTTAACATAAATAAACAAAAACAAAACAACACTAAGTTTTGTTTTTGTTTTTTAATTCATGGGGAGACCTCAACTTTGTCACTTGTTCTTCTTCATTCTAATCTTTTCAATCTAATACACTAAATAATGTTTATATTTGAGAGAATCTGGAACTTAACTTTATAACCCAATTTATATACCTTCATAAGGTAGAATGGAGAATGCTGTGAGATACTTTTACCTACATCGATGTCAATTCGTAGTAAATATTTTCATCCCTGCCTTTCCACCGGCTCAGAGTAGACTTTGATGTGTACCATGGAAGATAGAAATAGAAATGGAAGCTATTCTCGGTCACATTGCCTGCTGTGTCTACTGAGTCTCAAAGCCTGCTTCTCCTAAGTTTTGCTAGCCTATATGCTCTTGATAACCCTGGGCCAGGAAGTAGAGAATGCAGACTCTTGCACACTTGCAGTTACATTTAGTTTCTCATTCCTCAATCTTCCTATGTAAATTACAAGTATTTACTTCCCCCTTTCTCTGCTCTTGATAACCCTGTGCCAAGAAAAAGAGAATGCAGACTCTTGCAGTCTTCCTGCTATATTTAGCTTCTCATTCCTCAAACTTCCTATACAAAGACCAGGTATCTACTTCCCCCCTTGTAAGCACTTTAATACTGCTGTGCCTACATATCTTACTATTAGAAATGAGTAGTGTTATCTGCTGAGATCAAACTGTTATTTTTATTTCTACTGTCATTCTACAGTTCCCCAGAATTCTGACAGCTTGTGACTAAGAATAGCACTATTAGTTTTATTCTTTCATTTATATTATATTTTTAGAGTCAGGGTTTCTGTTGTAACTCTGGATGTTCTGAAACTCACTCTGTAGTCCAAGTTGGCCTGATATTCACAAAGATCTGCCTTTCTGTGACTGATGATTGCTGACATTAAAGTCATGCACCACCAAATCCTGGTATCCATTTCTGCTTTAATTTTTTTTTCAATATAGATCTCAAAGATAAGTAAAATTCATGGAAAGTCATATATTTTGCTGCATGCATATATCCAAGAGCATGGTAGGACAAGGCAGAAGAAACAATAGGTCTATGATATGCCTAAGTATGTTTTGAGTACAAAGATATCTTAGATGTCTTGATACTTAGGCTCAAAAAATATATTTATGAAATCAAGACTGAATCGTTACTCTTAATTGATATTTTCACAAATCTTTATTTAAATATGGAAGTTCATTTCTCTCTGTCTTCTGACATTTGATAAAAGTCAGCTAATTCATTCTAAAATTTCTATTCCTAAACCTTGTAAAAATATTCATGATACTTATATTGTATTATTAATATAGAGAGTTATAGCATGACTCCTACACAATCAGGACTATGGTACCACCTATTAATAATTTATTTTGTAGAACTGCTATGAGGAAAATTTGTAGTTCTAAGTAATTAAAACAAAGACTTGTCAGATCTCATACTAGCAAATTAACAGCACATCTGGAAGCTCTAGTATAAAATGAAGTAATCTCTGGCAAAAGGAATACATAACAAGAAATAATAAAGCTGAGGGTTGAAATCAATAAAATAGAAACAAGGGAAAAATTTGAATACACAATGGAACAAAGAGTTGGATCTTTGAGAAAATCAATAAGATAGACAAACTCCTATCTAAACTAATTAAAAAAATTATAGAGAATATCCAAATAAACAAAATCAGCGACAAAAAGGGAGATATAAATACATTCACTGAGGAAGTCTAAAGAATCATTAGGACATTCTTTGAAAACTTATGCTCTACAAAATTAGAAAATCTAAAAGAAATGAATAATTTTCTCTACAGAAACCACCTACCAAAAGTTAGATCAAGATCAGATAAAGAATTTGAATAGACCTTTAAACAAAAGGTAATAGGAGCAATCTTTAAAAGTATTCCTAATAAACAAGCAAACAAACAAAGACAGGGCAAAATAATTTTAATGCAAAATTTTATCAGACATTAACAGAAGAGTTAATATCAATTCTCTTTTTTAGATGATTATTTTTGTTGTGTTTAAAATAATTTCTTTGTACACCTTTGGGTGATGTCCTACATAAGCCTTGGCATGTGGGAGTTATTTGTTTCCTTATGACCTGCACATGCTCTCAGTAGAATTCCGCATCAATAATAACACCTGAGTTCAGATGCTCAATATTCCTTTATTAAGAATTTGTCTGGCATTATGGTGGTTCCGTCTATTAAAGTCTGGCAAAGTTTGCACTTCTGTGAATGCCTCCGTGTCCTCCTTGTTGAGCAACTACAGTAGGTATAAAACTACAATAAACATGAAAGTACTCCACAAAAAAGAAACACATAAAAGGCTACTAAACTCATTCGACAAGTTAACAGTTACTCTGATAGCCAAACCACTCAAGAATTTAACAAAGAAAGAGAATTACAGACCAATTTCCCTCATCAAGATATCAATGGAAAAATATTCAAGAAACTACTGGGAAACCAGATCCAACAACACATCATAAAGACTATCCACTATTATCAAGTAGGCTTCAATCCAGGGAATAATGGTTGGTTCAACATACGAAAATCAGTCAATGTAATCCACCATAGAAATAAACTGAAATAAAAGCAAATGATCATTTTACTAGATAACGATAAAGTCTTTGACAAAATCTAACACCCTTCATGATGAACGTTTTTGAAGATTTTAGAGATACAAGGAATATACCTAAACATTATAAAGGAAGTTTATAGCAATCCTACAGCCAGCATCAAATAAATGGAGAGAAGCTCAATGCAAGTACAATTAAGTGAAGAATAAGATGAAGTTGTTATCTCTCACTATTCAAAACAATGCTTGAAATCCTTGCTAGAGCAATAAGAAACTATTAGGTAATCACCAGAATGGAATATGGAAAACAGAATTCAGTGTGTCATTATTTGCAGATGAGATGACAGTATATATAAATGACTCACAAATTCTACCAGGGAATTCTTATTGACGTTAAACAATTTCTCCAAAGTGGCAAACAACAAATCAACTCTAAAAATCAGTAAACCTCCTATCTACAAAAAATGAATGACTTGAGAAATAAAGCAGGGAAAAAACACCCTTCAAAATAGCCACAAATAACACACAATATCATGTGGCTGAGTCTAACCAGGCAAATGAGAGAGTGTATGTGAAAAATTTTAAGACCAGAAGAGAGTAATTGAAGATCTCAGAGTGGAAAGATATCCATGCTCCTGGATTGGTAGGATCAACATAGTAAATATTGTAATCTAATCAAAGGCAATCTACAAATTCAAGTCAATCCCTTTGAAAATCCCAATACAATTCTTTACAGACTTTTAAGGGAAAATACTCAAATTCTTCTGCAAAAGCAAAATCCAGAGTACCCAAAATCATTCTAAAAAAAAAAAAAAAAACTTCTGGAGGCATCACTATTCCTGATCTCAATCTATACTACACAACTACAGTTATAAAAACAGCACATTACTGGCATTAAACCATACATAATCATCAGTAGAACTAAATTGCAGATGCAGAAATAGACCCATGAACTTAAGGACACCTGATCTTTGATAAAGATTCTATAAGTATACAATAGAAAAATGAAAGTATCTTTAACAAATGGTACTGGTCTAATAGGGTGGCTAACTGTTGATAATTGCAAATTGATTCATGTTTACCATCATACAAAAAATTCAAGTCCAAGAGGATCAAAGACATAAAACCAGATACATCGAACATGATAGCAGATAAATTAGGGACATATTGGCACAGGAGACAGCTTTCTGAACAGAATATCAATACCCTAGGTACTGTCAACAAAGATTTTTAAATGAGACCAAATGAAATGATTCTGTAAGGCAAAGGACATTGTCATAAACTGGCAACCTAAAGTATGGGAAAAGATATTGAACAACTCCACTTCTGATAAAGGCCTCACACCTAAAATATAGAAAGAACTCAAGAAAGTAGAAATCAATAAAATTCAATTTTAAAAAATGGGTTAGAGATCTAGACAATGAATTCTCAAAATAGGAATCTAAATTGCTGAGAAATACCTAAAGAAATGTCTTTCATTCATAGCAATTAGGGATAAGCAAATCAAAACCAATTTGAGATTCCATCTTACAGCACTCAGAATGACTAAGATCAGTAACACAAAGTAGAATGCTGGTGTGAATGTGGATAAAGAGTAACACTCCTACTTGATTGTGGAATAGCAAACTTGTATAGCCATTATGGAAATAAGCATAGCAGTTCCTTAGGAATTTGGAAGTTGTCCTACCTGAACACCTTGCTATACCATTCTGGGCACATACTCAAAGGATGTCCCATCCTACCAGAAGGACACATGTTCACATATGTTCAGAGCAGTGATATTCATAATAGCCAGAAATTGAAAATAACCTAGCTGTCCCTCACCTAAAGAAATTGAGTTACAATTACACAATGTAGTATTACTCAGCTTTTAATAAAATGTCATCATTGACTTTGATGGCAAATGGATGGAACTAAAGAAAACAGTCATGCTGTGTGAGGAAAAACAGTTTTAGAAAGCAAACATATTATATACTCACTTAAATGAGGACATTAAATTCTAAGCATAGGAAAAAGATACTAGTATGTTTATATACAAATATTACTTAAAAGGAAATCCCCAGTATGAACACAGGGATCTTCCTGGTAGAGTTAAATTAAAACATAACATTCAGACAGGTTAGACCTTGGTGGAAATCGGAGTGGAGTAGTCCGCCAGGGAGAGAGGGAGGGAGGGAGAAAATATATGGAGAAAGAAAAAGAAATGTGAGTCAAAGTAGGAGACCTAGTGTAGTAGAAACTCACAGAAATCTATGATGAAGACCCTAGCAAGGATCCCTACTCATTTGGGATAGGGATCTTGGAAAGGCCAATTCCTCAGGCCAGGCAAGTATTCCAATGACAAGACTGGGACACCATCCTACCCACAAAATCTACGAATTTTAACTTATCTGTCCAAGAAGATCCTCATTGACAACAGAAAGGCATAACTCCATGCCAATGGAGGGAACACCTACCTGAAACTACAGAAGAGTACAGTAACTAAAGATTGTATAACACTAGTCAATTTCTATTGATTTCATGTCCTGCTTATTTACAGGTACCTAACCAAGTCCTCACAGAGAAATTCCTCTCCAGCAACTGTGAGGAGCATATCTAAAGGCCTAGGGCCCAATTTCTCTAGTCCCAGGGCAAAACATCATACAGATATCAAGGAATCCCAAGGGAGATGGAAAGGAGGGATGACGTAAACCAGAGTGGCTTAGGACACCAGTAAAACAAGTCATACATTGTGAACTGATTCTTAGGGCCCCACAGAGTCTTAATCAATAGACACAAGAACCTAGAGCCCGTCTTGCATACATCTCATGGCTGTTTTGATTGGGGTATTTGGAAACCACCTATAAGCTGGAGTGGGGAGTCTCTGATAATTTTACCTTCCCTAGAGATCTTTTTTTCTTGCTGAGCTTCCAGGGGAACCCTTGATTTAAGGATTGGTTTTTGGCCTCGTTACTTCCCACTATGGCATGCTTTCATTGTGCTGTAGCCCTGTGAGCCAGTTTTTTTCTGGCCAGATATTTGTAGATTATGAAAGGGGTAAATCTGGGGGAGAAGGGAGATGGAGGAAAATGGGATGTGGAGGGAGAGAAAGTGTGTTTTGGACACATTTTATAAGTTATATAAGTTGAGAATAAGAAGGAAAAATAATGATTTTTTAATAAAAATCATGCAACATGCCAGACATAGCAAATTTCACACTTTAAAATGCTTTTTATTCTAATGGGTAAATTTCACTTACCTGACATACAAAGTCATGTTCATTCTTTTACACATATTAACAATCTTAAATTCACGTGTGAACATCCCAGCTTGTCCATTTTCTTGTATTTCTCCCATATTATTTGATGATAAATAAATGGTATTAAATTTGCCTGAAAACTAAAATAGAAACACAATTATATCAGCATTCCATATTTTCTACAAAATCTACTGTAACCACTATATCTACTTTGTTTAAATAAATTGAAACATCAAATCAATACATGTAATACGCTTTCTATTAGCAAAGATCTCATAGTCTGTATAGAATGAAAAAAGGGCAGGTAAGAGTGAATTAGTTTTGACATTTTCATTTGATATAAACTGAAAAATATGAACAGATGTGGATACAGCATAATCACTGTTTGTTTTTAACTTGAAATTGATTACTGTTTTATTTGATAACATGATGAACATATGTGATGAATGATAATGATCTTAAGTTCTGCATAAAAGAAATGATTGTTATTTTTTGTAAATAAGCACTGAATTTCAAGTAATAGACTTCCAGTAGAAAAACAGTGGAGCATGAGGCCAAAATAATCAAAAAGCACCCAAGAAAAAAAAGCAATTTTCTAGTTGTATTAAAAAAAATAAAAATTAAGAAAGTATTTTCGAAAATTGAACTTTTTTCAAAGTCAATGCCTGATTTTCCTCAAGATCTCCATTTCAATAATGTCCTTTCCAGAAGGAGATGAAATTATGCCTGTTGGCCTTAGGAAACACCAAGAGCTTAAAATTTTGGCTATACATCCCAGATAGCTTCAGTTCAAATGTTAATAACTCAAGAAAACACAGAAATTGTAAAGTGTTTCTGTAACCTTAGTGCTCCTATGGTCTTATGGGACATGGAGGCAAGAAAATAATGAGAAACAGGTTGTTATAATGACCTTACTTGTAGAGTGGAGATGAAATATCTTCTCAATCTAGGAGAAAAGAGTGAAATGAATCCTCATATTTCTATTGAATATAGATTCATCTCTCATACAACACATCCTGAACACAGTTTCCCCTCCCTCTATTCCTCTCTGCCCTTTCACACCTATTCTATTGTCCAGATCCATTTCCCTTATGTTCCCTTCTGAAAACAGCAGGTTTCCATGAAAAAACTACCAAACACAACAAAATAAGTTATAATACGATGAGGCAAAAAACTTCATATTGAGGCTGGACAAAGTAAACCTATAGAAGGAAAAGACTAAAACAATAGGCAAAAGATTCAGAGTCAAAAAACTCACACTGTTAGGAGTCTCATAAAAACAGGTGAACAGTCACAACACAGAGGCTGAGTTCCTGGTACAGACCTACATAGGCTGCGTGTTTGCCACTTAAGTATCTGAGCCCATATGAGCCCCACTTAGTTGATTCAATGGGCCATATACTCCTGGTGTCCTCCATCCCCTCTGACTTTATCATCTTTCTTCCCCCTGAACATCATCAGGACAGCAGATGAATGTGAGTGCAGAAACCCACAGCCAGACATTATATGGAGAGAAAGTATAATATTTTACTCTAACTTTCACATGTGTAATGAAGAATATGAACACCCACATTCACAAACAAATCCCCAAAACTCCACATATACACATTTACTAAAATATTACCATCTTTATGTTAGATATAGTTGAGTGATTGGAACAAAATATACCATTCATTACCCATAAAAGAGGAATTATAAAACGTTAGATTCATATATGATCATGAATCAAAATTGATACAGTAACTCTTCAGACTGCTATAAATAATATAATTGATGAAGAGCTCTACTATATTTAATAGGTATTATGCAGTATATTAACTTCATATTTCTTATGTACCTACTAGAATTTCTACATTGAATCTCTTTGAGCTATGAAATATAACACCCAAGCATGTACTTCAATTCTTTAAAAAATAAAATTCATAGTGTTTTTCAGTAAAAGAAATTGAGAAGACTAAAAATTCAAAAATTTATTTTTCATTCATTCTTACCTCAAGAAGAAAGTAACTCAGACAAAATAGAAGATCAAATGCCAAATATTTTCGACAACACAGAGTAGTATGAAACAATATGCTTTTCAAAACACGTTGAAACACGGTTAAAAAACAGACACGTATTCTAAAATTATATTCCGATTACCCCCCATAAACCCAAGTCAGCCTACCCATAGTACCTGTATGGGATTCTAAGCCTTCACCAAAACCAAACAAAACAGAGAAGCTAGTAAAAGTCTTCTCATCTTCTGCTTTCTTTTTTTTTCTTCTGTGAAGAATAGCAGAGTACTTCAGTTTCTTGTAAAAGCTGGAATGAAGACAGATGTGATACATTTATAGGTTTTCTTGACAGGAAATTAATCTGCTTTTTTTTATCCTCACATTTTGTGCCTTTGAGTACATCCTGGTTTTCAGTCTGTATTTGCTTCTGTTTGACATCACATGATTGGACTTATGTAATATTGACAAAAATGAATCATAATGTGACCAGAGTGATGAACTTGTATACATGATTAAGTATAATCACCTAGTTATATGACAATGAAAGAAACAGTAAATTAATATTTCTTCTTCAATTATGCAAGTGGTAATATACTTTAAATTCCCAATGACAGATTTCTTTACTAAAGGAATATTTGCAATGTATGTTTACAAAATAAAGAAATTGCTTCTTCCCAATTAAACTTCAGTGGAAAAATCCATCTTTCTTGAATCTGATTTGTATCTAACCTATCTCCACATATCCAGGAAAATATATATCCTGAAATATAGCAATGCAATCTGTAAAGTTTACCTTATTAGTAAATTAAAATGAAATGAAAACATTGCTTAAAACATGTGTATGTATATAATATATTTAAAGAATAACTATACAGAGTTATATTCTAAAACTTCATCTTAAATGAAAATCAGAATCTATTATACCTTAGAAAGGAATTCTTAAGAAAGTATTTAATTTAACACAAGGAATTGTAGAATGACCAGTTTGCAGAAGATGACGTTTTGCTTCTGTTATCTAAAAAGACATATGGAAAAATTGATGTTGGTGCTTAGAGCCAGCGTTCCTGGCTAATATTTTGCAACAATATTTGGAGGATAAATAAAATGACAAAATTTTCACACATTGGAACTTAAAACAGTTTTATGGGCTGTTCCATATTATTCTTTGTTTTACCTTTACATTTAAAGATTTTTATCTATGACTCACTGTGTAAAAACTACATTCTGATGTATAATATAGTGTTTATAGATGCATACATTTGATAATGCTTCCTGTCACAAAAGCAGTTGCCCAGATATGGGTAGAATAAAAATGGAAATAAGATGAAATCTGTTTCATTTTTTCTCTGCTTTTGTAGGGAAAAGAAGATGGAAAACTATAGAAGAAGTCATGGAAGATATACATGAGGAAAATAGTTCACTTTAATTTTCAATATAAAAGTAAAAATATCAATCTGCAATATTGATAGGTACTTCCTTGTTGTGTGCCCATTAGAAGCATGTTAATCAGAAATCATTCTGCCTATGTTCTGCATGGATTTAGAAAAACTTAATAAAAACATTTAAGTAACTCAAAGCCTGACTCTGAAAGTTTGGGAAGTGGCAACAGGCACTTGTGTGGTCGTGAATGCTGTGGGAGAGGATGAACTTAGGTACTTACATACTTTTGCATTTCTGATAAATTTTGAAAACTAAGAAAAATCATGGAAGTCTTTCTCTGAAGAATTTACATGTAAAACAGTCATTTAAAATACAAAATTCAAATGGGTGGTTGTGGTGCACACCTTTAATGAAAGCACTAGGAGGCAGAGGCAGCTGGATCTCTGTGAGTTTAAGGGCAGCCTGATAAACAATGTGATATCCAGGACAGCCAGCAGTATAACAGAGAAGCTGTGTCTTGAAAAAAGGAAAAAGAAAAGAAAATAAAAAAACAAGATATAATATTAAAACATGCTTTTCCTTATGTGAGACCATGAATCTACCATGTACAATAAAATAGTATAGGTGTCATAGGCACTAATGTTGAAATTTAACCATCACAAGGCATGAACAATTTTCTTCTTCTTAAAATATTTTTACATGGGATAGAAAAAAAAATCAGTAAGTCCAAAAGTGACATGAGGAACGTAATTGATAGTTAAATTATGAATACACATTTCTTTAGAATCACAGTATTTCAGAAAAGGATCAGTTCAGGTTCCTCTTATTGTTCTTGACTAACAAGTAAATGCAAGCCAAATGAGGTGACTCAAAAGCAAATATGATGAGATTACTATCAATCTAGAGTTGCTAGGAAAATATACAAAGAATCAAATTTCGATATTTATGAGCCACTCAAGTTTTCAAGTTGGATTAATACTTCAGTATATATTTGGATAATATAACACATAATTGGGTAATGTAATGATGTTAAAGGTGAATCATATCTCATTTGTGCACTTTACCCAAGGAATGTTCAATGTTTATCAGTATGATATATATGAATAATGAGATTTTGGTGGATCTCAGTGAAAGAACAATGTGGCAGCCATTTTGTGGTTAACCATGAGTCACATAGACTACAGTCTGTTAATTGGGGACTGACTCCGAGTCACATAGACCACAGTCTGCTGATTTGTGGCTTGGCACAGAACTCGGTGTTCTTCCATCCTGTACCAGGATGTTCCTTCTTGGCCTGAGTCATGTTTTTGTTCCCGTGAGAAACTGATTTGTATAGGTTAAGCATTGTTGTAAGCCAGACTTGTGAAGTTCTGCCACAGAAAACCCCTGGAGAGGGAGCAAGGATTAGCGGGACAAGGAAGAGCGAGAAATGAAAGGCAAGTCTGATTGATATCTGATCACGCCTTCGATTTATTGAATACAAGTACCAGTATTTATAATAAGTTCTCAGGTGGGGGAAAAGTGAATGCTTAAGCAGGTATCTGAGGAAATTCTACCTGACAGGTGAACTGGTCTCTTCAGTGAATTAAGAAATCTTAGTTTCACAGGTCTCAGAGCAATAAAGAAGTACTGTGAAATTTCTCTAGGGCTTCCTGTTTCAACTATAGGGGTGGAAATGTGAAATGAGGAAGCAACAGGGATGGGTTAGTTAGATAGTTTCACGTAACTGGGCAGCTTCAGGCTATCTGACCTTGTCTGAACTCTGTCCATTAAGACCAGAGAGAAAAGGGGCTTTTAAAAAGTGGGATGCTTTGTGTTTCAAGCCAGCGTCTAGGGGTTTTCTTACTACAGATTCCCCCTTTTTTATTATTTCAATGCAGCAGAATTAATTTGCTGTCAAGTAACCATTAGCCCTTATTACTAAACCATAGATATATGCCATGTGTTCCAGGATGTCCTAGAAACCTATAAATAAGAAGTATTTCTTGAGTTGCTATGGGGGTTTCTAATTTTTGGTCCTCAGTTTTCCACTTTGTCACAATTATTAGTTTCCTTTGATTCAGCTTCATAGTGATCCTTAAGTTTAATGGTTAAGGCTGCTAATTTATCTACCTCATTATTATATTTGGTTTGTAAATTACCGTACTCTGATGGGCATCTGCATGATACAATATTAAGGGTATTCTTCTGCTATATCTGATAGTTCTTCCCATGCTTCTCTAGATTATATATCTTTTCCATCTTATCTCTAATTAGTAATTTTCCATTTGCCCGACTAAATACCTAGGCCATTGTCCACACACCATGAGTCGGTGAATAAGTGTAGAGGTTTTTCTTCTTTAAAGACTGTTGAACTGCTAATAATGCAGCCACCACCTCTGCATGTTCCACAGATTTTGTTTTGCCCTCGTCTGTTACAACCATCCCAGACTCTGGTCTCAAGGCTGCTACCTTCCAGAGGACAACATTGTTCCAGGCCTTTGCAGAACCATCCGTGAACCAGGCATTTACCAGAGACGGGGTGAATTGACTTGTCCCCCATTTTCTAATGAGTACCTGTTTCTGGGGAGGGGTGTTGTCTCTAGGAGGCACAATAGCGCCTTTTTTAGTAGGCATTAAGCACAACACCTGTCCTGGCACCATTGGTACTAACCCCTTTGCAGACAGGTATGCACCTTGAAGGAACTCAGATAGGTACCATTTCCATTGGAGGATCTTTCCTTCCTTGGGTACCCTGTACCATGACTCTGCTCATGCCTTTCCCCATACTAAGATAGGCACGGTAGATCTGAGTACTACCTCGTTCTATCTTAGGAGAGAATGGCAAGTTCAAAGTGGATACTATGCAGTCCAAATTGTCTTCTCAAAGAGTGAGAGCTTGTTATCTGACCATGGAAAAATATTTTTTACAATAAAGAGCCAATTGGTAATAGCCTATTGGCCTTGACAAATAGATTCCAAATCCTGCAAAAGGCCGTTAGTCCTTGATCATGCCTTGATCGGCCTGATCTAGCCTATGGTATTGGACCTGTATGGGTTTTACTTGAATGGCATCCACCTGTTGTTTTATAAAATTGGTCAGTTTCTTAAAGCCCAGGGCCCAAAAGATATTAAAAGGAGTAAGATTATCAAATCCTAGCAGAGAATGTAGAAGAATTCTTAGTCAAGGGGAGGTGAAATACCAGTTTTGGAACCAGCTCTGCTGACTTTAGCCATGGAATCCCTAATTACCCAGGACCATTCTTCCCTGAGGGCAGCAGAAAGCCCGTCCTGCTGGAGATGAATTCTCAGCCTAGCCTATTCTGCAGGAAAACTGCAGCAAGAGGGGGATTTTTCAAGATGGGAGATGGCAGATTCCAGTTGTCAAGATCTTCATCAAAGGCACAGGCTGAACTGTTTCAGATTTTTGCTTAAGCAGACATGCTGTACAAAAGCAGCAGGTTATCCCCAGAGAAGTGCGGAAGTTTCTCTGGGCTTGATTTTATATGTTTCTGAAAAGTTTCTGTGTGTCTGTGTGTGTGTATGTGTGTGTGTGTGTGTGTGTGTGTGTGTGTTTATGTGTGTGTGTGGATTGCAATGCATTTTTCTGGTGTAAATCTAAAAAGAGAACATTGAATTAAAACTTAGTACATGTGGTTGATAATAATCTTGACTACCACATGTGATGTGGACTACATGTGACTTCCTAACAAATGAAGGAACCAAGAAATTACAGACTTGACTAAAATTAGGTGGGGAATTACAATGGTACCATGAAAAAGTTGATTTACAGAATGTACCTGTTGATATTTTTTATATATGGAGATTGATTAAGGAAAGCTTAGACAATGGAGGGAATACAGAGTGGCAATAAAATAAAAACAGAGGCTAAAAATACTGAAGGAGGTTTGTTTTTAAAGAAGACATAGACAATCATGAATCAGATCTAAGAGATGAGTCTGAGACAGAGAGTGAGTTTGTCAGAGATCACTATTTGGATTCTGATATAGATGGTGGAAACGGTTCAAATTAAACAGCTCTGCTAGTTATTTCTAGAAATATGAAAAGGATGTTTCAAGGAATATCTTTAACAGAACACCCTTTGCTTCATAAGACTATAGAAATCAAGGAAGTGGCCATGTGCACAAATGGTTACAGAGATGACAGGGACAGTGCATAAACCATTCTGAAAATTTGGCTAGCAGCAGAAACTGCTAGTAGTCTGTCTTGTGAGTTTGATGCATGAACCATTTCCAAGGTAAACCTGCCCTGGATTTTGACCATTCAGCATTCAGGACAATGTTATTCAAATAAACACAGAATATACATATATTTTCACACATTTAGATACCATCCATACACAAATAAGAACAGACAGAACAACAAATTCAGAACATTGACAATTGAAGATCCTCAAAACAAAAATGAATCAGGCCTGAGAAAAAGGAAATGAATTTTAAAGAAACAGTGCACCCAGGGTAAAAAGATAAAACAGAGCTGTCCAAACGGTTGTATCAGAGGATCCACAGCTTCAGTTCCTATGAAAAAAAACATTTTCCCTCCTGGGGGCCAGTGTTAATAGAGTCTTCCAATCTATACTATTAAGTGCATTTCCTGTGAGCCAAGACAATTTTCTTTTCTTTTTCCTTTTTCCTATTTATTTTTTATTTTATTTTTATCAACTGCTTGATAGGCAGAGGCATAGTACAGTGGCTGCGTACAGTTATCACTGCCGCGCTGCGGCTGCTAGAACTTCCCACATCTTCTGCCACCACCAGGATCTCTCTGCGGCTGCTGCCACAGCAGCCCTCCAACTTGGCGGATTATAATAGTTGGAGCATCCCCCCAAACCCTTGAGTGGAATGGGGGTTCATTATCTTTCTCGAACATCTGGGAGACCCCAGAAAAATTGGGCTCTTACTTTAATTGACCTTGACTCCTCGCACCTGAAGTTTCTTTTTACTCTCTACATGACTTGTTTCCTGACCCATGATATAACCGCTACTTACTGCAGAGCTGATGGCTATAGCTGTTGCTCTCCTCTCCCATTTGGAGCCAGAGGAGGCCTGAACTCCTATCATGGTGTTCCTCATGAAATCCCTCGTGCCTGGGTCCCATGTTGAGGGCACCAATCTATCCTGGCCCGCGGGATCTTCAACCAAAACCCCAGGAGAAGGCGTGGGAATGGTATATGGTCAGGGATGTGAGGAGTGAAAGGCAGACAATCTGTCCGGTCAGGCATTCGATTTATTGAACACAAGTACTAGTATTTATAAGAAGTTCTCAGATGGGGAGTGGAGTGGGGAATGAATAAGCAGGTATCTATGGTAACCTTATCTGGCGTGGGACTAGTCTAGTCTATCCAGTATTCCTAGGTACTGTTAGAATGTCCCAGAGTGAGCAATAAGGAAGTGCATGGAACTGTGAGATTCTCTCTTGGGCTTCCTGTGTCCTCTACAAGCGTGGAAACATGGAATGAGGAAGCAATAGGGTTGTTTTAGTTGGAAGGGCAGTTTCTCAGAACTGAGCAGCTTCGGGCTATCTGACCTTGTCCATACTCTGTCCATTAAGATCAGAGCAGAAACGGATCTTTAAAAAGTGAGATGCTTTGTGTTTCAAGCCAGTGTCCAGGGGTCTGCTTACTACAAGTGGGTCCCCAAATCATCCCCTAAATGTCACTCAAACCCAGTTGTCTCTCCCTCCATTCCTCTTCCCCTTTCCTGATCCTTCCTGTTCCTATTCCCATCCTGCCCCAGTCCACCTACAACATCTGTTCAATTTCTCCTTCTTTGGAAGATGTGTGTTACTACTGGGACATTTGTTGCATAGTTTTATCTGGGTGTATGTTTTGTAGTGTTGTTGTCTATAATAACTAATATCCAATAATTAGTGAGTACATACCATTTTTGTCTTACCATGTTTGTCTTTTTGGGTTTTGATTACCTCACTCAGGATTTTTTACTAGTTTAATTCATTTGCATGAAAAATACATGATGTCATTTTTTAATAGGGAAGTAATACTCGATTATGTAAAGGAACAACATTTCTTATCCATTCATCAGCTGAGTTGCAACATGTTTCCAATTTCTGTCTATTATGGATAAAGCCATCCTAAACATAGTTAAAGTGCATCAAGTTTGTTTCCAATTTATGGCTATTATGAATAAAGGCATTATGAACATAGTTGACCAAGTGACCTTGATATAGGTTGGAGCATCCTTTGTGTATATGCCCAGGAATGCTGCGTTGTGGGAGATTTTTGTTATTTATAATATTCAGGTAAGCTGTCCGTGAAGCACGTAAAAGATTCACTTCCTACCAGTAAACATAGGAGTGGCTATCCAGCTTTACACATGATTAGGACATTCCTTATCTTTAAGGCAGATGAAGGTTAGGCTCCATTCATTTGTATACTGGAAGGCTGATGGGAGACAGAGAGGATTTGGAGAAAAAGAGCACCAAGTGTAAGGGCAAGGAGAACAAGAAGAGAAGCAAGGAGAAGCAGGAGGAGACCCAGGAGGAGAGCATGGCGTGAAGGAGCCTTGGAGGGAGCTCTCTGCCTAGATGCCCAGGTACAGAACTCCCTGAGATTTGACATGGTTTGTGATTAATAAAGAGCATTGGAAAATTCAACGCTGGACTCTTATTAAGTGAATGAAAAATATATATTAACACTTGGCTCACCAACATGTGACAAGGAAACACGTGAGAAAGGAAGAGAAAATAAGAAAGAAGACAAAGGAAAGGACAGACAAAGCGGTACAGGAGAATTCAGATGCAGAGTCTGCAAGGAAAAGGCAAACAATGCGGAACGGCAAGGTCCAAGGCAGAGAAAAGAAGGCAAGAGACACGGGAAAGGTATAGTAAGCCCAAAGAAAAAGGTAGTTAACAAACGAAGAAAAGTTAAGAGAAAGAAAGAATATTAAGTTTAAAATCAGAGAGTAACAAATAAAAACGAGAAAGAGAAAAAGAGTCAAAATTAAAGGAATAATAAAGGAAGTGTATATGGAAGTCTCCTAAGGAAGGAGAGGATAAGTAATAGTGGAAAAGAAAATTGTTCCATGTTAAGAATGAAAAATATTATGACACAGGGCACTTGGGTTCTGTATAGTTTTATTATGGATGTTTTAGGAATGAAAGCAGTAGATGAAGAGATAAATACTTCAATTGACACTAGCATAATTCAGATTATGGTTTTAGTTATCCTGATATTTCAAACTGTATTATGAACAGACATCATGGTATACTGTGCTCTTTCAAGGAAAATTGTCAGTACAGAAGGAAAAGCGAAATCTGCTAGCTCTTTATGGGAAATTGACTTAGATACAGGAGATAAATTAAAAGCAAAATCAGAAAAATTTAAAATGGTGGAAAGAAAAGCAGAATCTACTTGGTTCTCACAAGAAGCAGCCTTTAATAAAGAAATAGATGAGAAGTGGAATGTGAGAATGCGAACACTGGTAGCAAAATTAGAACACTAAGGAAGTAAAATCCTACCTCAGTCAGAGAATTCAGAGCCTACTGCTCCACCCTTTAATGAAATGTGGCAGCCAAGGATTTTAAGAAAATCTACTCTGGTTTATCCAGTAAGTATATACAGAATGCCCGCTGATGAAAAATATCCGCAGGGCTATGATGAACTTGTATGGCAACCTACAAAATGTTAGATTTAAAGACATTTAAAGAGTCAATAGTAGCCTATGGAATGCACTTTCCTTATGTAAAACAGATATTGAACAACTGGGCTGTTCAACACCGAGTCATTCCTCAAGATTGGAGGAACTTGGCAAATGCTGTATTAGAAGCCGGTCCTCATTTACAATAGATTACATGGTGGAGAGAAGAAGCTTTGGTAATAGAACAACATAACCAAGCTAGAGGTATTAATATTTTCAGAATAAGTTGATTGGTGAAGGTCAACATGCTGAATTGGAAGTGCAGATCCAGTTTGATTATAATATTTTAGCACAATGTCGTATAGTGGCTTTAAGTGCTTGGGATAAAGTTGAAGAGTCAGGAAAATCAGTCTGAGTCATTTACTAAAATCATGCAAGGCCCAAATCAGCCATTGACTGAATTTTTACAGAGATTGACTTCTGGTGTCCATAAGAAGATTTCAGACTCAGAAACAAGGGAAGTCTTAATTAAATCTCTGGAGTTTGAAAATGCTAATTCAGAATTCCAAAAGGCAATAAGGCCATTGAAAGCAACGTCCTTGGATCAATGGATTAAAATTACTACTGCTATTGCATCCAATGCTTACAATGCCACTTTGATTGGATAAACAATTGTTCTAGGTCTTAAAAATAAAAAAATCAGAAATTTTCACTGTGGAAAGTTAGGACACTTTAAAAAAGACTGTAGACAAATGGATCCTAGAAATAATGTTTTTTCTGATATTAAGGCAGGATGAAAACGTCAGTTTCCTGGACTATGTAGAAGGTGTGGAAAAGGAAGACATTGAACTAATGACTGTAGATCTGTAAACGATATTCAAGGTAATTCTTTGCTTTTGGGAAACACCTTTGGAGGCTCAGCTCAGGACCCTGTCAGAAAATATGAGTTAACAATTTCTTACCATCAACGGATTAACACATCCTCTGAGAGACTAAAATAGGTAGTGACTGCAGTTAAGACAGCACTGCTTTAGATTTTGATATCAAGGGCAGAGCTGATAAAACAGGTGAATTAAGAAGTACTGAAAACCAAGTACTTTGGCAAGCAACTGTAAATGATCAGAGACCTGTTGAAAATTACAAATAAATGGAGTTTTAATTAAAAGATTGGTAGACTCAGAAGCCAATGTAACAATCATTTCAAAAGACTCCTGGAATTCAAACTGGCCTCTTCAAGAGCATCTGCTAAGCTTTTAGGAACTGGAACATTTTCTCAATTAAAGCAAAATAGAACAAGTGTAAAATGCATAAGACCAGAAAGTAAAATAGGAAATGTAAGACGATATGTGGCAGATCTAGCTATAAGTTTATGAGGAAGAGACCTATTAAAACAATGGAATGTACAAATTAGCATTCCGTTAATCTTAGAGACAATCTGTAGATTAAAGATGGTATTGATAAAGATATTAAATAATGTTATCAAAAACAATCACAGGCTGTCCAGGTTGTTCATAAACAGGACAGAACAGGTATTGATAATAATTCTCATCCTGTTAGATGGTATCAATGGAAAGTCATTCCCTAGGTATTCTCAGACAGTACCACCTATGTCAATATTTTGTACAAAAGCCACTAAAAAATATCTGGTTTAAGAAACTGACCTTTGGGTTAACTACTCAAGAGTTGAGTAATTCATTTCAAGCATTGAACGGTGATTCAGATTTAAACAGACAGAAAAGTTTAACAACAGAAAAGGAGTTAACTCAAGTAAAAAGCAGATTA
Organism: Cricetomys ansorgei; assembly: GCA_026225945.1. Classification (NCBI taxonomy): domain Eukaryota; kingdom Metazoa; phylum Chordata; class Mammalia; order Rodentia; family Nesomyidae; genus Cricetomys; species Cricetomys ansorgei. The sequence continues at coordinate 357,662 of JAMJFZ010001255.1, read as the reverse complement.
CAGAATGCATATGCGAACTTCATAGTCCCAAAGTTTGATTATATGCTTTCTGAGTGTTCTTTCACTGAGCTCATGATACAAAAGAAAGACATATTTTAAAATGGATCATTGCACAAAGCAACTCAGAGAGCTTGGACAGAATCTACATTGTCTGTGTTAGAGTTTTTCTCTTAGCTGCTACTTGTCTATGGTGGTTAAATAACAAGCCTTGCTATGTTGATGAGTTTGGACCAAAAATTCACCCAACTGGTCCTGGTCCTCTGGAGATTTGGTATGTGGTTTTATTTGGTTGACAAAAAAGAATTATTTTACCTATATTTGGAATGTTGTTTATCGTTAATGTTGGTAAAAATTCCAAACTTCCCAGTTTGTCATGGACTATAAAACCCATGAGGCATTGCGGTGGTTAACTGTTTCTGTTATCAGCCACAGCTACAAATCCTGAGTCTGGCATGTTAAATGAATGTCCAGTAAGAAAGGGACAAATTATTGGATTTTAAAACTACATATGATAAATAAAACTTCAGCTTAAATTTAAAAAAGAAGGGGTAGAAGATAGATTTATAATTGGCTATTTTAACCTGAAATGAAAAAAATTTTAATTTAAAAAAGATAATGTTTAAGCATTTTGCTCTAATAGTAATAATAATAGCCTGGAGTGTGGAAACTTCATCCCACGTCTGGGAAAGCTTGTGTTTTTGTCTTTCTCAGAAATGAAACATCCAACTGAGAGTATACAGAGACCACTGAACGGAAAAGAGACATCAGAGTTGCTGGTTACTGTCCTGTCTTCAACCTCAAGAGTTCCATGTAAATGGACTGTTGAAGGGCTTCCTAGCTGCCTTGCTCCTATGCTTGCATAACGGTCTCCTTACAGCATGGGGAAAGACCAGAGGCAATGGATAACAAAAAATTGAGTTCCCCAGCTTAATACAGAGGCTTGCAGTCAGAGACATGATTGAGAATTATGACATAAAATTGCCTAAAGCAGGGTGCTGATCATGCTATCAGTAACCCAAGAATAGGTCATTTTCTATGTTCATTAATTCTCTCCTAAGACAGGCGCAGTCATCTTAAAAAGGGGAAATATGGGAAGCTATTGGCTTTGTATAACTATCTTGTCCTCTGAAACCATCTTGGAGGTGGCCCTGCAGCTCTGCACCTCTGCAGCAAAACAGGGAGCTTGTTTTGAAAATTGAGACAGCTCTCACAGTACTAAACTGTGATGCAGATGCAGATACCCGCCTAAAATTGAGGCAGCTTCCACAGTTTTCAGCTGTTATGATGAAGATTCACATACCTGCAGATTCTTACCACATTGTCTTCTGCTACCTCTGATTCTCTTCAAAGACATTTGAACTACATGAGCATTTTGCTAAACATTGAACTTTTATGAATAATTGGTGAACTTTTATGAACAATTGGTGAACTTCTAAGAACAGTTGGTGAACTTTTATGAACAATTGGTGAACTTCTAAGAACAGTTGGTGAACTTTTATGAACAATTGGTGAACTTTTATGAACAATTGGTGAACTTTTATGAACAATTGATGAACCTTTATTAACAACTGGTGAAATTATGAACAGTTGGTGAACTTTTATGAATAATTGGTGAACTTTGGCCTTGATACTTGATGTTATGGGACAGTTACAGTCACAAAGATTTTTGAACTGCATGAGCAGTCTGCTGATATCTTAGCTTCATTTGATTGAGTCAATATTTTTCTTATTTTAAACAAAAAGGGAGTGATGTTGTGGTATGTTAGTTGTGGATAATATTTTAGTTAAGATTTGTCTTTTACTTGTTTACACCTCTGTGCTATACTCAGCTTCCACCCCCAACAGGATGTTCCTGTTATATATTTATTGAGGTTCTAAGTGAAAACAGGAAGAAAAACACCTGGGGATTGAGGGGTGGAGCAAGGAGGGAGCAGGGAGTTAGAGGTGAAGCAGGAACAAGACGGAAAACGAGGAGGAGAGCATGGGGTGAGGAAGCTTTGGAGTGAGCTCTCTGGCCAGCAGCTTGGGAAAAGAATTCCCTGAGATTTGACATGGTTTGTGGTTAATAAAGAGCATTGGAAAAGTCAACGATGGGCTCTCATTAACTGGTTGAAAGATAAAATTAACAAGCTACTCCAGAGGCAGCTCCAGGAGAGAGATAGGGCCTGTGAACAGATACAGAACTCTGACATGTAGTTGTGCTGAGAAAGTATCTCAGTGCGGAAGCCTCCACTGTTGGAACATAGCTGAGAGTCAGTGTCACCCCTGGAGTCTTGCTGGGAATTTGGAGTTCCAGGGCTGTCATAGAAGACACCAGGATACAGGCACAGAACTGAAAGTCTGAGCTCTGGTCCACAATGCCCAGAAGTCATGCTCTAGAATTGTAGCTTAGCTAGAGCAGGAGTGCTAGGGAGCAGCTCCTAGACTCTAAATATAGGAATGGCCTGTGAGACGGATGCCATCAATTCATTTGTCCTTTTAAACTGTCTCCAACCAGTAGGCACATATTTGATTCCTTGTTGGTAGTGAGAGCTGTGTCTGAGGGACGACCAGAGGGAATTTGGCTCTTGGTCTGTTCTCTGATATTCCTCTGTTACTATGGGGAGCAGGTGACCAACTCCTAAGAGGTTTTGAGTATTCATAGTCAGATATACACTCACTCTGAACTTCGTGCAGGGGTAAGTGGTCTCCAGACTACTTCAAATGTCCCTCTGATCCATCAGGAGAACTTCACTGACTTCAGGGATCTGATGATACCTGCGAGTTTCCACTCAGGTCCACCCAATGTCAGACTGACATATGTCTGTACTTGTAAGATCCTCAAAGAGACTTAGAGACTCTAACCATGACTCCATGGAGAAAGGCTGGTAACTGTTGCCTCTGTGGCTGTATTTGGAGGATTCCATATGTACAGAGTCATGGCCCCTTCTGCCTAATTTTTAAAATCTCCCTAAGGGACTGGGACCTCAGGTTTAGAGTACAAGAATCCAGGACTGTGATTAAGCTGGCACAGATTTCTTCTGCAATAGCTCTGGGTTTTAGGAGGTGAAACCTATCATTTCAGAAGTGCATATATCACAGCAGGCTTCATTGGAATCCTACAACACTTTCATCTCATCCTGGAACTGAGGGTAGGATTGGTGGACTTGTTAGACCTGTGGGTTAGCAGGTTGGAGGCAGAGGAGAGAAGGCTGAGTGGCTGGCTGCTCTCTCATTGGGTTCATCTGAGTTCTGGTTTGACAGATCAGGGGATTTAACAGCTGTGAAATCAGCTACCCTGGTGATATTTTTATCCCCATTTCAACCTCATGAGAAGAGCTGATTTGTCCTGCTGCTGAGCCCAGTCATGTCTCCCAATTCAATTAGCTGATCCTCTTCATGTTGTCATCTAGACATGGGTTCTTATTGGAGATGCTTGTCAGTTGTCCCAAACATTTCAGCATCCAAATGTAATTGGGATGGCTTTACAAGCAGGGAGATGTTGAAGGAACATTGCTTCTACCATTGCCATCATTCTTAATCTCTGTTTTGGGATGCTGCGTGTTAGCAGGAAGGACTGCCATTATTGCATTAGTCCCCAATAGAACCCAAGTTCCTGATGTGTCCTCAGGGAATTGGAAGTGAGGTAGGTTTTGGGGTAGCAGGACCTGATTCTGACACTGAAAGCTGAGAATTCTCTGTCCCAGCCATAATTAGAAGTGCTGGTTCACTGCCAGGTTTAGTAATCCATTTTGCCACCTGCTTCAGTTTTCCAGGGGAAATTTATTGAGAATCATCTTCGTTCTCAGCTCTGTACTTCTCACAATCTCATCCAGCTTTCTAATCGCTGAACTTCAACTTTTCATTATTGTGAATCTATTCATGGACCCTGCCTAACCATCATTTTTCTGGTCCAGTTGATCAAACTCCTTTGAGATTATCCTCTTTAAGCATAGAAGTTAGATACACATTTTTTATGATGTGGATTGGTCTTCCTGATCCCAAGAGGCCTGTCACATGGGGGAATGGCAAGGCCCATCAGGAGCTGGGTGTCAGCAAGGACCCTGGCATCAAGAGGGTGGAGGAAACAGGAGATGTGGGGCATATATAATGGCAGCACCATTAAATGGAAGGGAGAAAACAGTGGTGGATTTTAAAGATGGATACCACTTGAGGTATCACAATTATGATGAAGTCTAGACTCCAGGCCCTCCAGTTTATAATGGAGATGTAATACAGTCCCTCCTAGTCATACAATTTAGGGGACAGAGGCTTCATCCATCCTGGATGACTGGAGTACTCCCTTTCTTTGTCAGTCTTGTCCTGGTCAACAGGTGCCTGCATGGTTGGTAATTCTTCTCTAAGTAATCACTACAGTTCACATCTAGTGCTACATGGTGACAGTAACTTGAGTCATGACTTTATGATATTTGAGATAAAGGAGTTTCTCTGTGGGCTGGGGGGGATCATTCAGATTTTCTGAGGCAGAAGCTGTTAGTAGCTCCAATTTCATCCAGTCATTTGCTGCTTGAGTTTTCTGTGAACTAAAGCAAACTCATTAACATTCAGTAACAGTACCTACTGGTACTCTTCACTGCACCTTTTGGACTCAAAGATATTTTTGAGAAAATCTACAGTCTTGATATTGAAGAATTAAGCTGAAATTAGAATACAAACTCATACATATGAAGAATCATAAAAGATATTCTGTTCTCAGGAAAACCTACCAGGTGGGATGACATCATGATGTCACTCTCCTGCCTCATCCTACACAAAGGAAACCATATGTTTTCTTTTTTCCTGAAAGAAGTTAACAAACTTGATCATCAGTATTTTTAATCAGATCCAAAACTGCTTTACCCACAGAGCAACAAACTTCACTCTGAAGCCCAATAATTCCAAATGTAACTTGCTTCATTTGAACTGGTATCTTTCTTCCTATATTCACTAACTCTTCATTGGTGCTGCCTAATTGACATTATCATGGGTGTTTTGCATATTGATGTGTATCTATAATATGTATAATATATATTTTATATATAAATTTTTTTGAGATAAAATGTAACCTGCTCAATCTGACTGATGTTACCTGAAAGCATGCTTTCAGGACTGATCATATGGCCATGGACATTCAATCAGTGTGCTCCTTACTGGATACATTTCTCCACTAACAGCTTTCCTCAGTTGTATGTAGGGCTGAGACCTGTGAGATTTTCCCCATCCACATTGTATATCAATTGGTGTTATCCTTGTATGCTCATATTTAGAAATTCATGTCAGTGACACTTTACATGTGTATCCTTATATACTCCTGAAATAGAAGTGTTCTTTGCTGCAAAGTGCAGCCCTAAAGCACACTGCCACCTGCCTGTGTACATGCTCCTGTGTTGGATGACTGGATGTATTTTCCAATAGTGAAAATCAAGTGGTGTATGCACACCATGTGTGGAACCTGACCTACTTTAGAGGCCAGGAAAGCCCAAAATAAAGCTGTTCATTCTACAACCAAAATCTATGCATGAAAATTTGGTCAAGAGGACACACTTCTCAATCTGACACTGCGGAGGAACCACAGATATATTTAAACTGTTGATATATCACCACAAATACCATGTCTGTTCCTTCCAGCTATGACATCATACATTGGCACTGATGGTGTCATACCAACTTATTTATGATATCAGTTTCTTTTGATTAGGAAATCATATATTACCTTGAAATTTTTACTTCCTATCAACTATGACATCTGTTCCTGGCAATTATAATGTCACATCCTTATAATTGTTCAACCAAAAATGATACCATATCCTTCTTTTGATGGTCTCATATATTTACTCATTACATTGTGGTTATTACAATATCATGATAATGATATAATTTTTTCCCATTTTGATATCATATTGATATTTTGATGTCACATCATTGAAATTATGACTTCTTGTCCTTCCAAGTATGTTGCCATATCATTCCTATTATGATGCCATATACTCACTCTATTGGTTTTACATCCACCAGGATTTGGTGGTAATTTGTTCCACTTACGAAGTCATAAGTTTCTATTGATGGTGCCATATAATCCAAATTATGGTGTCACATGCTTCCTACTGTCAGATCATTTCCTTTCAATTGTGTGGTCAACAAATTATGTTGAAGGTATCCCATCTTCATGATTATGCGCTTCCAAATATCCTGTCATGTACTTCTTGTTATGATGTCATATATTTACATTGTTGATATCACATAACAATTACAATGTCAGTTTTCTTTCAATTTTGCTGTCCTACGAGCACATTGATGATATTATATTATCCCAACTATGCTGTCATGTCCATCCAAGTAACCTGTCATAATATGATGTCACATATTTACCGCGCTTTCAAATCATCATAATTATAGGGTTGTTTTCCATAAAGTATGATGCCATTTATTTACACTATTTTGCAACATAATCCTGATTATAATGTCATGTCCTTCCAATCAGCACATCTTTTCCTTTCAGTTATGTCAGACATTTAGGTTGATAGTGTTACATCGTCACAATTATGATGCCAGTTATTTCAAATTATACTGTTACATACTTCATGTTATTATTTCATTTTCTTCCCTTTATTGGCCTATATTGGCCTATATTTTCATTGATATGCTTTTATCACATCACCCCATGTATGTAACTTTCTGTTCTTTACGTTATTATACATTTTCACTGTTGATGAAACATCATCACAATTATGATGTTAGTTTATTCACATTATATTACATACTGACATAGATGATGTCACATAACCCAAAATATGTTGCATATCTTTCTAAATATCACATCATTTCCTTCCAATTTGATATAACACACTAACCTTAATAATGTCACATCCTCCCAACTATGAAATCATTTCCTTCCAATTATGCTGCCATACCCTTCTTTTATTATTTGATATATTTACACTGATGATATGATTGGAATTTAGATGCTGGTTTCTTTCAATTATGGTGTCATATATTGACAGTGATGATGGTACATAATCCGTATAATTCTGCCAAATATCATATCATTTTCCTCCCAATTGTGGTCAAACATCCTAAGAATGATGGTGTCACATCTCAATGATGATGACAGCTCTTTCCATTTGTTGTCATATATTTTATTATGATGTCATATATTTACATTGTTGACATCACATCATCTTTATTATGGTATCAGTTGATTCCAATTATGTTGTCATATATTGATATTGAAGAATTCACATCATGCCAATTTGATGTAAATTCCTTCCAAATTTGATGTTACATCCTTATTGGGATGTCATATATTTACATTGTTGATGTAAACTTATCACAATTATGGTTTCAGTTTCTTCCAATTATGGTGTCATATAGTTACACTGCTAATGAAACATAATTTCAATTATCATTTCATATTCTCCAATTATCACATCATTTCCTACCAATTGAGATGTCACATACTTGCACTGATTGTGTCACATGATTATTTTGTCAGTTCCTTCATATTATGCTGTCATTTCTGATTATTTTACCATATATGTATATTGTTTGCATAACATCATATTGACTGTGCTGTGCTTTCTTCTATTAAGGTGTCTGATATTTATATGCTGGATGTCATATCACGATTATGATGTCAGTTTCATCCAAATATGTTGACATATGTAAACTGATTATACAATTATAATCCATATTAAGATGCTTTATCCTTACAATATCACATAAGTTCCTTCCAATTGTGATGTCACCACATCATATTGATGGTGTCACATCAGTTAAATTATGATGTAAGTTCTTCCCAATTTAGCTATCAAATCATTCATATTATGATATCATACATATACATTGTTGATAATTGTGACTACATTTATGATGTTTCTTTATTATTTTATCATACAGCTTATATTATGACTTATATTTACATGGCTGTTGTTACATCATCCCAATTATGATGTCAATATGTTCCAATTATGTTGTCATATATTTACAACATTCATGAAAAAATTGTTGTCAGTTACTCCCAATTGTGATATCTTTTAATGTCATTGGTAATGTAACATAATCTGCATTATGATGTCCTGTCCTTCAATTATGTCTTCAAAATATGATGTCTCAGATCAACTTTGATAGTGTCACGTCATCACAATTTGATGAAAGTTCCTTCATTCTTATGATGTCATAAATTTACATTGTTAATGTCATATGCTGATTTTGCTTTCACATTCTTCATTATCTGAGGTCATATATTTATACTGTTGAAGTAATATTGTGATTATAATGTTCACTGCTTCCAATTATGTTTTCACTTTCCTATTTTGATGTCATCTATTAATATCATTGATGTCACATTATCATAATTATGAAGTCAGTCCTTCCTAATATGCCATTCCTTAATTTTTGATGACATATAGTTACATAGTTGATGTCACATCTTAATGATTGCGATTAGAGTTTCCTCAAATTATGAGATCATATATTGACACTGATAATTCCACATAGTTCCAATTATGTCTCTACGTTCAAAATTCAATAGCATTCTTGTGTTCAGATATTTTTTTTTCATGCCATATTTTTGTCACTTTTTTCTAATTATAATATCATATTGATGGTTGAATATCATATCAATTATGGGATAAGTTCCTTGCAAATATACTGTGATGTCCTCTTTATCATTATTTTATATTTACCTTCTTGATATTACAAATTTGCAATTATGTCAGTTCCTTTCATTTATGATGAGATATATTTACTTTGATGATGTTACATAATCCACATGATGATGCCATGTCCTTCCAATTATCAGGTGACTTGTTTCCAATTTTGATGTCACATTCCTACATTGATAAGGTGGTGTAATATCCCATTTAATCTATCAGTTCCTTAGAAATATAATGTCATATCATTCTCATTATGTTGTCATGTATTTATGTTATTTATTGAACATCATATTATGATGGTGTCACATTATACTAATTATGTTGGCATGTCTCTCCAATTATCACATTATTTCTTTCTAACGATGATATCACATACATAATTTAATAATGTCATATTATCCCGATTATCTCTCACATCCTTACATTGATTGTGGCACTTCATTTCACTGATGATGTCTTTTCATTCCATATCCTTAATAAATATGTCATATATTTACAATTTTGATGTCACATCATCACAATTATGTCTGCTTCTTTGAGTTATAATGATGTGTATTTACACTGATGATATCAAATCACCTTAGTTATTATCTCAATACCTTACAAATATAGCATGTCCTTCTTGTGATGTCATATATTTACATTGATGCCGCATAATTTGCATATGATGTGAAATCCTTCCTATGATCATGGACTTTTCTTGCAATTGTGATGTTACATACTCATATTGATGCCTTTATGCCATCTCAATTATGATGTCAGTTTCATTCAATTATTTTGTCATGTGCTTATGATATCATATATTTAAATTATTAACATCATCTGATGTCAAGTTCTTCAAATTGTAATGTCATGTATTGACACTGATAATCTCCCATAATCCTGATTTCGATGTCAGTTATTTTCAAATATGATGTCATATATTTACATTGTTTATGTCACAGTATCATTTATTATGTAAGTTTCTTCTGATTATGATGAACATTGCCAATGGTACATATTGCAAATTAAGTCACATGCTTCCAATTATTATATTTTCTTTCAATTTTGATGTCACATCCTCAGGTTTATGGTTACACATTAACCATGTTATGTCAGTTCCTTCTATTCATGCCGTGATAACCTTCTTGCTCGGATATCATTTATTTATATTGTTGTCACATCATCACAATTATGATGTTATTTGTCTAATTATGATGGCATATATTTACATTAATGATGATGTCACATAATACACATTTGATGTCATATACTTCCAATCATCAGGAGATTTCTTTCCCATTATGATGACAAATCCTGACACTGATGGTATCACAGCATCCCACTCATGAGGTCACTTCCATTCAATTATGCTGTTGTAACCTTCTCTGGTGATGCCAAATGTAGTGAGGGCTCTGTTTCACAAAGATCCAGTGCTAGGATGACCTTGAACTGACTCTTCACTGCGCTTGACAAAAATTCACTAACACCTTTCACTTATATTCGTTAATGTCAAAGGCCTCTCACTGAAAAATAGAGTTGGAATGATGTAACAAATGCTGGTGTTTATAAAAATGAAACTAATGGCAGCACCTTGGGAATTACAAATATGCAGAAATTTGAGTCTTCCTTAGATTTTAGGACTCAGACAAACATTTAGATTACTAATAATTCATATTAGTAAGGATAAGACATGAGGTGGAAAAAGAATTATTAAAGAAAAAAGAAACTAGAGAAATTCAAGAAGCTGATGAGCTGTAGCTGGATCATCAGATTTTCAGGTCCAGCTTCAGAAATAAAAAATAATATGGACAGGGAGAGAGATCATGTACTTAATGATAAGCCTTGGTATGTTCCTGAAAATAAAGTAAGCAGTTATAGGAGTCCTACTATCCTTTTAAGCTTTACAGGACTGCAATAAAGATAGGGATTGTATTGAAACAAGAGTTCATGACAGAGTCACAGCTGCCTGTCTTCCTAAGCAAATGTGCCAAATCAGGACATTCAGGACTTTTCTGATAGCTTGGAAAGACAAATAGCAGACCTCTTTTGCTTTTTAAGAATCAAAGGAAAGGATGGTGGTCTTATGTTAAACAGAACAGAGAACGGAAAGAAGAATTTAACAAGGGTCAAAAGTGACTTGTTAAAAAGATATGTTTGATGTAACAGGTATTATAATCCATTAAATCTATGTTCAACTTAAAAAGAGTCAAACTCAAATAGCATCGTCCTCTCTACTGTCGCGCCATCCTTGACCAGCAAGTAAGACGCCACAATCGGATTCTTCTCAACACCTTTATTGTGAGGAGCACTTCATCATGATGCGGGAGGACCCCAAGCCTCAGGAGCAAGCTCTTATATACACTGCAGGAATCGTGGTTCCTAGTGATAGGCTACCTCTGCAACCCCTCATTTGCATATCTGCTTTTGTGGGTTTGTTACGGGTGTGTTACCAAGAGCCAAGCTGTTCTCATCTATAGCGCATGCGTAAAGCTGTTGTTTACTACTAATCCGTCCGGAAGCCGGTGCCATCTTAGCATTGTGCTGGATTGGCGTCCTACATCTCTCCCTTACTTGTAATAATAGACAAGAGAAGGGTACATTCCTGATCAAGAGATGGACTTCTTGTTGGAATCAGTCTCGATCAAGGGAATGTCCCAGGCAGAGGGGGAAACATTGACCTGATCCCTTATGATTCCATACGGAACGAAACGAGACATTGTAATAGGATGTTTGCCCTGTCGTTGCACCATAGGCAATACCTCCTATACCCGCCTCGATGACCTTTTATTGAGGGGGAGGCATTTTGTGTAATCAAACCTCCATGCAATCAGGTATATTTCCAGGAAGACCATGTACCATGTATCCTTCCTAGTGAAGTACCCACTTGACTCCCTGGCAGCAATTATGTTTCTTGTATGGTGTCTAGCCAACATTGGGGAGAATCTCCCTTTTCTAAGGCAACCAGTGCTTGGTAAACAACAGTCTTATGTGTATCATGGCTCCTTTTGAGCTTACACAGCAGCAAAATGTAGAGTAGACTACCAACAAGAAGCACAGCCCCAAATAAAAATATCCCCACCCACTCTTTAAAGAAGGAAAAGGCATTAGTAATCCAGGAGGTGAAGTCTCCAAGGGTGATGGGATCCACTAGAGTTCCATTTAGGTTGGCAATCTGAGAGAGTAGATCTCTGGTCATCTGTTCCGCCTGTTGTGACCAATTTCCTTTAAGGTATTCCGACAGTTGACGACTCTGATTGATAAACTGAGAATGGTTAGCACGTAAAGGAGTAATGCACAATCCTTTAAGAGAGGAGACACATGACACTTGTACAATATTATAAACTTCTTCTAATTGTTCTTCTACTAAATCAACTCTCTGATTAACTAATAGAATGCCTGAAGCAAGATGGGCATTAATTTTCTCCTGTGTTGCCAAGGCAGTGGCTATGCATACACTTTGAGGGCCATATGAAACATTGGATAACACCCCATTTGTATGAATTTGTGTAAGATTTACCTTTTTAATACCATTTGATTTTACTGAAGATATGTTTTTTAATTCAAAACTTTGTCCTTGTAGCCCAGCAAAAGCTGATAAACTAGTGAATGCTCCTGCCTCATTGGATAATATCCACTGATACCAAGGCCATGTATTTTCTTTACCAGAACTATGATTATTTTGAAGCATATATCTATTTAAAGGTGGAGAAAATTCGAATCCTTTGGAAATTTGTTTAATTCCATGTATGCTGCTCTGACAGGGAGAAAATACAGTAGGAAACTCTAGATATGGAGAGCAGTAAGGAAGTACATGTCCATTTGTGGAATTTTGGGTAGAAACATTGGATCTAACAGGTATGGTGCCATTATGAAGCAGAATTAGTGTGGTAATATTTGATGAAACTGCATCATTGATGCTTATATCACCATTTCCTGAAGACTGTCCTGAACTCACTTTCCTTAATACATCAATAATCATAGCAGAGACAACCTCACTGTCCCGAAGAGGATCCAGCCAATTGGCCAAAACACTCCTTGTAAGCTGTATACATGCTAAATTTGAATTATCAGGCTTTACATGAAAGCAAAGAGTGCCAGCTAAGGAAAAATTTGTAGAAGAATAAGATTTTTCCTCTAACGAAGGTATAATACAGGGAACATCTCCAATACAACTTGTAGAGAAGAAAGCCAGAAGTGTTGTTGAATTGCTGTGAGCTGGCATTGGCACTGGCCATGTCCTGGCAATCACCCAGAGCTCCAGAGTTCGGCTCAAATGGATTAACATCGGTAGGAGTGTTACCACTTGAATCAGGGAGTGCATCTTCATCCTAGTGATTAGGAACTGTTTTTATTATCCGTGTCAGCCTCTCCGGCACCCAAATTGGATCCTCTTGATCCTGCGGAAAAACACAAACAGCTCCCCTTGATCTGGACAGTACCGGATCCAGGCCTTTCCAGGTGCCATTTAAGATATCCTTCCATTTTACCATTTTATTGACTTTAGGGAAGATACTGGCAAGACACTCAGCAGTTGAACGTCCTTGATTGTTTAAATTTAAGAAATTTAGAGGAAAAAGGGCAAGAGATAATTGATCCTTAGGGGAGTAGCCAACGGCTATTCCTCCCTTTTGTTTAAGTAAAAGTTCCTTTAACATGCGATGAGCACATTCAACAATGCCTTGTCCTTGAGGGTTGTATGGAAGGCCAGTAACGTGTCAAACGCCCATTTTGTCACAGAACTGTGCAAAACCTTCAGATGTATAGGCAGGGCCATTTTCTGTTTTTATGATATTGGGTTTTCCCCATGCGGCCCAGGCATGGAGACAGTGCGCAATGACTTGATGTACTCTTTCTCCAGCAAGGGGAGAAGCAAAAATAATACCAGAGCATATATTAACTGATACATGGACATATTTAAGTTTTCCAAATGAAGAAATGTGGGAAACATACATCTGCCACAAATCCAGGGGTTGAAGTCCCCTAGGGTTGACTCCGACATGGGGCAGATGATGGAACTGTGCACAATCGGGACAGTTAACCACAATTTTTCTGGTGGCAGGCCGTGGTATGTGAAATTGTCGCCACAGAGTATTAGCAGAAACATGATACAATTTATGAAAATCAGCAGCATTTGAAGTGAATCAACAGTAAAAATAAAAGTTGTGCGCATAGCCTCATCTGTTAGCTTATTTTTATGAAACATAGGTGCAGGTAGCATAGTGTGAGCTTGTATATGCTGTATGAAAAATTTATTAGTTCTGTTCCAAATTTCTTGTTGAATTTGTGTAAGACTTTTGCTACAGGGCTATGGATACATATTGGCCCTGTACATTCAGGTATTTTTATAGCATTAACAACATATTAGGAATCAGAAATAAGATTAAAAGGTTGTTTGAATGTTTGATACACCTCTAAAACAATTAAACATTCTGTTACTTGAGGAGAATTAGGTATGAATTGGCGTAGCACTGGTTGATCATCTCCGGCCACGTAACTCCCAACTCCGGTTATTGACCATCAGTATAAATATCAATAGCTTCACTAAGAGGTTTGTTTGCAGTAATTTTAGGAAAAAGTAAAGAATGTTGTTGTATGAAATTTAACAATGGATTTTTAGGTAGATGATTATCAAAATCTCCATCAAAACAGCATTTTAGAATGGCCCAGTCGTCTATAGTAACACATAAAATCTGAATTTGGGCATTAGTATAAGGTATAATGATATTAACTGGGGGTGCACCAAAATGGGTTATCGATGCACACACTCCTAATAAGGCTAATTTAGCTACTGCAGATGGATAGTGTTCCGAAGTTTTGCCAGGGGATGAATGTGGGAATATCCAAAGCAACGGGCCATCTTGCCATAAAACTCCTGTGGGCTGTATCAAGGTTTGTAAAATACAAAGAGAAATTGGTTCATCTTCTGTTACTCTTATAAGTTGAGCATTTTTTATGGCATTTTTCACTTTAAAAAGAGCTTCCCTAGCTTTTGGAGTTAGCATTCTAGGAGAGGAAATATGAGAATCTCCTATTAAAATGTCAAACAGGTTTTAAATCTTGATTGGATAATTTTAAGTAGGGACAAATCCAATTGATATCCCCAAGTAATTTTTGAAAATCATTTAGAGTGCGTAAATTGTCTTTTCAAATTTCAATTTTTTGAGGCTTTATATATTTTGGCCCAATAATAATGCCAAGGAAATAACCTACACTTCCTATTTGTACCTTTTCAGACACTATATCTAGATGTTGCTGATGTAAACATTTAATCATCATATCATAGGCCATAATTAACAGATCCTGATGAGAAGCTACCATTAAAATATCATCCATGTAATGACATATCCTGATTTTAGGGAAGGCAGTGCGAACTGGTTGTAATGCCATTCCCACATATAATTGACACATTGTAGGGCTGTTAGCCATACCTTGTGGTAAAACTCACCACTGATATCGAGCATCAGGTTTTTCATGATTTCTGGATAGTAGCGTAAAAGCAAAATGTTGACAATCATCAGAAGCAAGGGGTATAGAAAAGAAGCAATCCTTAATATCTATAATAATCATAGAATAATCTGCAGGCAGACTGGTAAGTAGGGGTAAACCTCTTTGGATGGGACCCATGACCTGCATTTGATTATTGATTGCTCTTAAATCATGTAGCAATCTCCACTTTCCTGATTTCTTTTTTATGACAAAAATTGTTGTATTCCAGGGTGATTGGGATTCTTCTAAATGTCCTGCTTCTAACTGTTTTATCAATAAATTTTCAGCAGCTTCCAATTTTTCAGAAGATAATGGCCACTGAGGAACCCATACTGGGTCTTCTGTTTTCCAAGTAATGGGTATGCCATCCTCAGTGGCCCCTAAGAAAAACCCAATCCTTCGCGGTTAGCTTTAACCTTGACCGATATAGGTTCAGGATTACCCTGTAAATATTTGCCTAATCCTTGGCCAGGTATATAACCCATAGAGTGCATAATTTCTTGTGACTGAAGGGAATATTCATTTGTAAGTTTTAACTCTAGACAGGCAAACACATTTCGGCCCCACAAGATCACTGGAAGATTAATGATATAGGGTGTGAAAAGGCCTTGTCTTCCTTCATTGTCCTTCCAAGTTAATTCTTTTGTACTTATCATGGGTGCTGATTCATAGCCAAGACCTCGAAGATTATGGGAAGAGGCCTGTGTGGGCCACTTTGGTGGCCAATCATAAGAAGATATAATGCTATGATCAGCACCAGTATCTAACAAGCCTAAAAAAGACCGTCCTTCAACCTGAAGAGTGATCATAGGACGATCCTTTAATTCTAGCGACAGACAAGCAAAGCGGGATCCTGTAGATCCTAAACCTTTGTCACTCCTGCAATTAGTATTAGCAGGAAACTTTTTGTGTAAGCTGGGTAAAAGGAGAAGTTGGGCAATACGATCACCGGGTGAAATGGCAGTTATACCTCGAGGGGAGGAACATAGTATTTTAACGTTCCCTTTATAATTTCTGTCTACAACTCCTGGTGTTACTAGCAAACCCCTTAAGGCTGATGATGATTGTCCCAACAAAATACCTACTGTGTCTTTTGGAAGAGGTCCATGGAAATCAGAACTAATAGGTTGGACCCCCATTTTTGGTGTCAATACTATTCTTTCAGTGGCGCAGAGATCCAATTCTGTTGAACCCGGAGTGATTCTTCTTGATTCTGAGGGAAACGCAGGGAAGGTGTCTGAAGTGCCCCATATATACATGGGCACTGGGGTCTTGGGCCCCGCTGTCCGTTTTTTGGACGAGCGCGACCATAGCTGTTATCCAAGGGCTGGCCATTGGTGTCTTTTATATATCGACATTCATTTGACCAGTGGTTACCCTTTTTACATTTGGGACAAAGTCCTGGGACTGTTTTTGTCCTTCAATTTTAAAATATTTTGTGCAATTTTTCTTAATATTACCTAATTTTCCACATTTAAAACATACTCTATTAGACCCCCCTCTTTTGGTGGCTGCCAATACTGCAGCAGCCAGTCCTGCATTAGATAACGGTCTGCCTATCTCTCTACAGGCTTTCATCCAGGCTTGTAGGCCTTTATTTTTCCAAGGCGTAATGGCAGAACGATACTCTTTGGTACATTGTTCAAAGATTAATTGTTCTATTAATAGCATTGCTGAATCAGGATCTCCAAATATTCTACCTGCGGCTTCCATCATACGTGCCACAAAGTCTGAGAATGGTTCTGTAGAGCCTTGGGTGACTTTAGTAAGGTTTCCAAAAACTCCCCTTTATTAGATAATGCCTTCCAGGCCTTTATAGCTATATTATTGATTTGTCCATAAACTTCTAAAGGAAATGCAGTTTGATTATTTGCCCATTGTCCTAATCCTAGGAGCATATCAGTTTTCCAGAAAGCTTGACCATTGTTGGCATTAACACAAGCTTGTTGTTGTGCATAGTCAGTGTATATAGACTTCCAATCTAGTTATTGGCCCATAGTTAGGCACGCTTTAACTGTACCCATCTAATCAACAGGGGTCATGGCACTGTAGGCCAATCGTTCTAGTTGGAATTGTGTAAATGAAGCATTTAAACCATATGTCTTGACTGATTCAGCCAATTCTTTAAGTTCTTTAAACCCCAATGGCTCATGATATCTGTTTCGAGTATTAGGATCTTCAAACACAGGGAAGGCAGAAGCCGCCTCCCTCCGTGTTTGTGGACAAAACGAGCACTGAGTTTTAGGAATTTGTTGTTTGCCTTTCTGTATACATTCTGGGTTATATGGGGGTGCAGTCGGCAACTTGCGACTATTCCGTGCCTTTATACGACCTGAATATTTCAGGCCATATCTTTCCTGCTCATAGCGAGCAGCTTCATCCTCTAGAGTTTGTTCCTCTTCTGAACCTAACTCTGATTCCTCCGATTCTTCTTAATCGAAAAGTGTTAATGCATTTAAAGAAGGGTATAATTTACCTACCTCTTCTTTCCTTTTCTTTTCCTTTTTTTATGTCTGCAGACTTAGTTTCACTATTTTCTTTTTTCTTATTTCCTTTGCTCTTTGTTTTCCTCCATCCCTTTTTCTTTCCTCTAAAGGTTTTGTATTATCTTCTGACATGGAATCCTGATGATCGGCCAAAGCCTTTTGCCCTGCTCTGACACCTTCAACACAACGCTTATCCTCTAAGCATGACCTGACCATACGCCATAAAGGTTTAGTCCCTGCCTTCAATGTTGTCTCTTCCGCCCTGCGATCTAAGTCTCTTCCCAGTTCTTCCCAACATGGTATCGTCAAAATTCCATTTGGTGCAAACCACGGTGCAGTAGTATCCACCTCCTGTAAGAACCCTTTAAGCACCTTTTCCAGAATCTTAAGGTCCTTAAATGAAAGAAGTTCTTTTAACGCCGCCAAAAAGGGGGTGGACTTTGCATGTTCCATGCCGCTCAATTATGTACATGAGGACTTAACACACAAGATAACAAGCAAGGCTATCTACCCCCGTCCTAGTGTCCTACTGGTTTATCCCAGCAGAGGCACTCGTGTCCTGGTTTATGACAATTCAAGCAGAAACAACACCACAGGATGAGAATGAAGGCAAGGAAGATGATGACTGCAGCTATCATAGGATCCACCCCAAATCTGGGCATCGTCAGAAAGCTTTTGTAGGCGGACTAAATGCAGAAGACTTGCCGGTACTGTCGCTCCTAAGGTGAAGAGTTCTGAATCCACAAGAACGATGTTCTTGGTTCCTCCAATTCCCGGGTTTCAGCACCACTTGTCACGCCCGCCTTGACCATCAAGTAAGACGCCACAACTGGATTCTTCTCAACACCTTTATTGTGAGGAGCACTTCATCATGATGCGGGAGGACCCCAAGCCCGAGGAACAAGCTGCTTATATACACTGCAGGAATAGTGGTTCCTAATGATAGGCTACCTCTGCAACACCTCATTTGCATATCTGCTTTTGCGGGTTTGTTAAGGGTGTGTTACCAAGAGCCAAGCTGTTCTCAACTGTAGCACATGCGCAAAGCTGTTGTTTACTACTAAACCGTCCGGAAGCCGGTGCCATCTTAGCATTGTGCTGGATTGGCGTCCTACACTCTACCTTTTCTTTAACCAAAAGGCTTTATGACACCAATTGTAAGGAAAAAGGTTTTCTGTTAAAGAAAACTGATTTTATGATAATGTTAGCTTTTAGTTTTGAAAAAAAAGGCTATTTGCCTGATTTGTTGATTTTAATATACTCATGTAATCAAGGAAAACTTTACAAAAATGACTTCCAGAGGGTATGTAATCACTATTCAAAGTCTTAATGTAAATGATTTTGTGCATAAATAAAGTCTTTGAGAGTCACAATTTGTAAGAATAGGTCAAGCCATACCAAGATGTGATTTCTCTCTGTCAGTCTCTTATAAAATAAGAGTGTCCTGAATCTGATTCTTCCCACACCACTCTTTCATCCATCCACTTTAAGCACTGCCCTCACCAAGGCTGGAACTCAGCAGTGTGACATGATAGCATATACTTACAATGTTGATCTAACACCATTATGGTTATAATGGCTGTTTTTTCTGAATATAATGCGATACCATTCTTACTACAATGCTGATGTCACAGAATCCACATTAAGAAGTCATTTCTTTGCAATTATCACAACATTTTCTTGCAAGTATGAAAATATGTCACTTCAAGTTTGGTGGATGGTGTAATTTCCTTCTATTTTTGCAGAAATATTTTCCTTATTTTGATTTCCTTTCTTTATACTGTTGAAGTCACATCACAGTTGTGATGTCATTTTCTTACAATTGTGATGACAAATGCTTACATTAATGATGTCATAAAATCCACATTATGATGTCAGTCTTACAATGATCAGATAAGTTGTTCCAACAATGATGACCTGTTCTGGCATTAACTTTGTCACATCATCCAAATTATGATGTCTGTTCTGTCCAATCATGCTTTCTTGTATTTTTTATTATGATGCCATCTATTTACATCATCGACCTCATGTCATCATGATTATCGTGTCCATTTCAATCGAGAATTGCATATTCTTAAATTGATGTTAACATATCCCTCTATTTATGACATCAGTTCCTTTTCATTATGATACCACATACTCACGTTGATGTTGTCACATTGTTGCTATGCTGTCAGTTTCTTCCCAATAAGATGTCATTTTTTAGCACTGGTGATGTCATATAATCCAAATTATGATATTATATTCTTCCAATTCTCAAATCATTTTCTTCAAATTTTGAAATCACATACTTGCATTGATAGTGTCATACCATCCCAAATATGATGTAAACTTCTCCCAATCATGATGTCATCTATAAATTGTGATGTGTACTCACATTTTTTGACCTCACTCCATCACATTATTATGCGAGTTTTTTCTAATTTTGATGACATATATTTTACATTGATGATGATGTCATGTTCTTCACATTAAGATGCTCTATCCTTCATAGATATCTAATTGTGATGATACAGGTCTAGATTGTCAGTGTCACATCATCAAAATTGTATCACATAGTTACATTGTTGGTGTCACAGAAAACTGCAGTCATCAACAGTGTCTCAAGACTTTCAGTCCCAAAGATATAAGGACCAACATTTGCTGAAATGTAGAGTGTAACAGTATGTTGATGTGTGTAGGCTCACCTAGGACAACAAAATGACATTACGATAGATGAAATCCCTGCCAGACTTTAGCTGAGGGAACCACTGGCATGACAAGCACCATGCTGAACACAGGACCTGACTGTCACTGCTCAGGTATTTTTATTGATATAGAATTTCTCAGGTCTTCAACAGATTGCACATGCAGAGCATGACCAAAAAAAAATCCCCCACATATATCCAACACTTGCAGACACTACAAAATCCCAAGACCTAGGCTACTCCTCACCCAACAGTGCACAAAACTATTTTAAACTTAATTAAAAATAAACTTCCACAATTATAGAGTAATGTAAAATATACTTGAGTATAAAATATACAAACAAAACAACAACAACAAAACTACAAACCTACAGGATCTCAACTGCTCACTGCCTGTTGGCTGCATGAGAAGGAATCATAAGAATTTTTCTGGGGTCATCAGGAAACTTTCATGATCTCACAGACAGTCACAATTTAATTGTGGTGTTGGGTGTCTCTGATTCTTTTACCTGCACTTGAGATATTTTGACTCCTACTGGTTTGACTCATCCAACCTTGATTTGCCTGTTTGTGCCTAGACTTATTGTATACTTTTATACTGTATTCTCTTGATATCTTTGTGAGACCTGCTCTTTTCTGATGGGAAATACAAGACCAGTGCATCTGTGAGGGCAGAGGGCATGGATAGGTAGAAAGAAAAAAAACTGATTTCATGATGTATTATTGCATGAGAGAAGAATACAATAAACAAACAAAAATGCTGAGAAGATGCCACATTAGAGAAAAACACTTACCTCATTAAAAACGCCTAGTTTAAAAAATGAGTTGATAATCTGATAATGACATACACAGTGGAGAACTTACCCACTTCTGGATACTTCTTAAGACCTAGGTTTTTGTTTCATAGTGACAATTCATACGAAACAAGAATTTCTCCACCAAAATTCTTTGATTAACTTATATACAACTGTAACTTGTGCCAGCTTGCATTACTACCTTTACTTCTAATGTCAGATGTGAAATCAAGCTTTGAAGACTCGAGCAATGGCTTTATTTAAACTAACAAATGAAAGGTTGCAGCAGATACTAATATTGAGTAAAACAAAACAAAAACATGAACATAACCAAAAACCACAGCATCTAAACTTCTACATTTCTGTTGGCTGTATGACTGGGGATAATAAGAATCTCATTGGTGTCATGAGGAAACCGTTGTAACCTTATAGACGGTAACAAGTTAATAAACTTTCTAAAGCCACACTGTTCCCACTCACTCATGACATTTCACTCTACCCTTATTTTCCAAAATCACCATTTTTTCTTTGAGTTCTAACTCCATTGCACTTCTCTTACCAACAATTTAGTTAAAATGGGTGCTGTAAAGCACACAAGTGAATGAAGGTATTACATTGGTAGTCTAGCAGATTCATAGATTCTTAGACATACTTCAGAAACTCATGTTTTCATATTACTAGACTGGAGAAGAACTTCAATCTATAATCTGCGTTCAGCACCTTCAAACTCAAAAGGTCACATATTCTCTTTAATATGTTCTTTTGAATAGCAGAACCAAAACTGCATGGAAAGATGCAAAGCAGTAGATGAAATAGTGTTACAAATATCTCTTAATGAACAAACACAACAACACTGAGAAACACACACACACACACACGATACATGAGATGACATACATGCTGACAAATATCCATGCTTCCATTGATTCACCAGCAGAGGTACCAAGGACAGATATTCATCTGTGGATTCCTGGAAAATTGCCACTTAAACATGGGAAAAGCTTTTGATATCCAAACAGGAAGTTTTTGACAATCTAATGACTGAAATGCAAAAGTTGCCTCCTCACTATTGATATCTTTGAAAATGACCACAGAAAAAGACAACACTCTTGGTTCCTTCTAAACATTCTGCCCACCACCACCTTCTCCTGTACAACCAGCATCCAGGATCTACTTTATTGCTGAACACTGAATTGTATCCATTTTGGCCTGCTGTGAATTCTCCCCTCCATTTATAAATATTGACTACAATACTTAAAGTAATAGCAAGAAAAATGAGACAAGAGAAGGAGATTAAGGGGATATGAATTCACAAAGAAACAGCCAAATTATCCTCATTTGCAGATGAGATATTATATATAAATGTCGTCAAAAACTGGATCAAAGAACTCCTTTAGCTGGTAAACAACTTCTGTAAAATGGCTGGCTACAAGATAAACTAAAAAAATCTGTAGCCTTCCTATTTACAAATGACAAATAGAGACAGAAAGAAATAAGAAAAACAATACTCTTCACAATAGATACAATTAACATAAGGTATCTTGGACAACTCGAACCTAGCAAGTGAAAGACTTCAATGACAAAATCTTTATGTCTTTGAAGAGAGAATTTGAAAATCTCAAAAGATGGAAAGATATCCCATGCACCGGGTTTGGAAAGATTAACATAGTAAAAATGGCCACTATACTAAATGTAATCCAAGACTTAATGCAATCCCTATCAAAATCCCAATATAGTTCTTTACAGACATTAAAAGGGCAATACACAACTTCATATGGAAAAACAGAATAATTTAGATAACTAAAATAATCCTGAAAAATAAACGAACTTCTAGAGGTATCAAGATCCCAGATCTTAATCTGTGCTACAGAGCCATAGTAATAAAAACTGCATGGTATTGGAACAAAAACAGACATGATGACCAATGGAATGGGATAAAGGATACAGGTATAAATACACACACGTTTGGATACCTGATCATCTATAAAGAAGCCAGTAAAATACACTGACAAAAAGAAAGCAGCTTTAACAAATGGTGTTTTTCTAATTGGATGTCTGAGGTAGAAGAATGCAAATAAATTGATATCTATTACTGAGTACAAACCACAAGTCCAAATGGATACAAGTTCTCAATATAAAACCAGATATACTGTAACTGATTGAAGAGAAAGTAAGCAATAGCCTTGAGAGAAGTGGCACAGGAGGCAACATTTTAACAAAACACTGAAATGTCAGGAACAAAGATCAACGATTAATGAGTACCTCATGTAACTGAAAAGCTTCTGTAAGGAAAATGACATTGTCAACAGGGCAAAACTGTAGTCTACAGCATGGGAAGATACTGACCAACTTCACTTCCAATAAAGAGTTAACATACAAAATAAATAAAAATGTAAGAATATACATGTCAAGAAAACAAATAATCCAATTAAAAATGAGGTGCATGTAAAAACAAAGAATTCACCAAAGAGGAATCTCAAATGGCTGAGAAGCACTTAAAGAAATGCTCAACATCTTTATGCATCTGGGAAGGTTCTCTAGGGGTAATCAGCTACTCAGTATATCAGACAGGTTGTGTGGGTGTGTCTTGTGTGGGTGTCTTGTGTGGGTGGTTGAAGGGGTTCAAGGTGGAGGTTAAAGCAGGGACAGGGTTAACGGATGCTTGTTAAGCTCAGGACTTGTGGAGCACAGACCGTGGGGTCCTCAATTACACTGCAATGAGAAACGTTCTTCCATTCTGGGTGCTAGAAGGTTTAGTAAATGCTTCCTTATTACAAAGGAATGCTCAAGAAACACATGACAATCTGTAACACAGCAGAGAGGACTCAGAAACAAAATATAGATTTTTGGGATAGGGAATGGAATCTGTACCTTTGTGACCAAGCAAGGAAATTCTGAATTGGACCTGCCCAGAAATTCTGCTGCAGTCTACTCTACTCCACACACCAAGGTGATCACTTAAGCTGCAACAACAGACCTGGGTGTCAGGACACTAAGTGACCATCACCACAACCAAGCATTTTGGTAAAGGATTCTTGTCAAGAAGGCTCTCCTAGGCTAACATTTGACTCATACACTTTCAAGAGATGTCTGCTCCTTCCTGCTATGATGTCATACATTGGAATTCATGGTGTCACATCAACTTATTTACGATATTAGTTTCTTTTGATTAGGATATCATATTTTACATTGATATTTTTACTTAATATCAACTATGACATCTGTTCCTGGCAATTATAGCGTCACATCCCTATAATTGGTCAATCAAAACTGATATCACATCCTTGTTTTGATGATCTCATATATTTACACATTATATTGTGGTTGTTATATCATCATAATAATGATGTAATTTTCTACCCACTTTGATATCATATTGATATTTTGATGTCACATCATGCAAATTATAATTTCATGTCCTTCCAAGTTGTTGTTATGTCATTCCTATTACGATGTCACATACACATATTATTGGTTTCAAATCCACCAGGTTTTGGTGTTATTTTGGTCCACTTATGAAGTCATAAATTTCTTTTGATGGTGCCACAAAATCCCAATTATGGTGTCATATGCTTCCTATTTTGACAGGTCACATGCTTCCTATACTCCCTTTCAATTTTGTGGTCACATATTATGTTGAAGTTATCACATCTTTAAGATTATGATGTCCTTCCAAATATCCTGTCATATATTTCTTGTTATGATATCATATATTTACGTTGTTGATATCACATCAAAACAATTATGATGTCAGTTTTTTTTTTAGTTTTGATGTCCTATATGTACATTGATAATATCACATTATCTCAACTATGCTGTAATGTCCTTCCAATATTCACATAACCTTTCATAATATGTCACTTTTTTACCTCGCTGTCACATCATGATGATTATGTGGTTGTTATCCATAAATTATGATGTCATTTATTTACACTATTTTGCCACATAATGCTGATTATAATGTCAAATACTTCCAATAAGCATATCTTTTCTTTCAGTTTTATCAGATATTTAGGTTGATGGTATTACATCGCCACAATTATGATGCCAGTTATTTCAATTATGCTGTTACATACTTCATGTTATTATGTCAACATTCTCTTCCCTTTACTATTGACTATATTTTCATTGATATGATTTTATCACATCACCCCATGTATGTAACTTTCTGTCCGTTAAATTATTATATATTTTCACTGTTGATGTCACATTATCACAATTATGATGTTAGTTTCTTCACATTATATTACATACTGACATAGATGTTATCACATAACCCAAATTATGTTGCATATCATTCTAAATATCACATCATTTCCTTCCAATTGTGATATAACACACTTACCTTAATATTGTCAAATCTTCCCAAAGATGAAATGAGTTCCTTTCAATTATGCTGCCAAACCCTTCTTTTATTATTTCATATGTTTACATTGATGATATCATTGCAATTAAGATGTTGGTTTCTTTCAATTATGGTGTCATATATTGACAATTATGATGGTACCTCATCCATATTATTCTGCCAATTATCACATCATTTTCGTTCCAATTGTAGCCAAACATCCTTAACAATGATGGTGTCACATCTCAATAATGATAACAGCTCTTTCCATTTATGTTGTCATATATTTTATTATGATGTCATATATTTACATTGTTGACATCACATCCTCTTAATTATGGTATCAGTTTATTCCAATTATGTTGTCACATATTGATATTGAAGATGTCATATCATGCTAATTTGATGTAAATGCCTTCTAAATTTGATGTTACATCCTTACTGGGATGTCATATATTTACATTGTTGATGTAAACTTATCACAGTTATGATGTCAGTTTCTTCCAATTATGGTGTCATATACTTACTCTCCAATGACACATAATTTCAATTATCCTCCATATCCTCCAAATATCACATCATTTCCTGCCAATTGAGATGTCACATACTTCAATTGATGGTGACACATAATATGATTGTCATTTCTTATTATGATACTATATTGTTTGAATAACATCATATTGACTACATTGTGATTTCTCATACTAAGGTGTCCTATATTTACATGGTGGATGTTAAATCACGATTAGGATGTCAGTTTCATCCAATGATGGTGACATATATTAACTGATTATACTATTATAATCTATACTAACATGCTTTATCCTTACAATATCACTTCATTTCCTTACAATTGTGATGTCACCATGTCATATTGTAGGTGTCAAATCATTAAAATTATGATGTAAGTTCTTCACAATTTAGCTGTCAAATCATTCATATTATATCATACATATACATTGTTGTTTTTCATTACTATTATGTTGTTTCCTTTTAATTGTGTCATACGGCTCATGTTATGATGACTTATATTTACACGACTGTAGTAACATCATGATGTGACTTTTATGATGTCAATATCTTCCAATTATAATGTCATATTTACAACATTCATGTCAAAATTGTTGTCAGTTTCTACCAATCATGATATCTTTTAATATCATTGACGATGTAACCTAATCCGCATTATGATGTCCTATCCTCCAATTATGTCATTTTTTACAAATTGTGATGTCTCAGATCAACTTTGATAATGTCATGTCATCACAATTATGTTGAAAGTTCCCTCATTCTTATTATGATGTCATAAATTTACATTGTTGATGTGATATGCTGATCATGCTTTCACATTCTCCATTATCTGAGATCATATATTTATAATGTTGAAGTAATATCATGATTATGATGTTTGCTTCTTCCAATTATGCTTTCACTTTCGTATTTTGATGTCATCTATTTATATCATTGATGTCACATCATCATAATTATGATGTCACTCATTCCTATTATGCCATGCCTTAATTTTTGATGACATATAGTTACGTAGCTGATGTCACATCATCATGATTGTGATGAGAGTTTCCTTAAATTATGACATCATATTTGGACACTGATAATTCCAAATAATTTCAATTATGTCAGTACCTTGAAAACTCAATGACATTTTTGTGTTCATACATAGATTTTTCATGCGATATTTTTGTAACTTTCTTCTAATTATCATGTCACATTGATAGTGGAATTTCATATCAATTATGGTGTAAGTTCCTTGCAAACATGCTGTGTTATCCTTTTTATTATTATTTTATATTTCCCTTGTTGATATTACAAATTTGCAGTTATGTCAGTTCCTTTCATTTGTGATAAGGTATATTTACTTTCAGGATGTTACATAATCCACATTATGATGCCATGTCCATCCAGTTATCCTGTGACTTTTATCCAATTTTGATGTCACATTCTTACATTGATAGGGTAGTATACCATACCAATTAAGCTGTCAGTTCCTTCCAAATATAATGTCATATCATTCTCATTATGCTGTCATATATTCATGTTACTTATTGTACATCATATTACGATGGTGTCACATAATACTAATTATGTTGGCAAGTCTCTCCATTATTACATTATTTCTTTCTAACTATGATATCACATACATAATTTAATAATGTCATATTATCCAAATAATGCCCTCACATCCTTACAATGATTGTGGCAAATCATCTCAATTATTTATGTCATAAATTTACAATTTTGATGTCATATCATCACAATTATGTCTGCTTCTTTGAATAATAATGATGTGTATTTACACTGATGATATCAAATCACCTTAATTATTATCTCAATACCTTACAAATATAGCATGTCCTTCTTGTGATGTCATACATTTACATTGATGCCATATATTTCATATATGATGTGAAATCCTTCTTATGACCATGTACTTTTCTTGCAATTGTGATGTTACATACTTATGTTGATGGTGTTATTCCATCTCAATTATGATGTCAGTTTCATTCAATTATTTTGTCATGTGCTTATGATATCATATATTTACATTATTAACATATCATCTGATGTCAGTTTCTTCAAATTGTGATGTCATTTATTGACACTGATAATCTCCCATAATCCTGATTTTGATGTCAGTTATTTTCAAATATGATGTCACATATTTACATTGTTTATGTCACAGTATCATTTATGATGACAGATTCTTCTTATTATGGTGAACTTTGCCGATGAAACATAACCCAAATTAAGTCACACTCTTCCAATTGTATTTCCTTTCAATTATGATGTCACATCCTCAGGTTTATGGTTACACTTCACCTCTATCAAGAAATCTGTTCCTTCTATTCATGCCATGAAAATCTATTTCTTAGGATATCATTTATTTACATTGTTGATGTCACATCGTCACAATAATGTCAATTCTTCTAATTTTGATGGCATATATTAACATTAATGATGATGTCATGTAATGCACATTAGGATGTCATATACTTCCAATAATCAGGTGATTTCATTCCCATTATGATGACAAATCCTGACATTGTATCACAGCATCCCACTCATGATGTCAATCCCATTCAATTATGCTGTTGTATCCTTCTGTGGTGATGCCAAGTGTAGTGAGGGCTCTGTCACAAAGTTATAATGCTAGGATGACGTTGACTGACTTCACTGCCCTTGACAGAAATTAGCTAACACCGTCCACTGATCTTCTATAATGTCAAAGACCTCTCACCGAAAGATAGAGTTGGAATAATGTAAAAAATGCTGGAGTTAATGAAAATAAAACTAATGGCAGGACCTTGGGAAATACATATACGCAGAAATTTGAGTCTTCCATAGATTCTAGGACTGAGACATACATTTAGATTACTAATAAATGATATTAGTAAGCATAAGAGTGGAAGAGGAAGACATATTATTAAAGAAGAAACAAACTAGAGAAATTCAAGAATCTGATGAGCTGTAGCTGAATCATCAGGTTTACCTGTCCAGCTTCAGAAATAAAAAATTAATATGGGCAGGGAGAGAGATCATGTACTTAATGATAAGCCTTGGTATGTTCCTGAAAATAAAGTAAACAGTTCTAGGAGTCCTAAAGTCCTTTTAAACTTTTCAGGATTGCAATAAATATAGGGATTGTTTTGAAACAAAAGCTCATAACAGAGTCACAGAAAAGGACATTTTAGTTCAATGAACTGTGTGTCCACCTGAGCAAACATGTCAAATCAGGACTTTTCTGATAGTACGAAAAGACAAAAAGTAGACTGCTTTTGCTTTATAAGAATAAAAGGAAAGGATGGTGGTCTTACATTAAACAGAGCAGAGAAAGGACAGAATTAAGCATGGATCAAAAGTGACTTTTGTCAAAAAGAATGTTTGATGTCACAGGTATTATTATCCATTAACTCTATGTTCGACTTAAACAGAGTCAAACTCAAATAGCATCGTCCTCTCTAACATTTCTTTAACCATAAGGCTTTATGACACTAATTTTAAGGAAAAAGCTGTTGAGTTAAAGAAAACTGATTTTATCATAATGTTAGCTTTTAGTTTTGACAAAATTTGCTATTTTCCTGATTTGTTGATTTTGATGTACTTATGTAATCAAGCAAGACTATACAGAAATGACTTCCAGAGTGTATGTAATCAATGATCAAAGTCTTAAAGGAATTGATATTGTGCATAAATAAAGTCTTTGAGAGTAACATTTTGTCAGAATAGTTTAAGCCATACTTAGATGTGCTTCCTCTTTGTCAGTCTCTTATAAAACAAAACTGAATGGTGTCCTGCATCAAATTCTTCACTCATCACTCTTTCATCCATCAACTTTCAGTTCTTCCCTCACCAAGGTTGGATCTCAGCAGTTCTGATTATGATAACATATACTTACAGTATTGATCTGATAACATTACGATTTTGATGGCAGTTTCTTCTGAATATAATGCCATACCTTTCTTATTACAATGCTGTTGTCACAGAATCCACATTAAGATGTCATTTCCTTGCAATTGTCACATTACTTACTTCCAGTTATGAAAATATGTCACATCTTCAAGGTGATGGTTGATGGCATAATTTCCTTCCATGTTTGCAGAAATATCTTCCTTATTTTAATTTCCTTTCTTTATAGTGTTGAAGTCACATTACAGTTGTTATGTCATTTTCTTACAATTGTAATGACAAATGTTTACATTCATGATTTCACAAAATCCACATTATGATACCAGTCTTAAAATGATCAGATAATATGCTCCAGTTATGATGAACTTTTTTGACATTAACTTTGTCACATCATACAAATTATGATGTCTGTTCTATCCAATCATGCTTTCTTGTATTTTTTATTATGGTGCCATGTATTTACAGCAGCGACAACATGTCATCACGATGATGGTGTCCATTTTATCCAATAAGTATTACATATTCTTAAATTGATTGTAACACATCCCTCTATTTATTATGTCAGTTCCTATTCATTATGATATCACATATTCATGTGGATGAAGTCACATTGTTACTATGTTAATTTCTTCCCAATTAAAAGTCATTTTTTATCATTGGTGATGTCATATAAATCAAATTATGATATCATATTCTTCCAATTCTCAAATCATTGTCTTCAAATTTTGATATCACATACTTGCATTGATATTGTCATACCATCACAAATATTATGTAAACTTCTCCCATTTATGATGTCATCTCCAAATTGCGATGTGTATTTACATTTTTTGATCTCACTCCATTGCAATTATTATGTCAGTTTTTTCTAATTATGATGACACATATTTTACATTGAGATGCTCTTTTCTTCATCTAATCACATTTTTCTTCTAATTGTGATGACGCAGGCCTAGGTTTTCAATGTCACATCATCAAAATTGTATCACATATTTACATTGTTGATGTCATAGAAGACTGCAATGATCAACATTGTCTGAAGACCTTCAATCCCCAAACACATAAGAACCAACATATTGTGAAATGTAGAGTGTGGCAGTATGTTGATATGTGAGTTCACTTAGGACAACAAAGTGGCACAATGATAGATGAAATCCCTGCCAGACTTTAGCGGAGGGAACCAATGGCATGGCAAGCACCATGCTGAACAGAGGAAACCTGACTGTCACTGCTCAGGTATTTTTACTCTTATAGAATTCCTCAGGTGTTCTACAGATTGCATATGCAGTGCATGACCAAACAAGCATCCCCTACATAAATACAACACTTGCAGACACTACAAGACACAGAGACCTAGGGTGCCCCTCACCCAACAATGCACATAATTATTGTAAACATAACTAAAAATACACTTCCACAACTATAGAGGAAAATAAAATATACAAACAAAACTACAAACCTGCGGAATCTCAACTGCTCACTTCCTGTTGGCTGCATGACAGGGAATCACAAGATTTTTTCTGAGGTCATCAGGAAATCATTATGATTTCACAGAGAGTCACAATTTAACAGCAGTGCTTGGGTGTCTCTGATTATTTAACCTGCACTTGAGATACTTTGCATCCTACTGGTTTGACTCATCCAACCTTGATTTGAGTGGTTGTGCCTAGTCTTATTGTATATTTTTAAACTGTATTATGTTGATATCCTTGTGAGACCTGTTCTTTTCTGATGGTAAATAGAAGACCAGCGCATTTGTGAGAGTAGAGGGCATGGATGGGTAGAAGGGAAAAAACACCCTGAAGTCATGATGTAATATTGCATGACAGAAGAATACATTAAAAAAACAAAAATTCTGAGAAGATGTCATCTTAGAAATAAACACCTACCTCATCAACCAAAGCCTAGTTTAAGAAATCAGTTCAAAATCTGGCAAAGAAAGGTACCCTGTGGAGAACTTACTGCATTGTGGATACTTGTGAAGTCCAAAGTTTACATTCCATAGTGACAATACGTAGGAAAGAAGAATTTCTCCACCAAAATTCTTTGATCAACTTATACACATCTGTAACCTGTGCCAGCTAGCATTACTACATTTAGTTCAATTTGCCAGATGTGAAATCAAGCTTTCAAGAGTTCAGCAATAGCTTAATTTAAACCAACATATGCTGAAATGAAAGGTTGCAGCAGATACTGATATTGAGTAAAACAAAACAAAACAAAAATAAACCCAAGAACCACAGCATCTCAGCTGCTACATTCCTGTTGGCTTTTTGACAGGGGATAGTAAGAATCTCATTGGTGTCATGACTAAATCATTGAGATCTCATACACAGTAACAAGTTAATAAACTTTCTAGTGCCACACAGTTCCCACTCAGTCACGATAATTTACTGTAAACCTATTTACTTTTTCCAAAATCACTAGTCTATCTTTGAGTTCTAACTCCTTTTTACTTCTCTTACCAACAATTTATGTAAAAATGTTAAAGCACACAAGTGAATGAAAGTATTACATTGCTAGTCTAGTAGATTCGTAGATTCTTAGACATACTTCAGATATTCATGCTTTCATATCACTAGACTGGAGATGAACACCGATGTGTGTACTGCCTTCAGCTCCTTCCAACTCAAAAGGATACATGTTCTCTTTAATATGTTCTTTTGAATAGCAGAATAAAAACCCAGTGGAAAGTTGCAAAGTACTAGAGGATATAGTGTTACAAATATCTCTTCCTGAACAAACACACCAACACTGAGATACACACAGAGACACACACACAGACACACACACACAAAAGATACAAAAGATGGCATACATTCTGAGAAATCTCCATATTTCTATTGATTCACTAGCACAGGTACCAAGAATGGATACTTATTTGTAGATTTTTGGAAAATTACCATTTTACCTTGGGAAAAGCTTTTCATATGCAAACACGAAGTATTCGACAATCTAAGTAATAAACAGCAAAAGCTGCCTCTTTACTATTGATATGTTTGAGAATGACCAGCGAAAAAGACAACACTCTTAATTCCTTCTAGACATTCTGCCCACCACCCCTCTCCAGTACAACCAGAATCCAGGATCTATTGTACTGCTGAACACTGAATTTTATGCATTTTGGCCTGCTATGAATTCTTACCAGGAACAGGCTATGTATTTCAATTGACTAATGAGCTGCTGTTCACACAGATGTCAGTCTATTTCAATCAATATACTAGACACAAGAATAGACAATTTTTCCAACTATAAAAATACTTAGCTCTGTGATCCATTAATTATATCCTGTACTATTCTGAGCTTCTGTTTATGGTTGTGATTGCATGGGGCACACACCAAAGATCGATCATTGTTTCTTTTTTTTTTTAAAAAGGAGGGGACAAGTAATAAAAGCGCTACCCTAATAAATTACATATCTAACACCATTTACCAGGTTTTCTGTACATTTTGAGGCTTGGCTTCCTTTCAAGTAAAGGTACACAGTATGTAAGCTTACTCACTACTTCAAGGGAATTATAACATCTATCCCCTACCAATGATCACAATTAGCCAATGATTTTAAATGCTCATTCAAAAGGATGGGCAATTATACTAACGAGAATACATGCTTCTGCACATTGTTCTGTACTACCAGTGTCAACATGGGCTCCTCTTCAGAATTTTGATTGCATGGGGATTCCATAATAGAACAATGTTTCTTTTTTAAGATTTAAGGTAACAAGAAGGAGAGGAGCTGAACTTCATCTACAACAGACAGAATATACTCCCTGACCTCTGAACAATCCAAGGCTTGCATTCCAATCAGGGGAAGAACACATTATGTGTGATCTTAGGCTAATTTGTAAGTTTTTTGAGTCCCAGGCCCTGTCATGGATTACAAAAAAGTCCTATGATACCCATTCTTCTACTGTAATCAGGGAGCATCTTGCTAAAAAGAATGAACATAAAACATGAAAATATTATAGCTCAAAGCATTGCTCAACCTGGATCATCATATGCATCCTGAGGAACTTGACCTAGGTGGAATTAAATAACACCAGATTTAAACTGATTTAACTATTCCAGGAGTCATATTTTCTACATAAGCCACAAAAGCAACGAATCCTGAAACAAGCAAACTCTTTCTATTTCATTGATTTGTAATGTCCTGAGATCCCTATATAAAGGGTTCTAGTTCTATAATTTTCACCATGAATAATCACACAACATTCAGCTTTTTGATGATACAAATATTTTAACTATAAAAGTTTCCTAGTCTGCAAATCAAGCTGCAGTGCTCCCAATTCCTTATAATAATAATGGATTTGAAGTTTTTCTTTCAAAAATATTGTCTGACAGGTAGTTGGACTAAGAGTAACCATACAGCTCTTCTAATGGAAGACATTTAAAATGAAAAAGAAAAATAATAAGGGAAGAATAAGACAAAATGAAAGATGAAGAAATAAATCTAATTTAGGAGTGAATAATAAAGACAAAATAATAAAATACTAACAATATATAAAATATAAATGTAATAAATAATATTTATTTATTAAATAAATAAATGTATAAAATAAATGAATATATAAAATTGAAATATAAGTAATAAAAATAAAATAATATATAAAATATGAAAATAATAATAAAATATAAAGGTAAAAATAGGAAATGATAAGGAGCTATGGATGTAGAAAAGAAGAATTGAGGATGAATGGATGACTTGAAAGTAGGACAGATGATTAGGAATGTTGTAGTATGTAGATAGTGGGGGTATATGCAAAAAATGTGCTATTAGTGTTTATGGGTAACAGAGAAGGAAGCTTGGGACAGTGATTGGGGTTGTGTTAAATTTGGATCTCTCATTTTCTCTGCTAGGAAAACAAGAAAGGGCCCAGCAAGTTCCCCTCTGCAAATCCCCATATGCACTCCTGGGTGACTACTGTTATGCATTCCTGCTAAATATGGCCACAATGGGCACCTGGAACTGTGATTTTATCTCTGATAGAACAAGAAATCTAGACATCTGCATGCCTCAGGAGTCTGTACTGGTCACCAGAGTCACAATACCTCCAATTCCAAAGGCTATAAGGGATGAGTGCCATGTTCTGAAGAAAACAGACCACCCTCACTGCAAGGCCTGAAAAGAAATCCAAAGGAAAGAAAGAAATGTGTTTATCACCAAGACAATTCTGATTCAGGGAAGTATATCACTTGCAACATCATATGCTTTTAACCTAGGTACATTTAATGTGCCCTCTGTAGAGTCAAGTTTTCCAATTTTCTGCCTATTCGAAGACTCCTATGTGGCAATCAACTAAATTTTTAGGCAATGCTGGAAAATGATATTATCCCCATGTTGAGTAAGTGGAATGGACTTAGAGTTGAAGATCATATAGGATTCTCATTTCCTAGGAATATAGACACTGTCTGGTAAAATGGCTTCACCTCAATGAGAGAACCCATTTGAAAAGTTAAATTGAATTCCATTATTAGCTGAATGAGTCTGAAGAAGTCTGAAGAACTAATCATTGACACCGGAACCAAAGACAGAGAAGGCATCCCTGAATGAAATTGCAAAATCCTGATTTGTACATGGTATAGGACCCTCAGCTGTCATCATGGGCCCATGTTTAACTGTCAAGAGATTCCAAGGGATTTCCGTACACCTTTACCTGATTAATATTAGGTCCCATGCTACTTATTCTACCTGAAAATAGGGAGTAGCTTGCCAAGGAGGGAAGCATGACATACCATGGAGGAAAAAAGATGCATGGAAGGCTTTCTCAAATGTGATCATTTCATTCCTCCTGGGAATCTTGACCAAGGTGGAGTGAAGTGACCCCAGATTAAAAATGGGTCAGCTGGCCCAAGAAGCATTTTTTCTAGATAAGTAACATAAGCAATGTAAGTGGACAAAAGAAACTCTTCTGATTCACTGTATTTAAGCTCCATTATGTACCTTCATAGAGATCTCTGCTTCTCCTCTTTTTCACCATGAAGAAAGTCTTAAATGTCTGCTTACTAAAGCTAGCTGTGGCAGATGCCTAATCTACAGTCCAAGGCGCAGTGCTCACAAAACCTTGCATTAATTCTGGTTTCTTGCCTAAACATTATCTGACACATAATTGGTCCATGATACAGCTATTCTAAGAGAGGATATTTAAAACAACTAAAAACAAAAAAAGCAAACAGAAAAAAAGCAATGAAGAAAGAAGCAAAAAGAAACTAAACAGAGGCAGAAAGGAACATGAATAAGAAAAGAACAAAGGATAAGTGATGGGAAGTAGATAGGGAGCCATCTATGTAGAAAGGAAAACAAGGTGTATGGCAAGTAGTACAGGTAATTGGGAAGGTTTTACTTATCTAGTTAGTGGTGAATATTCTTATCTATAGAGTTAACTTAAGATAAAAACAATTAATGAGAAATGAAGAAACAAAAGAGCAATGAAGTGAATACAAGTGTTATGTAAAGATCAAAAAGGGGGGTTTACTCTAATAATACTACATTCTGAAAAATGATATTGAGTAATTACTATTTCTCTTACCTAGGGAAGATGATTTCCTCCACTCCAATTTTTCTTCCTTTCTGTAGACCTTTGTTTAGGACTGTGGTCTTCTGCTGTTTCATTTTGCATATTTATTGTTAGGATTTTCCAACTCTGGTTTAGGCTGTTATACATGTCAACATTTTCAGAGTGGATAGAAGAATCAGGGTACATGGGAAGCTTTGGAGGGAACAAATAGAAGTGGAAAATATGATTATCTTAAAATCAAAAAATAAAAGCAAAAACAAAAATTGAAGGAAAGAATTTTATTTGCCCACCTGCATGAGCTTGGGCCAAAATTATCAGAATACGTAGTGTTCCAAAAATGACTTATGGGTGTCTGTGGAGAGCAGAGAAAGTACCTTGGGAAAATGATTGGGGCTGTGTAAATTTTAGATATCTATGTCCTGTTAGGAAGTCAGGAATGGAGCCGATCAACTCTCCCCATTTCCCAAGCTTCAAAATTTAGAATGTTGTATAAATATTGTACTGCATCCCTGCTAACCTTTTTTGTCTCTACATGGTCAAAAATTCTAGAATACCACTTACCTCAGGAAACTGCACTTGTCACCAGGGTAACCAGACCTTGTGAAGAATGAGCAGTTGGGGTGACCTGGAAGAAGCAAATTTCCCTTGAATCCAAAGTAAAGTAGTGTTTGCATTACCATGACAATTCTGATTTGGGGTAGTATTTCACCTGGATTGTGATAAAACATGCTGCTTATAACATAGGTCCACTTACTGGGACCTCTGCTGAGTCAGACTGCCTTAATAACTGCTTACTGTAAGAGTCCCAGATGGTAAACCACTCACTATTTTAGGCAATTCTTGCCATGTGATGTTTTCTCCATCTTGGTAAATGGTCTTAGGGATGAAGATTGAGCAGGATCTCATTTTCTAGGATCAGATATACTGTCTAGTAAAATGGCACGTCAATCATGATTTTTTACACATTTTGAAAACTGAATGGAAACCCATTATTTGGTGGATGAGGATACAGAATCCTGAGGTATAATATCACTGACACTGGGCCCAAATCAGAACTGAGACACCCCCCCCCCCACCGCATGCAGTAGCAGTTTCTGAATTATACAGGGTGCAGTACTCTAGCTATTTTCTTGGCACTATTTAAGTTTGACATATAGAGCAGTCAGTCTTCCCTGGGGGTATGACACAGTGAACTCAGCCTCCTAGTGAAAATCAAATATTAGAAGTTCAAAGAGACTATAGTAGTTAAAACACCTACCTAATCACCCAGAAAATAGTTATTCTATGAAATAACTATAGCTTGTGAGAACTAGTACACAGTGTCAAACTCATCCTGTCCTGGATAATGCAGAGGCCTTCAGCTTTCTATCCATTTGTGAAAACCTTGCATTAGAAGATATCGACAGACTACAGCCTATGTTATCAGTGAACCTTGCCTTGGGTTCTAGTGAGAGGTACAATTTACCATCCAGGACTTGTGTCATAGTTTTATTGGAAACATCATCACCAAAGTAGAACTGCAGAAATGCACCAATGCAGAAATGCAGATATAAAAGCTGTTACAGGATATTTTGTGGTATTGTAACATATACAGATAAATCACCTCATCTGAACTGCTCCCTAAAGAGGATACTATATAATCAGTTTATGATCATAAATCCAATGTAAGAAACAGGAGTTTGAGTAGAGGGAATGTGTGTACTCAACTTTATATCCATATGCCAACATAAACAGGACATTTTTTTCCCCAGCTAGTAAGTTATGGGTGTGCTTGAAGATCTTTGGAAAGTGAATGGGGCTTTTCAATAAGGTATCAATTTTCTTTTTAGAATATTGAGAGAAACTGTAAGAGCAAGGTGATGTTTTAGTTTTTAGTTACTGTGCCTAAGATATCTTTAAAAGAAAAAGAGATAACCTCCTGGAATGTTAGGTTGGGCCGATCCGGTAAGACAGTCTGGAATCTCCCTTGCTGAAGGACAGAAACTCTAGGATTCTTAGGTATGGAGGGCCAAGATCAAAACTTGACCCTACAGCATAGGATGTGCTCCATGCTGCAGATGTACCTGGTCACTCATAAGTGAGAAATAACCTAGACAGAAAGTATATATATATATATATATATATATATATATATATATATATATATATATATATATATGAAGTATATATCAGGATAGATACTTGCAACTGCTTGGGCCTGGTGGGAAGTGCATAGCCTTAAGGGTTTTATATTTTTAAACACCTTTTCCTTGTGATTCAGGGCCTTTTTGAGTGAGCTATGGAGGTGGCAGTTTCACTGCATGAGTACCTCAGAAAGGTCCTTATTAGAATCCATCTTCTTGGCCAATACTCAGTAAATTATTTAACCCTTGCTTGCTTCAAATGTGATTTGATTGGTATCATCTTATTCTCAACCAGATTTGGGATTTACAAAACCAGGGGCAAAATTTCACCTTTACCCAAACCTTAATGTAGACTCATGGGTGTAGGACCCCATCTTTTCTCTCTTCCCTCAGTGGGTATGTTCCAGGGATCATTGTTTCACTGCTTGTTGACCCTACCACACCCCAACTGCCATTGCATTACCATCTGTGTTTCTGCTGTGGAGAAAAAGTGACTTTTCCCATCAGCCCTCAAGATTGGACCTCAAGATGCCAGTTGCCTTTTGAGGCTGCTTTTTGGCTTCCTCTATTCACTGCTGGGGATCTTGGATGCTCTGGATCACTGACAAAAAACCATGTGTCCACTATGACCTCAAATGATACAGAGGACCACTGAGGAGCATCAAAATTTCCCCTTTGAGAGAGTCTGGCTCTGCAAGCCTGGGAAGCTCAGAGTTTTGACAACACCCACCATAGGAAAGCTCCTGGGACTACTAAGGTACCCACTCCCAGCCAGATGAGATTCCCAACAACCTCAACAGATCAGAACCAAAGTGGCCTAACTAAAACACATGGTCCTAAGCTGGGATCCTCCACCTTCCCTAGGTTATTCAAATATGGGCTAAAAATTCCTATAATCAGAGGCCACACTGAGAGACTTCTTCCCCATGGAAACCTGTATAGAGATCAATCTTCTGTACACTGTTCATTGGAGGCACAGTTTCAACTGCTACATTCTTTTGCAATAGAGGAAGCCATTAGGAATAGTGAAGAAAAGAAACAGAGAAGCAGAGAAGAGAAAAAAAGGGAAGAGAAGAGAAGAGAAGAGAAGAGAAGAGAAGAGAAGAGAAGAGAAGAGAAGAGAAGAGAAGAGAAGAGAAAAGAAGAGAAGGAATAAAGACAACACTTCAACTTAGTCAGAACAAGTCAGCTTAGCTGGGGACATCTTCTTTGTGGTTCCTGGCTTCCTGAATATCCACATACATTCCCACTGGTGACATCTTCCACATCGCAAAACTGAAGAACTGTGTGGTCACTGGGCTGTCACCTACCAGGGAACATTCATTTCAGAGATGTAACACTATCATTGGGGATATATTTATCACCTCAGAAATGTGTGGTTCGTGGGCTCCAGAATTCCTAGCCACTTTTCCATTTCAGACTGAACTGAATATAAACAGTATCATTCAGCTGATACTCTTTTACATCAATTCTAAACACAGTCAACAATGGAACTTGGACATTTTGTTTTTATTTAAATTGTCAAAGTATTTTAGATTCCTGCATGCCTCAGGAGAAAGGATGGATCAAGGGGGTCACTATGCATTAAATTACCTTGAAATTCTAAGACAAAATCATTGAGCAAGCACTATCTCTTCATATTAAGTTTGATGTGAAAAATGAAAAAAACTGTATCAGAAAAACATTTTGAATTACCATAGTAATTCACAAAGAATGCCATGCCAAAATAAACCCATTTTGATATATTGGGCTGTTTGCTTAACAAAAACTTCAATTTTGCTGCCTACTACATGACACTCAAGTGAGTACCCACTCATGACCTTAGGAAATTTTGGCAAGAGATGGGTCTCCCATATTGAGACAATGCGATGAAGGTAGTAATAAAGGTTGTACATGATTCTTATGTCGAAGTAACTATGATACTAGCAATTTAGAATAGTTTTACCTTAATGTGTACATCTGTACAGATATATACATGTGTGTATATCCATATTTATAAATATATGTATGTATTTACACCTATACATATATATAGTAAATATATGTACATGCATACACATATAAGTATATATTAACAAACTAAATTCTGTTTCTTTTCATGTTTATGTGCAAGGTCCCTCCTCTCAGGCCTAGCTCAGGTACAGCAATGTACATGTTCAAACTTCTATTCCTAGGCCTAACACTGTAAGCTAAGTAATTACTAAGAAAAAGCTATGAACACCTCCTTTCCAAGGGCAACTTATAAGAAACCATAAATAGGCCAATGATTCAGGAAGGCCTAATCCCAAGGGCAACTACCTGTTTGCATAAAGCCATCTGCTCCTGCTAATATCTTTGTTTAAAGCCAACATTACTGAGTGTATTTCATTCTAGGACAGATGAGTGGCCATATGGGACTGAACCAACCATAAGTTGCACCCCCTAGTCCACTATTTCCTTTGCACTAGAACATTACATGCTAAAATATCACACAATCCATTGCTGCTGAGTGAAAAACAATTCAGCCTGCCTGTTATAACCAGGATAACAATCCTGTCTAATTGCTGCTTAGGCATCTCAAGACTAATCCAGTGCATCAGTGATGATTAAGAGTCCAAGCTCGAGATTCAATGAATATGCTTTTTGCATATGATTTCAGATTCCTAGAATTTTGGGAGAACTCATGCTCTGGGGGAATATATCCATCCCATTCTTAGAAGGAATAATCTCCAGAAGCCTCAGAAACAAAGCCAATGACTCTGAGAAAAGAGGCAGAGTCAAAATCACTCACCACTCAACAGCAACATTCTGACTTTGATATTTCTATAGAACCCACAGAGACCACTGTGATCCCACCTTAACTGTGAGCCACAATGCTGTCTTTCTTCCCACATGGTAATCACACTGTAAATTCAGGCTCTTAGAGACCATCACATAAAAGATATTGGGCAACTAACATACTAGATACAACACCTACTTCCTGAACCTGAGACTAATGTATGAAGCAGTTTCAAATCTTGTTGAAGAAATTGACCCAGTGGAAAACTCACTGGTATGAACAATTTTAAATTCCTAATACATACTGATCAGTTTTGCCACAGACTATAGCCTAGTCCTTCGAGTATCCCTGACTCAAGTTCTGGTGACAATTCCAGAAAAGCTTCCAAGGCTTGGTCTATGGCTTTATTAGAAGAATCACCACGAGCATTTGCTGAAATGAAAGGTTGTAGAGGATCCTGATATTGAGTAAGTAAAATATCCAGAGAAAAATCACTGCATCTCAGCTGCCTCATGCTTGTTGTCCACATAATAAAGGGACATAAGAATTTCACTGGGTTTGACAGGAAACCATTATGTTCTCACAGGTTGTCACAATCTATTAATGTTTTTAATGCCATGCAGACCTCACCCACTCAGGACACATCGGCATACATGTCTTTATCAACAAGATATGAGTCTCTTTATGAGTTGGGAAATATTTACTTCTCCTACCACACATTGATGTACAAAGGCTATACTAAAACATACAGACAAGTGGATGCATAACTATGCCATTCAGTATATATTGATGGGCTCTCAGACATATTTAAGATTCTCTTGCTCTAATACTACCATACGGAGACTAACAACATTCTTGTGCTTCTTCCTTACTCAGCCCCTTGTCACTCAATCATTCAAATAAAAACCCATTTCCTACATTGTGTTTAAAAAAATGTAACTCTCAAGGTACAATAAATATATGTTGGTGTTTGAAACAAACAAAAATATACTTTATAATCATTGCCCTCCTTTCTCAAAACATTCATTCTTCCTGACTTTTTAAAATTTTTGGTTTACTTATCTCATAAAATACATTCAGTCTTCTATTCTCCTACCTATCCTTCCATCTCCTCTCAGATCCCCTATGCCCAAGATCTACCTCCACCTCCCTCTACTTCTACTCAGAAAAAAGCTGTCCTAAAAGCATTAACACTCAAATATGGCATAGCATGTTTTGTTTGACTTCTTTTCCCAGCACACTAACAAAGAAGCACACATTCATACAGACACAAACACAAATACAGAGAATATATAAAATTGCAGCCATATTCACAAGCTTCCAAGCACCCATATATTTTATGCCTCTGGTATATAGGACAGGCTTTTATCTTTTATTTTTTCAGAAAATTGGCATTTTCATTTGGGGAACGCTGTTATTACCTAGCAGGCCTCCTAAATCCACACCCCTTAGAACTGAAACTGCAGATGCTATCTCCTAACAGTTAGAATCTTTTGTGATGTCCAGGGAAAGATTGCATTCTTCTTTCTTGGGAAATATCCTGTCCTACTCTGAATAAACCACAATCCAGGGAGCCTCTGTGTTGCTGACAGCTGTGCTTACTTCATGTTGACCTGCTCAGGTTTTTACAAGGTGCAAGGCAATGGAATTAAATTCATAACCTGCTGTCCACATGGTTGGCAATCAAAGATCTTCTCTGCTCAGAGACATAAGGAGCCACCCAAGCATATTTGAGTAGATTCCTAATCTCTTTCATACCTGTAACAACCTGGGTAACTATCAATGTTTGGGAATTCATGGGGCAATCTGCTACAGATTAGTCATTGCTTATTGTATTAAAATGAAAGAGGAAAAATTAGATGTCCTGTTGTACTTCTGCTACATAAATGACATACTCTGCTATGTATTCAGAACCTTTGAAAGTTTGGATTCTTTTCTATTGAAGGAACATAGTACCCAATTTGCCTAACCATCCCATGGGCTCTCTGAATTACAGCCCTTATCATGTATTACAATTAGTCCTTAGTCTACCTCTTCCATCTCAGGTCAATAATCACCATAAGAAAGAGGCTTTCATTAATGGGAAAAATCTGGAAGGCCTTCTCAACATTGATTGCAGCTGTCCTCCTAGGAATCTTCATAATGGTAATTGTTTGCAAATGATGAACAAACATCTTTAAGAATATCAGTAGGACTCTCCACATGTGGACTTACCTGATCAATCAAGAAGGAGATAAACATACGCATGCCTCATTATGTGAATCATTCAGAGATGAGTTACTCATGAAATTATGTTTCTCCAAGCCAATGAATCAAGCAAGTCAGTTTTTAACTGAA
Organism: Cricetomys ansorgei; assembly: GCA_026225945.1. NCBI lineage: Eukaryota > Metazoa > Chordata > Mammalia > Rodentia > Nesomyidae > Cricetomys > Cricetomys ansorgei. Next base: position 314,091 of record JAMJFZ010001255.1, on the reverse strand, counting down.
AATTTATAAGAATCATAGTGGATAAGGAACAAATTAAGCACCATTGTACAGAAGCAATCAAAATAATTCAGATGGTAAAATATGGGACAGGACAACTTTCCTGATTTTCTTTTATGAATGAAAGGAAGAAGAGAAAACTGATGTGAAGAGAGATTTAAGGAACACAGACAAGATGGATCTTGCCTAGATTGTAGTAATGTTCAGGGAAATGCAGAAGAAAGAAGAATTCAACTTTATCTCCAGCAACAGAGTCGAAAGTATTTATAGGTGTAGTGGCCCATGTCACAGCAGTCAAGAGCCAGACTGAAAAAGAGGTGTAAAAGTTGGAGGGTAGCCTAGTCTAAAAAGGGAATTCCAGACAAGCTAGAGCTACATACTGAGATCCTATCTCAAATAAAAGTGTAATGTATAGAGCTTGTTAGATTCTATTAAAATAATCCAATAATTTTTCTAAGAAATTTTTATGACTATCACAGAATTTGAACATAAGATGGTTAGTAGGTGATGGTAAAATTTAATTTCACATTTTATAAGAAGTGTTAATAGTATGGTATATACATGTGAAATCACTGTTTTTCATTGGAAATGGTGCAAAAAATTTTGGTGTTAATGTAATAATGAAAAATATTTTAATTTTAAATTTGTCTTGTTTTAAAAGGAGAGACAGGTAGTATCTGCCAAAAATTCCATTTCTAAGTCTAACTCTCCTTTCTCTAGAAACCCAGTTTAGTTCCATGTAGCAAGCAAGTGCACATACTGAAATATGTGGACTTGAATTATTCAGAAATGAAGAAGGGAAGTGGAGAATTTTTGAATGATAGGGTGTGTTACAAAAAGTGAAATAACATCTTCCAAAAAACATCTTACATCTGCAGCTTGAAGATGAAAAATCTTGAGATATGCAGAGATATTAGCAAGTATTTTCCTACACACTCTAGTAATCTCAATCCAAACTTGTATATGTGTGTATCTGTATGTGTGGGAAGAGTATGGGTATACGTGTTTGCTTGTGCATATATATTCATAGGTTGTTGATGTTCCCTGGAACACTAATAAGTGTTCTCAACAGTGCAGCCATCTATCTAATCTGAGAATACTTGTATCTTATGCCAATATTCAACATGGAAATGAGCTGAAAATACAATCTAAGGAACTCACTTAACAAACAGAAAGGATTAAATCAGTATATTAAGTGTCTATATTTTTCATAGCAAGTGTTTACTTCTGATATCTCAATGACTGCCTATTAAAGGATGGGAAACAATCTCTACACTCAATAAACTTCTCTGCACTGTAATTTGTCACACAGACCTTTGTATTATACAGAATGCAGAGGCACACATTAGCATTATGACAAACTCTGTCTTACTCATGTAATTATTGAAGATTAACTGTAATCAATAGATAGGTCCTATAGTAATCAATTGAGAAAGTATTTTTTCACTGTATCTCAAAACGTTCCTCCTTTTACTGCTTTGAATTTTCTACTGAAATCTGAGTTATGTAATAGATCTGTGTCTCACAGCTAGAGCATGCCTAGTGCCACAGAAGGATATAGTGATTTTTAGAGACCCCTTTCCTCCTCCCGTTATGTCCAAAGACTCTAACTTTGAACAGTTGGCTGGCTATAAAATTTTATTTCCAGCTCAGAGTAAATTAGATACCAACAAAAATCACAATCAACCACCAAATAAAAATGATATTTGGCCTGATATTCAACTGGCTACAGATTTAAAGTCATGCTGTAGTTTCAACATATAGTTAACTACGGATGTCAAGTTTCAGAAGTTCAGCCAGGATTGATGGCTTAGTGGTTAAAAAAACTTTTTTCTCTTGCAGATGACCCAAGTTCTTTTCCCATGACCAAAAATGCTTGGACTTCTTGTAACTCAAAATTCAGAGATTCTAGAGCTCCCTTGTGGTCTCTTTGGCCACATACGTATGGCATATGCTCATTCAGAAATAAACACATAACAGAGTAAATTCATAAAATCATAAAGGGTTCACATATTTTGACTGGTCTTGTAGCTCAGCTCAGGCCTAGCATTTACAAAGCTCTGTGTTTTATCCCCAGCACTGCATAGACTAGGTTTGGTGGAAATTCCTTTAACCCTAGTTCTGGAAATGAGAGATAAGAGGATCAGGGTTTCAAGGCTAATCTCAGCTACATAATTTTTTCAAAGCCAACCTGGAATTTTTGAGACCTTGTTATAAACATAAGTAAATATATTAATAAATAAACAAATAAAAAATAATTCCAAATACTGGAAATCAGGTTTAATAATTTAGTATTTTAAAAATCTGATATCCAACTCTATTTGAACATTTAAGGTCTTTCACATATCTATCTCATATGGTGCCTCTATGATGGTTACATGTCCATGTTCCTCTCTATTTTCAACTGCCTAGCTTTTGCTAGGCTTATGCCTTTTGTAACCTTCAATGTTGCTGTGTCATATGGTCATGATAATTAATAGAGTTCAATTATTGTTGAAGTCAGTGTTCTTTCAGCTCCATAAATTTGGATATTCGCTCCACTATAAAGTCATTAGTGGTAAGCCATGATATAAAGATGGGAAATCTAAAGATGGGAATCAAGTGTTGTAGAAACACAGGAGTTGCTACCCCTGTAGTCGTAACATCTGGGATACTACCTGATATCTTTACAACACCATGAATACCTGTATTTTGAACAGATTTTGACCTCAATCTCAGAAAGTGTGGCTTAGTAAAAGATGGGTCATTGCAGCTGCAGATGACCCATGCAGATGTTGGCAACGTCTGCTGGGATTTGTCCAACTGACAAGAGCCAGTGAAATGACTCAAGAATAATGGCACTTGCTGCCAGGCCTGCTGATACTTTTTTTTTTACAAAACATTTCCCAGAGAAGATAGTTTTCAATATATAATCTCAAAATTCTACAGGAAAGTTACAGGTAGGTTCTGAAGACATAGTGTGGAAGACAGATAGTATTCTATCAAATATGAGGTCATAGATACCTCATGATATTAGTAAAGAAAACAATTTCAAAAAAATCATGGAAGAAAACTTTCAAAAGTAAAAAATCTCTCCCTATAAAAGTACAGGAAGCATACAGGACACCAAATAAACAAGACTAGAAAATAAAGAACCCTTGCCACAAAATAATCAAAACAGTAAACATAAACAACAAAGAAAGAATACTAAAAGACGAAAGAGAAAAAGATCAAATAGCATAAGGTGGCAAAGCTATTTAAATTACATCTGCCTTCACAGTGGAGACACTGAGAGACAAAAGGGCCTAGACTGAAATAATACTGACCCTAAGGAACATAGATGCCAAACAAGACTGCTACCCAGCAAAACTGTTAATTATCATACATAGAGAAGAAAAAATATTTCATGATGAATCCAAATTCAAACAATACCTGTCTACAAACCCTGCCCTACAGAGGGTAATAAATAAAAACTTCAACAAAAGGAAGATAACTAAAATCAAGGAAACACAAGCAATAAATTATCTGACAATATGATATTCAATAGAAGAAATATGAAACACACACACACACAGACCAACAATAATTACAAAATAAGAAGTCCTAATAATCAATGGTCATTGGTACCCCTCAACATTGATGGTCTCAATTCCACAATTAAAAAAAGTACAGAGTCTAACAGAATGGATTTGAAAACAGAATCCAGCCTTTTGCTGCACACAAGACAAAAACCTCAATCTCAAAGATAAACATTACTTCAGAGAGAAGATTTGGGAAAAATTTACAAAGTATATGGTGAAAAATAAGCTAGTGTGAAGATTCTTATATCCTATACAATAGAATTTGAAACAAAATAAATTAGAAGAGATAGAGAAGGTCACACCATACTCATTAAATGAAAGACCCACCAAGATAATATTCCAATTCCTAACATCTATATCCCTAACACAAGAGCTCCCACATTTATAAAAGAAACATCCCTAAACTACACAAAATTGGAAAATCTTAAGGAATCGGATGATTTTCTCAATAGATACTGCACATAAAAATTGAATAAAGTCTAAAAAATTATTCAAACAAAACTGTAACTCACATATAAATACAAGAGGACAATAAAAGCCACTCAAATAAAGCCTATGATCAGAATGTTTTACCTCTGAATGCTAAATGCTCCTCAAATTACTCCTTAAAATAAAAAGCAAAAGGCAAACAGCCTAACTAATGCTTGAACCAGAGTTACACTAATATACAAACCACACAAAGACTCAACAAAGAAAGAGAGTTATACACCCATATACATCATTAACAGAGATTTAAATATACTTAATAAATACTCATAAACCACATCCAAGGACACATTAAAAATTTATCCACCATGATCAAATAGGCTTTATCCCAGACACACAGGGATGATTGAACATATAAAATTAATCAATGTAATCCACCATACAAACAAACTGAGAGAAAAAGAAAAAAGATCACATGGTCACATCACTAGATCCTAAGACAGTTTCTGACAAAATCCAACACCCCTTCATGAGAAAAGTATTGGAGAGATTGGAGATGCATTCTATGTCTAAACATAATAAAAGCAATTTCCAGCAAGAACTCTGCCAACATCAAATTAAATGGAGAGAAAGTCAAAATAATTCTTTTGAAATCTGCAACAAGACACAGTTAGTCCCTTTCTACATACATATTCAATACTACTATAAAAAGGAACACCTATAGCTGATAAACATCTTCTGGGATGTGGCTGACTACAGGATTACCTTAAAAAGTCTTTAGCTCCCATATATACAAATGACAGTTGGACAGAGAAACAATTCAGGGAAACAATACCTTTACAAACCTACAAACAACACCAGGTATATTGGGGTTTCTCTAATCAAGCAATTGGAAAACTTGAATGACAAATACTTTATCTCCTTGAAGATGGAAATTGAAGAAGAGCACACAAGATGGAAAGATATCCCATGCTCCTGATTTGGTATGATTGACATAGTAAAAATGAGCATTTTATCAGAAGAAATCTCCACATTCTCTGTAATCTTTAACAAAATACTTAAAGAAAAGAAATTTAAAGAAATGTTAAATATTCTTAATGATCTGGGATAGCTCTCTAGGTGCAGTCCATTACAGGGGATTCCAAAAAGGTTTTATGAGAATATAAGTGGGTGATTATGGACTCTGTCAGTATAGCAAAAGAGAAAAGTATGGTTGGTAGGCTCAGAGCTTATGGATAACAGAATGCAGGGGCTCCACTATTGTACTTCCCTGAGACACAACTCTCAATTCTGGGCACATGGGAGGTGCAAAAGCTGCTTCCAACACTTAAGGGAATGCTCTAGAATACCTATGATCTACACCAATCAACAATAGAGCACAGAGTCTTCAAAAGAGTTAATAAAAGTTCAAGGCCAGTATGGTCTACATGAGATGCAGAGTTCAAAATAAAAAAAAACCCTTCATCTTACAGTCTATTCTGTTACAGAATGCAACATCCATAAAATTAAATTGATGCAATAGCAATTCAGAAAAATGTCAACCCACTGAAAATACATGACAATTGAACATCTTTAAATTTTTTGAAGCATTTTACACCTTCTATCATACCTGATTTTTGATTTGATATCTGAAAAACTTATGTGCAGTTAACCCGCAGAAAAATACATCTTTCTATTTCTTTTTCCTGCATGTTTTCCTTCTCACGATGATCAACAACTCTGACAACTGTACATTGAAACTCAGGAACTGGAGGTTTGGATCAGAGACAGGCTTGCATTCATTAGGCCTCAGGTTAATTCTTCATGACTGGATACTAACAATTGACTGTAGAAGTATTTTTCTTGTATGATTTCTTACTCTCCAAACTGTCTCATGTATATACTCTATTATTATTCTTTCCCTCCATCTCCCCAAGCTCTCTCCTTGGATGAAAGTTTTTCTTACACTGCCCATGATTATTTACTTCTGCATTCTATGGTGAGTTCCATTAAGTCAGGTGCCTAATGTCAACTCCCTTAGTCTTAGCTTAAGTCTGGTCACCACTAGGAACTAAAGTTCATTGCCATCTACAGGAATGAATGTTTGGATTCTAAAAGTCTGTGAGATCTTTAGATATTGCTGTGGAAACATTTTGGCATCATATACCCCTTTGAGGTATCTCTTTGATAAATCAGGACCACCACATCATTTGGGAAATTTTTGAAGGAGCCAGGTCAAGTCCTATGGACTTAAAACAGCTGGAGGAATCTAGCAACATGTGAAGTGTGACTGATTCTTATTAGATGAGTTTTTCTCTGCCATCCTAGAACCTGAGGTGTGTCTAGGATGGAGAGGATGATGATGTTCAAAAAGTTTTGTTCCCTGCTACTGTAGAGCTTTGACCTCCTCTGACTTTTAACAAACCAATGTTCAGTTCTTCTCCTGGGGTCCAACATCATGGATTCTATTTGGGTGTTTCCCAAGTCGGAACTTTAACTACTGGGCAAGAGCCTGGTCAGAGCCCACCTGGAAGTCAGCAAGTAAGTCTGTTCCTAAGTTCAGAAGGCTTCCTCACCCATGCTACCCTGTGGCGCCCCAGCAGAGCAAGGCACAAAGGGCTCAGCCAAGGCCAGTCACCCCTGGCTGCCCAGGGGCCCCAGCTCGCATTGGACACTAAGGACAGCTATGTTCCTGGATGAGCCCAAAGTGTTTCAAGTACAAGGGAAAAGAAGGGCTTCACTCAGGAAAAACGTCCTCTTATGCAACCGGACCGGCTGGCCTAAATCCTGATAACTAATAGCTGCATTTGTTCCCAAGCATCCAGGTAGAGAGTATGGTGCCTGTCACAGTTCAGTGCTGGGGCACGTCACCATGTGTGCTTGCAGTACAGCTGCCAGGGGGCATCAGCAGCCAGTGGACAGGGGAGAATATACCTGGGTGCTTGAGCTAGGACCCTCTGAGCACCACCTCCTGATACCTGGACGAGGCCAGGGCTGAGCTAGGGGAGTCAGTCCAAGGGCCGCCGCCTCCACCCTTCACGTTCTGCCAAGCAGACTCGAGATGACACTGCCATTTTTTCGCCTGCGGTTTAGTCCGGAGCATGATGAGGTGCCCACGGCTCACCAACTGCTAGGAACCTCCACCTTCTCCAGGATGGCCAAATAAGGGCAAAACAATATCTACAATCATAGGCCACCCTGGAATGCTCCTCACCCCAGGAACACTATATAAAGAGCAGTGTTCTGCACTCTACTCCTTAGGGAGCACAACTTGGGCTGTGGTTTTCCTCCCAAGTGGAGGCATCCATGAAGAGGAGAAAAGGAAGGAAGCAGTTAACAGAAGAGAAGAAGCAAAGAAGAAAACCTCTACTCAGCTAGAACATCTCAGTGCAGCTTAGGATATTTCTCTTTGGAGCTGCAACTCTGGGGGAGCTTCTCCCCTCAGAATAGAGAAGAGGTGAGCAGAGCAGAGAGGAGTTGTTTGTTACATTGGAACACTCCAGCTCAGTTGGGGAAGATTTCCCTGCCTCAAAGTTGCCAGAGCCTGTGACTCCTGCCTTCCTGAATGACAAGATAACATCCTATTGGGTACTCCTTCCAAAGACCTTTGAGAGCTTTGTGTCTCCTGTATTCTAGAATATCAGGATACCCCTGCATTTTGAGATCCTTCCCCACCTCAGAACTGTTTGGTCCCTGGGCTTCCAAATGCTAGGCCACATTTTCCATTTTTGTCCAATGTGAATAAAACCACTATCAGTGGGATGCTACTCTTTTACATCACTTCTAAGCAGGGATAACAAAGGAATTGAGAGATTGTGTTTTCTTGAGTACTTGGTAAAGTATTTTAGACACTTGCCGGCCTCAGGAGACTGAACTAAACAAGAGGATCACTGTGTATTAAATTCCCTAGAAATCTTAAGATAAAATTTCCCCATGTCCTATCATAGAGGAAGCAGTCTCCCTTCATCTCATGTTCTGATGTGAAAACCATAAAAAGTGTGCATCACTAAGACATTCTGGCTCAGTACACTAATTTATGTAGAATCCCATGCTGCATTGAAATTACAGCCACACACTGGGCCCTCCTATGAACAAAACCTCAATTTGCTGCCCACCAAAATGAATCCCAACTGAGTAAACAGTCATTGCTTTAAGCTAATCTGGCAAGAGATGAGTCTCCCAGAGAGAATAAATGGGAGGGAGGTAGTATTAAAGGTTGTACAGCATTCTTATATCAAAGTAACTGAGACACTAGATACTTGGAATGGCTCTATTTTAATAACCACAAACAAAATAAATAGAGGGAATGGAACCCAATTCTTAGCAGAAATAGAGTCCAAAAACCTCACAAAGAAAACCAATGACACAGGGAATGGAGGCAAAATCAAGATTTTTCAACATGCAACTGCAACACCCTGACTTTAACATTGGTACAGAACCCTCCAAGGTCATTGTGATCCCAGGCTCAAGTGTGAGCCACAATGCAGTCTTCTCATGTGGTAATGACATTGTGAATTCAGGCTTTTAGAGACATTCAGATACAAGTTGAGTAGCTTCCATACAAGATTGAATGCCTACCTCCTTAACCAGGAACTAATTTAGAAATAGTTTCAAATCTTGTTGAAGAAATGTACCCAATATAAAACTCATCCTGTTATGGACATCTTAGCTTCCTACTCCATATTGATTAGTTTTTCCACAGACTGTACCTATGTCATCAGGTATCCCTGTCTTGGGTCCTACTTCCAGCTCCAAGACAGATTCCAGGGCTTGGGCTGTGGTTTGATTGGAAGAACCACCACCATCATATACTGAAATTTAAAGTTGTAGAGGATATTTATCTTGAAAAGTAGCATATCCAAAGAGAACACTACATGTTACCTGTCCCATGCTTGTTGTCCAGATGAGAAGGGACCAGAAGAATCTCATTGGTTTGCCAGGTAACCATTATGATCACAGAGGTTGTCACAATCTACTACTGTTCTTACTGCTAGTGAGACACCACCTACTCATGACACATCAGTATATACATCTTTACATCATCCACAGGAAATGTTTCTTTATGAGTTTGTAACTATTTATTTTTCCTATCAAAGTTTTACTTACAAACACAAGTATATCATACAACCAAGTTGATGCATTACTATGCCATTCATTATATTTATGAGGACTTAGATATATTTCTTACTCCAATACCACCAGACTGGAGACTAAACAACATTCTTGTGCTTTTACCTTACATAGATGCTCCCATTTCAAATAAAAACAAGTTCATCATAACCCCAGATATCCTCCTTTATTAGTGGAACTGGATCCATGTAGCAAGGTGCAATTCAGTGAAGTTGCTATTTGTATGGTTCTTCCTTTCTTTTTAGCATAGATTTATTAAATAAAACTTAAAATTGATGCAGATCAAGTAAACTGTGTTGACCACCATTCATTCTGCATGTTTCTAAATATTTAATTTGTTTTCTCTTACCACATATAATACATCCAGAACCTCTTTCCTCCCTACATATCTCACAGCTCCTTCCATCTTCCCTCTCTACCAGATTTACTGTATGCCTACTGATTTGAATAATTCAGAGTAAAGTTACTTATGAAATCATGTTTCTCCAAACCATTGAATCAAGCAAGGCAGTGTCCAACTGATACTTTATAAGAAACATAGTAGATAGGGACCAAGTTAATCACTATTGTGCTGAAGCAATCAGACTAATTCAGAAGATAATGTGTGCCACAGGAAAACTTCCCTGATTTCTTTTCATGGCAAGAAAGAAAGCGAGAAAACTGATGTGAAGAGAAATTAAAGGGACTTAGGCAAAATGGAACTTGCTTGAACAGCAGTAATCTGGAGGTGGATGCAGAAGAATCAGGAATTCAAGTTTATTTTCAGCAATAAAGTGAGTTGAGACTAGCCTGGGCTTCATAACTTTCAGGGGAGTAGAGGGTATGAATGCAAGTGAGTGATTGAAATTTAAGAGACCTAATGACAGCAGTGTTTTGAGTTGTGGTGGCCCATGTCACAGCAGTCATTAGGCAGAGTGAAATGGAGCTGTGTGAGTTTGAGGGCAGCCTGGTCTACATAGGGAATTCCAGACAACGTAGAGCTACATAAGAAGATCTTATATCATATGAATTGTAATGTATACAGCTTGTTAAGTTCTCTTGAAAGAAACCAATCATTTTTCTACAGCATTTTTAAGACTACCACAGAATTTGAACATAACATGGTTAGTAGATGATGGAAAATGATAATTCCTCATTTTATAAGATGTGTTAATGGCATTGTTTGTACATGTGAAATCACTGTTTTTCATTGGAAAGGGTGCAACAATTTTAGATCTTAAAGGTAATAATGCGTAATACTTTAATTTTAAAATAGTCTCAGTTTAATGGGAGAGACAGGTGGTATATGCCAGAAATCCCATTTCAATGTCTAACAGTCTTTCACAAACCCACTTTAGTGCTGGGAAGCAAGTGCATATACTAAAATTAGTGCAGATGAAGTATTCCCAAAATGAAGAAAGGAAGTATAGAAATTCTGAGTGTCAGAATGCATCAAAAAAAAGTTTGTCTTCAAAAATATATTTTCAATCCACAGCTTGAAAATGAAAAAGTTTGGGATATGCAGAGAAAATTTCAAATTTTTTTCCGACAAATCCTATTAATCTCAATCCAAACTTTTTTTTTTTTTGTGTGTGTGTGTTTGTGTGTATGTGTGTGTGCATGTGCACACATGTGGAGGAAGTGAGTAAAGGTGTATATATTTGTAATTGTATAGATGTATATAGGTGTTTGAGTTACCATGTGGACTAATGAGTGCTCTGAACTGCTGAAACATTTATCTAACCTGAATATATTTTTTATCTAATGCCAATATTGACGCTTTTCATAATAAAAAGCACCTCGACCTGAGCTGAAAAAAACAATCTATGGAACCCCTTTTAGCAAACAGAGAAGATTTTACCAAAATATTAATTGTGTATATTTCTCATATCAAGTGTTTACCTCTGATATCTCTATGATTACCCTGAAATTTTGGGAAACTACCTTCCCACTCAATAATATTGTCAACAATAGTAATTAGTCACAGAGATCTATGTATTATACAGAATGCAAAGGTGCACATTACACTATGACCAACTCTGCCTTACTCATATAATCATTAATGAAGTTTAATTGTAATTACTAGGTGTGCCCTATAGTCATCAATTAAGGAAAGTATTTTTCACTGTATCTCACAACGTTCCTGCATCTACTTTTTTGAATTTTCTACTGCAAAATGAGTTATATAATAGACCTGTGTCTCACAGGAAGGGCATGCCTGGTACTTTGGAAAGATCTAGATAACTTATAGGTTTCACTCCTCCCCCTGCAACACACCATGAGTCTGACCTTGGACAGTTGGCTAAGTGGAAAATTCATTTCCATCTTAGAGCAAACTAGATACCAAAAATAAATAAATAAAATCAGTCACAGAAAATGTCATTTAGCCTGATGTTCATCTGGCTGTGGATTAAAGCCAGCCTACATTTTCAATATCCAGTAAACTATGGGCATCGAGGATCATAAGATGGGCCATGAAAGGTGGCTCAATGGTTAAGAATAATTTCTGCTTTTCCTGAACACCCAAATTTAGTTCCCAGCACCAACAATACTTGGCTCACAGCTGCTTGTAACTCCAGCAGCAGGGATTCTGGAGCTCACTTTTGATTTCTTCTGTCACATACCTATTGCATAAGCTCACTCAGAAATACACATGTAAACAAAACTTAAATTCATAAAATGAAAAGATTCCAAATGGGCTGAGCTTGTAGCTCAGTGCAGGACTACCATTCACAAAACTCTGCGGTTGATCCCCAGCACTTCACAGACTATGTATCATGGCACATACACATAACCCTAAGATTAGAAAGGTAGACATAAGAGAATCAGGATTTCAAGAGCAGTCTCACCTATATAATAAGGATAAGGCCAGCATTGAATATATGATACCTTGTTACAAAAGTAAACAAGTAAATAAATAAATCCAAACACTGAAACCCAAACTGCATATTTTTATATTTTGAAAATCTCACATTCCAGTGTATTCAAACATATAAGGTCCTTTTGCTATCTATCTCATGTGCTGTCTCTATGTTGGATATATACCCATGTTCTCCTTTATTTTTATCTGTCTATATTTTACTAGGATTAAACCACATGTACCTTCTATATCTCAGTGACGTATGGTCATGACAACAAATGATGTTCAACTGATGTGAAATAAGATTTTTTAAGCTCCAGAATTTTTTATACTTATTTCATTATGAAGTGCATAGTGGGAAGCTGTGACAGAAAGGTAAATTCCACTTCTATTTTCAGCATCTCACCATGAGAACTAAGTGTTGTTGAGTCGAAGGAGATACTATCCCTGTAGCTGTAGCCTCTGGACTGTTATCTGATGTCTGTTCAACATCAAGAAGGCCTGTATTCCCAACAGAATTTACCCTCAGATTCAGAAAGGTTGGCTTGGTAAAAGATGAGTCACTTCATGTGTCAACACTCATCAATGTGGGCAACATCAGAAGGTAAGTGTCTCCCAGATAAGAGCCAGTATATTCTTTCAGCAATAAAGGCACTTACTGAAAATCTTGATGACAGAATATTTAAAAACAATTTCCCAGACAAGAGAAATTTGAAGAGACAAATTCAATTTTGTACTAACTTCGCAAGGTGTAGAGTGTTTGGCTGGTACATACCAGGACTTAGCTATCTCACAAAGTTTGTAGAGATAAATAAGTCAACAAAATCGTTTAACAAAATTTACAAAATAGAACGAGATGCCTATAAAAGTATAAAAAGCTTATAGAACATCAATTAGACTGGACCAGAAAAGCAAGTCCTCTTGCCACATATAAATGAGACCACTAAACATACAAAACGTACAAAGAATACTAAAAGCTGCAAGAGAAAACAACAAATAACATACAAAGGAAAATCTATTAGAATTACACATAACTTCTTAATGGATATGTTAATGCCTACCCTAAACAGAAAATCTACATATTCTAAGAGAACACAGATATCAGCCCAGACTACTATTTCCAGGAAAACTGTGAATTATCATAGACAGAGAAACCAACATATTTCCTAATAAATCCAAATTCTAACATTACCTATCCACAAATCCTACCCTACAGATGGTACTCAAATAAAAAAATCCAACCCAAGGAGATTGACTACAATCAGAAAGTCACAGGAAATAAATAATCTCACACCATCAAACTCAATAGAAGGGTACATACACACACACACAAACACACACACACATATACACACAGCAATGATAACTACAAAATAACAGGAGGTAAGTATCATTGATCATTGATATACCTCAATTCCTGCAACAGAAAGTAACAGAGTAATAGAATGGATTTAAAAACAGAATTCAGCCGCCTGCTGCATACCTGAAAAACACCTCAACCACAAAGTTAAATATTATCTCAGAGTTAAGCATTGGGATAATATTTACCAAGTGAATAGACTTAAAAACCAAGCTGGTGTAGCCATTCTAATATCCACCAAATTAGATTTCAAATCGCAATTAATCAGAAGTCATGGGTAAGGACACTTCATATCCATTAAAGAAAAAATGTACAAAGATGACATTGCAATTCTTCACACCTTTGTCCCTTACACAAGGGCTCCAACAATTGTAAAAGAAACAATGCAAAATTTAAATAATCACTTTGACTCTCACACTCTGATAGTGGGAGATTTCAATACCCCAACTCTCACCAACTGATAGGCCATCCATTTAAAATCAACTGAGAAATATTGGCACTGATAGATGTTATAAACTAAATGGACCTAACAGATATTTAGAGAATGTTTAATCCACACACAAAAGAGTACATCTTTTTCTCACCATCTCACAGAACCATAACAACAATTGACCACGTTCTTGGACAGAAAGCAAGCCTCAATAAATACAAGAAAATTGAAATAACCCCCATCATGTTATCAATTCACCATGGATTAATGCTCAACTTCATCAATAACAACAGCTGAAGGCCTACAAATTCATGAAACACAAGTCCACACATAATGGTATGTTGGTCAAGACAGAAATAAAGGAATAAATTACAGACTTTCATGAACTCAATGAATAGGACTATGAAACATATCAAAACTTATGATACAGGATAAAAGCAATCATAAGGGGAAAATTCATACTACGAAGTGCTTACCAGAAAGGACTTCACAAACTAGAAAATTAAGAGCATATCGGAAAGCCATAGAACAAAAATAAGCAATAATATTGAAAAGAAATAGATGTAAGGAATTAATCAAACTGAGGGCTGAAATCAATAAAATAGAAACCAAGCATCTAAGTAAAGGAAACTTGACAAGAAGGCTCTCCTAGGCTATCATTTGACACACACAGCATCAAGAGAGTGTTGTTTCATAGCTGCATATACAATGGAAGGTAGGCAAAAGCCTCAGGAGGACGCTTCCATGTCACTGGAGTTCTAGGCAGAGACTGGCCTTCTAATATTGCAAAAGAAGACTCTCCTGGTGGAAATATGGCTAGGAAAATGGCATCTGTATGTACCTGTGATAATTCAGTTGTTCAGGTCTGACCTCTGAATCAGATGGGTGATGAGAAAGGCCATCCTAAACTTTCATCTTCTTGACCATGGATCAAGGCTGGTGCCAACAGGAAAGCTGCCATATGAATTCATGTGATGCTGCCAAACTTCATCCATAGTAGTAGCCACCAAAAGTCAGAAGAATCCACCTACAACTTCACCTGAATAGTCAGGCAGTTCACAACCCTGTTGTCAGGAAAGGATATATCTAAAGAAGAGACTTTTCAATTCACTTACTCCCTGGTCTATCAGATAGTGGGCTTGGACACAATCATATCTGTCCCCTGGGCATTGCCAGGAAACTGTTATGAACTATGTGCAGTTGTGACATAATCTATCTCCATTCACCAGCCCAACAACCCACCCCCACCACACCTAACCAGAGGGCATGACTCAGGATACTTGCCTCTCTTTCCTTTCTCTAAAGTCAACAAGGTGCTTTCAAATATGGATCTCTCTGTGTCCTCTGTAGACACATATTTCTTCATGTGACCTAGGCTAGGCACCTAGGTAACTCAGAGCTCTCTGAACTGATTCAGTGTATTTCGTGGCATCTAGACACAAAACAAAATACATATACCTAACTGGTCCCACTAGGATGCCAAAAGCAAAACCACACCCCTGCTCAAAACAGTAACTTCATACAAAATGAAGGCATCCTCACAGAAAACTATCATAGTTCCTATTCCCTATTCCCTTTCTCTCCATTGGCATAGAACCAAGGAACAGGATGAGAGGCCGTAGACCTGTCATGTGAGACAATGGATTTGATCACCAAAATACAGGCAAATATACCAACAATTTCACAGGAAATTTCCTCTCATTCTATCTGTCTGTATCTATATCTACCTATCTACCTATCTACCTATCTACCTATCTACCTATCTACCTACCTACCTATCTATCTATCTATCTATCTATCTATCTATCTATCTATCTATCTAATCTGTCACTTTCTGTCACATCTCTTTCTTTCTTTGGCCTCTTTATCTCCCTCTCTCATGTATACATTCATAGACAGAGCATCCAGGTCAGATATACCTGTCTGGATACCACATGATATAACATGTTCACTGGGGAAATACTTTACACTATACCACAGGAATCATTTCTTCCATGAGCTCAGAGTGTATAGAGGCCCAGCTCCATGGGGATGGTAGCCCCTAAAAAGATCACTTTCCCTGATTAAAGGAGACATCCCAACATTGCTTTCCATTCTCTCCGTCTCTGTCACAAATCCTTGAGGCGGTTCCTCAGGCTGGACCTGAATTGAGTTCTCAATTGTTTCAGACCACTCACTCTCAGGGAGTGGTCCTGTCACCTATAATGCTGTTTTCATGTCCTCGGTGTAATTAACTGAGCCACAAGAACTCACATGAATTCAAGGATGAATCCAGACATTATGCCTACATGAGCTTGTGCTTAGGTTTGGGTACCCAGAGGGTCTCCCCTAAAAAAAAAACCCTTTCCTTCCCAGACAACTCTGAATTGACTAATGATAGGTTTGGATCAATGACCTATACCTGCAGACAAGTTCAAAAGAGAACACAAAAGAAAGAAAAGAAAAAATGAGAGAAGAGGTGGCAGAAAGAAAGTGGAGAGGAGAGAATGAGGATGGTAGGGGGAGAGTGAAATGGATAAAATTCACAGGACCACAATGGGTATGTGGCCCTGACATTCTGATCACAGATTAGAAGACATTCTGGTAGCGAGGGGGGTCTGAGAAGTGAGGTCTCAGTGCTACTGTTGATGCTCACCTGAAATTTAGGAGCCAGTGGGTGACATTATGAACCCTGCCTGTAATGTGGAATAAGTTTCCCAGCCTAAACCCAGATGAAGACTCAGCTTCAGAATCCCTTGCAAAGAGATCCCCAATCCCTACAAACACATCTACTTCAAGATCTGGGAGGCTGTGTTTACTGCTTACTGTATGACAAACATCATGACAACTGGCCTGCACTGGAACAGAACTCAGCCTCAAGATTCAAGTATCCCCTGGACCCTGCTTTCTCACACATTTCACATGGACCAACAAGGCTGCAGGAGACCCAAGCCACTCCTGTCCAGTAAAGACAAGAGGTGCTGATTAGCATGCTGGTACTGTACAGAGATGAACAGGTACCTGCTGGCAGGATCAGCAAAAACATTCCTCTTAACAACAATTGTGGAACAAAATGCCCAATAATTCATGTCATGGCACCACGTCCTCTCTTCTTTTCTTTGCAAAAATGCAACACAAACCAAGTACCTCTATAATCGAAGAGGCAACTAAACTCATAAACAAGAATTGGCCCAGAGATGGCACTTTAGATGCATAGGATGTTACCAGGTTCTGTGTGCATGGAGGTAGGTTAGGGGGTTTCAGACAGGAGTTGGTGGGGATGAGGATGGGTGGTAGATTCAGGTCCTGTAAGTCACAGAACCTGAACACAGGAGATCCTCACCTGCAGTGTCCTGAGTTACTTCACTCAATTATGGGTACTGGGGAGGTACAGAAGATTTGGCCTAGACCCCCAAGGGAATGCTCCAAAATATCAATGCCAATCTGCAACACTGGAGAGTAGCCTCAAACACAAAAACAATGACTTAGAAAACAAGGGCTGGACATTGCCCTCTTTTAGCCTAACCAGGGCATCCCAACTTGGGTTTGCACAGAGATCCTACTTAATTCTCCTTGACTCCACCTACCTGACTGATCACTAAAGCTGCCACTCCAGATTTGGGTGTATTGACACTTTGTGACCGTGGCCATAACCAAGCTTCCAGGTCAAGGTAGCCTGCCAAAGAGTTCCTACCTAGAAGGCCATGGGGTGGTAAGTCAGTCAGTTGGTAGTGTCACAAAATTCCACACGCATGTGAAGATAGGTAGAAGTCTCAGAAAACACAACTACTTGCTTCAATCAGTACTTAGGCACAGAATTGCCTTTCTACCTGCCAGAAGTAGTCTCAGTAATGGACAAAGGACAAAACCAGAGGCATTAGTGTGTACCTGTGAGAATCCAGTTGCTTATGTCTAAGCACTGAGTCTGATAGGGGATGAGAAAGGTTACCAAAAACCTCAAATCTTCTTGACAATGAATCTGGTACCTACCCTGCCATAGGCAATCAGGAGGATGTAGCCACACTTTGCCAGGTTGTCCAGGACCCTGTTATGGGGACAAGAAATATTACATCCCATCTGTTACCTTGCCTATCAGGGCATGTGCATGGTTCCACAACCAAGGCATTGGCAGGCAACATTATGAGCAATCTCCAAGTCAGTCCCAACCTATCTCCTCTTCCCAGCCTAACAAACCCCCCAAAAGGATCCACTCAGGATAACAGGTTATCTTTTCTTTCTCTAAATCCCCAAGTCATTCTCAGATTTGTATTATTCTGTGTTTTCTTTGGACACCCACCTACCTATGGACAAGGCAAAGAACACATCAAACTCAGAGCTCTCTGATAAGATTCTAGTGTTACCAATGGGCCAATAGATACAAGGGAAAACATACATTCTATCCTGTTCCCACAAGAAAGCATGAAGCAATCTGCAGCCATGAATCCTCATAGGGAACTCTCAAGTTCTCTTCTTCCTTTCTCTCCTATGGCCTACAATCAAGGAATAGAATAACTGGCCATAGGGCTGTCATGTGAGAATGGTTTTGACCACCAGGATGAAGGCAAAAATAGCAACAATCTCAAAAATCACCCACCAGCACCACAGAGATTCTCCTTTTCTCTCTCTCTTTCTCTGTCTCTATCCATCACTCTGTCTCCTCTCTTTCTTTCCCTTGTTCCCTCCATCTATTTTCTTCTCCCATATGTACAGTCATAGTCAGTTCATCCTGAGAAGGTAAGCCTGTCTGGAAAAAACATGATATACCATGTTCACTTGGGAAATTATTTTCACTACCATGGCAATAAGCTTCCTTCCAAGAGCTGAGAGTCTATAGAGACCCATCTCCATGGGGTGGGACTGTCCACATTGGTCCTTAGAAAAGTACCATTTTTCCTGCCTCATGGAGAGATTCCCAACATTGCTTTCCATTTCCTCCTCTCTGTCATGACTCCTTGAGTCAGCTGCTCTGATGCTGCAAAGGGAGCTCCCTCAGGCTGTGACTGCTATGACATCTCAGAATTGCCATGGCAGCCATTGAACAGAACTGTTCCTGCCACCTTTCATACTGTTGCCATGTAACTGGTCTTAGTAACTGAGCCATAACTGGCTATAGCAGTACGTGGACACATCCAGATATTATGACTACTTGAGCTTGTGCTGAGGTTTGGAGCACTAAAGGTCCTCTCCTACAGAAACCTGACATTAACAGACAACTCTGACATGACATCTATGACTCCTTCACACAGCATACTTTCTGGCACTAACAGGGATCCCTGGGGCATAAATTCCTCAACAGTGAATTCAACAAGAATGAACACACACACACACACAGACACACACAGTCTTCTTGGACCCCAGATTCTGCCACCTGTTAATTTTTGATCCTCTTCTAATTAATTACTCTTCCACAAGATATCGCTGGACAGGGAAGAGAAAGATAAAAGTACTTTTTGACCCTTCAATCTGGGTGTTCTCCCTTTATAAGAGATAAGGAGAACAAACCAGGCAAATTGACAAGAGTATTTCCTGCATGGGTGTTGAGAATCACATAAGGAGGCATGTTCAGGTAGGCATTGAGAGTCTAACCCTGCCACCTAGGTACAGTGCCTGCCTCGACACATTTGGCACTGCTCAGAACAACCTAAATGACTTCTTCTAAGCAGAAGATGGCTTCTACTGAGAAGCAATTATATAGGGTGTAGTGAGCCAAATGAATGTCTTGAGATACTTGCCCTGTGTCCCCAAAAAAGAGGATGCATATATTCATGGTGGTGTAACTCAGACAAATTTTAAGGTACTACAGATGTGGTTCTGTAGCAGAAATGATTTCTTTCAATTCAGCAATCCTGAACTCCATCTGTAGCCAAGCTCAAAGACAACCTATTTCTGATGAAAATATTTAAAGAACAGAAGAAAAAGAAAGTCACAGAGAATAGGAGGTAGACAAAGATAAGTGAGGGTGGAATGAGGACTGTAGGAAGTGAATAATATGCATAAAACACATATGACAATAATGGCTGTGTTTCCCTGACAATTTGTGCACAGAAATGAAAAAGGTGCTCTGTAGCATTTATGGTCCCTGAAAGTGAGCTGTGTGAGCTACTTGGTGTGCCTCATTCAAAAGTTACGGAGATTGTGGGTGGCCTTGTGCACACTGGCATGTAGAATAAGTTTCCCTTCCTGAATGCTGATTCAACCACAGATATACAGTCATTTGCAATGATCCTCACAATCCTGACAGACACAGCAGCTCAAGACCTGGGAGGCTGTTCTTCCACCTCAGAGCAAACCAAATTCTGTAGTGATAGGCCTGCACTGTGGCAGTACTTAGCCTTCTGGGAATAGGATCAACTAGACCCTGTTTTTTTTCCACACCGCTCCAGGGACGATAGGATTGCAGTAGATCTCAGTCAGCCCTGTCTAGCAAGATCCAGCACTGAAAGTCAGGGATGTGCTGGCAGAATCTACAAAATAATTCTACTTGATGACATTAGTGCACCAAGAATATAAAGAACCCTGGGTCCTGGGAAAACTCTGTATGACCTTTACTGAGTAAAAAAAAAATACAGACTCCAAATTGGCAGCATTGCTTACATGCTAGGAATGTTGTGGGCATGCAGGTAGGAAAGAGATTCTTTGTAGGGTTGAAAGTGCGGGTAGGAATGGGTGGTAGATCCAGCACCTGTGAGTCACAGAACAAGGGGCTCCTGAATTGCAATACCTGGGAAATTCCATTCAATTCAGGGCACCTAGGACGAAAAAAGAAATTGATGTATAGGTCCTAAGGAATGCTCCAGAAAACCCATGCTACAGATAACCACAGAACAAACAAAAAACATACTTGGAGATCCAGGACTGGACACTGCCCTCTTGTGTCTCAGTTGGAACATTTTGAATTGAGCATCCCCAGAGATCATGCTAAATTCTCCTTGACTGTGTCCATCTCAGAAATCACTAGAGCTGTCAGGCAAGAACTGGCTGTGCTGATACTTCGTAAACCAGCTGAAATCCAAACTTCCAGGTCAAGGAGGCCTGCCAAGAATTCCTCAGGTGAAACCTGAGTTGTAGGGAAGCTATGTGGTGGTGTCACAGAACTATGGTCACATGAGAAGTTAGGCAGATACCTCACCAAAGATCACCACTCATTTCAATGAGGGTCTAGACACTGAACTGTTCTCCCTCTTGGCAGAAGAAGCCTTGCCTTGGAAAAAGGGCAAAGCAAAAGGCTGCTTTGTATACATGTGAGGGCTCCAGTTTTTCAGGTCTGAGCCTTGAGGCTGACAGAAGTTTAAATATTCAGCAAAATTCTCAAATTTGCTCTTGTATCCGGGCTGGTTCCTTCAAATACCATTCCATTTTGGTTCTGCCACACTTATTCCAAAACAGGGCCTATAAGGGACCCAATTTCACCTGCAGAGTCAGGCTGCCCATGTCTCTGTTGTGCGGAGAAGGACAGATCCAAAGGAGAAACATTACACGACTCCTGCCACCTTGCCTACTAGGCAGTGTGCTTACATCTCCAACCTATCAGTCTCTTAGGCATTGTCATGCAACCATTATGAGCTATCATAAGGTCTGTCACACCTCTCCCTTCTACTCATGCCAATATACCACCAAGACATAACCAAACCAAGCATCATTCAGCCTTCCTATTGGACATAGGGTAATGCGCAAGGCAGCTGTGTGTACCTGTTAGGACTCCAGCTTCTCAGGTCGAAAACATGAGTCTCATGGGAATTGAGAAAGGCCACCAAACCTCAAAACTTTCCAATGAATACAGGTCAGGGCCCAAATTTACCTTCTGATCTGTGTTCATGTGGATGCTGCCACACTTATGGGGGTCTCTGAGGACTACATTCTTGTCTCATAGACTCAAAAGGAATGACTGAAAAAACTCACACATGTACACATAAACATAAATACACAAAAACACACAGACAAATATTGTTGACCCCAGACTCTGCCATCTGTAGTTTTTAGAGCCTTCTCTAACTAATTATTCTTCCAACAGATAGCACTGGACAGGGCAGACCAGGAAAAAGTGTTTTTTGACCCTTGACAATGAGTGTACTCCCTGGGTAAGAAGCAAGGTAACTAAGTCAGGAGAATCCATTATTAGGCCTGCTACACATGTGTTGGGAATTACAATGATGTTGGGCCTTGTTAGTGGAGGCACAGGGGAGTTAATCCCGGCCTCCATGGTTCAGTACATGTTTGGTCACTTTTGGGCAGTTCTATTAAGATTTTAATATCTAGCAACATATTAAGATTTCAGAAGATTGAGTTTGGCTACTTACTCTTCCTGTACACAAAATTGGGATGAATGTCCATGACAGTCACTCCTGAACCATTTTGGGTTCTAGGGATTTGGCTTCCAACAGGCCTGTGTATCTGTACTCCACCTGCATTCAAGCTCAAAAATGATCCCTCTTCTGAAATAAAAAGGAAAATAAAACATTAAAGGAAGTACAAGAAATTAGTCAGAGACAACAGGAGTAAGATTAGCAGAGTCAGGAGAGAATGTAGATAGAAGGGAAGGAATTAAATAGACAATATTCATTTGACCACAATATAGAATACGTGTTAACATTCTGTGGAAGCCCGGAACTGCACAATTAAGGCCAACGCCTAAGACTGAAGGGATGCCACACACTCATTCCCAGTTTCTGGGCACCATAAAACCCAGAAAAACCGAACCCCATACGTGGTTTCACCTTAGGTATCTGCAACCCCCGCCACCAATGCCAGAGACTATAACTTAATCCCAGTCAACGAGACAGTTAGTATTTCCTCAGGCCAACCTCATGGGTTAAGACACCACAAGTTTCCCAAACATTAGGAGCCCCCTCAGAGATGTATTTCCAGTTCCCTCATAGTACTAATTACAGGTAGTCAGATGACAAAACAGATCAATAATCAGAATCAGTGACCTGGTGGCACAAGGACCATATAATTGTTGCTGTTCCCAGGACTCGCCTCCAAGGAAGTCATACTGTGTGGTCTGAACAAGGGCTGTTGATGCAAAAGGATGCATTCTTTCCAAACTCTGAAGAAATTGTGAGGTAACAGTGCCTTGCATCAAATGCCCTGATAGCTTCCAGATCTTTGCTGTAAATGAGAAGCCACCAGTACCACTAGTGTTAAGTATGAGAGTTTGGGGAGCGAGATTGACATAATAGATATCTGTGGCTGCACAGTAGCATTTCCACCTGCTATGTTACTCTTGGAGCAGGGACAAAGAAAATGTTAGGCCTTTGGTGGACCCTCTATCATTTCGAAAAATAAACACATCTCATCCCATAGCATAGTAAATAGCCAGCTGCTTAATTTGACCCTTCATGAAGGGAATTTTAAAAGTAAATAAAGAGTGCCTGATTTAGCAGCCTATATATTAAAACTGGAATGATACAGAGATGATGAGCATGTACCCTGTGCAAGACTGGCATCAAAATTGTGAAGTGCTCCACATTTTTTAAAAGAAAAAAGTAAAGAGCACTCAATCCAAACTTTTAAAATATGTCAACAGATTCCTCAAAGGCATTATGTAAAATACATTTCTCTGTTTGCTATTTTCAAATAGCTGTATGCTTCATTCCTCCATGAAATAATGGCTATGATTAATGGAGTACTCTCCATAGTTCTGTAAAGCTGGTGGTTAATACCATCTATTTGTGAGAAAATTGAAGCTTCCTGGGCTTGTTGGGATGCTACTTGAATCTTAGCACTCAGGAGGCAGAAGCAGTTGGATCTCTTGAGAGTTCAAGGCCATCTTTGCCTAAATATTAAGTTCTAAAACGACCAGGGTAAAAAGAGAAACAATGTCATAAATAAATAAAGAAACAAATAAATTGAGGATTATACAGAGGAATAAATAAATAATAAATTAAATAATACAATATTTCTAAACTTTAAAAGAACATAAAGAAAACAGAAGCTGAGAGTTTTCCCTGCTTAAAGTTATAAAATTTAGTGACAGTATTTATTTATTTTTTTCACTGATAATGTTGCTATGCAATCCAGGCTCATCATGAACTTCTAGCTTGAAATGAGCTTTCTGTCTCAGCCCTGTAAGAAGTTGCATCAGTATTTGCCTCATAGCATGAAGCTCTGAGATATTTGTCCACTGTGTTGATACACTATACACATGTTCACATAGCATGATCCCAGAATGCATAACTGAAATTTATTCCAACCTAAGTTGTGTCTAGAAGTACCTTATATTATTGAAACCTGTTAATCATTCCTATATCTGTTTCTCTGTTTGTTTATGGGGTTTGATAAGGTTTTTTTTTTTGGATAATCATTAATTCATTTCCAATAAAGAACTAATATACAAAATTCATAAAGAATCCAAGAAACTAGATGTCAACAAAACAAATAACACAACTGAAAATGGGGTGCAGATGTAAACAAACAATTCACAAAACATGAATCTCAAACAGCTGAGAAACATTTAATTTTCTACATCCTTATCCATCTGGGATGACTCTCTAGGTACAGTTAGCTACTGGTGACACCAGAAAGGATATGTGGGCTTGAACATGGGGGAGGGCATTCTAGGTGGAGGTTGGAGCAGGGGCAGAGGCAGAGGCAGGGATGGGGATGGTAGATGAACTCAGTCAAGTAGAATTCAACAGGATCTCTGTGGAGGTCCAAGTCAAAATGTGCTGATGTACCACAAAAGGGAAATGTCCACACCCTGATCTCCAAATCCTTTTTTGTTTATTTCTCATGATGCTAGTCTGTGGTATAGATTGGCATGGGTTTTCTAGAGCATTCCTTAGGACATGTCCAACAATTTTTGGGCCTTCTAGCTGGCCTGAAAAGAATGTACTGTCTCAGGGCTGTGCAATTGAGGAGACCCCTTGTTAAGTGACCCACAGGAATGTGTAGGCTCCCTGGCTCTCCCTTAACAATGCCCCTTGTTTTGATTCCCAACCCCTATGCAGGGAGCATACTTGTGGATTCTCCTGATTCTCCCAACTATCAATTTTAGTGCCTCATCTAACTAATTATTATTACACAAAATATCACCGAACAGGGCAGAACAAGAAAAAGATGCTTTTTAGCATTTAACCCTGGATGTTTTCCCTTGGTAATACACAAGGTGACCAAACCAGGAGAATTCAGAAGTATGCTTACTGCTTAGGTGTTTGGAATGACCACTGGAGGCATTTCAAAGGGAGGAAAAGGGAGCCTAATCTGCCTCCAGTTCAGTGACTGCCTGGCCACTTTTGGGCACTCTTCATTATACCCTATATGACTGCTTCTACTAAGATTCATCCAGGACACAAGAATAACACATGCTACAGTACCTCTTTGAATCCAAAACGAGGCTGCATATCTCTATAGCAGTACAAGTCTTTGATGGGTGACAAGGATATAGCTCTGGAGCAGAAATATTTTCTTTCAAATCAGTGTCCCTGAAGTCCACCTGCAGCTAAGCTCAAAGACATACCAATTTCTGACAAAATATTAATGAAATGAAGACAAAGAAGAAAAAGTCAGAGAGAACAGGAGCCAGACAATGATGAGCAAGGAGGAAATGACGACGTTAGAGAGGGAGTAAAATGGATGAAACACATATGACCATAAATGCTGTGTTTTCCAGGCAAACTGGGCACAGACTTGAAGTGATGATATTCAGCTTGTGTGATTCCTGGATGTGAGGTTTGTGGGCTACTGGTAAGCATCATCCCAAAGCTACTGTGGTTGTAGGTGGCCTAGTGAACACTGGCATGTGTGATAAGTTCCCTGTTTTCAACCCAGATTCAATCACAGATACAGAGTCCCTTCAAAGTAATACTCACAATCCTAATGTAGCAACCTCAAGACATGGGAGGCTATATTTCATGCTTGGAGCAAGCCAAACCATGCTGTGCTCAGCCTACTGTATGGTAGACCCACCTGGAGCCTGCTTTTCTCTACAGCTCCTGTGCCAATAGATTAGCATGATATCTGTGCTAGTCTTTTCTAACAAGGAACAGAGATGCTGCTTAGGGTGATGGCCATTTCCACTGAAACACAGGGACCAGATGGCAGACCTTCAAAACAATTCCACTTGATGATAGTAGTGCCTCAAGAATGTCAAGTACCTTAGGCTCTGCGACATCTCTATGTGGCATTTCCTCAGGAAAACATAAAAAAACAAAACAACAAAAACAACAACAAAAAACAAAAACAGAAAACTTAAAGATGACTACAGAATATAAGTTGGCAGCTTATCTTACAGGCCAGGCATGGAGAGAGATGACTATCAAATTACAGTCAACTACACGGGATTCCAGAAGGGAGTAACGGCATACCAGTAGATAAGAGAACCCAGGGGAGTGATGCAGGTTCAGGTGGTAATGGGTGATAAGCTCAGGACCTGTGGGTCACAGAACAAGGAGGCTTATCAATTTTTGTACCCCTGAGATAGTCCGTTCAATTCAGCTAATCTGAGGACACAGAAGTCGCTGTATAGGTCCTAAGAAATGCTGCAGAAAATACATGGAAATCTGTACATCAGAGTAGCATTCTTAGAAACAAACAAAAAAAGAATCTGGGTATCAAGAACTGGACATTGCCCTTTTGTGGTACATCAGCACATTTTGACTTGGACCTCCCCAGAGATCCTGGTGAATACTACTTGACTCTGCCAACCTGGAAATCCACTAAGGCTTTCAAACAAGAATTGGGGGTGCTGACACTCATTGAACCTGCTGATATCTAAGCTTTGAGATTAAGGAGGTCTGCCAAGACAGCCTCAGGCTAAAGCTGGTCTGTAGGGAAGCTGGGTGGTGGTGTCAAAGAAATCTGGTCACATGGGAAGTTGAGCAGATAACACACCAAAGAAAGCCTTCCATCTCAACGGGGCTCTAGACCCAGAACTGCTTTCCCACCTGTCAGAAGCCTTGAAATGGAGAAAGGGCAAAGATCAAGGCTACTGGATGTACCTGTGACGTGCCCAGTTTCTCACTTCTGAGCACTGACTCTGATGCAATTTGAGGAAGACAGCCAAAAACTTCAAATCTACTAACCCATGAATCCCAACTGGTTACTTTATGTACCATCCTGTCTGGGTCCTGGTGAATTCTGCCATGCTTCATCCACAACAGGGCCTATAAGGGACTAAGGACCCAATTTCACCTGAAGAGACTGGCTGCCTAGGATCCTGTTGTGGGGAGGACAGGTCTAAAGGAGAAACATTATGTCTCCTGACATTGACTACCATGCAGTGGGCTAGCATTCCCAACCTATCAGTCTCCTAGGCATTGCTAGGCAACCATTATGAGCAATCACCATATCTGTTCAACATCTTTCTCCTCTCCAAATGATTACCCAGACCCAACAAAACCAAAAAGCACCCTTCATCTTTTCTAAAGAACATAGGCCAAAACTCAAAGCAGCTGTGTGTACTTGTGTGGGCTCCAGGTTCCCACGTTTGAGCTCTGAATCTAATGGGAACTGAGAAAGGCTGCCTAAACCTAAAATCTCCTTGCAAATGGATTTAGGCCCAAGATGGATCTTAGTGTTTCTTATTAATCAAGCAAAATGAAAATTTATCTTTTGTAGGTAAATTTAAATAAGGTTTTCATCAATACACATGTTTATAGCTCATACTAAATACTATTTGCAAATATAAAGGTAATATCATTGGATAAATTCATAAAGACCATCTCTGTTTTTCCCCCCTCAAGAAGTACCTATAGTACTTTTTCATGAAAAAAAAAAAGTCCGTATCAGGCAGAGATCAATGATCCAAGATACAATTAGTAACTACCATTTATTTATACTTCACCAGTAATAAAAATAATATGGTCTGTAACAAACAACAATAAATTTGTTAAAATGTTTCACTGGGTTTATATTTTACAGTCTTGTTTAAAGAACCTTCTATACCTTTGTGAAACTTAAAGAACACACCAAAAATATATCAATTATCTTTGGACTCACTGGAGATTTTAAGAAACTTTTTTTTTATATCTTCAAATAAGTAATTTCTCTAAAAAAAAGTAACAACAAGTGAAATCTGTTGGAATCCAGAGGAGCCAGCCTAACGGGTGAAAGTAAGACATTCTTGCACCAGGAGTCAGTAATTATTGGCTGAAATCTAGATTCAATTATATAACAATTTTTTCAAACCAACTTTATGCCTCTACTTAAAAAAAATTGGTAATAAAATCCACAACATTTACGCCATAGATGAGAAAACACTATTCACACTGACAGAAAATAACATGGATTTTGTTCAACAGACCCTCACACTTTAAAAGTAAATTAATCTTTTACTGAGAAAGTAGCTGACACACGAGCTCGCTATGCATTTTATGGGCTGGGAATATAGGCATTGATTTCATCAACACTCCACTAGACTACATTTATCCCTCAATACGCTCATCCAATCCTTTATTCAAGCCATTCACTAAATGCTCCTTGTGCGCGCCTTTGCTAGAAAGAGAGAGGGCAGGTTAAGGGGAACACCTGGAATAATCCAGGAGTTTCCACCCAGAGGAAACAACAGACATTTCAAGGTCTGCTCAAAGGAACTGGAAATTTTATCTCCCAGGCTTGCCCCGCCCACGCAGCATGGCCACGGAAAAGCTCTCCCAACCCTTGCCCCCTTGGCGGGCGGTGCCCACGTGTTCACTCAGGCGCCCCCTTGGCTGACCCGGCCGGCAGAGGAAGGATCGCTCACTGGTCCGCAGCTCCTTCCTGACAGGGAGTACCTGCTGGCCAACCTCAGCGCCATCGCTATGGCCGCTATTGTCTCCCTCTTTCTGATGAGGAGGTTCGTTTTGAGGGGAACCTGAGGGAACAGCAAAGCCTTGTCTCTTCAGAGGAGACACAACGCTGAGGCAGGTTGATTTCCCGCTCTGGCAGAACAGCTCCTTGGTCTCTGACCCTCCCAGGGCACCACTAGAGTGACATAAGACCATGACCAGCGCCTCCACCTCCTCAGTCAGGCCGCCCTGCCCTCACTCTGCTGTCCCTTTCCTAGCTTGATGCTCCGCCCTCAACACTGACCAGCCCTCAGCCCTTCAACCCGCCCCCCATCCAATCCCAGCCCTCAGCCGGCAGCCCCGCCCTCAGCTGGCAGCCCCGCCCTCAGCCAGAAGACCCATCCATAGCTGACAAACCCGTCCTCAGCCGGCAGACACGCCTACAGCCAGCAGCCCGGCCCACACTAGCCACTACAGCCACAGGCTGGCGCCCTGTCTCTGTCCCTATCTTGCCGCCCCGTCCTCATATCTGCCCCACCCTCAGCCTGTCACCCCAACCATAGCTGGCAGCCACGCCTATTGCCATCAGACCCGCCCTCAGTCTGCCACCCCTTCCACAGCAGGCCAACCTTTCCTCAGTGGGCCGCCCCGCCCATCGCAGACCACCCTGGCCACCGCCAGCTGCCCTGAGCCACCAGAGCCATTTTTCAATGTGGGCGTGTCTCCCAGAGTCCCTCCCCATTGGACGGCCTGCCATGACGTTTAGAGTCGTTTCGCCCCGTCGCTGGAAGTATGGTTTTAGATAAAGTTCGATGACTAAACAGAGGTTCCTATCCCCTACCATTGCTCCATACGGCTTCCTCATGATACTCCCTGTGTGTCACAGAAAGATTTTCCCATAGAAGGCCTTTCTTTCCCTATACAACAGAGCTATTATTTGGATGAGATAATTAGTAGCTACATTCCCGGCTTTACCTGATCCAATTTGCTTTAACATAGCAGAATATGTAATTACTAATTACTTATACATTACTAATAAATAATATTACTAATAATTATGTGAAGAAAACTCTCTAACATCTCAATGATTCATTTTACAGTTAGGGGAGTTTGCATCATTAAAAAATACAAAAGACTGCAATGTTTTCCAGAGTTTGCTTTGATAGTGATACAGAAAATCAAAGAAAGATGTCTTTGTTTCTCCTTTACTTGTCAATGAAGAGATTATTCACTTATTATTTGTTAATATGAACACTATTCAATAAATTTAGCCTCAGCTCTCAATGGTTAAGTATATCAAGTACAATAAAATTAACCAGTACTTAATTAAGTACACCTAACTTTCCTTTTATTGCAAACATTCCCTACGTAGCCCACCATATTCCTTTATGTAGAAGAATGTGTATTACAGCTACTAGTCTTCTATATTTATATGCTGCCATTATTTCAGAATGTTTTGATTAATATATTTAATTACATAGTATTTTCTTTCTAATTAATACATTAATTCCAATATTCATGCAAGAAAGTCATTAACTAAGATAAGTAAAATATTCTTTTATGCATGGAATGTCTCATCATATATTTTGTTTAAAAATGAACCCTAGAACTTGTACAAGTTAGTGATAGCTTTCTAATGATAATCTGTATCATCACTCCAACAATGAAATTGTTCTCATTATATATTGGTCTAAAGTAAAATGATGTGACTTTAAAGTTACTAAGTTCAGGTGTAAACTTTAAATATTGAAATATCTACTTTGAAAGACTTAAAACTGCTATTTTTATGTATAAAAAGTCTAAACTATGGTCAAAATATAGCCATTTAAAATGATGATGTGTGACATGGAGAGACAAAAACAAATTCTGTTTCAGAATATTTTACCATCTACACATACACGAACTTCAGTGGGAGAGGATGACACAACAGGATTTTCCCAGAAATAAAGAAATGAGTGTACCACCTCTCAGAATGAACAGTCAAAGGCTTCACTAGATTGGTTATTAAGGGTAAAATAAATACCTAAGAATGAAATAACAGACCTTAATCAGGGTCATGTTTTATTTAATCATGTACTCTACCTTTTGTTACCAAAAACTAAAAGTGTTATATAAAGAAAATTTTAAGAAGTTTCTGCTTAGCTGCACAGAAAATAGCTTCACTAAACAGGTTGTATTTGAATCAAACAAAAAATAATTAGACAAATATGAGCTGAACGGGGGTGGGGGGAATGCCCCACCTACATCAGATTAATTTTATTTAAATTTTGAAGCCCAACGAGCAAAAATTAGATGTAAAATTCTGTCTGGAATTAAAGTATTCATTCTGAAAATTAGAAGCTTCATTTGACTTGCTAATTTTGAAGCCACACAACTTTCAGAGTCTATACTGTATGACTCAATTCTTAAGCCCTACATTAAGCAAAATACAAGCAAGGCATGGTATCATAACCGTATAATCACAGTATTTGGGAGGAAGAGGCAGGAGATCAGAAAGCCAAGCACACTGTTTTGGCTAAATAGAGAGTTTATTCTGGCCATCAGATGGTGATTTTGTGATAGCAAAGACACTCTCTGACTGACACAAAGTGCTGACATTCTGCAAAAAGTTTGTTCCAATAAAAATGAAAATATTTACCATCATTCAAATATACTTAAACATTCAGTGAGTAAGCAATGTGTGCTCACTATATGCCAAGCATAGGTATTTTTAGTATTCAAAAGCACATAGTTTGACCTCTGTTTTGTAGCATCATCTAAACTCCTCTCATTTCAAAGAAAGGGGTTTTAAGTATGCAATGAGGATAAATTCCCTATTCTTTTCAGCTAATCTATCCAAATTATTTGATTTTTGCCTTCCTAGCTCCCACTGTTTTTTCTTTTCACTTTTCTTTTCACTGTCACTTTTCACTGACTGCTTCAAATCCCTATGTCTGTTTATAGGAAATATTCACCCAGGGTTCTTGTGTCCGCTCCTCAGAATGGAAATAAAATAAGAAAATAAATGACAAAATAATTCCTTAGAGTCTCTGTGGTCTAAAATAATAGAAAACATATTTTAACCACAGAGTCTTTCTCTTTGAATACTGTTTAACATTGAAAAGACCTAATTAAACTTGCCTTATGCTGAAGGACTTGGATCTACAGCCTATGTAGGGTAGTAAGATGGAATCTGGAGGGCTCCTAACTCATAGCATTTTTATTGAGCTCTATGTATGTTAAATACACTATGATGTCCTATTACCACATCCAAGAATTGAAAACAAAACCAAACTCTACAACAACAGCTGAACTTACCACGGTTATTTCTGAAAGAGAATTCTATAAATAATGGTGAAAAGTATCATACCATGAGCTCAGGGGTTTTAAATATTTAAATGCCATTTGGACTGTTATCTAATCAATAACAGTGTGTGTGTGTGTCTGAGTGTGTGACAGGGCTAAGAATGATTTGGAATGCTCGCAAAACATCTCAAGGTTTGTCAAAGTCTAACTTTTTTGGAAAACCTTCCTCCTACTGAACTGAGATCTAGGGCCACGGACACACCCAATGCTGCCCAGTCCCCTTGCCCTGCCCTCCCCCTCAGAATCCTCCCCAGCTCCAAGGTCACTGGAAGTCCCGCCTTTGGTCCCTCCCATCCTTTCATACCAGGGAATTTGGGCGACATCAAGGCTGTGTCCAGACAAGAGGCCACCCTGTGGCCCCTCAGTGGCCATAGGTGTTTGGGCCCTCACTCTGCCCCCAGCAGCTCACTCCCATGGCCAGTTTCGCCTCCCTCCCTTCCCGGAACATGCATGCAATACTACCAGCCTGAAGCCAG
This sequence comes from Cricetomys ansorgei, assembly GCA_026225945.1. Lineage (NCBI taxonomy): Eukaryota > Metazoa > Chordata > Mammalia > Rodentia > Nesomyidae > Cricetomys > Cricetomys ansorgei. Next base: position 281,865 of record JAMJFZ010001255.1, on the reverse strand, counting down.
TTTTCCTAGGAGTGCAAAGCTCACCCCTGCTGCTCCACTCCCCGCAGGCCCTCAGTGCACCACAGAGAACAATTTTCTACTTGCGTCTGCCCCAGGCCTGTAACTAAGGATCCTAGTGAGAATAGATGGGCGTGTCTTTGGTGATGGAAATATGTTTCGGAGTGCTTATAAATGGGTGGGCGAGTCCTTGAGGGAAGGTCAACTTGACTCAGGACCTTGAAAGTGCAGGAGCATGAGCAGCTGACCCAGGCCCAAGCTTCACCCTTACTTTTTGTGGCAACTGAAATGCTTCACTTTAAAGCTCACTTCACACATGAGGGAAAGGTCTCTACCACTTAGCTATATTTGCATTAACTTTCCAAAAGTTAACAGAAAATAGAGTATGGTGGAGCCATTTTTCAAACTTACAGCTCCACATCAGGAGCTGATAATTTTAGTCATATCATATTTAATACTGATTGCTTGACTTAGCAGTTTTTGACAGGAATTTAGAGTATGGGGAGAGTCATATATAGAAAACGCAGTCTTGCTGCATAGGTTCTTCTCCCTGGGCTCTTAAAATCTTTAGTCCCCCTTCTCTGTGATGTTCTCTGAGTCTTAGGTGAAAGGGTGTGCTGTAGATGTTTCAGGTGAGGCTAAAAATCACATGATCAGTGATTCTCTGCATGTTGACACATTGTTGCTTTCTGTGATGGTCTCTGCTTTTAAAAGAAATTTCTTTGAGGAGGGCTGAGACCTACATTTATCTGTGTGTTCAAAGATAAATACTATGAAACAGTGTCAGACATGAGACTACTGTAAGAAACCCATAAAAGCAATTTCATCTTTAAGCACTATGGTCTGATCTGCCACAGACACGTGGTTGAGTTTATAGTGCCAGACACTGTCAACAGTGGTTTCATAAACAGGACCTGAATAATGAAAACATATTACCAAGGATGGGGGAATCTCACAATGTGTTGCATATACATGAAGAGCTACAGTGAACTAATGAGTGCTGAGAGAGAGAGAGAATTGGTCTTACCCGGGGACAAGCCCCATAATTGATTATCCAATAGCAAATAGTTGTCTCTAAAATCATAAATATACAAGCAACAATAAATAGACTCCAACGGTTGTATTTACAACTTATCAAATTATACATATATTAAAATAATAGTTAAAGAAAAATAATCCATAAATTTGATACAGAGGAAGGAAAGGAAACACATGATGGGCTAGAAAAGGAGAAAATTATATTAAATATATAAATATATATGAACATTATAATAAAGATGCATGTTGATTTGCAAGTATTTGAAAGAAATTATGGTTCCAATGACATTAAAATAATAAATATACTTACACATAGAGAAAAAACTAGATATCTCTGACATGATGCTTTTGGAGATGTCCAAATACCTGTGGAATGCCATGATGCCTGGGTTTTGGCTGGGTATGTGTGCTGTACCAAGTTGCCTGTGTGAAGTTCAGGTGGCTGTAAGAAGTCCAGATGCCTACCTGATGTGTATATGCCAAGATGTTATATTACCTGCATGATATCCAGGTACCTGTGTGAACTCCAGTTGGCTTAAGGATATTTGGGAGCCTGCAGGATGAGAGAGTACCTGGGGAAAGACATGATGTATGTGGGTTCTCTGGGTGACTTTGGTATGTCATGGTGCATTCAGTGTGGCTGGGGGCATGGGCAACGTCTGGATCCTTGTGTGTTTGAGAAGTGAGCTCCAATTTCATATTGATCTTTGTCTTCCTTAATCTGAGTGTAAAGTAAGCCAGAAAATTGTTCATGATCCCAGCTTCCTGCCACCAGCAAAAGTCAAGGTTATTTCCATAAAACTTGCTCCTGCCATACAGGCTTAAATAAATTTTCTTTCTTTCTTTCCTTTTGTCTTTCTTTCTTTCTTTCTTTCTTTCTTTCTTTCTTTCTTTCTTTCTTTCTTTTTTCCTTATTTTCTTTATATTGAGCGCATGGGGTTCAAGAGTAGATATGGAAAAGTGTGTGATCAAGACACATTGTATGAAACTTATGTACTTATAAAATTATTATGCTGTGGGAAAAACAATAATTGCAAGCCACATATTGCTTATATCCCAAAATGACATCCATTCCTCACAGTTGCTTTAAGATTATCAATGCACAGATTTTTAACTACCAGCCCTTGTATGAGTTTTAAGTTACCTTATTTCACAGATTTTATAGATTTTTTTGTTTTTGTTTTTGGAGACAGCGTTTCTCTGTTGTAATTCTGATTATCCTGGAATTCAATTTGTAGATTAGGCTGGCTTCATACTCACAGAGATCCACCTATTTGGTCTTTTGAATGCTGGATTTAAAAGCATGTGCCAACACTTCCTGGCAATGTTATAGATTTTTACTAAACCAAATAAAATTACAAATCTCTTCTTGACAGAAAGTTCACATGAACCTACTATGTTGTTCTTTTGCTTTTCTCTCATCTTTCTCTCACAATGTCAGGTGTCTCCACTGAGAGGGAACATAGAGACATTCAATCCTGTTTGGGTCTGAGACAATAAGAGCCATAATCCAATATTAGAGAAGCTAGTTTTTCAATACTGGAGAACAGCATAAAACAATTTAATTTTATCTATACCCAAAAGGAATTTAAATCCTTGCAAACCTGAAACCAGTGGACAGAAATTTCAGAGTTGCAATCTGAGACTTGACCAAGAATGCATCATTATAGCAGTGCTGACTGGCAGCTGGCAACCTCGGAAAGAGAAAAATGTAACCAAGTATCACAGATCCAAGTAATATTGTACACTGAAAGAGCAATCAGAAACAAAATATGCTGTGGGCTACATCATTCATACTCAACCTGATCCATTTCTGCATGGTATGTCTACAACAAAATTTGGAGAAACACCAGAATACACAGATCCACTCATGAAAATCAAAACAGTCAGAGAAATATTTTCAACAATCAAACAGAGAGGTAAAATTTTCCCTCCCAAACACAGAAAAAAGATAGAGTGGTCTTTCCAACGAAAGACAACCAGGAATATGCTGGTATCCTGCTATTGATTCTGGACACAACAATATTTAGGATCTCTCATTGGAGAAGTGAGCTTAGAGAATAGAGGCATTTCTGTTTTATGTCTCACTTAAGCATAGTAAGAAAAACTTAAAACAAAACTATCACTCTTACATAGGCATTTGTTTGAATGTTGGGTCCCCGTCAGTGGAATTGTTTGGAATGAATTAGAATATGTGACCTTGTTTGAAGAGATACAACACTGCAGTGGACCTAAGTTCTCAAAAACACATACTAGGTCCAGTTCACCATATCTCTGCACTTCAAGATATCCTACTTTGAGCTACTGAAAGAAGAATTTGCACAGTAAAGAAACAAAAACAGCCATTGCATGCATGATAAGGTAAAAAATTTTTCCTATCAAAATAATCTCCTAGGTGACCAGGGAAAATTCTAATGGTTATATGGGAACTGGAAGATTGGAACCTGTGACCATGGTTGAGGCTTGTGAACAAGAACTGAATGATTTTAAAGAATCCTAAAGAAGAGCATTGATATCACCATGTTAATCATATGTTAATGGTAAAACCACATGTCTTTTTCCACAGATAAGGAGAATGCTTTATGGGGGCAACAGACAGCTGCTGCTCTAAAAATCAGAAGCTTGTGCAATTCCTGGTATGATAACCATGGAGTAGTCCTCTAAAATTCCAAATAAAATCCCTCAATTAAATGTTTTTATTTTTATATATTTCATGAGATTTGTCTTAGTGCAATCGAACAAGGAAGATAAAGTCTCTTAGCCTTGGTCAAAATATCTAAAAAGAGATTTTTATATCTGCTATTGAGTTTCTACTGCTGGCTTTTTTGTTTGTTGGCCTTTCATTCCTGGAGCAATTTTTTTTAAATAATCATGTATATTACCACTTCTTTTCAATTTTTTTTTGTTTTATTGGTTTTTGATTTGTTTTGTTCTATAACATTGATGATATGTGTGTTTATGTATGTGTGTCTCTTTCTTTCTTTAATTTTAATGTTAGCCCATGGATTTGGATGGATTGAGAAGATCTGGCTGTATTTTTGTATTGTAAAACCATAATCACATTATAGTGTGGGAAAAAAAACATCTTTGAAAGTATCAGGTACAGGACAATGAAAAATAAACATCTCTGCCTTGAGGCTGATTAAATCATTCTAGCTTTTGGACCAAACACACATTACCTCAGTTTTAAAAAGTGAATGCACCAGCCCTACATTTAACCTTTACGAGCTTCTGAAGGACTCTGGATGATGGAGAATACTTACTGACTTAGTTATGTAGCTACAATTCCACCCACCAGAATTGAACACATACAAAACTTAAGAGCACAGGTTAATCTCAGTTCTTCTCATAATACCATAGCATTGGGAGATGTTATTTGAAATACAAGTGTCCACATTCAAGGAGTAAGTGAGACAATAGTGATAGAACTAACAAAATTTATGAAATAAGAGTTATGTAATGCTTTAAGTCAGATAAAAAATCAATATCAGCCTTTATGAAACTGTGCTGCTTATAAAGACACTTGTTGCCAAGTGAAATAACCTTGTTGAATTTCAAAGTAAAAGGAAAAAATACACTCAATAATGCTGTATTTTAAATTCTGAATATGTTTCAAGCAACAGTCACTATTCTTAGAACATTATTAATAGGGTAAATAATTACATAGACATAGAAACAATATAAACACATAGTATCTTTCACTTTTCCAAAATGTCACCAAAATTGTAATGGAGTATTTTATTACACATATGGAAGACATAAATAACAGCAATGGAACAATCTGATTCACTTAAATACACACAAACACATCTGCACCCAGAAAAACACATAAACATAAAACCAAAACAAAAGAGCCTATGTTTACACTGACCCTTCATTTTAAGAACTTGAGTTTGTCTTTGACTGAATAATTATTATTTCTGTTGTGTCTGTATAATATCAAATAATAAAATATAAAAATCTTTCCAGAACATTTAATTGAATACATAATATGTAATACTAAAATTGAGACTAGTAATATAACAAATGCTAAAAGCATTGGTTCTAATTGTAATTCCTCTTTTACTGAAAGCATTCATCCACATAACCACATTCCTACAATGCATATTATAAGAATTGTCAGTAATGATGGATCTTCTAAATGATATCATAAGAAACTGAAATCCTGTGGAAATCGTATAAAATTTCAGGAAAAACAATATTTCAGAACATGACATTAGATAAACTATACATATTGGTAAAAGTGAACCACATAGCAATGAATCTCTGAAACAGTGAGAACATATATATGTAAATATAGTTTATTGCCAAATGATAAGAAAATAAGAAACCATTAAGAACAATTTACTTGTTGATACTTAATGACTATACATGCATAACAATAAAAATCATCAACTTATTCTTTTCTACACTTAAACAAATAAGAACCAACAAGAAGAGAACAACAATTATAACAGGAACAAAGGAATATCTGTATTTTGAATTATATCTTGAGGAGATAACACCTATCTGATAACCATTCTCATGTGCTGTGTTGTCCTTGGTTTCCTCAGCTACTGAATGTTCTGTTCAACCATTCAGGGGTGGACAAAAAGACATGAGCCTGCTCCTTATCAGTCAACTTATAGAAAGCTGATGATTCGGGTTCCATATACTGTTTGATACTGTTAGGATCTGATGCTACAAATTAGAGTGGGGCAATGCTATCTTGATGAGAAGTGCAAAGATCAAATCCCCTTTCATTACAGTGTGCAGAGTGGAAGGTCTGATGTCTCCTGGGTAAGAAAAGAAAAGACAGGTCATTTTGTGTAGAGATTTTGGGATAGAAACCCCACTGTAAATAGACTAAAGACTTTGTGGCAGTAGGTGATATCTGAGTCCCAATTAGACAGAAGATGCTTGTCTGAAATATACTAAGTACAGGCATATGTTAATCCCCGTATGTACAGGTCCAACCTCCTCAACCCCAGAGATATAAGTCTTGGGGTTCAGAGGTCAGAAAAGAAAGATATTAGGCATTACTAGAGAGTTCAGAAATGTTCATGTTCCTATAGACTGTATGAAAAATGCACAGACAACATATCAGTGGGAGACTGATTAAGGACCACTTGGGCAGTGAGTGAAGGTCTGGGCTTCCTTTCTCATAATAGAGAAAACATATTTTCTGGTCTGTGACAGAGTAGGAACATTTAACCCTTTGCACATTAGACATAAATGGAGGTCCCAGGCTATCTTGGACAAATGAGTGTCCTCTATGCCTTACCTCAATACTTCCATCTCTTCATCTGAGGCTAAAAATTCATAAATTGCAGTGAATACATGGTAGGTCAATGCACAGTTTGCTCATTCACCCATCATTCTAAAGCAGAATGGATGGTGAATGATTTCCTCTAGTTTAGATTTAGCTGCTAAGATACAGGTATAAATGATGCCCACACCATTTATTTAATAACATAGAGCTAAATTGAGTTTTGCGTTCTGCTTCATAAACTTGAAGCTTGTCACATTAAGCTATTGCAGGCTGATAGTCTCTTGTGGTTAAAGAATTTGTTTTGGGGCCTCTACTTTACTGGGGATCATCTGACTTAAAGGACAAAAAAGGAAGGGCTAACTTTGTCAGAAAGAATTCAACTGAAGATCATTTGGTACTAAAATAGAGTACAATAGAATGCCTTATGTTAAAATGGGAATATGTAAGACCATATTTCATAGAATTAATATGTCTATAGCACATAGCACAATGTAGAGAACATGTATGACTACTTTGTGCATTGGAGAAAAATTGTTGCCTTTTTATATAACTAGACAGGTCTGAGATAATTTTCAGAGCAAAAGTAATGCTTGATATATATTATATTCTTTTTCATAATGTTAATATTCAGTGATTTTGTTGACACAAGGAAGATATATGATGCTTTTGGAGAAAGTTTACATTATCAAAATTGCCCATATATAGGAGGCAATATGTGAATTCCCAATGAGTGAGTTTTAAATGTCTCAGCCTCATTTCTGAGATATATATGGACCTATAGAACAGAAGGGTATGTGGAGATGGGTCTGACATCTTGGCCAAAACTACAAAACAATGATGTAATATTAGAAGAGTGATGTATTAGACACGTTCTATGAAAGGAAAACTGTGAGGCACTCTAGAACAAAGGTGAAGGTTAGAATCCCCTTGCTCAATGCACCCAGAGTTTACAATCGTGGTTGAAAAGAGATTATCAGTATAGGAATATCCCATCACTTCTCATCAATTTCTTGGAATATTTCTTTGGATGTTAGTATTTCCATATATTGTCTTCCATCTGAGGAAGACGAAACAGCAATCACAGGCTATTTCCAAAAGAATGGATGACTATCCTTGGCTAGGTTCCCTCATCTACATTGTGTTTTATTATTCAGATCTAGGCACTAATGCTGGATTCACTCCATTATCAGTGACAGGCTTAAAAAGATGATAGATTCTGCTTGAAAATATTGGACTCTGGCATGTCCACAGTAGACATCATTTTGAAAGGGAGTTTCTCATGAATCCATGTCTGAAAGTTAAATATGATACAATTTGAGTTATAAATGGAAGGACTATAGATCATTACTCAATTGAGAACGTTTTTTGCATCCTTCAGAAGAAAAGTGAGGAATCCCCCAGACTGAATATCAAAAACCCAACCTATCTAGTGACGAATAAGATGACATTGAAATGCTGTAACAGATTCGATGATTCCTTCATTCAAGAAAAAATCACATATTATGGAAACTTATGGATGGATTGCATGCAACATGAAATTTTTGCTAAGTAGGGTAGTAATGTTTGTATCTGAATGCCCCAAAAGATTATCATTAAGTTTGCAGGTATGTAAAGGAAGGATTGGAGTTCTGCATTTCTGGTGACTGTCTTTCAGGCTGATAATCAGAGCATTATGCTCAAATGTTTATTGAAATTTTCTCAATCAACTGTCTAGAATGATTGGAAATCCCTTGGTCTTTTGGGTTTGTACCGGGCATCTGACTCAGAAAAGAATGTTTAAGGTCATCTAAAAGGGCTACATATGAGACTACATTGAGAAAAATGTAATCCTGAGGCCAGGATTGAGTTTCAATTTTTCTGTGATGAGGTTTCAATTTTAGTTGGCTTTAATTCCCCTGGAAGTTCCTTTGGACAAAGACTTATTTATCGGCCACCCACAGAGATGGAGAAAGTCTGAGTCTCTGTTGATTTAATGTGACATTAGATAGGACTGAGACTATTATGAAAGGAAAGACCAATTTCTTGTTTTGCTGGTCTTAGGAGTTAGGCTCAGTCACAATTTAGCTGAGTGGAGACAGTATTGACCACAAGATAAGATATATAGCATTTTTATCCATAGGGGATTACCTCACATACATAGTATAGACATTGAATGTCTGAATTCCCCTCTTCAAATAGAGAAGCTCGTATCTAACACATCTTTGGTCACTCATTGAAATATGTCATCCCTTTGGTTAGCAGATAGAAGTTCAGTTCATCACATGGGAAATATCTAAGATTCCCAATGTTAGTTGGTTAGATATGACAACATATTGTGTACAAGTCTTACCTCAGACCTCCTTTTCACTGAACAGTCATGTTTCAGAAAGCACCGGACAGGTTCCAACCCTTCTTGTTCTCAGCAGGGTACAGCATAATTCTGTATTCCTCTTGAAAAAAAGATGTATGTATGGAGTCATCTCATGAAAGCTGGAATGTCTTAGACCCACTTGAGAATAGAGAGATGTTCTGAGGCCTACTTATCAGGGAAGGGTGTATATGAGTCTTTTGTCACCTTATCTTGAAATGCTGAGGCCTCTTTGATCAAAAGGAATGTCTCTCCTTGCTTTCCTAGACTGAATAAATACTTATTCCCTTGATTAATGATCAGGTATCTCCTGATGCCTGGGTTTTGAATTCCCATGGTTCATAGTAAGTATGTCTGAGGCTCTCTTTGTTCACTAGGGAAGGTCTAAAACCTGAATAAAGAAGTGAATGTCTCATTGTATGTAAAATTACTAGGAAGGATCAAAGCTCTTGCTTAACAATGGCCATATATAGAACATCTTTAGTATTTAGGAATTCATGAAATGTCTTATTACTTGATGAGATTTGCCTAAGATATCATATGTTATTGTCAAAATATCTGGTGAAAAGAAAGTTATGAAATAAGATATCATATGTTATTGTCAAAATACCTGGTGAAAAGAAAGTTATGAAAGTATATTTATAACTATGTACTTCTTAGGCCATTATTTCCAAAGGTTTATGTCTCAGAACTAATTGAGTCATAAGAATCATGCCTTAATATTTGCTTCTGTGGAGGTAACTCTGGCCCATCTTTGACATTGTGAGATGTCTGAAAACTCCTGCTTCTGAGGCAGTATCCAGGTCCAGGGCACCTATGATCACATAGGAACTGTAACCACAAAATCAAAACAAAAAGGTTAGAATTCCCTTGGAGACAACAAGAGAAAGTAGAAGTTAATATTTATAAAGAACAATGAATCTAAGGCCTCCTTGAAACATTGCAGAAGATCAAAGTGTCCCAGTTTCTAAAAGTAATTGTCTCCAGCTTCTTTAGGCAACTGTATTTGTCTCAGGGGTCTTGATATTGTAGTGAGCCTGAACTTTCTTCTTTAACTGGGTGCTGTGCATATTCTCTATTCAGAAGGAATAATTGTAAACATTCTTTGTTCAAATCTTACTACTCTGTGGATCATTTATTCAGACCTGAAATATGTGAAGGCTACTTTGGTAGAAAAGATTTAGGGGCTCTATTGGAAAACATTAAGTGTCAGGCACTCCTCTTCATAAGTCTACTATGGATAACACAACGGTCTAATTGGGAAGAATAGATAGCTCCATAGCCAAAGAAATAAGTTATGAAGATTCCTAGATGAGACAAGTGTTGAATAAAAAGATTGGTATGTGAATTCCCAATGAACACACACAGGATATCTGATGCCTTACTTGTTAGAAAGGTTATGTCTGTGAAATAAACAAGACTGTCAATATCATGGTGGAAGTCAGTGACGTGTATTCAGAGTACACTTTTTGAGAAAAGGAATATCGGGGGGTGCTTCAGTCAGGTTTAAATGGTCTGAATCTACTTTGAGGACAGAGGTTGGGCTTCCATCTCCTTTCAGAAAAGTAGGATCTCAGTGTCTAAATTTCATCATGTGTAAGGAATTGTGACCTCTTGAGAGAAAATCATCACACATAGGTCTTCATGTTAAAAAAATGAAGGTGAGAAAATTGTTGGGTGTACAAGGGAAATTTTCTCATTCAACATAATGAGAGGCCATTTCTGAGTCCATCTTGATAACAAGGAAATATGTGACAACCAATGGTTGAAACACTGCATATATTAAACCAATTTTTCCCATTTTGAGTGATATGAGGTCCTCTGCTAGAAAGACCTTCCTGAAGCTCATTTGGACAAATGTAGAAGGCAAAAGTTTCTACTGCAGAAAGCTTTAAGATTTAGATTACAAGCCCATAGCAGTCTACAGTGGTATTCTTGAAATCTTCCTGAAAAGAATGGGCAATAGTCAGTATCTATTTGACCAAAGCAGAATATGTGGAATAGGTTTGATATAGGAGTAATATCTGGGACCTTCAAATGGAATGTAATAAATTTTGAGCCATTTTAGGCAGAAGTTAACAAACTCAAATACTATGGCTGATAGGGCAATCTAAGTCAGAACACAATAACTATAAATACTATGATTGAAGAATAATGTTCAATAGACCTCGGAGAAGGAAAAAAAAAAAAAAACAGACCCTGGGAGTTTCATCAACCAGAAGTTGACTGACTACTTTCAACTTATGATAAATCTGAGAGGATTCAGTAGAAATGGACAAACAGCTAGAGTGAAATGTGATGAATAGGTATGGTATAGAGTAAACTGAGAGATGATTAATTTCTCAGAGATTAATGAATTAAAGAAAAAACACTAAAAGTACATAGAAAAATCGTATAAATTTGTTAGGCATATAATATAGAAATCAAAGATGTAAAAGTGTCCTGAAAAAATAAATAAAGGTCAGAGAAGTCATAAAATATTCTTAAGAGCAAAAGTAACACATGCATTATGTACAAAACATATTAGGAATATTTAGTTCGAGATGATGGCACAGCTATCCTTCAACAGGGGCTGTGGGGCAGTAGTTTTGTGGTACAGAACAAAGTTGACAGAACACAGCATGATCAGAGGGAAAGTTATCTTCCTAGGAAAAAGTCATGACTTCCAAGTTTGGTTGAAGCAAACTCCGTGAGCCCAGCTTCTTGTGAAAGGATAGGTGTGAAACTCCACTCTTCGGGTATGGACAGTGTCAGAGGACCTGGCTGTAAATGCAGTGGTCCCAGGGAATCTGATGCCCGGGGAGAATGGGCTCAAGGCCCAGGTGTGGAGGGCCCCATGTCCCTTCTTGGCCATGAATAAATTTCACCTCCCCCTAGGTGAGGTGTGGAACTGTAAGCAGGTCCTGGGGTAGCCATGTGACACCCTTGAGTCCAAGGGTCACCTGAAATGCCTCCTCCTGTCTCTCCAACATTGGTGTGGGGAATTGTAATACTGTGACCGTGAGTGGATGTCACAGGAACCCTTTCATCAGGCGAGGGGAGTTCTGGAGAGCCAAAGAGAAGACTAAGGTCAACGTCTCCTTCTTCTGAGGATTGAGGTGTGAAGTTTACTTGGGTGGGGGTTGTGGGGCTGAGTCCCTGTGGAATGCCACTGGGATGAACTAACAAGCATGACCTGAGGAGAGATATGGAAACCTCCTAGGGCACAGTCTACCACATTGGATGTCCTCTTGTTAGCAGTGCGACGTAAGGGCTGCCACGTGCTAGGAGGAGAGGTGGATGTATCCCCTTCATAGGATGGGAGAGGTAGAAAGCTCCAGTCTACAGGTATGGAAAGTGTCAGAGGCCCTGGGATGAACTGCAAAGGACCTTGGAACCCTGGTGAGGAGGTAGAAAGTGGCAGCAAATGTTCTCTCCCTGTGCCATGTGAGGAGCCCTCTTTCCCAAGAGGGAAATGCTCAGCAGGGCCCATGTGTATGTGGTTCCTGGATGAGCCACTAGGACACATGAGCTGAATGGCAAGAGATATGGATTCCCATGAGGAGATGCCCTTGTCTCCTCATGGGTATGTATAGAAGCCTGGAATAGCCCTTGTAGAGGCACTGGAGCTTCTACATCTCCCTTGATTGCTGTGGGCTGCGCATGAGTCCCATGGGCATTAAGTGAAATAGTCAGAGCCATGCACTCCTTTGTAGATGGTGGCTGGGAATGTCCTGTACTCTTGAAAGTGTCACCTGTCTCCTCTGAAGTTGAGAGGAGTTCTAGAGAGTCAGAAGAATGGAGACTGTTGTCAAGGTCCCAATCTTCAGATGTGTCAATAGTGAGGAGATCCTCCTGAGCCTGGATGGAAGTTCTTGGGCCCCGTTATTCGGAGGTGTGATGGCCTAATCCATCAAGGGATCCCTCTGTTGATGTGCGGCTGCCTCCATGTGCTGTGTGGGACTGAGTGGATCTGCTTTTGATGGAGGAGAGACATAAGGGAAAATCTTTGCTGGAAGGGATAGGTGTGAAACTCCACTCTGCAGGTATGGACAGTGTCAGAGGACCTGGCTGGAATTGCAGTTGTCCAAGGGAACCTGGTGCCCAGGGAGAATGGGCTCGAGGCCCAGGTGTGGAGGGCCAGAGGTCCACTCGAGGCCTTGAAAAAATTTTCACATCCCCCTTGCAATGGCGTGAAAGCACTAGGAGATCCTCGGGTAGCCACGTGCCACTCTTAAGACCAGGGGTCAACTGGGGTGTTTTCTCCTGTCTCTCCACCATTAGTGTGGAGACCTAGAGCACTGTGCCTGTGAGTGGAAGTATAGGAATCATTTCAGCAGGAGGTGAGAGTTCTCGAGAGCCAAAGAGAAGAGAGAGGTCAATGTCTCATTCTTCTGAGGATTGAGGTATGAATTCTTGTGAGAGGGTTGTGTGGCTTGGTCCCTGTGGCATGGCACCGGCATGAACTAAGCAAGCATAACCTGAGGTAGAGGTATGGAAAGCTCCTTGGGCACTGTCTACCACTCTGGTTGTCCTCTTGTTAGCAATGCGACTTATGGGCCCCAGGTGCTAGGAGCTTAGCTGAATGGTTCCCCTTCGTACTATGGGAGAGGTTGAAAGTGCCATTCTACAGGTATGGAGAGTGTGAGAGGCACTTGGCTGAACCACAAAGGACCTTAGCACCCTGGTGAGAGGGCAGAATGTGGCAACACAAGTTCTCTTCCTGTGCCATGTGAGGAATCCTCATCCCCTGGAGGGCAATGCTCAGCAGGGCCCCATGTGTGTGTGGTTTTGGGTCGAGCCCCTTGGACACATAAGCTTGGTGAACAGAGAGATGGATGCCTAGTAAGAGGACCTCCCCAATCTGCAGAGTATGGGAAGTAGCCATGGAAAGCCCTTGGAGAGGCGCTAGTGTTTTTTCAGCTCTCTGAATTGCTGTGGGGTGAGCTTGAGTTTCATGGGCATGCAGTGAAAGAGTCAGAGTCCCGCCTTCCTGTGTGGATGGTGACTGGGCACGTCCTGTACACTTGAAAGTGTCATCTCTCTCCTCTGAAGATGACAGAAGATCTAGAAAGTCAGAGGAATGTAGACGGTGTCAAAGTCCCAATTCTTAGATGTGTCCATTGTGAGAAGCTTCAATTGAACCTGAAGGGCAGGGCTGGGCTCATGGGGGCGGAGTGGTGCAGGCCTAAGACATCAACAGTTCCTGGGTTTGATGTGAGGAGGCCTCCATGTGCTGTGTGGGACTGAGTGGATCTGCTTTTGTTGGAGGAGAGACGTAAGGGGCCAACTTTGCTGGAAGCAGCTACGGTGAACCCAGGTGCCTGTTCATGGATAGGTGTGAAATTCCAATCTGCAGTTATGGACAGTGTGAGAGGACCTGGCTGCATGTGCAGTGGTCCCAGGAAATGTGCTGCCCTTGGTGAGTCTGCTCTATGCCCAGGTGTGGAGGGACCCAGGTCGCCTCCAGTCAGTGAAGAAATGTCACTTCCCCTTTGGAGAGGTGTGTGATTGGAAGCAGGTCCTTGAGTAGCCATGTGCCACCCTTGAAACCAGGTGTCACCTGGGGTGTAACTCCCTGTGTCTCCACTATTGTTTTGGGGTGCTGAACCACTTTGCCTCTGAGTGAGAGTCTCAGGAATCATTTCAGCAGGTGGGAGGAGATCTGGAGAGCAAAATAGAAACGGAAGATTTTGTTCTCCTTCTTCTGAGGACTGAGGTTTGAAGTCTTCTTGGATATGGGATGTGGAGCTTGGGTCGTGCGGCATGGCACAGGGATGAACTAAGCAAGGATGACCTGAGGGAGAGGTATGGAAACCTCCTAGGACAGAGTCCACCACTTTGGATGTCCTCTTGTTAGCAGTGTGATATAAGGGCCCCCCAGGTGCTAAGAGGAGAGCTGCATGGATCCCCTTCATAGGATGGGAGAGGTTGAAAGCTCCAGTCTGCAGATATGGAGATTGTCAGAGGCTCTTGTTTGAATCGCAAAGGATCATGGGACCATGGTAAGTTGTCATAATGTGGCAGCACAAGCTCTCTCCCTGTGCCATGTGAGGAGTTCTCCTCCCAACGAGGGGAATGCTCAGCAGAGCCCCATGTGTTTTTGGTTCCGGGACTAGCCCCTAGGACACATAAGCTGTGAGACCAGAGAGATTGGTGGCCAGGCAGAGAGGCCTCAGCACCCCCAGAGTATGTGAAGAAGCCTGAGAAAGTCCTTGGAGAGGCATTGGAGTTTCTGCAGCACCCCAGATTGCTGTGGGTTGCGCTTGAGTCCCATGGGCATGCAGTGAAAGAATCAGAGCCCCTCACTCCTGTGTGGATGGTGGCTGGGCTTGTCCTGTACACTTGAAAGTGTCATCTGATTCCTCTGTAGATGAGGGCAGCTCTAGAGAGTCAGAATGTAGACTGTTGACAAGGTTCCAATCCTCATGTGTGTCCATTGTTAGGAGGTCCACCTGAGCCTCTAGGGCAGGGTTGGGGCCCGGTGATGCATACTTATGAAGGCCTAAGCCACCCAGGGTTCGTGTTCTGCATATGTGGAGGCCTCCATATGCCAAAGGGACTGAGTGGATCTGCTTTTGTTGGAGGAGAGGCATAAGTGGCCAACATTGCTGGAAGCAGACCCAGTGAACCCAGCTGCCTAGAATTGATAGGTGTGAAACTCCTTTCTGCGAGTATGGAAAGTGTCAGACGACCTGGCTTGAAATTCAATATTCCTAGTGACCCTGTTTCCCCGTGAGAATTCTGACTATGTCCAGAATACACCCTGGTTGCATTGATGTCTCCTTGAAGCTCTCTGTTATGACTTTTGGCTTTTTGAGCCTCTAGGTTTATCCTTATAACTCATTGGTCAATGAGAATCTTGTTGTGTTCTCTTTTGTGTTTCTTTCTCCATCTGTGGAGTATGGTGCACTTCAGATATTTTCTTATCTCTCAGATTTGCATGTCCTATTGATCTTTCCTGTAGTTGAATATGGTGTACTTCCAATATGCCCCGTCGTGTGTGAATTATATGCTGGCTCCCAAAGTTTAAGTACCTTATCTATTGAAAGCAACTGAGAACTAGGAGTTTGATATTCACTTTTGATTTTTTTGGGGGTGTTCTAAAACATCCTGTATCAATGGGACTTTTATGTAACTTAGAATGATAGTTTGAGCCATGTTGATTTGATAATATTTCCCTTATGCCACGTTTTCCCAAAGTCACATTTTCATTTTTACTTTTCTATCGGACTTATATGAAGATTCCCCTCTTTTTTAAAAACGCTTTTTTGAGTATCCCTTCTTATGAGGGTAATGTGGTAAAACTCCAATCAGCAGGTATGTATAGCTCCAGAGGGCCTTTGGGGAACTTTAAATGCCTGAATTCCTGCTGTTGGGATGAGAAATTTTCTTTATCTATTGTTATTTTCTCAACTTTTGAATGTTTTTGTGCTTTTATTGGATCTTTAGCTATTACTGTTGCATTTGCTTTATCATCAGGTGTAAATGAGGACATGTCTACATCTGGACTGAGAGATGTGTGACTCCCCTGGTGACTGTTGTTTTTGCTCAGGTCACTTTGACCAGGAAAAGGTTTGATATCCCTTTTAAGTGATGGTTTCAACTTACCTTGATTTGTTATGGAAATTCTGAATTCTTCTTGTGCAAACGGAGTGTGCCTTAAACCTATCTTGGTGGATTTCAAATGGCTGCAGCCCCATTGTAGAAGTGCTCCTCATGAGAGAGAGGTGTTTCAAAGTCCCTATTATTAGATGTGGAGTGTGTGCTTGGGATTATATTTTTTCTGTCATTAGGAAAAGATCTGAGCCACCCATTGGATGATAAAGAAGGTTTAAAACCTACTTGCTTAGATGAGAATCTTCTACAATTCCCTTGGACAGCCTGGACAGGTGTCAGTCTCCTTTTGTTAGAAGTGGACTGAAAACATACACTATGAGTAGAAGGAGAATATGTTAGGCCAACTTTGGTAGTTGTGGAATGTGTTAGGCCCCATTGTGGGTTAGAGGTATGACTTAGGCTCATTTGAAAGTAGGTGGCGTATTGGAGATTCCTAATGTCAGAAGATAGTTTAGAGTGCTTTGGGTGTGATGGTGCAGACTTTAAACACATTTGGGAAGAGGGGACTTGTATAAATAGTTTTTGGGTTGAAATGGGTTGATTATAGACCCATTTGTTAGAGGAAAAATATCTGAACCCGTTTTTTTGAGAGCAGACTAGACTGGGTTCACCTTCCAGATATTTGGAAGTTCTGAGCAACATGTGGGCAGATGCGGAAGTTACCATAACACCTTGAAGAGATTTGGATGTTCTCCAAACCTGTTTGGTAGATGGGGAAGGTTGCTGGGACTGTGGGGATGGGGAAATTACCTGTCCACATCGGTCAGAGGAGGATGGTTCAGTCACTGCGTAATTTCTTGTGAACTTTACTCTGACATCACTAGCACCAGGTCCTGTAGTCTCCTCAGGGACTCTGTCATGGTATATGTTGTCTATTACTCCAGAGTAAAGGCTATAGCTGCTACGGTATTTCCGGCACAACTATTGGTCCACATATGATTATCTGCACCCATACTTGGGCAGAGGCACTGACTGCTGCCCTTGAGGTGTCAAATCCCTCACATCTCTGTCCATGCTCAAGACCTCCAGGCATTCGGGTGAGATGTAAGCCTCCCTTTCCTCATCCTGATGGCTGATAGGGGCCCTTATTCTGAGAGAATGCTGTTTGTGGCAAAAGGGCCACAGCCAAACTGAGGCTCGAAGACCTCACCACAAGACTCGGCAGGAAGTTTCTAAGGCAGTTGTGCCAGGCAATTTGAGGCAAGATATTTACCGCTGGCAGAGAGCAGCAAATGCTGTTTCCCGTGGCAACAGGCCCAAAGTAGGGTTTAAGTGGTAGTCTTTGAGAGAGGCTTTCCTATCTGAGACCAGTGAACACGTCCTGATGTCCAAGCACACAGAACACGATTGGCAGTTGGCCTCCGGAAGTTAGGTAAGTTGGAGGGGCTAGCTAAGGATCATTGTTCTGTTGGCATGGGACTGGTCACATGCTGCGTGACCTAGTTGATTCGATGCAGAGTCAGCATTGATAACCTTGCTCTTTAAGTGAAGATGAATACAAAATATTTTCTGTGTAGTGTCAAGCACAGTAGCTAGTATAACAGATACCATGACAAGGTGCTTTTGAATGATAACTCGTTTAAGAATGGAAAGCAACCCCAGCATGTTGGCGCAAGCCATTAAACCCAGGAGTCAGGAGGCAGAGGCAAGTGGTTCTCTTGAGTTTCAGGCCAGACTGGTTTACAAACTGAGTTCTAGTACACTCAGGACTAAACAGAAAAAATCTTTCTGGAAAGCTAAAACAAATGAGAATGGCAAGTTATGCTTTACAAACTATGCTCTCTCATGTCTCATGCAAAAAGGCTGGCACCTGCTGCACAGAGTCCCTCGTAGGTACAATAATTAAGCTAATTTATCAGATTATTTTAGCGGGATTATAAGAAGAAAACTGTGTATGTTTAATTCAACCATGGAGATCACCAAGTAAGTATTAAAGACAGAATGGAATGATAAACCTGCTCAGATATAGGATTTATTAGGGAGAATTTGGTATTAAAATTATATGATTACAGTATAATTTTTCCTTTAGTAACATCTTCAAAAGTCCAGTATGTGGCGTTGTGTCCTTCTAAAAGCCGATTTGAACAATGTGCAACTTCTCAAAGTCTGCTGTTGTTTATATAACTCCATGAAAATACAACTACAAAATCTTCACTTTTGAAAGAGTTCAGTTTGAGTCTCTCTAGAAAACATGGCTAGCTGTGTTTCCCCATCTGAGAAGAGAACTCACCATAAAACAATTTTTCTGTAGGAACTGCATTAAACAAACTGAAAAATAAGAGTTCAAAAGCTGAAGTACAGTGTTGTCATGTAACTTTGATGAGTATGAAGTTTGCTAAAAAGACACCATGTTTTTCACAGGAAAGACAGGTCATTCAGTAGTGAGAAATTCAGGCATTGCTCGAACTTATATCCTTTTCGATTTCCTTTAGAAGGTGAATGTGTCTGGTGGACTCTTGGAGAACTTCTCCCAAGCAAAGGAGGGTTACATTAGGTAGATGGTTAGCAACTGGAATGGTTTTCTGTTTTAGAAGCAGTCCAAATGCCCTTTGAAGTCATGTGTCTTCAATAAGTCAATGTACTTGGTGGACAATATATATTCAGATGAGCTACAGTTCAAGAAGGCAGTCCCATTTTTCAAAATCACAAATGACCAGGGAGAACTTTTTTGCAGTACAATAAACATTGGAAGAAGGTTCACAGAAACACAAGAATCTGCTCATTTTCAGCCATGATTTTAATTTTAGTAACAACTTCAATAATGACTGCCTATAAATTATCTTTTCATGAAAGAAGATCAGGGAAAGTGCACTTTGGAAAGAAGTCAGTTGACTAGACAAGTGACAAATTACATTATTATATTAAGCTTTCTGTACAATTAAATGTCCTCAAAGAGATGATCAGATTCACTTTTGCTTTATTTTCAACAAACCTGACTAAATAACACTACTGCTGAGAGATGTCTTTCAAAGATGCTATAATATTCTACACAATTATGAATGCTTTTGAACATTTTTGGTTACTGAAATTTTCCTCAAATTACTTAGAGGTGTGTTAGTACTTTGTATTGCATACAAATAGATTTGTCAGTGGAATAAATCACAGCATTATTTGCAAAAAAAAAAAATACCAATGTTACTCTAAGCAATAGTGTACCACAAATCATGGAGCACAAATTATGTGATTTTAAAGCCTTTATTTTACATGAATTACTATCACAGGATTATGTTTAAAAAGCAAGATAATTGGACAGTTGGGTATGGATAATAGTAAAGCTGATTTATACTGTTTTATTTTATTGAAAATCTAACTTTGGATTGGGGTAAGGCTCTCCCGTTTTCAAACCCAAGTATGCTTTTAAAGACTCAATGTCTGCTGTCAGGGAATGTACCTGACATTGAGGACTGAAGAAGAGATCAAAACTGATCATCCAGAAACATTTATTTTTATGGAAATATTTTGTAATTCAAGGTTTGTAAGTTTATTTGGTTTAATTAAAAACCTATAAAATTCATTAAAAAAAGTTGATTTAATACTCATAACATGAATGATAGTAAAAACATCTGTGCATTGGTAATCTTAAAACAGCCATTGTCAGGATGCCATTTTGGGAGATTAGCAATATGAGTCTTGACAATATCTTTTTTCCCAACACAATGCTTTTATTAATTTCTTGAGTTTCATACATTCTTGCACACCCATGCCATCAAAAGACAGAAAAGAAAGAAGGAAGGAAACAAGGAAGTAAGAAAGAAAGAAAGAAAGAAAGAAAAGAAAGAAAGAAAGAAAGAAAGAAAGAAAGAAAGAAAGATTGAATGTATCATCAAGCCTGTGTGGTAGGAGCATAGTTTATGTGAATAACCTTGGTATTTGCTGATGAAGGCAGCTGGGATCCTGGAAAACCTTTGGCCTACATTAGATTGAGATTAATCAAGACAAGTTCAACTTGACGTTGGGACTCACAGCTCAAATATAAAGGGACACAGACATTCTCTGGGTACCCAGATATGCTGCAGGCACCATGGTTGTGCAGGTATCATGGCATACCACAGGCACCCAGCCAACCTATGTGCAAGATGCCTTTCCCCATGTAATCTCTCATACTGAAGGCTCCCAATTATCCTTAAGACACCTAGAGTTTACAAAGGAGCCAGATTATTATGCAGGTATCCTATCATCCAGGCACCAGGACATAATTCAGGCACCTGACTATTCCACAGACAGCTTTAATTCACAGTAGCAACCTGGCTTCCCACCCAATTAACCCCCAGGTACCATGGCATTCCAAGGAGACCTGGAAAACCCTGAAACATCATGCAAGAGATATCCAGAGAGCTTTGCATTTGTAAGTATATGAAAGTATACCTATGAGTCCATTTTTTGATTTCTGTAAAAAACGTATCTTTTGTTAGAGGAAATAGGAAGGTGTATGTGAAATTCCTTTGGGATCTGTGATACAATATTCATAAATAATAATATGATCATTCCCGCACTGTGTACTTAAATCTCTTTACTTTAAATTAGAGGATACTAGGTAATATATACCTAAAATATTTCATTTTTTGTTGACTTGATATTTTACATACATACACATAGTCATATTCGTTTGTTTGTATATGTGTGTACATATAATATTTGACGGGATTAATACAAAGAAATATGCGGTGTAATTAAACCATGGTGATTGGCATTTTACAAAATGATTGTTAAATTACACATATTTTAAGAGAGAAGTAGGAAACCATTAAATAAATACTAAAGTTTCCACAATTCGAATGTGCCAACCCAATCTATAACCTACTGTCCTCACAAGCTCTTAATGTACTGAAATACTGAATCCTAAGCTGATTTCACCATGCATATTCCACAATTTTGTCATTAATAGTAATACCAAACAACAGCTTGCATACAGTGCAGTGAATAAGCATAGAATGAACAAGAAGGAGAGAAGATTCTTTGTGACATCTGATAAAGCTGGTAAACAACTATCTTTGTAAAATATGATAGGAGCCAGCCTATTTTCTCCCACTTGCTAACTGGCTCTTATAATTTCATTTGGTGTAAAAAGATTCATGCATAGTCATGCCTATAAATTATTTTTGTTTGGTTTGCATAGTCTCCCCACTCACAATTTGTTTTCCCATCCTCATCTTTATGTTTGGATGGGAAACATCATCCTCATGTTTGGATGTCATCTCCCATTTTTGTGCTTAGATCCTGGGAGCCTAACTTTTGCCTGGCTTTTTAAAATTCTCTATTATTTTTACGATGCTGTTTAAATATGGTATGTAAGAGGTATTTTTGGAGATACTACAAAGGGTATGGAAGTTTTGGCTTTTTTCCCAAATGTGACTTGAAACAAGATTTGTTTTTTTAAATGTGGACAATGTCTCTCCATCTATAAAATGAGAGAAATAAACACTTTTATTTTCTAGATTAATTTAAGTTATATTCAAAATTTAATAATTCACTTTGATCGACCAGGAAACCTTTTGGGAGTACACAAATTCTCCAGTGTAAATGGTTTTCTGTGTATGTGGATAGGACATTGAGGATTCCAAGAGTATAATTTCAGCTTTGTTTGAAAAGTTGGGCTACAGTTTCACAAGGTCAAAGTGTCAAGGGACATAGTTTAGGTTGCTGTTTTTCCAAAGACTATGGGAAGGGGCGTGGCTTCCCTCTGGCTTAGACCACAAGGTTGGTTTCCTTTATTCTGGAATCTGTTGCTTTCCACTTAGTTTTCCTCCTACCCTGAATTGACACTCCTCATCCAGTGCCCTGGGTGTGTGTAATGTTCAAGACTCCCTAAGGCGATCTCTCAGGTCTTCTGACAGTTTTCAGATCAGAAGTGAACTTTAAAGGAAGGCTTCTCTGTAGCCTCAGAGCTCCAGGGTCAAGTTTGGAGCTGGAATAGCTGCACTTGGCCGTTCCCCTCTTGCTGCAGGTAAGGTTGCCTAACCCACAAGAATAGGCCCATTCCAGAAGACACGCCCACCCATAGAAATTCCATCGCTAAGGAAACAACGCATTCATTCTCAGCTGGCTCCATGGCTACAGGCCTAGTAGAAGGAAACCCTCATCCTGGAAGACACGCCCACTTAAAGAAACGCCCTTCACCTAGGATACGTCCATCTATTTTCTCCTAGCTCCTTGGACACAGGCCTAAGGATAGGACACGCCCCATCCCTATAGACAGGCCCACACAAAGAAACGCCTTTCATGGGCGGGTCTGCCTGATGACGGCAGGGAGGCTGGCTGACGTCGGGACCCCTGGCATTGGGCGGGGCGACCTGTTGTCAGGTCTGGGGCTGCCGAATGTGGGCAGGGGGGCTGGCTGTGGGCGGGGTTCCCAGCTGAGGGCAGGGCTGCAGCCTGTGGGCGGGGCGGCTAGCTATGGGCGGGACCGCTTTCTGTGGCAGGGCGGCCTGTTGTCTGGGGTGGGGCTGCTGACTGAGGTAGGTCTGCCGGCTGTGGGCGGGGCTGCCGGCTGAAGGCGGCGCAGCCAGTTGAGGGCGGGCCTCAATTTGTGGGCTGGGTGACCATCTCGAGTCAGCTCTGCTGTCTTTGGACGGGTATGCACGACTGAGGGCGGGTCGTCCGGTAACTGGTGGGGCAGCCAACTGACTGCTGTTCTGGGTTGAGGGCAGGGTGGCCGGCTGAGAGCTGGTCTGGGTTGAGGGCGGGGTGGCCGGCTGAGAGCTTGTAGGGTTTGAGGGCGGGGCGACGAGCTGACTGAGGGCGGGGCGGCTAGTTCTGGGCTGGGATACAGGCTGTGGGCGGGTCGGGCGCTGTAGGCGGGTCTGAAGGCTGAGGGCTGGTCTGTCTGCTGAGGGCGGAGTTGCAGGGAGAGGGCGGTGCTGCCGGCTGCAGTCTAGTTGGTTGGCTAGGGGCATGGCAACAGGCTGTGGGCGGGGCTTTGGGTCTGGGCGGGCTTACTGGCTGTGGGCGGGTCTGCCGATTGTGGACCTGCCTGTCTGCTGTTGGCGGATTGGATGTCTGTTGGTGGGGTGACCGGCTGAGCGCCAGGCTGCATGGTGTGGGCGTGGCAGTTGGCGGAGATCCGGGCTGCATGCTGTGGGTGGAGCTGCAGTCTATGTACCCAGTTTGCGGGCTGTTGGCGGGTTGGTAGGCTGAAGGGTGGTCGGGGCGGCCCACTGAGGCCTGGTCAGGGCTCTGGGTGGGGCGGAAAACTAGGGAAGGGCGGCAGACTGAGGGCGGGGCATCCTGACTGAAGAGATGGAGGTGCAGGTCGAGGGCTTACGTCACACCAGCGGCAGAGACCCAGGAGCTGTTTCGCCAGAGTGGGATAGCAAAGCACCTCGGCATTATGTCTCCGCTGAAGAGACGGGGCTTTGCTGTCCCTTCAGGTTCCCCTCAGAAGGAACCTCCCCATGAGAAAGAGGGAAACAATGGCAGCCATAGTGATGGCACTGAGGTCGGCAAGCAGATCCTCCCTGTCAAGAAGGAGCTGCGGACCAGTGAGCAAACCGCCCTCTGCCGGCTGGTTCAGCCACAGGGCACCTGAGTGAACACATGGGCACCCGCAGGCCAAGGGGGCAATGGTTGGGAGGGGCTGTCCCAAGCCATACTGCGTGGGCAGAGGCAAGAATGGGAGATAAAATACCCAGTTCCTTTGAGCAGACCTTCAAATGTCTGTTGTTTCCTCTCGGTGGAAACTCCTGGATTATTCCAGGTGTTCCTCTTGCCCTGCCATCTCTCTTTCTAGCAAAGGCGCACACAAGGAGCATTTAGTGAATGGCTTCCTTGAATAAAGGATTGGATGAACATATTGAGGGATAAATGTAGTCTAGTGGCGTGTTGATGAAATCCATGCCAGTTTTCATTGCCCAGAAAATACATAGATAGCTTGGGTGTCAGCTAGTTTGTTAGTACTTCTTGAGGGGGGAAAAACAGAGATGGTCTTTATCAATTCATCCAATGATGTTAACTTTATTTTTGAAAATGGTACTTAGTATGAGCTATCAACATGTGTATTGATGTAATCTGATTTAAATTTATCTACAAAAGGTAAATTTTCATTTTGCTTGATTAATAAGAAACACTAAGATCCATCTTGGGCCTAAATCCATTTGCAAGGAGATTTTAGGTTTAGGCGGCCTTTCTCAGTTCCCATTAGATTCAGGGCTCAGACCTGGTAACCTGGAGCCCACAAAGGTACACACAGCTGCTTTTAGTTTTGGCCTGTGTTCTTTAGAAAGGATGAAGGGTGCTTCTTGGTTTTCTTGGGTCTGGGTAATCATCTGGAGAGAGGAAAGTGGTTGTGACAGATGTGAGGATAGCTCATAATGGTTGCCTGGCATTGCCTAGGAGATTGATAGGGTGGGAATGCAAGCCCACTGCTTGGTAGGCAAAGTGTCAGGAGACATAATGTTTCTCCTTTAGACCTGTCCTCCCCAAAACAAGATCCTAGGCAGCCTATCTCTTCAGGTGAAATTGGGTCCTTAGACCCTTATAGTCCCTTTTGTGGATGAAGTTTGCCAGAATTCATGTGAACTCAGACAGAATGGTATGTAAAGGAACCAGTCTGGATCCATGAGCAAGTAGATTTGAGGTTTTTGGCTTTTTCTCAATTTCCATCAGACTTTTTGCTCAGACTTAAGAAACTGGAGACCTCACAGGTACACCCTGTAGCCTTGAAGTTTGCCCTTTCTCCATTGCAAGGCTTTTTCCAGATGGGAAAGCAGTTCTGGGTCTAGAGCCCCATTGAGATGGGAAGTTGTCTTTGGTGAGGTATCTGCTCAACTTCCCTTGTGACCAGATTTCTTTGACACCACCACCCAGCTTCCTTACAGACCGAATTTAACCTGGGGCTGTCTTAGTAGGCCTCCTTGAACTCAAAGCTTGGATATCAAAAGGTTCACTGAGTGTCAGCATCCTGAATTCTTGTCTGACAGCCTTAGTGGTTTTCCAGGTGGGCAGAGTCAAGTAGAATTCACCAGGATCTCTGCGGAGGTCCAAGTCAAAATGTGCTGATGTACCACAAAAGGGCAATGTCCAGTCCTTGATCCCCGGATCCTTTTTTGTTTGTTTCTAAGAATGCTACTTTGTGGTACAGATTGCCATGGGTTTTCTGCAGCATTCCTTAGGACCTATACAACAACTCTGTGTCCTCAGATTCCCTGAATTGAATGAACTATCTCGGGATAGAGAAATTGAGAAGCTCCCTTTTTCTGTTACCCATAGGTCCTGAGCTTGTAACCCATTACCACCTGTACCTGCACCCCTGCCCTAAATCCTCCTACCTACTGCCATGCTGTTACGACCATTCTGGAATCCCCTGTAGTCGAGTGCAATTAGAGATTCAACTCTCTCCATGCCTGGCCTGTAAGTCAAGCTACCAACTTGAATTCTGTAGTCATTTTTGAGTTTTCTGGGTTTTTTTGTTTTTTGTTTTTGTTTTTGTTGTTTTGTTTTGTTTTTCTCATGAAATGCCATACACAGTGATCCCAGAGCCCTTGGTACTTGACATTCTTGGAGCACTACTGTCATCAAGTGGAATAGTCTTGCAGATCATGCTAGCAGGTCTCTGTGTTTCAGTGGACATGGCCAGCAAAATAACCAGGTCTCTGGTTATGGCTAGAAAGGACTATCATCTCAGATCTTCTGCAGGTCTGCCGGCCCAGGAGAGCTGTGAGGAAAAGCAGGCTCTAGGGGTTTCTCCCATACTGCAAGCCCAGCACCACATGGTTTGGCTTTTTTCAAGCAGGAAGCATATCCTCCCAGGTCCTAAGACTGCCATGTCTGTCAGGATTATGAAGATCTCTTTGCAAGGGACTCTGTATCTGTGGTGAATCTCAATTTAAGAAGGAGAATTTATAGCATATGGCAGTGTTCACTAGGCCTTTAGATTTTGGATGATGCTTACAAGTAGCCCACACAACTCACTTCCAGGAACCACACAAGCTGCACAACATCACTTCAAGTCTGTGCTGAGGTTGTAAGGGCAACACAGCCTTTATGGTCATATGTGTTTTATCCATTTTACTCCCTCCATACCATCCTCATTCCTTTTTTGCTCATCATTGTCTTGCTCCTGTTCTCTCTGACTTTCTCTTCTTTGTCACATTTCATTAATATTTTTTCAGAAATTGGGATCTCTTTGAGCTTGGCTGCAGGTGGACTTCAGGGACCCTGATTTGAGAGAAAATATTTCTGCTTCAGAGCTATATCCCTGTCACCCATCAAAGGATTGTACTGTCATGGAGATCTGAATCCTCATTTTGGATACACAGAAGGAAAGAAGCCAATGTTATTCTTGTGTCTCAGGATGAATCTTAGTAGAAGCAGTCATATAGGGTATACTGAGGAGTGCCCAAAAGTGCCCAGGCAGGCACTGAACTGGAGGCAGTTTAGGCTCCCTGTTCTTCCCTTTAAAATGCCTCCTATGTTCATTCCCAACACCCAAGCAGGAAGCATACTTGTGAATTCTCCTGATTTGGCCACCTTGCCTTTTACCAAGGGAAATCATCCAGGGTTAAGTGTTAAAAAGCACCTTTTTTCCTGTTCTGCCCTGTTCAGTGATATCTTATTGAATAATAATTAGTTAGATGAGGCTCTGAAATTAACAGTTGGTAGAATCAGAAGAATCCACAAGTATGTTTCCTGCATAGGTGTTGAAAATCACAACAGGGGGCATTGTTAAGGGAGAGCCAGGGATCCTACACATTCCTGTGGGTCACTGAACAAGGGGTCTCCTCAATTTCACAGCCCTGAGGCAGTATATTCATTTCAGGCCAGCTGGGAGTCCCAGTAGTTGTTGTACATGTCCTAAGGAGTGCTCTAGAAAACCCATGCCAATCTATACCACAGAGTTACATCATAAGAAATAAACAATACAGGATTTGGGGTCAGGGACTGGATGTTACCCTTTTGTGGCACATCAGCACATTTTGACTTGGACCTCCACAGAGATCCTGTTGAATTCTACTTGACTGATTTCATCTACCATCCCCATCCCTGCCTCTGCCCCTGCCCCTGCCTCTACCCCACCTTCCACCTAGGAACCCCTCCCCCATGTTCAAGCCCACATATCCTTTCTGATGTCCCCAGTAGCTAACTGTACCTAGAGAGTCATCCCAGATGGATAAGGATGTAGAAAATTAAATGTTTCTCAGCTGTTTGAGATTCCTCTTTTGTGAATTGTTTGTTTACATCTACACCCCATTTTTAGTTGTGTTATTTGTTTTGTTGACATATAGTTTTTTGTATTCTTTATGAATTTTGGATATTAGTTTTTTATTGGAAATGAAATTGCTGAATATCTTTTAGCATTCTGTAGGCTGAAGATTTGTCTTACTGACAGTGCCTTTTTCCTTACAGATAACTTTCAGATTCATGAAGTCCCAGTTGACAACCTTTGATCATAGTGCTTGAGCTGAGTTCTGTTAAAAAAGTTGTCTCCTATGAAATTATGCCCAATGATATTCCCCATTTTCTCTTCTATCATAAATTTGGTTTTATATTGAGATTTTTAATCCATTTGGACTTGAGTTTTGTGCAAGATAGATATGGATGTATTTACATTCTTCTACCACCAGGCATCCAATTAAACAGCAACATTTTTTAACAGAGTTTCTGTTTTACATTTTATGTTTCTGGCTTTTTTAAATAACATCAGGTGTACATACTTACATGAATATATATCTGGATTCTTGATTCAGTTCCATTGATCCTCATGTTTGTTTTCAAGGAAATACCATGGTCCTTTTATTACTATGGTTCTGTGATACATATTAACATCAGGGAAGTTGGTACCTCCAGAAGTTCTTTTAGTTTTAAGGATTACTTTTGATATCCTATTTTTTGTTGTTTCATTTTTCGTATGAAAGTGAGTTTTGCCCTAATTAGGTCTGTAAAGAATTGTGTTGGGATTATGATAGGGATTGCACTAAATCTGTAGATTGCTTTTGGTAAAATGTATATTTTACTGTGTAAAGCCTACCAACCCTAGAGCATGGGATATCTTTCTATCTTCTAAAATCGTCTTCAATTTCCCTCTTCAAGGACTTAAACTTTTCTGACATTCAAGTCTTTAACTTGGTTGGTTAGCATCACCCAAAACACCATATGTTATTTGTAGGTATTGTGAGATGTGTTGTTTCCTTGATTTCTTTTTTGGTCCAGTTTTCATTTGTATATTGGAAGGCAACACATTGTTTTTTGAGTTGATCTTATAGGTTGTCACTTCACTGAAGGAGTTTACAAGTTATAGGAGTTATCTGGTTGAGTTTGGGCTTTACTTATATATACTATCATATCATATATATGTACGTGTATACATATGTGTGTGTGTGTGTATTTTTACTTTCCAATATATATTCCCTTGCTGTCCTTACTTTTTCTTACCCCTTCAGCTAGAACTTCATATAATCTATGGAGTAGGTATGGAGAGAGGGGACAATCTTGTCTTGTTAATGATTTTAGAGGAATTGCTTTGTGTTTATCTCCCTGTAATTTGATATTGTCTGTAGGCTTGCTGTAAATTGTATTTATATATTTCAGTGTTGCCTATGTATCCCATATCTTTCAAAATATTTTATCATAAAGAGGTGTTAGATTTAGTGAAAATATTTCTCACCATCTAGTGAGATGATCAGTTTTTTATGTCATAGAATTCTTTAAATGATTTTCATATAATTGACTACACAAGGAAACAGATGCCAGTTTCTGTTTTATATATAATAACATATAAATAAGAGATAGTGCTACTCACTAAGATCTTAGGGAAGGCCTGTTAACTAGGGTATTTTAATATATGATAAATATGCAAACTTTGGGTTTTGTGGAGGTAACCATCTTTAAATCACTAGATAAGTGATACCTTCCTATCAGGAGGTAGTACAAGTTTTCTGATGCAGATATTATCAAAACAGTGCTCTGTATAGAGTCACGTGCCTGAAATTCCACCACTTAGGAGGCAGAAACTGGAGGGCCAGGAGTTCAAGGACTGGGTTATATGAGAGCTTTACACGAAAACAAACAAAACTTTATAAAAATGCCATAAACAAGCAGAAAAACAGATATAGGAATGATTAAAACCTTTCAATAATATATGGTATATCTAGACACAACTGAGGTGGAAGTAAATTAACTAATGTGTTGGAACATGTATATGGTTATGACCCAGTGGTCAAATATTTCTGAGCTTGATGCTTTGATGCAGGTACAACTACTGAAAGGACTGAGGCAGAAAGCTCATTTCAAGCTAGAAGTTCATGGTCATCCTGGGTTACATAGAGACCTTATCATTGAAACTGTCACTAACTTTATACCTTTAAGTAGGGAAAACTCTCTTAGCTTCAGTTTTCTATGCGTTCTTTTAAAATATATATATATTGTATTATTTAATTTATTATTTATTTATTCTTCTCTATATTCCTCCATTTATATATTCCTTTATTTATTTATCTGTTTATTTATTTATTTATTTCAGACACCATGTCTGTTTGTACACTTGGTAGTCATGGAAATTAATATGTAGGCAAGTGTGGCCTCGAACTGTCATGAGATCCACCTGCTTCTTCATAGTGAGTGCTGAGATTAAAGGAGCTTCCCAATAAACCTAGTAAGTCTCAGTTTTCTCACAACAAGATGGTATTACCCACCAACTTTAAGAATTTTAGAGAATACTCCATAAATCATAGCCATTATTTCATGGAGCAATGAAGCATACAGCTATATGAAAATAGGAAACACAGCAATGTATCTTACATAATGCCTATGAGGAATCTGTTAGCATAAAATAAAAGTTTGAGTTGAGTGCTCTTTACTTTTTTTTTCAATGTGGCACACTTCACTATTTTGCATGTCAGTCTTGGCACAGGGTATATAGTCATCATCTCTGTATTATTCCAGTTTTAATATACATGCTGCTAAACCAGACACTCTTTATTTACTTTTAAAATTCCCTTCATGAAGGGTCAAATTGAACAGCTGGCTATTGACTATGTTATGGAAAGAGATGTGTTTATTTTTCTAAATGATAGATGGTCCACCAACAGCCTAACATTGACTTTGTCCCTGACCCCACAGAGTAACATAGCAGCTGGAAATGCTACTGTGCAGCTAAAGAAATCTATTTAGTTCATTCCCACTTCCCACCCCTCCCACAATTATCACCAGTGTTACTGGTGGATTCACATGTACGGCAAAGATCTGGATGCTATCAGGGCATTTGATGCAAGGCACTGTTACCTCACAGTGTCTTCAGAGTTAGGGGAATAATGCATCCTTTTGCCTCATTAGCCCTTGTTCAGACCACAAAGTATGAATTCCTTAGAGGCCAGTCCTGGAGACAGCAACAATTATCTGGTCCTTGTGCCACTAGGTCACTGATTCTGACTATTGAGCTGTTTTCTCTTATGACTACCTGGAATTAGTGCTATGAGGGAACTGGAAGTACCTCTCTGAGGGGGTTCCTAATGTTCGGGAAGCTGATGGTGTCTTATGTCCACGAGGTTGTTCTGAGGAAATCCTAACTGTTTCAGGACTGGGAGTAAAGTATAGTCTCTGGCATGTGGGGGGGTGTTGAAGATACCTAAGGTGAAAGCATGTCTGGGGTTTGGGTATTTCTGGGTCTTATTTGCCCAGAAACTGGGACAAAGGATGTGACATCCCTTCAGCCTTAGGCGTCAGTCTTGAATGTGCAGTTCAGAGCTTCCACAGAATGTATAATACATATTCTATATTGTAGACAAATGAGTATTATCGATTTAATTCCTATTCTACGATCCACATTCTCTCCTGACTCTCTTAATCTACTCCTGTTGTCTCTGACTAATTTCCTGTACTTCCTTTAATGTTTTACTTCCCTTTTTCTTTCAGAATATGGATCATCTTTGAGCTTGAATGCAGGTGAAGTACAGAGACACAGGCCTGTTGAAAGAGGTTTCTACTCCAGAGCCGTATCCCTAGAATCCAAAAGAGTTCTGGAGTGACTGCCATGGACATATTCATCCTGATTTTGTGTACAGGAAGAGTAAGTAGCCAAACTCAATCTTCTGAAATCTTAATATGTTACTAGATATTAAAATCTTAATAGAACTGCCCAAAAGTGACCAGGCGTGTATTGAAACATAAAGGCAGGTTTGACTCCCCTGCACCGCTACTAACAAGCTCCACCAATATTGTAATTCCAAACACATGTGCAGCAGGCCTAATAATGGATTCTCCTGACTTGGTTACCTTGCTTCTTACCCAGGAAGTACACTCATTGTCAAGGGTTGAAAAATCATTTTTCCTGATCTGCCCTGTGCAGGGCTATCAGTTGGAAGAATAATTAGAGAAGGCTCTAAAATTTACAGATGGGAGAGTCTGGGGTCAAAGATGACTGTCTATGTTTTTGTTTGTGTATGTTTGTGTTATGTGTTTTTGAGTTTGTGTAGTCTTTCCTTTTGAGTCTACTAGACAAAAGTCTACTCCTCAGAGACCCCATAAGTGTGGCAGCATCCACCTGAACACAGATCAGAGGGTACATTTGGGCCCTGGACTGGATCCAGTGGAAAGATTTGAGGTTTAGGTGGCCTTTCTCAATTCCCATGAGACACATTGCTCAGACATGAAAAGCTGGAGCCCTAACAGGTATACACATCTGCCTTGAACATTGCCCTATGTCCAATAGTAATGCTGAACAATGCTTGGTTTGGTTGGGTCTGGGTGGTATACTTTCATGAGGAGAAGGAAGAGGTTGTGACAGACGTGATGATAGCTCATAATGGTTTCCTGGAAATGCCTAGGAGACTGATAGGTTGGAGATGCCATCGCACTATTGGTAGGCAATGTGGAAGGAGTTGTGTAATGTTTCTCTTTTGGATCTGTCCTTCTCCCCACACAGACACATGGGCAGCTAGACTCTGCAGGTGAAAGTTGGTTTCTGGATCCTTATAGGCCCTGTTGTGGAAGAAATTTGGCAGAATTCAAATGAACAAAGATGGAAAGGTATCTGAAGGAAACAGATGGGATACATGAGCAAATTTGAGGATTTTGCTGAATTTCTCAACTTTTATCAGCCTCAGAGCTCAGATCTGAAAAACTAGAACCCTCACAGGTATACAAAGCGGCCTTGTGCTTTCTCCTTTTTCCATTGCAAGACTTCTTCTGCCAAGAGGGGTAGCAGTTCAGTGTCTAGAGCTTCATTGAAATGAGTGGTGATCTTTGGTGAGGTATCTGCCAAACTTCTCCTGTGACCATAGTTCTGTTACACCACCACACAGCTTCCCTACATCCCAGGTTTCACATGAGGCATTCTTGGAGGCCTCGTTGACCTGGAAGTTTGGATTTCAACTGGTTTACCAAGTATCAGCACACCCAATTCTTGCCTGACAGCCATAGTGCTCTCTGAGATGGGCAGAGTCAAGGAGAATTCAGCAGGATCTCCAGGGAGGCCCAAGTCAAAATGTCCCAGTGAGCCACAGGAGGGCAGTGTTGAGTCCCCAATCCCCATGTCTGTTTTTTGTTTGTTCTGTAGAAATCTGTAGCATGGTTTTTCTGGAGAATTCCGTAGGACATATACATCAACTTCTCGGCCTCCCAGGTGCCCTGAATTGAATGGAATTTCCCAGTGATTGCAATTCAGAAGCCTCTTGTTCTGTGACCCACAGGTGCTGGATCTACCACCCATTCCCAACCATACCTTCACCCCTAACAATAATCTCCTTACCTACCTGAATGCCCACAACTTTCCTAGCCTGTAAATAATGCTGCCAACTTGGAGTCTGTATTTTTTTTACTCAGTAAAGGTCATACAGAGTTGTTCCAGGGCCCAAGGTACTTTACATTCTTGGTGCACTAGTGTCATCAAGTAGAATTATTTTCTAGATTCTGCCAGCACATCACTGTCTTTCAGTGCTGGTTCTTGCTAGACATGGCTGACTGAGATCTACTGCAACCATATCATCCCTGGTGTGGTGTGGGAAAAAACAGGATCCAGTTGATCCTTGTCCCACAAGGTTAATTCTGTCACAGTGCTGGCCCAGCACCACAGAATTTTGCTTTAAGGTGGAAGCACAGCCTCGAAGGCCTTGAGGCTGCTCTGTCTTTCAGAATTGTGAGGATTACTGCAAGTGACTGTGTATCTGTGGTTGAATCAAAATTGAGGAAGGGAAATTTATTCTATGTGCCAGTGTGCACAAGGCCACCCACAATCTCCATAGCTTTTGGATGATGTTCACCAAGTAGCTCAGAAAGCTCACTTCCAGGAACCATACATGCTATAAAGAAACTTTTTTATGTCTGCACACAAATTGTCAGGGCAACACAGCCATTTTTTTCATACGTATTTTATCCATTTTATTCTTTCCCTACAGTCCTCATTCCCCCCTTGTTCATCTTTGTCTACCTCCTATTCTCTATATTTTTTTCTGTTCTTTAAATTTTTTCATCAGAAAATTAGGTTCTCTTTGAGCGTGGCTACAGATGGAGTTCAGTACTGCTGACCTGAAAGAAAGCTTTTCTGCTCCAGAACCATATCCTTAGTATCCTAAAATTTGTCTGAGTTGTACCACCATGGACATATGCATCCTCTTTTTTGAGTATACAGGGCAAGTAGCCCAAGACATTCCTTTGTCTCACTACACCCTATATGACTGCTTCTAATTAGTAACCATCTTCTGCTTAGAAGAAGTCATTTAGGTTGTTCTGAGCAGTGCCAAATGTGTCCAGGCAGGCACTGTACCAAGGTAGCAGGACTAGACTCTCCATGTCTCCCTTAACATGTCTCCTTATGTGATTCTCAACACCCATTCAGGAAGTATACTTGTCAATTTGCCTGATTTGTTCTCCTTACCTCCTATAAAGGGAAAACACCCAGACTGAAGGGTCAAAAAGCACTTTTATCTTGTTCTTCCCTGTCCAGCGATATCGTGTGGAAGAGTAATTAATTAGAAGCGGCTCAAAAATTAACAGGTGGCATAATCTGAGGTCCAAGAAATCAGTGTGTGCATGTATGTGTGTGTGTGTGTGTGTGTGTGTGTGTGTGTGTGTGTATGTGTATTTTCATTTTTCTTGAGTTTACTTTTGAGGAATCTATGCGCCAAAGATCCCTGATAGTTCCAGAAAGTAAGTTGTGGGTAAAAGTCATAGTGGTTATTTCAGATTTGTCTGGGAATGCCATGATATTTTGTGAAGGACAGGACCTTTAGGGCTACACCCCTGAGCATAAGCTCAAGTCGTCATAAAATCTGGATGTGTCCATGTACTGCTATAGCCAGTTATGGCTCAGTTACTGAGACCAGTTACATGCAATAGTATGAAAGGTGGGAAGAACAGTCCTGAGGAGGGCTGCCATGGCACTTCTGAGAACTCAGAACAGTCACAGCCTAAGGGAGCTATCTTTGCACCATCAGAGAAGCTGACTCCAGAAGGCTTGACAGACAGGAGGAGATGGAAAGCAATGTTGGGAATGTCTTCATGAGTTAGGAAAACTGGTCTTTTTCTGTTGGCCAATGTGGACAGTCTCATTCTCATTGAATTGGGTTTCTATGGACTCTCAGGTATTGGAAGAAAGCATATTTCTGTGGTAGTGAAAATTATTTCCCAAATAAACCTGGTATATCATGTGTTTTCCAGACAGGCCTACCTTTCTTGTATGAAAAAGACTATGACTGTACATATGAGAGGAATGTAGAGGGAGAGAGCAATGGAAAGAAAACAGGAAACAGAGAAAGAGAGGGGAGAGAGAGAGACAGATGCAGAGAGAGAAAAGGAGAATCTCTGTGCTGCTTGTTGGTGATTTTTGAGATTGTTGCTATTTTTGCCTGTAGCCTGGCAGTCAAAACCATTCTCACATGAGAGCCGTGTGGTGAGTTTTCCCTGTTCCTTGATTGTAGGCCACAGGACAGAAAGGAAGAAGGGAAGTTGAGAGTTTCCTATGAGATGCAGGGCTGCAGATTTCTTCAGCTTTCTGGTGGCACCAGTCCAGAATATATCTTCTCCCTTGTATCTATTAGCCCATTGGTTCCACTTGAATCTTATCAGAGAGCTCTCAGTTTGATGTGTTCCTTGCCTTGGCCATAGGTGGGTGGGTGTCCACCAAAGACACAGAATAATACAAATCTGAGAGTGACTTGGGTATTTAGAAAAAGAAAAGAAAACCAATTCTCCTGAGTGGTTCCTGTAGGGGATGTTGTTAGGCTGGGGAGAGGAGATAGGTTGGGACTGACTTGGAGATTACTTATAATGATTGCCTGCCAATGCTTTGGTTGTGGAACCAAGCCCATGGCCTGATAGGCACGGTAACAAGTGAGATGTAATGTTTCTCCTTTTGACACATCCTTGTCCCCATAACAGGGTCCCGGACAACCTGTGTCTACTGGTGAAGTGTCGCTACATCCACCTGATCCCATACGGCAGTGTATGTACCAGCCTGGATTCATTGTCAAGAAGATTTGAGGTTTTTGGTAGCCTTTCTCACCACCCATCAGATTCAGTGCTTAGACATGAACAACTGGATTCTCACAGGTACACATAAATGGCTCTCGTCATGTCCTTTGTCCATAACTGACACTTATTCTGCTAGGTGGAAAGGCGATTCTGAGCCTAAATCCTTATTGAGGCTTATGGTTGTCTTTTCTGAGACTTCTGCCTATCTTTCCATGCATGTAGAGTTTTGTGATACTACTTCCTTACTGACTTACCACCCCAGGGCTTCCTAGGTAGGGCCTTCTTGCTGATGGCCTTGACCTGGAAGCTCGGTTGTGGCCAGGGTCACAAAGTGTCAACACACCCAAATCTGGAGTGGCAGTTATAGTGAATATTCTGGTAGGTTGAGTCAAGGAGATTTCTCTAGATCTCTGGGAACACCGAAGTGTGGATGTCCTTGTTATGCTACAAAAGGATAGTGTAGAGCCCTGTTTCCTAAGTCCATGTTTTTGTGTTTGAGGCCATCCTCCTGTGTTGCAGATTGGCATGGGTATTCTGGAGCATTCCCTTGGGTGCCTGGGCCACATCTTCTGTACCTCCCCACACCCTTAATTGGGTGAAGTGACTCAGGACACTGCAGGTGAGGAACTCCTGTGTTCTGGTTTGTGTGATTTACAGGTTCTGAAACTACCACACATCCTCATCCCCGCCCACCCTTGTCTGAAAGCCCATCACCTACGTGCATGCTTACATAACCTAGTAGAGTCCTCTGTGGTGGACTGTATCTAAAGAGCCATCTCTTGGCCAATCTTGGTATATGTGTTTAGCTGCCACTTCTAGTCTAGAGGTATCTGGTTATTTTTGTATTTTTACACAGAAAAGGAGAGAGGATGTGGTCCCATGGCATGAATTATTTGGCATTTTGATCCACAACTGTTGTTAAGTGGAAGGGATTTCCTGATCCTACCAGCCAGAATCTGAGCATCTCTGTACAGTGCCAGCTCCCTAAGCCGCACCTCTGGTCCTGGCTGGACAGGGTTGGCTTGGGTCTCCTGAAGCCTTGTTGGCCCAAGTGAAGTGTGTGAGAAACCAGGGTCCAGGGGATCCTTGACTCTTGATGCTGAGTTCTGCTCCAGTGCAGGCCAGGTGCCATGAGGTTTGTCATACAGCAAGCAGGAAGCCCAGCCTCCCAGGTCTTGAGGTAGATGTGTTTGTAGTGATTGGGAATATCTTTGCAAGGGACTCTACAACTGAGGCTTTCTCTGGGTTTAGGCTGGAAAACTTATTCCACATGACAGGCAGGGTTCATAATGTCACCGACTGGCTCTTAAATTTCAGGTGAGCATCAACAGTAGCACCCAGACCTCACTTCTCTGACCCCCACACACTGTCAGCATCTCTTCTAAGCTGTTATCCAAATGTCAGGGCCATATACCCATTGTGGTCCTGTGAGTTTTATCCATTTAACTCACTCCCTACCATCCTCATTCTCTCCTCGCCCCTCTCTTTCTGCCACCTCTTCTCTCTTTTTTTACATTTCTTTCTTTTGTGTTCTCTTTTGAACTTGTTTGCAGGTATAGTTCATGGATCCAGACCTATCAGTGGTCAATTCAGAGTTTTCTGGGAAGGAAAGGGTTTTTTTTTTTAGGGGAGACCCTCTTGGGACCCAACCGTAAGCACAAGATCATGTGAATATAATGTCTGGATTCATGCTTAGATTCTTGTGAGTTCTTGTGGCTCAGTCAATTAGACCCAGGACATGAAAACAGCATTAAAGTTGGCAGGACCACTCCCTGGGAGTGACTGGTCTAGAACAACTGAGAATTCAATTCAATGCCAGCCTGAGGGACCACCCTTTCAGCATCAGAGAGGCCGCCTCAACGATGTGTGACATAGAGGTAGAGATGGAAATCAATGTTGGGATGTCTCTTTTAGTCAGGGAAAGTTATCTTTTTAGGGGCTACCATCCCCATGGAGCTGGGCCTCTGTAGACTCTTAGCTCATGGAAGAAATCGTTCCTGTTGTATAGTGTAAAGTATTTCCCTAGTGAACATGTTATATCATCTGTTATCCATACAGGCATATCTGCCCTGGATGCTTTGGCTATGAATGTATACATGAGAGAGGGAGATAAAGAGGCCAAAGGAAGAAAGAGATGTGACAGAAAGTGATAGATAGATAGACAAATAGAGAGAGAGATAAATAGATAGATAGAAAGATAGATAGATAGATAGATAGATAGATAGATAGATAGATAGATAGATAGGTAAAGATACAGACAGAGAGATAGAATGAGAGGAAATTTCCTGTGAAATTGTTGGTATATTTGCCTGCAGCTTGGTGATCAAATCCATTCTCTCACATGACAGATCTATGGCCTCTCACTCCTGTTCCTTGGTTCTAGGCCAATGGAGAGAAAGGGTAAAGGAACCATGATAGTTTTCTGTGAGGATGCCTTACTTTGGCATGAAGTTGCTGTTTTGGGCAGGGGTGTGG
Source organism: Cricetomys ansorgei (assembly GCA_026225945.1). Taxonomy (NCBI): domain Eukaryota; kingdom Metazoa; phylum Chordata; class Mammalia; order Rodentia; family Nesomyidae; genus Cricetomys; species Cricetomys ansorgei. The sequence continues at coordinate 243,760 of JAMJFZ010001255.1, read as the reverse complement.
TTGTGCTGAGGGCATCCTAGTGGGACCAGTTAGGCATGTGTATTTTGTTTTGTGTCTAGATGCCACAAGATCCACTGAATCACTTCAGAGAGCTCTGAGTTACCTAGGTGTCTAGCCTTGACCACATGAAGAAGTATGTGTCTACAGAGGACACAGAGAGATCCATATTTGAAAGCACCTTGTTGACTTTAGAGAAAGGAAGGAAAGCCAAGTATCCTGAGTCATGCCCTCTGGTTAGGTGTGGTTGGGTTTGGTTGTTTGGCTGGGGAATGGAGATAGGGTATGTCACACCTGCACATAGTTCATAACAGTTGCTTGGCAATGCCCAGGAGACAGATATGATTGGGTCCAAGCCCACTACCTGATAGGCTAGAGAGTAAGTGGAATGAAAATTCTCTTCTTTGCACATATCCTTTCATGATAACAGGACTGTGCATTGCCTGCCTCTTCAGGTGAAGTTGTAGGTGGATTCTTCTGACTTTTGGTGACTCCTACTATGGATGAAGTTTGGCAGCATCCACATGAATTCACATGGCAGCTTTCCTGATGGCACCAGCCTTGATCCGCGGGCAAGAAGATGAAAGTTTTAGGATAGCCTTTCTCATCACCCATCTGATTCAGGAGTAAGACTGAGCAACTGAATTATCACAGGTACATACAGATTCCATTTTGCTTTGCCATATTTTCACCAAGGGAGTCTTCTTTTGCAATATTGGAAGGACAGTCTCTGTTTAGAACTCCAATGAGGCGTGAGACTCTTCCTGAGTCTTTTGCCTACCTTCAGTGTATATGCAGCTATGAAACAATACTCCCTTGATTATGTATGTGTAAAATGTTAGCCTAGGAGAGGCTCCTTGTCAGGAATCCTTTACCCAGATGCTTGGTTGTGGCCATGGTTATACAGTGTCATAACACCCAAGTTTGTCGTGGCAGCTGTAGTGATCACCTTGATGTGGGGAGTAAAGTAGACTGCAGCAGGATTTCTGGGCAGGTCCAAGTCAAAATGTTCTTGCTTGGCCACAAAGGGACAGATTCTGGTCCCTGGCCCAAAAGTCTATTTTTTTGTTTCTGAGTCCTCTCTTCTGTGCTACAGTTTGTCGTGGGTTTTCTGCAACATTCCCTTAGAACAAGGAAGCATTTTTTAAGCCTCCTAGCACCCAGAATGTAGGAAAGTGTCTCATTGAATTGTCATTAGGACTCCATGGTCTATCCGCTACAAGTCCTGAGCTTAAGAAGCATCCTTAACCCTGTCTCTGCCCTATCCTCCACCATGAACCACCTCAACCACCTGCAAGCCCCACCCACACAAACTTTCTGATATACTCAGTAGCTGAATGCCCCAGAGAGCCATCCCAGATGGCTAAAACTGTTGAACATTTATTTGTTTCTCAGCCATTTGAGATTCCTCTTTTGTAAATTCTTAGTTTAGATATGCACCCCATTTTTATTTGGGTTATTTGTTTCGTTGACATGTAGTATCTTGCATTTTTTATATATTTTGGATATTAGGTCTGTATTGTAAGCGGAGTTGGTGAATATCTTTTCCCATCCTGTAGGCTGCAGTTTTGTCCTGTTAACAGTGTCCTGTTCCTTACAGAAGCTTTTCAGTTTCATGAAGTCCTCTTATTATTCTTTGGTCTCATTTCCTGACCTTCTGGTGTTCTTTTGGAAAAGTTGCTTCTTGTGCCACTGCTCTCAAGACTATTCCCCACTTTCTCTTCAATCAGATTCAGTATATATTGTTTTTTATTTTTATATCTGGATCTTTATTCCTTTAGGTCCCATCTGGCCAATGAAGGAAGAAATAAAAGATACTGTATGCCTACTGTTGTGAATAATTCAGAGTAGAGTTACCTAAGAAATCATGTTTCCCTGAACCATTGAATCAAGCAAGGCAGTGTACAACTGATACTTTATAAGAAACATAGTAGATAGGAACCAAGTTAGTCACCATTGCACTGAAGCAATCAGACTAATTCAGAAGGTAAAGTGTGTGACAGGGCAACTTACCTGATTTTTTTTCATGGCATGAAAGGAAGCAAAAAAACTGATGTGAAGAGAAATTAAAGGATTCTAGGCAAGATGGAACTTGCTTGAACTGCAGTAATCTGGAGGTGAATGCAGAAGAATCAGGATTTCAAGTTTTGGTATGTTTTAGAGTCCTATTCATTCAATTCAAGAAATTATGTAATTTATTTCTTTATTTCTGCCTTGAACAACCTGTCATTAAGTAGGGAGTTTCCATGAATTTGTAGGCCTTCTGCGGTTGTTGTTGTTGAAGTTGAGCATTAATCCATGGTGATCTGATAGCTTGGTGGGGGTTATGTCAATTTTGATGTATTTATTGAAGCTTGCTTTATGTCCAAGAATGTGGTGAATTGTTGAGAAGGTTCTGTGAGATGGTGAGAAAAAGATGTATTATTTTGTGTGTGGATGAAATATTCTCAAAATATCTCTTAGGTCCATTTAATTTATAACATTTAGTGCCTATACTTCTCAGTTATTTTTTGTATGGATGGCCTGTCAGTTGTTGAGAGTTGGGTATTGTAATCTCCCACTATCAGAGTGTGAGATAAAATGTGTTTATTTAAATTTTGCATTGTTTCTTTTACAATTGTTGAAGCCTTTGTGTTAAGGACAAAGCTGTGAAGAATTGCAATGTTATCCTTGTGGATTTTTTGTTTAATGGTTATGAAGTGTCCTTCCCCATGTCTGATTAATTGTGATTTGAAGTCTAATTTGGTGGATATTGGAATGGCTACACAAGTTTGGTTCTTAAGTCCATTTGTTGGTAAATCTTTTCCCAATGCTTTACTCTGAGGTAATATTTAAATTTGTGGTTGAGGTACGTTTCCTGTATGCAGCGGAAGGAAATATGCAGTTTGGGTTTCAGTGTTTGGACTTATTTACTTACTTGTTTGCTTTTGTAATAAGGAATCATATATTCAATGCTGGCCTTGACCTTATTATGTAGCTGAGATTGCCTTTGAAATCCTAATTCTCTTATGTCTACCTTTCTAATCCTAGGGTTATGTGTATGTGCCATGATACATAGTCTGTGCAGTGCTGGAGATAAGTACCAGAGCTTTGTGAATGGAAGTCCTCCACTAAGCTACAAGCTCATCCCATTTGGAAACTTTTCTTTTTATGAATTTAAGTTTTGTTTACGTGTGTTTTTCTGAGTGAGTTTATGCCATAGGTATGTGACAAAAGAAAGCAAAAGTGAGCTCCAGAATCCCTGCTGCTGGAGTTACAAGCAGCTGAAAGCCAAGTATTGTTGGTGCTAGGAACTAAATTTGGGTGTTCTAGAAAAGCAGAAATTATTCTTAACCATTGAGTCACCTTTCCTGGGCCATCTTATGATCCTCGATGCCCATAGTTTACTGGATATTGAAACCGTAGGCTGGCTTTAATCCACTGCCAGGTGAACATCAGGATAAATGACATTTTCTGTGGCTGATTTTATTTATTTTTGTTGGTATCTAGTTTGCTCTAAAATGGAAATGAATTTTCCACCTAGCCAACTGTCCAAGGTCAAATACATGGTGTGTTCAGTGGGAGGAGTGAAGCCTTATGTTAACTAGGTCTTTCCAAAGTACCAGGCATGCCCTTGCTGTGAGACACAGGTCTATGATGTAACTCATTTTGTAGTGGAAAATACAAGACAGTAGATGCAGGAACATTGTTAGATACAGTGAAAAATACTTTCCTTAATTGATTCTTGTAGGACACCCCCTAATTACAATTAAACTTCATTAATGACTACATGAGTAAGGCAGAGTTAATCATACTGTTATGCGCACCTTTGTATTCTGTGTAATACATAGATCTCTGTGACTAATTACTATTGTTGAAAATATTATTGAGTGCGAAGGTTGTTTCCCATCATTTCAGAGCAATCATAGAGATATCAGAGGTAAACACTTGATATGAGAAATATACACACTTAATATTCTGGTAAAATCTTCTCTGTTTACTAAAAGGTGTTCCATAGATTGTATTTTTCAGCTTAGTTCCAAATGTTGTTTATTGTGAAAAGCGTGAATATTGGCATTAGATAAAAAATATACTCAGGTTAGATAGATGTATCAGCAGTTTAGAACACTGATTATTCTTCCAGTGTACCGATCCACCTGTGTATATCTATGCTCAAGCAAATATATACACCTATACTCACTTCTCCCACATGTGTGTACACTCACAAACATACATACACATACACACACACACACACACACACACACACACACAAAAGTTTGGATTGAGATTAGGATTTCAGGAAAAAAACTTGAAATTTTCTCTGCATATCTCAAACTTTTTCATTTTCAAGCTGTGGACTGAAAATACATTTTTGAAGATGAACTTTCTTTTTTGATGCATCCTGTCACTCAGAATTTCTATACTTCCTTTCTTCATTTTGGGAATACTTCACCTCCACTTATTTCAGTATGTTCACTTGTTTCCTAGCTCTAAACTGAGTTTGTGAAAGACTGTTATACATAGAAATCGGGTTTCTGGCATATATACCACCTGTCTCTTCCATTAAACTGAGACTATTTTAAAATTAAAGTGTTATGCATCATTATGTTTAACATCTAAAATTTTTGCACCATTTGAATGAAAAACAGTGATTTCACATGTACATTCAATGCCATTAACACATCTTATAAAAAAAGGATTTATCCTTTACCATCATCTACTAACCATGTTATGTTCAAATTCTGGGTTAATCTTAAAAATGAAATAGAAAAATGATTGATTTATTTTAAGGGAACCTAACAATCTGTATACATTACACTTTTATTTGATACACATCTTTGTATGTAGGCCTAGCTTGTCTGAAATTCCCTATTTAGACAAAGCTGCCCTGAAACTCACATTGCTCCATTCCATTCTGTCTAATGACTGCTGTGACATAGGCCACCACAACTCTAAAAACTGTTGTCATTAGGTCTCTTAAATGTTAATCACACATTTGCATTCATACCCTCCACTCCCCTGAAAGTCATGAAGCCCAGGTCTCAACTCACTTTGTTGCTGACAATAAACTGGAATTCCTGATTCTTCTGCATTTACCTTCAGATTACTTCAGTTCAAGCACGTTTCATCTTTCCTAGGTCCCTATATTCTCTTTTCACATCAGTTTTCTTGCTTCCTTTCATGCCATGAAAAGTAAACAGTTAAGTTGTCCTGTGGGACACTTTACCTTCTGAATTAGTCTGGTTGTTTCTGTGCAATGGTGAGTAACTTGGTTCCTATATACTATATTTCTTATAAAGTATCAATTGGACACTGCCTTGCTTGATTCAATGTTTTGGGGAAACACAATTTCTTAGGTAACTCTACTCTGAATTATTCACAACAGTAGGCTTACAGTATCTTTTATTTTTTCCTTCATTGGCCAGACGGGTCCCCATGTGGAGAGTCCAATCCAATATTCTAAAAATGGTGGTTTATCCTTTACAAACAATTACCACAAAGGTCAAGATTTCCAGGAGAACAGCTGCAATCAGTTTAAGATTGCCTTCCAGGCATTGTTTTCCCTTTTAATGCAAGCCTTCCCCTCAAGGTGATTTCTAATGAGAGATGGGAGATGTAGACTAAAGCCTTCTTGTAATACATGTTAGGAGATATAGATCAGAGAGCCTCTGAAATGACTATGGGCATGATTACTCTGTTATTTCCCTAGAGAGGAATCCAAGATTTAAATGATGATGAATAAACAATAGAGTGTGGCGTGTATGTACTTGATATACAACAGAATATCTACTTCTTCCCTTTCCATTTATTTGTCTATGGTAGATTGTCCCATGCAGTCGCAACTATTGACAGGTTCCCAGGTTGGTGCTTGTAAAACAGAGAAGAGGAATCTGTTGAAGTATGCTCTGTTGGCTCCTCATGAGTCTAAGCAGAGAAGATCTTTGATTGCTAAACATGTGGACAGCAGCTGATCTGTAAATTTAGTTCCATAGCCTGTCCCTGTTGAAACCTCTGAGCAGTTTGGCATGCAAGTTCTTCAGTTTGTCAACAACACAGTGGCTCCTTGAAGTGTAATTTGTGCAGAGATAGGACAGGATATCTCCAAGGAAGCAAGACTTTTGCCTTTTTCTCTGGGCATCACAAAAGATCTCAATAGTGAGGAGATACCCTCTGCAGTTTCAGTTGTAAAGGAGGTGGAGTTAGGAGGCCTATTGGATTATGAAAGCATTCTCTAAATGAAAATGCAAATTTCCTAAGATATCAGAGAGTAAAGTCTTTCCTGCATTCCTGTGGCACAATATCTATTGGATCATGGGAGTTTCTGAGGATAGATGTCATTTTATTTATTGTGTATGTGTGTGTGTGTGTGTGTGTGTGTGCCTGTGTGTGCGTGCGCACATTTTGTGTGTTTCTGTATTTGTGTGCTAGGAGAAGTATTCAAACTAGTAAGTGCTATGCCTTGTCTGAGTTTTAATCCTTGTAGGACGTCTATTTTCTGAGTAGTAGCATAGAGCACAGGGGTAGATCTAGTAGAGAGGGGAGATGGAAGGAGCTGGGAGATATGGTAGGAGGGGGAAAGAGGTTCTGGATGTATTGTATGAGGTAAGAAAAAACAAATTAAATACTTAAAAACATGCAGAATGAATGTGGTGCAAAAAAGGCATGAATATTGATGCCAAAGCTTTTCTTTGTTGTTAATTTTTATAATAAAACTAGATACTGGTGGTCAACACAGTTTACTTGATCTGCATCAATTTTAAGTTTTATTTATTAAATCTATGCTAAAACTAAAGAAGAACCATACAAATGCCAACTTCACTGAATTGCACCTTACTGTTTGTTTTCAGTTCCACTAATAAAGGAGGATATCTGGGGATATGAGGAACTTTTTTTTATTCGATATGGAAGCAGCTGAGTAAGGTTGAAGCACGAGAATCTGGATGAGTCTCCAGTCTGGTGGTATTGAAGTAAGAATTATATCTAAGAGATCATCAGTATAATGAATAGGAAAAATAGTTCCCAAATCATAAAAAAACATGTCCTGTGGATAAATTAAAGATGTATATACTGATTTGTCATGAATACATGAGCCCTTACTAGCTCTAAGAATAATAGTCTATTTTAACAACCTGTGATATCATAATGGTTGCCTGGCAAACCCAATAAAATTCTTGAGGTGTCTTATCATCGGGACAACAAGCATGGGCCAAGTGAGATGTAATGTTTTCTTGGGATATGTTCCTTTTCAAGATCAATATTCTCTACAACCTTTCATTTCAGTATATGCTGGTGGTGATTCTTCCAATTAAGCCACAGCTTAAGCCCTGGAATATTTTCTGAAGCTGGCAGTAGAAGCCAAGACAGGAATACTTCCTGACATAGGTGCAATTTGTGGAAAAACTAAGCAATATGGAGTAGGAAGCTAAATATGTCCATAGCAGGGTGAGTTTTCTATTGGGTACATTTTTTCAACAAGATTTGAAGCTATTTCTTAGATTAGTTCCTGGTTAAGCAGATATGTGTTTCATCTTCTATGGAAGCTACACAACTTCTTCTATCTGATTGACTCTAAAAGCCTGAATTCACAGTGTCATTACCACATGAGAAAACTGCATTGTGGCTCAAACTTGAGCCTGGTGTCACAATGACCTCAGAGCATCCTGCACCAATGTTAAAGTCAGGGTGTTGCTGTTGCATGTTGAAAAGTCTTGATTCTGCCTCTGTGCCCTTAGTCATTGGTTTTCTTTCTGAGGTTTCTGGACTCTATTTCTCTTATGAATTGCTTTCCATTCTCTATATTTTCATAGTCTAGGGTCATTGAAGTGTAGCCATTTCAAGTAGCTAGTGTCTCAGTTACTTTGATATAAGAATGCTGTACAACATTTAATACTACCTCCCTCCTATTTATTCTGTCTTAGAGATTCATCTCTTCCCAGAATAGCCTAATTTAGTGACTCTATACTCAGTTAGGTTTCATTTGGTAGGCAGCAAATTGAGGTTTTGTTCATAGGAGGGCCCAGTATGTGGCTATAATTTCAATGCAGCATGGGATTCTACATAAATTAGTGTAGTGTGCCAGAATGTTTTAGTGATGCACACTTTTTCTGGTTTTCATATCAGAGCATGCGATAAAGGGAGACTGCTTCCTCTATGATAGGATAAGGGGACATTTCATCTTAAGATTTCTAGGGAATTTAATACATAGTGACCTTCTTGTTTAGTTCACTCTCCCAAGGCCAGGAAGTGTCTAAAATACCTTACCAAGTATACAAGAAAACACAGTCACTCAATTCAATTGTTTTTCCTGCTTAAAACTGATGTACAAGAGTAGCAGCCCCGTGATAGTGTTTTTATTAAGATTGGACAGAAAATAGCTATGTGGCCTAGCATTTTTAAGCCGTGGGAATAAACAGCTCTTGGATGGGGAAAATGACTTCACAGGCATGGGTATCCTGATATTCTAGAAGGCAGGAGCCACAAAGCTGTCACAACTCTTTGGAAGGAGTGCCGTATAGGAACTTATCCTGTCATTCAGGAAGTCAGGAGTCACACATCTTTAGCAGCTTTGAGGCAGGGAAGGCTTCGCTACCTGAGCTGAAATGTTCCAATGTAACAACTCTTCTCTGCTCTGCTCACTTCTCTTCTGCTCTGAGGGGAGAACTTCCCTAGTATTGCAGCTCAAAAGAGATATCCTAAGCTAACTGAAATGTTCTAGCTGAGTTGAAATGTTCTTCTCTGCTTCTTCTCTTCTCTTAACTGCTTCCTTTCTTTTCTCCTCTTCAGGGCTGCCTCTACTTGGGAGGAATGCCACAGCCAAAGTTTTGCTCGCTAAGGAGTAGAGTACAGAATGTTCCTCATTATATAATGTCCCTGGGGAGAGGAGCATCCCAGAGTGGCCTGTGATTGTTGAAATTTCTTTCTACCTTACTTGACCAGCCAGGAGAGGGTGAAGTGTTCTAGCTTAGAGCAATGTGTATTAGTTGGGCCACTTCTTCACTGATCTGCCAAGTTGGGTCCCCTCAGGCAGTTTGGAGTGGGGAATCCCGATAGTCCTAGGGTTAGCTGTCTTGTGATGGTCTGAAGTCCCATAGCTCCTCAGCCTAGCATAGCCAGACTTCCACAAGGGGGAAATGTAGTAGCTCCCCATCGATCCTCTCAAAAATTTTGGTCGCATGGTGATCACAGTGGGGGTGGCCGGCGACCCACAATCCCAAGCAGTGTAGGAAGTGAGCTAAGCAGCAGGTCCAAAAGGCAAATATGCCCAAAGCCAGAGGTGGTACCTCCAGAGGGACTCCATGGACAGGAGTGGTTGGTGAGCTATGGGCACCCCATCATGCTCCAGGCTGAACAGCCATGCATGCTGCTGTGTATAGCCACAGGTCAAGACCAACCATGTAGACCGGGTAATAGGCAAGGGGTTTGGGGTGCTTCTGCGGCCACTTCCCCTTTCCGGGATTGCCTTACTGCCTTCTTCCTTGCTGCCGACCACACAATCTCCTGGCAGGTAGAAGTGAGGTAGAGTTCACGGGAGTCCCCTTGGCAGAACACGAAGAGTGGAGGCGGCAACCCTCGGACTCCTGTGTTTCAGCCCTGTCCTAGTCCAGGTATCAGGACATAGTGCTCAGAGGGTCTTGGCTGGGGTGACCAGGCTCATTATCCCCTGTCAACCAGCTGATGCTGCACCCCTGTCGGCCGGACCACAAGCGCACATGGTGCCTTACCCCAGCCCTGACCTTCGACAGGCTCTATCCTCTCTTCCTGCATGCCTGGTAACAACTGCAGCCACTAGCCATCAGGATTTAGGCCAGCTGGGCCTGGTTGCTCAAGAGGACCTCTTTCCTGGGTGGAGCCCCTCTCTTTCCTTGTACTTGAAATGCTCTGGTATCATCTAGTAACATGGCTGCACCAGGTGTCCATTGCGAGCAGGGACCCCTGGGCACCCAGGGGTGACTGGCCTTGGCTGATCCCCTTGTGCCTTGCTTTGCTGGGTCTCCACAGCTAGCATGAGTGGGGAAGTCTTTTGAACTTAGGAACAGACTTACTTGCTGACTTCTAGATGGACTATGATCAGGCTCTTTCCCAGTGGTTGAAGTCTCGTGTTGGGAGATATCCTAATAGAATACATGATGTTGGACCCCAAGAAGAGAATTGAACATTGGTTTGTTAAAAGTCAGTGGAGGGCAAAGCTCTACAGTAGAAGGGAACAAAATTTTTTGAACATCGTCATCCTCTCCATCCTACACACACCTCAGGTTCTAGGATGGCAGAGAAAAACTCATCTAATAGGAATCAGTCACACTTCACATGTTGCTAGATTCCTCCAGCTGTTTTAAGTCCATAGGACTTGACCTGGCTCCTTCAAAAAATTTCCCAAATGATGTTGTGGTCCTGATTTATCAAAGAGATACCTCAAAGGAGTGTATGATGGCAAAATCTTTCCTCTGCGATATCTAAAGGTCTCACAGACTTTTATAATGCGAACATTCATTCCCATAGTCAGCAAAGAACTTTAGTTTCTAATGTTGACAGGACATAAGCTAAGAGCAAGGGAGTTGGCATTCGGCACCTGTCCTAATGGAACTCACCATAGATTGCAGAAGTAATTAATCACTGGCAATGTAGGAAAACTCTTTCATCCAAGTAGAGGGCTTGGGTAGATAGACGGAAAGAACAAAAATAGACTATATTCATGAGACAGTATGGAGAGTAAGAAGGCAGAGAAGAATAATACTTCCACATTCAATTGTTAGTTTCCAGTCATGGAGAATTAATCAGTGACCTTATAAATGCAAACCTGTTCCTATTGCAAACCCCCAGTTCCTGAGGTTCAAAGTTGAAAAGTCAGAGTTGTTAATCATTGTGAGAAGAAAAAAATACAGAAAAAACAAAAAAGAAAGATATATTTTTCTGTGGGTAAACTACACAAAAGTTTTTCAGATATTAAATCAAAAATCAGGTGTGATAGAAGTTGAAAAATGCTTCAAAAATTTTAAAAACATGCAGTTCTCATGTATATTCAGTGGGTTGACATTTTTTTGAATTGCAATTGCATCAATTTAATTTCATGGATGTTGCATTCTGTAACAGAATAGACTGTAAGAGGAAGGCTTTTTTTCTTAAATTTTGAACACTGTATCTCATGTAGACCTGCATGGCCTTGAGTTTCTGTTAACTGGTTTGAGGACTCTGTGTTGCAGTTTTGATTGACATACATCAGGTAATCTAGAGCATTCCCTTTTGTGTTGGAAGCACCTTTTGCACCTCCTATGTGCCCAGAATTGAAAGTTGTGTCTCAGGGAAGTACAATAGTGGAGCACCTGCATTCTGTTTCCCATAGCTCTTGAGCCTGCCAACCAAAATTTCCTCTTCTGCCATCCCAACAGGGAACAAACTCACCCACTTGTATGCCCATACAACCTTTTTGGGATCTCCTGTAATGGACTGCACCTAGAGATCTATCCCAGATGAATAAGGATATTGTACATTTTTAAGTTTCTTTCCTTTAAGTGTTCTGTTAAAGATTATATAGAATGTGTAGATTTCCTCTGATAAAATGACCATTTTTACTATGTTACTCCTACCAAACCAGGAGCATAGGATATCTTTCCATCTTGTGAGCTCTTCTTCAATTTCCTTCTTTAAGAATATAAAGTATTTGTCATTCAAATTTTCCAATTGCTTGATTAGAGACACGCCAATATACCTAATGTCATTTGTAGGTTTTTGAAGTTGTTGTTTCCCTGAATTCTTTCTCCATCCATCTGTCACTTGTATATATGGGATCTAAAGAGCTTTTCAATTAATCCTGTAGTCAGCCACTTCACTGAAGATGTTTATCAGCTATAAATGTTCCTTTTTATAGTACTATTGAAAATGTATTGAGAGAGGGGACAACTGTGTCTTGTTCCAGATTTTAATAGAATTATTTTGACTTTATCTCCATTTAATTTGATGTTGGCAGAGTTCTTGCTGGAAATTCCCTGTATTATGTTTAGACACAGAATGCATCTCCAATCTCTCCAATAGGTTTATCATGAAGGGGTGATGAATTTTGTCAAAAACTGTCTTAGGATCTAGTGACGTGACCATGTGAGCTTTTTTTTTCTGTCAGTTTGTTTATATGGTGTATTACACTGATTAATTTTATATGTTTTATCATCCCTGCGTGTATTGGATAAAGCCTATTTGATCATGGTGGGTAAATTTTTAATGTGTCCTTGGATGTGGTTTATGAGTACTAATTAAGTATATTTACATCTCTGTTAATGATGTATATGGATGTATAACTCTTTCTTTTATGAATCTTTGTGTGGTTTGTATATTAGTGTAACTGTGGCTTTAAGCATTAGTTTGTCAGTTTGCCTTCTGCTTCTATTTTAAGGAGTAATTTGAGGAGCATTTAGCATTCAGAGCTAAAACATTCTGATCATAGGCTTTATTTAGGAGGCCTTTATTGTCTTGTATTTATTTGTGAGTTACTGGTTTGTTTGAATTGTTTATTAGATTTTATTCAATTTTTGTGTGCAGTATCTATGTAGAAAAGCATGCATTTCTTTACGATTTTCAATTTTGTGGAGTCTAATGATGTTTCTTTTATAAATGCAGGAGCTCTTGTATTAGGGATATAGATGTTAAGAATTGGAATATTATCTTGCTGGGTTTTTCCTTTAATGAGCATGATGTGTCCTTCCCCAACTCTTCCAATTAATTTTGCTTCAAATTCTATTGAATGAGATTTAGAATCTTTACATTCTCTTATTTTTCAGCATTTACTTGGTAAATTTTTCCCAAACCTTTTCTATGATAATGTTTATTTTTGAGACTGAAGTGTGTTTCTTGTATGCAGCAGAAGGCTGGATTCTATTTTCCAATACATTCTGTAAGTCTCTTTTTTTAAAATATTAGGGAATTGAGACCATAAATGTTGAGGGGTACCAATGACCATTGATTGTCAGGACTTGTTATTTTGTAATTATTGTCGATGTGTGTGTGTGGCGGTGTATCTTCTATTGAATATGATATTGTGAGATAATTTAATTTCTGTGTTTCCTTGATTGTAGTTAACTTCCTTTTGTTGAAGTTTTTATTATATTGCCTTCTGTAGGGCAGGACGTGTAAATAGGTACTGTTTGAATTTGGATTTATCATGAAATATTTTCTCTATGTATTATAATTGACAGTTTTGTTGAGTATAGTAGTCTTGGGTGGCATCTATGTTCCTTAGAGTCTGTATTATTTCAGTCTGAGCCCTTTTGACTATCAGTTTCTTCACTGTGAATCAGATGTAATTCTAATAACTTTTCCTCTTTATGTCATTTGATCTTTTTCTCTTTCAGCTTTTAGTAACCTTTTTTTGTTGTACATGTTTAGTGTTTTGATTATTTTGTAGCAAGGGTTCTTTTCTAGTCTGGTTTATTTGGTGTCCCATAAGCTTCTTGTACTTTTATAGGCATAGGTTTTTTTTTTAATTTTGAGATGTTTTCTTCCATGATTTTGTTGAAATTTTTATCTTTACTAATATTAAGAGGTATCTATGACCTCATATGTGATAAGAAACTATCTGATTTCCACGCTATGTCTTCAGAACCTACCTTTAACTTTCCTGTAGAAAATTGAGATTGTATCTTGAAATTTATCTTCTCTGGGAAATTATTTGTAAAAAAACTATCAACAGGCTTGGCATCAATTGCCATTATTGCAGAGCCATTTCACTGGCTCTTGTCTGGTAGACACATCCTTGCAGATTTTGCCAACATTGATTGTCATCGGCATCTGCAATGACCCATCTTTGACTAAGCCACAATCTCTGAGATTGAGGGAAAAATATTTTTGAAATACAAATATTCATGCTGTTGTAAAGATACAAGATAGTATCCCAGATGATACAACTGCAGGGGTATCAACTCCTTTGGCTCCACAATACTTGATTCCCATCATTAGCTGCTTAAAATAGAAGTGGAATTTACCTTTTATACCATGGCTTTCCAATAATGAGTTTTTAATGGAATGAATATCCAAATTTCTGGAGCTCAAAAAACACTGAATGCAATAGTAATAGAACACCATTAATTGTCATCACCACATGACACAGTGACATTGAAGGTTACAAAAGGCATAAGCCTAGCAGAAGCTAGGCAGTTGAAAATAGAGAAGAATATGGGCATGTATCCCGCATAGATACACAAAATGAGATAGATATTTGGAGGACCTTATATGTTCAAATAGAATGGGATATGAGATTTTTAATATACAGAATTATTCAGCCTGATTTCCAGTAGTTGGAATTATTTTTCATTTGTTTATTTTTAATATATTTACTTCTGTTTGTAACAAGGTCTCAAGTATTCCAGGTTGGACTTGAGGAAATTATGTATCTGAGTTTGGCCTTGAACCCCTGATCCTGTTACCTCTCCTTTCCAGTACTAGGGTTAAATGAATTTCCACCAAACCTAGTGTGAGCAGTGCAGGGGATAAAACACAGAGCTTTGTAAATGTTAGGCCTGAACTGAGCTACATGGCCAGTCAAAATTTGTAAATTCTTTAAGATTTTATGAATTTAATTTTCAAAGTGTTTATTTCTGAATGAGACTATGCCATACCTATGTGGCCAAAGAGACCAGAAGAGAGATGCAGAATCTCTGAATCTTGAGTTACAAGAAGTGGAGATCCAAGCATTTTGGTCCTGGGAAACGAACTTCGGTCATCTGCAAGAGCAAAATTTTTTCATAACCACTGAGCCATCATTCCTGGCTGAGCTTCTGAAACATGATATCTGTAGTTAACTATATGTTGAAATTATAGCATGAATTTGAATCTGTAGCCAGTTGAACATCAGGCCAAATGTTATTTATATCTGGTGGTTAATTGTGATTTTTGTTGGTATCTAATTTACTCTGAGCTGGAAATAAAATTTTATAGCCAGACAACTGTTCAAAGTTAGAGACATTGGGTATAACAGGAGGAGGAAAGGGGTATCTAGAACTCACTAGATCCTTCTGTGGTACTAGGCATGCTCTAGCTGTGAGACACTGATCTATTATGTAACTCAGATTTCAGTAGAAAATTCAAGGCAGTAAAATGAGGAACATTTTGAGATACAGTGAAAAAATACTTTCCTCAATTGATTACTATAGGACATATCTATTGATTACGATTAAGTTTTATTAATTACATGAGTAAGACAGAGTTTGTCATAATGCTAATGTGTGCCTCTGCATTCTGTATAATACAAAGATCTGTGTGACAAATTACTAGTGCAGGCAAGATTATTGAGTGTAGAGGTTGTTTCCCATCCTTTAATAGGCAGTCAATGAGATATCACAAGTAAATACTTTTTAAGAAAAATATAGAAACTTAATATACTGATTTAATCCTTCTGTTTGTTAAGTGAGTACCATAGATTGTATTTTCAGCTCATTTCCATGTTGAATATTGGCATTAGATACAAATATTCTCAGGTTAGATAGATGGCTGCGCTGTTGAGAACACTTATTAGTCTTCGAGGGAAAGTCAACCACCTATGAATATATATGCACAAGCAATCATGTATTCCCATAATCTTCCCACACATGCAGATACACATACAGCTACATGTTTGGATTGAGATTACTAGAGTGTGTAGGAAAATATTTGCTACTTTCTCTGCATATCTCAAGCTTTTTCATCTTCAAGTTGCAGATGTAAGATGTTTGTGAAAAATGTTCTTTCACTCTTTTGTAATACACCCTGTCAGTCAAAAATTCTTCACTTCCTTTCTTCATTGTGTAAATGATTCAAGACCAAATATTTCAGTATGTACACTTGCTTGCTTCCCAGCACTAAACTGGGTTTCTGGAGAGTTCGACTTAGAAATGGAATTTCTGGCAGATACCACCTGTCTCTCCTTTTAAAAGAAGACAAATTTAAATTAAAATGTTATGCATTATAACATTTAACACCAAAAATTTTTGCACCATTTCTAGTGAAAAACAGTGATTTCACATATATATATCTGCATGGCATTAAAAAGATTAATAGATCGTGACAACCTGTGAGATCATAATGGTTGCCTGGGAAACCCAATGAAATTCTTATGTCTCTTTATTATCTGGACAACAAGCATGAGGCAGATGAGATGCAGTGATTTTCTGTGGATATTTTACTTAAGTTCAGGATCCTCTACAACTTTTCATTTCAGCAAATGCTGGTGGTGATTCTTCTAATAAAGCCATTGTCCAAGCCTTGGAAGATATTCTTGAGCTGTCACAATACCTTGAGTCAGGGATACCCAATGGACTAGGCTATAGTCTGTGGAAAAACTGATCAGTATGGATTAATAATTTAAAGTTGTTCACACCAGAGAGAGTTTTCCACTGAATAAATGTCTTCAACAAGATTTGAAGCAACTTCATACATTAGTCCCAGGTTCAGGAAGTAGGTGTTGTATCTAGTATGTTAGTTGCCCAATATCTTTTATGTGATGATCTCTAAGAGCCTGAACTTACAGTGTGATTACCATGTGGGAAGAAAGACTGCACTGTGGCTCACAGTTAAGTTGGGATCACAGTGGTCTCTGCGGGTTCTATAGCAATATCAAAGTCAGAATGTTGCTCTTGAGTGCTGAGAGATTTTGAGTCTGCCTCTTTTCTCAGAGTCATTGGCTTTGTTTCTGAGGCTTCTGGACATTGTTCCTTCTAAGAAAGGGATGGATATATCGCCCCAGAGAATCAGATCACCCAAAATTCTAGAAATCTGAAATCATATGCAAAAACATATTTACTGAAGCTCGAGCTTGGAGTCTCAATCATCACTGTTGCAGTGGACCAGTCTTAGATTCCCCAAGCAGCAACTAGGCGTGTGTTTATCCAGGTTATAGCAGGCGGGCTGGAATGTTTTTCACTCAGCATCTATGGATTGCATGATATTTTAGTTTGTAATGTTCTAGTGCAAAGGAAATGGTGGACTAGGGAGTACAACTTCTGGTGACTTTGTCTCATATGGCCACTCATAAGTCCTAGAAGAGGATACACTCAGTAATGTTGGCTTTAAACAAAGATATCAGCAGGAACAGATGGCCTTACGCAAACAAGTAGTTGTCCTTGCCATGAGGTCGTCCTGCATCCTTGGGCTCTTTATGGTTTCTGATAGGTTGCCCTTGGGAAGGGGGTGTTTACTTCTTTTTCTTAGAAATTACTTGGTTTGTAGGGTTAGGCCTAGAACAGGAGATTGACCACATAAATTGATGGACCTGGACTAAGCCTTAGATGATGGACCTTGCACATACACATAAAAAGGAATGGAATTTAATGCCTTCATAAAAAGAAATGGAATTTAATGCCTTCATATATACTTATATGTATATGCGTGTACATATATCTACATATATGTACATATAGGTGTAAATATATACATATATGTATAACTATGAATATACATATATGTATATGTATGTACACATATACACAATTAGGAGAAGCTATTCTTAGTAGCTAGTATTGTAGTTACTTCGACTTCAGAATCCTGTACAACCTTTATTCATACCTCCATCCCATTAACTCAATATGGGAGACCGATTACTTGCAAAATTTCTGAAGGTCATGGGTGGGTACTCACTTGGGTATCATGTAGTAGGCAGCAAAATTGGAATTTTTGTTCAGTATACAGCCAACAATGTCAAAATAAGTTCAGTGCAGAATGGCATTCTCGGTGAATTACTATGGTGAGTCAAAATGTTTTTCTGATGCAGTTTTTTTTTTTATTTTCACATCAAAGCTTAATATGAAGGGATATTGCTTACTCCATTATTTAATCTTTGAATTTCAAGGTAATTTAACACATATTGATCCCTTTGATCTATTCTTTCCCCTGAGGCATGCAGGATTCTAGAATACTTTACCAAGGAGAAACAAAAACAAAATGTCCAAGTTCCATTGTTGGCTGCGTTTCGAGTTGATGTAAAAGAGTGTTAGTGTTTTTATTCAGCTCTGACTGCGATGGAAAAGTGGCCAGGAATTCTGAAGCCCATGAACACAGTTCTTAGGTGATGGATGTGTTCCCTATGGTAGTGTTGCAGCTCTGAGATGAAGTTAACTGGAAGTTGGGAGCACAGTGACCACACAGTTCTAAAGTTCACACATGAGGAAGATGTCCCTAGTGGGAAGGTATGCAGATATTCAGGAAGCCAGAAACCCTAAAGAATACTTCACCAGCTGAGCTGAGTTGTTCTTGGCAGAGCTGAAGTGTTTTCTCTATCTCTTCTCTTCTCTTCTCTTCTCTTCTCTTCTCTTCTCTTCTCTTCTCTTCTCTTCTCTGCTCTCTTCTCTTCTCTTCTTCCCTTCTTTCTTTCTTTTCTTCACTTCTCTTAATGTCTGCCTCTGTTGGGGAAGAAGGTAGCAGGTGAAGCTGTGCCCCCTATGAACAGTGTACAGAAGGCTGATCTGTATATAGGGTTCCAGGAGGAAGGAGTCTCTCAGCATGGCCTCTGATTATAGGGATTCTTAGCTCATATTTGGCTAATCTTGAGATGGTGGAAGGTCCCAGCTTAGGACCATGTGTGTTAGTTAGGCCACTTTGGTTCTGATCTGGCCAGATTAGTGGGCATCTCATCTAGCTGGGAGTGGGTACCCTAGTAGTTCCAGTAGCTTTCCTATTGGGGTCTCTTGTCCCTGAGCTCCCCATACTTGCAGAGCCAGACTCTCATAAAGGGGAAACGTTGATGCCCCCCAGTGGTCCTCTGTATCATTTGACGTCATGGTGGAAACATGGGTTTGTTGTCAGGGATTCAGAGCATCCACAGTCCACAGCAGTGAAGGGAGGAAGCCAAGCAGCAGCCTCTAAAGGTGACTGGCATCTTGAGATCCGATTTTGAAGGCCGATGGGAAAAGTCAGTTTTGCTCTAAAGCAGAAACACAGATGGAAGTGCAAGGGCAGTTTGGGTGTGGTAGGCTCAACAAGCAGTGAAACAAAGATCCTTGGAAAATATCCACTGAGGGAAGAAAGAAGAGATGGGGTCCTACACCCATGAGTCTACGATAGTGTTTGGAAAAAGGTGAAATTTTGTCCCTGGTCTTGTAAATTCCAAATCTGGTTGAGAATAAGACTATAACAATCAAATCAAATTTGAAGCAAGCAAAGTTTAAATAAATTAACTGAGTATTGGCCAACAAGATAGACTCTAACAAGGACTATTCTGAAGTTTAGCTCCTCTGCTTTCTACCTCAAAGCTTAAACAAGAATCATTGTTCTATGGTGGTATCCCCATGAATTCACAACTCTGAAGAGGAATCTAGGTTGACACAGGTTGTAGAGTACAATTTTCAAAAGCATGTATTATCATTCGTATAATTGTGTATTCTTGTGACTGAGCATATAAGATCATTTGCTAATTGTAATCATTGTTAGGGGACAGTTGTTATAATTCCCATGAAGTAGTGAGTGAGAATACATACTGTGTACTGTCACTAGAAAGGAAGCCAAGACTTTAAATATACAGAAAACTTGGGAAATTGTGTTCATGTATGTAATTTATTAGAATAGCACATTTATTATTTGTCTCCTACATTTTTCTCAAAAAGGAACAATGATCAATCTTTGATGTGTGCCCCATGTAATCACAACTGTCAACAGAAGCTCAGAATAATATAGGTTATAATGAATGGATCACAGAGCTAAGTATTTTATATAGTTGGTACAATTGTCTATTCTTATGTCTAACATACTGACTGAAATAGACTGACAACTGTGTGAACAGCAGCTTATCACTCAGTTGAATTATATAGCCTTCTCCTGGTGAGAAGTAATAGCAGGACAAAATGCACACAATTTAGTGTTCAGCAGTATAATAGAACTTGGATTCTGGTTGTACAAGAGAGAGTAGTGGTGGGCAGAATGTCTAGAAGGAACTAAGAGTGTTGTCTTTTTCTCTGGTCATTCCCAAAGATATCAATAGTAAGGAGGCAGCTTTTGCAGTGCATTCCTTACATTGTCAAAGACTTCCTGTTTGCATATGAAAAGCTTTTCCGAAGGTAAATTGGCAATTTTCTACAAATCCACACATAAGTATATGTTCTTGGTACCTGTGCTAGTGAATCAATGGAAACATGGATAATTGTCAGCATGTATGCCATCTTATGGATCTTGTGTGTGTGCGTGTGTGTGTGTGTGTGCGTGTGTGTGTGTGTGTGTGTGTGTTGGTATCTTTGTTCAGGAAGAGATATTTTAAACCTATCTCCTCTAGTACTTTTCATCTTTCCACTGGGTTTTGGTTCTGCTATTCAAAATAACATATTAAAGAGAACATGTGTCCTTTTGAGTAGGAAGCAGCTGAAGGCAGAACACACATTGGAGTTCATCTCCAGTCTAGTGATATGAAAGCATGAGTAACTGAAGTATGTCTAAGAATCTATGAATCTACTAGACTGGCAATGTAGTACCTTCATTCACTTGTGTGCTTTAACATTTTTACCTAAATTGTTGGTAAGATAAGTACAAAGGAGTTAGAACTCATATACATGTGATTTTGGAAAAACTAAATAAGTTTATAGTAAAGTATCATGACTAATTGGGAATTGTGTGGCGCTAGAAAGTTTATTGACTTGTTACTGTGTATGAGATCACAATTGTTTAGTCATGACACCAATGAGTTTCTCATTATCCCCTGTCAAAGAGCCAACAGGAATTTTGCAGCTGAGATGCTGTGGTTCTTGGGTTTATTTTTGTTTGGTTTTGATTTACTCAACATCAGTATCTTCTGCAACCTTTCATTTCAGCATATGTTGGTTTAAATTAAGCCATTGCTCAACTCTTGAAAGCTTGATTTCACATCTGGCATTAGAAGTAAAGGTAGTAATGCTCGCTGGCAAAGGTTACAGTTGTGTGTAAGTTGATCAAAGAATTTTGGTGGAGAAATTCTTGTTTCCTATGAATTTTCACTATGGAATGGAAACCTTGGGCTTCAGTGGTATCCACGCTGGGTACGTTCTCCATTGGGTATGTCTTCACCAGATTTTGAACTCATTTCTTAAGGCCTTGTTTGATGAGGTAGGTATTTATCTCTAATATGACATCTTCTCAGCATTTTTGTTTTGTTTTACTGTATTCTTCTCTCATGCAGTAAGACATCATGACATCATGGTGTTTTTTTCCTTCTACCCATCCATGCCCTCTATCCTCACAGATGCACTAGTCTTCTATTTCTTATCAGAAAAGAACAGGTCTCACAAGGATATCAACAGAAGAAAGTATAAAAATATGCAATAAGACTAGGCACAAACACTCAAATCAAGGTTGGATGAGTCAAACAAGCGGAGGTAAAGTATCTCAAGTGCAGGTAAAAGAATCAGAGCCATCCTAAGACAGTGGTTAAATTGTGACTGTCTGTGAGATCACAATGGTTTCCTGAGGACTCCAGAAATATTCTCATGATTCCTTGTCAAGCAGCCAACAGGCAGGGAGTAATTGAGATGCTGTAGGTTTGTAGTTTTGTTGTTGTTGTTTTGTTTGTATATTTATACTCAAGTATATTTTATATTCGTCCATAGTTGTGGAAGTGTATTTATAGTTATATTGAAAATATTTTTGTGCACTGTTGGGTGAGGAGCAGCCTAGGTCTTGGTGTTTTGTAGTGTCTGCAAGTATTGGATTTATGTGGGGATGTTTTTTTGGTCATGCTCTTCATGTACAATCAGTAAAACACCTGAGAAATTCTATATCAATAAAAACAACTAAGGAGTGACAGTCAGGTTTCCTCTGTTCAGCATGATGCTTGCCATGACAGTAGTTCCCTCAGCTAAAGTCTGGCAGAGATTTCATCTATCATTATGCAACTTTGTTGTCCTAAGTGAGCCTACACATGATCATACTGCTACTCTCTGCATTTCACCATTTGTTGGTTCTTATGTCTTTGGGGATTGAAGGTTTTGACACACTTGATTGCTGCAGTCTTCTGTGACATCAACAATGTAAATATGTGATACAATTTTGATGATGTGACACTGACAACCTACGCTTGCATCATCACAATCAGAAGAAAAATGTGATTAAATGAAGGATAGAGCATCTTAATGTTGACATCGTGTAATATATGTCATCATAATTAGAAAAAACTGGCATAATAGTTGCGATGGAGAAAGATAAAAAATATAAATACACATCACAATTTGGGGATGATATCATAATTGGAAGAAGTTTACATAATATTTGGGGTGGTGTGACACTGTCAATTCAAGTATGGGATATCAAAATTGTAAGACAATGATTAGAGAAGTGGAAGAATTTGCTATCATAATTAGGGTTATATGACATTACCAGTGTTAACAAATGAAATCTTTTGAAAAGAAACTGACAGCATAGTAACAATGTGTCTTCATCCATGGTAATGTGTGATATCATGATGAAAAGGAATTGACATCATAATTAGAGTGATGTTTAAACGTCAATGAAAGAATATGTAATAATGATTGGATGAAATGGGCACCATAATCGTGATGACATGAGGTCAGCGATGTAAATATATGGCACCATAATAAGAAATGTGTGAAAGCATGGTTGGACAGAACAGACATCATAATTTGGATTATGTGATAAAATTAATGCCAGAAGAGGTCATCATAATTGGAATATATTATATGATCATTGTAAGACTGATATCATAATGTGGATTTCGTGACTTCATGAATGTAAACTTTTGTCATCACAATTGTAAGAAAATGATATCACAACTGTGATGTGACTTCAACAATATAAAGAAAGGAAATCAAAATAAGGAAGATATTTCTGCAAAAATGGAAGGAAATGACACCATCAATTACACCTTGAGGATGTGACTTATTTTCATAATTGGAAGGAAATGATGTGATATTTGCCAAGAAATGACTTCTTTATGTGGATTTTGTGACATCAGCATTGTAATAAGAAGAGTATGGCATTATATTTGGAAGGAACATTCATCATAATCATGATGGTGTCAGATCAACATTGTAATTATATGCTTTCATACTCAGAACTGCTGAGGTGCAGCCTTGGTGAGGGCAAAGCTTAAAGTGGATGGATGAAAAACGGGTGAGGGAAGAATCAGATGCAGGACACCAGTCAGTTTTTTTTAATAAGAGACTGACACAGTAAAAGCACATCTTAGTATGGCTTCACCTATTCTGAAAATTTGTGACTCTGAAAGGCTTTATTTATGCACAAAATCATTTCCTTTAAAACTTTGATCAGTGATTACATACCCTCTGGAAGTCATTTTTGTAAAGTTTTCCTTGATTACATGAGTATATTAAAATCAACAAGCAAGGCAAATACCAAATTTTGTCAAAACTAAAAGCTAATATTATGATAAAATCAATTTTCCTTTTACTCAACATCATTCTCCCTAAAATAGGTGTCATAAAGCCTTGTGGTTAAAGAAATGCCAGAAAGAATGATGCTATTTCAGTTTGACTCTATTTAAATTGAACATGGAGTTAATGGTTTATAATGCCTGTTACCTCAAACATATCTTTTTAACATCAGTCACTTTTGACCCTTGTTAAATTCTTCTTTCCTTTCTCTGTTCTGTTTAACATAAGACTACCATCTGTTCTTTTGATTCTTAAAAAACAAAAGTAGTCTGCTTTGTGTCTTTCCATACAATCAGAAAAGTCCTGAAATGACATGTTTCGTCAGGATGACAGGCAGTTCATTGAGCTAAAATGTCCTTTTCTATGACTCTGTCATGAACTCTTATTTCAATACAATCAATATCTTTATTGCAGTCCTGTAAAGGTTAAAAGGACGGTAGAACTCCTAAAACTGCTTACTTTATTTTCAGGAACATAACAAGGCTTAACATTAAGTATATGATCTCTCTTCCTGCCCATATTAATTCTTTATTTCTGAAGCTTGACATGAAAACCTGATGATCCAGCTATAGCTCATCAGCTTTTAGAATTTCTCTAGTTTTTGTCTTCTTTAATAATAATTCTTCCACCTCCTGCATTATACTTACTAATATCAATTATTAGTAATCTAAATGTATATCTCAATCCTAGACTCTATGGAAGGCTCAAATTTCTGCATATTTGTATTTTCCAAGTTACTGCCATTAGTTTCATTTTTATTAACACCAGCATATGTTACATTATTCCAACTCTATCTTTCGATTAGTGGCCTTTGACAGTAAAGAATATAAGTGAAAGGTGTTAGTGAATTTCTGTCAAGGGCAGTGAAGGGTCAATCAAGGTCATTCTAGCACTGGAACTTTGTAAAACAGAGCGCTAACTACACTTGGCATCACCACAGAAGGATACAACAGCATAATGGAAAGGAACTGACATCATGAGTGGGTTGCTGTGATACAATAAATGTCAGGATTTGTCATCATAATTGGAATGAAATCACCTGATGATTGGAAGTATATGACATTAATGTGTTTTATATGACATCATAATTAATGCAAAAATATGCCATCATAATTAGAAGAAATGACCTCATAATTGTCATGATGTGACATCAACACTGTAAATAAATGATATCCTAGTAAGAAGGTTATCACAGCATGAATGGACGGACCTGATATCACGATAGGAGTGATGTGTAACCGTAAACCTGAGGATGTGACATAATAATTGAAAGGAAATATCATAATTGGAATGATGTGACTTCATTTAGAGTATATACCATTTACAATATTCATCATAATCAGAAGAAACTGACATCATAAATGATACTGTGACATAAACAATGTAAATATATGACATCTTATTTGAAAATAACTGACCTCAACATAGGTTTATGAGAGATTGTCAATCTCGATAAATGACATCACAATTTGAAGAAACTGACATCAGGTGATATGTTAATAATGTAAATATATGACATCAGAAGCACATGACAAAATAATTGGATAAAACTAACATCATAATTGAGATGCCATAACAGCATCAATATAAGTATGTAACATCACAATTGCAAGGATTTCAGATCATATGCGAATTATTTGGCATCAATATATATATATATGACATCATAAGATGGACATGCTATTTTTGTAAGGTATTGACATGATAATTAAGGTGATTTGATGTCATCAGTGTAAATAAACATCATTATAATTCAAAGAAGCAGACATAATTGTGATGATGTGACATCAAAATTATAAATATATGACATACCTATTAAGGATGTGGAATGAGCTGACATCATAATTGAGATGAAGTGTCACAATCAATATAAGTTTGTGAGAGCATAATCGGGATAATATGACACTTAAATTATGTATGTGATACCACAGTTAGAAAGAAATAATGTGATAATTGAAGAGACATGCCAACATAATAAGTATTCTGTGACGCCATCATAATATGATGTGCAATAAATATCATAAATATATCACAACATAATGAGAATGATATGACATTATATTCGGAAGGAACTGAGAGCTTACTTGGGATATTATACCACACTATCAATGTAAGAATGTGACATCATAGTTGGAAACAAGTCACCTGATAATTGGAAGGACATGGCTTCATAATGTGGATTATGTAACATCATCAGAGTAAATATATCTCATCATAAGTGAAAGGAACTGACATAATTGCAAATTTGTAATATCAACATGGTAAATGTAGAATAATAATAAAAAGGATATCACAGCATATTTGCTAGGAACTTATCCCATAATTGATGATATTCCGCTATCAATGTAATGATGTGACAACATAATTAGAAGAAAGTGATAAAAATCTATATATGTCTGATCATAAGAATGTCATTGAATGCTGAAGGTACTGACAGAATTGTAACTATATGGAATTATCAGTGTCAATATATGACCTCATAATTTGAAGAAAGTGTCCTCACAATCATGATGATGTGACATTAATTTCATAACTATTTGTCATCAAAAATTGAGACATGGCATAATAGGAAGAACTGGTATCATAATTATGATGATATGACATCAATGATATGAATAGATGACATCAAAATAGAAAGTGAAAGCATAATTGGAAGAACATCATAAGCAGGATATTACTTCAACAGTATAAATATATGACCTAAGATAATGAAGAATGTAAAGCATAATAAGAATATAACATTAACAATGTAAATTTATAACATTATAATAAGAATGAGGGAACTTTCATCATAATTGTGATGACACAACACTATCACAATTGATCTGACACATGACAATTTGAAGAATATGACATGATAATTGGAGGGTAGGACAACATAAAGCAGATTACGTTGCATTGTCAATAACATTAAAAGATATCACAATTGGTAGAAACTGACAACAATTTTGACATGAATGTTGTAAATATATGACATCATAATTGGAAGATATTGGCATCATAATTGGGATGAAGTGACAACAACCATGTAAATATAAGTCATCATAATACGAGTTGTATTACAAAATTATAAGGAAAAAACATCATTGTAATCACAAATATCAACAATGTATATGTATGATATCATAATATAAATGATTGGCAGCAAAATTGGGAAGAATGGATATCATAATTAAATGAATTGACACCATCATTATGATGTGGTGACATCACAATTGGAAGGAAATAATGTGATATTGTAAGGATAAATTATCTTAATGTGGTTTATAATAGTATAATCAGTGTACATATATCGCGATAATTGAATGAAACTGACATCATAATCATGAAATGACATCAACCATGTAAATACAGGACACCTTATTAGAAGAAATCACATCACATTCAATATGATGTTATGCAAAAAATATAAATATATGGTATCATAATAACAAATGACAGCATAATATGAAAGAACTGACAACATAATTATGTTACACAATGAATGCCAATGTCTAACACCTCAATTGGTGTCATTGGCAGAGTAACTATATGACACCATAATTGGAAGAAACTAACACCATAATTATGATAAGTTTACATCAACAATGTAAATATATGACATCCCAATACGGATGTGACATCAAATTTGAAAGGAATTTACATCAAATTGGCATGATGTGACATCTTCAATATCAATATATGACAATATAATTGGAATAAACTGATACCAGAATCAAGATGATGTGATGTCAACAATGTAAATATATGCTATAATAATAATATATTTGATAGCATAACTGGAAAGAACTACCATCATTATTGAGATGTGACACCATCATTCTTAAGGATGTTCAATCACAATTGGAAGGAAAATGATGTGATAATTGGCAGAATAATATGGATTATGTACCATCATCATTATCAATATATGACACCATAATTAAAAGAAACCAACATCTTAATTGCTATATCACAATGTAAACATATGAAATAATATATGACTGTCATGGCAGCGTAATTGGAAGGAACTGATTTCATAATTGGCAGGATGTGACATTATTAAGGTAAGTGTGTTATGTCACAATTGGAAGGAAATGACATGATATTTAGACATGACAACATAACTTGGGTTATGTGACATCATCTATGTCAGTATGTAATATAATGTGAAGAAGCTAACATCATAATTGTGATGATATTTCGTCAACAGTGAAAATATATAATAACATAACCAACAAAGTTACATACATGGGGAGATGTGATTAAGTCATATCAATGAGAATATAGGCTATAGGAAAGGGAAGAAAATGTATGAAATAATAACATGAAGTATATAACAGCATAATTTGAAATAACTGACATCATAATTGTGACGATGTAACACTATCAACGTAAATGTCTCACATAACTGAAAGGAAATTGTGTGCTTATTGGAAGGATATGACATTATAATTAGTATTATGTGGTAAAATAGTTTAAATAATTGACAGCATACTTTATGGAAAACAACCACATAATTATGATGATGTGACAGCAAGGTAAAAATGTGACATCATATTATGACAGATTACATGTATATTGGAAGGACATGACAGCATAGTTGGGTTAATGTAATATTATCAATGTACACATAGGACAGCAAAATTGAAAGAAAACTGACATTGTAATTATTATGATGTGATATCAACAATGTAAATATATGACTTCATAACAAGAAGTATATGACAGGATATTTGGAAGGGCATCATAATCGTGAAGATGTAATACCTTCAACATAATTTGTGACACACAATTGAAAGGAAATGATCAGACAATAGGAAGCATGTGACACCATAATTTGGATTATATGGCACCAGCAATAGAAACTTATGACTTCATAAGTGGAACAAATTAACACTAAAACCTGGTGGATGTGAAACCAATGATGAAAGTATATGACATCATAATAGGAATGATATGGCAACATACTTGGAAGGACAAGAAATCATAATTTGCATGATTTGACATCAAACTATCAATATGATATCAAAATGGGAAGAAAATTATATCTTTATTATGATGTAACAACCACAATGTAATCTGTAAATATATGATATCATCAAAAGAAGGATATGATATCATTTTTCGTTGAGCAATTATAAAGATGTGACACTATAATTGACAGGAACAGATGTCATCATTGATAGGAAGTAAAAATATAAATGTAATATATGATTTCCTAATCAAAAGAAACTGATATCATAAATAATTTGATGTGACACCATCAGTGCCAATATATGATGTCATAACTGGAAGGAACAGACATGGTATTTGGGGTGATATGATAACAACAATGTAAATATAACTGTGGTTCCTCCACCGTGTCAGATGGAACAGTGTGTCTTGTTGACGAAATTTGCATCCATAGTTTTTCTTCCATGTAAGTTTTTGGTTGTAGAATGAACAGTTTTATTTTGGGGTAACCTGTCTTATGAAGTAGGTCAGGTCCCACACATGATGTGCATACATCACCTGCTGTTCACTATGGGGAAATACATCAAGTCATCCAACACAGGAGCATGCAGATGGCAGTGTGCTTTAGGGTTGCACTTTTCAACAAAGCACACTTCCATTTCAGGAGTATAAAAGGCTACACATGTAAAGTGTCACTGACATTAATTTCTAAATGTGAGCATACAAGAATAACACCAATTGATATACAATGTGGATGGGGAAAATCTCACAGGCCTCAGCCCTACAAACAGCTGAGGAAAGCTGAGAGTGGAGAAATGTATCCAGTAAAGTGCAGACTGATTGTAAGTCCATGGCCATATGATCAGCCCTGAAAGCATGCTTTCAGGTAACATCAATCATATTGTGCAGAATGCATTTTATCTCAAAGGAATTTATATATATATATATAATATATATTATACATATTATAGATACACATCAATATGCAAGACACCAATGATAATGTCAATGAGGCAGCATCAATGAAGGCTTAGAGAATATAGGGAGAGAATGCACCAGTTCAAATGAAGCAAGTTACATTTGGAATTATTTGTCTTCAGAGTGAAGTTTGTTGCTTTGTGGGTAAAGCAGTTTTAGCTCTGATTAAAAATACTGATGATCAAGTTTGTTAACTTCTTTCTCACAGAAGGAAACATATGTTTTCCTTTGGGTAGGATGAGGCAGGAGAGTGACATCATGATGTCATCACACCTGGTAGGTTTTCCTGAGAACAGAATATCTTTTATGCTTGTTCATATGTAACAGTTTGCATTCTAATTTCAGCTTAAGTCTTCAAATTCTACACTGTAGATTTTCTCAAAAATATCTTTGAGTCCAAAAAGTGCAGTGAAGAGTACGAGGGGATAGTTTTACTAAATGTTAATGGTTGCACTTGAGTTCACAGAAAACTCAAGCAGCAGATGACACGATGGAATTCGGCTACTAACAGCTACTGCTTCCAGCAATCAGAAATGATCCTCCACAGCCCACAGGGATACTCTTTCATCTCAAATATGGTAAAGTCTGGGATCATGAAGCACTACATGTGAACGTTCGTGATTACTTAGGGAAGATTTGCCAACCATGCAGGCAGATGGTGACGAGGACAAGACTGACAAAGAAAGGGAGTATTCTAGTCATCCAGGCTGGATGATGCCTCTGCCCCCAAATTCTACAGCTAAGAGGGACTGAAGTGCATCTCCATGATGTACTGGAGGGCCTGGACTCATCATAATTGTGATTGCTCAAGTGGTATCCATCTTTGAAGTCCACCCCTGTTTTATCCCTACCATGTAATGGTGCTGCCATTTATGTATGCCCCATATCTCCCATTTCCTACACCCTATTGACGCCAGAGTCCTTGCTTACACCCAGCTCTGTGGTGGGCCTTGTGGCATTAGGAAGCCTCACACATCTCATAAAGAATGTGTATTTAACTTCTATGCTTAAAGAGGATAATCTCAAAGAATTTTACCAACCAGACAGGAAAATGATGATGGTTAGCCAGGGCCCATGAAGAGATTCACAATAATGAAAAGTTCAAGTTCAGTGATAGGTAATCTGGATGAGATTTCTACAAGGAGGAAGCCGAGAACCAAGATGATTCCCAGTAAACCTCCACTGGAAAACTGAAGTAGGTGGCAAAATGGACACCTAACCCTGGCAGTGATCCAATCTAATTATGCCTGGGACAGAGAATTCTCAGCTTCCAGTTTTAGAATCAGGTCCTGCTACCCCAAATCCTATCTCACCACTAATTCCCTAGGGACACATCAGGAACTTGGGTTCTCCTGGGACTAATGAAATCATGGCGGCCTTCCTGCAAACACCCAGCACCCTATAACAGAGGTGAGGAATGGTGGCAATGATGGAAGAAATGTTCCTTCAATATCTCCCTGCTGGTAAAGCCAGCACAAATATGACATTTGGATGCTGAAATGTTTGGGACAAATGACAAAACGCTCAAATCAGATCCCATGTCCTTAGATGATGTTGTGCTTACAGGCATGAAGATGGACAATTGATTAGGAGACATGGTAGGTCTCGGCATCAGGACAAGCCAACTCATGTCGGGAGGCTGAAATGGGGATAAAAATGTGCCGTGGGTGGCTGATATCCCAGCTGTTAAATCTGCTGATCTGTCAAACCAGAACTCAGATGAACCCAGTGAGAGAGCAGCCACTCAGGGCTTCTCCCGTCTGCCCCCAACCTGCTAACTTACAGGGCCAAGAAGTCCAAAAATTCTTACCTTAAGTTCAAGCACATATGGCCCAACGTGAAAGGGGTGTAGGATACCTTTGAAATCTGCTGTGATATGCAAACTTCTGAAATGATAGCTTTAGCCTGCTAAAACTCAGAGCTATTGCAAAAGAAATCTGTGTCAGCTTAATCACAGTCCTGGATTCTTGTACTCTAAACCTGAGGTCCCACTCCCTTAGGGAGATTTTAAAAACTAGGCACAAGGGGCCATGACTCTGTACATATGGAATCCTACACATACAACCACAAGAGGCAACAGTTACCAGCCTTTCTCCATGGAGTCCTGGATAGAGTCTTTAAGTCCCTTTGAGGATCTTACAAGTACAGACATATGTCAGTCTGACATTGGGTGGACCTGAGTGGAAATTCTCAGGTGTCACCAGATCCCTGAAGCCAGTGAAGTTCTCAATGATGGATCAGAGAGGCATTCGAGGTAGCCTGGAGACCACTTGCCCCTGCACGAAGTTCATAGTGAGGGTATATCTGGCTGTGAATACTCTTACCTTCTTAGGAATTGGCGACCTGCTCCACATAGGAACAGAGGGATATCAGAGAACAGACCAAATGCAAGAGATAAATTCCCTGTGGTCGGCCCACAGACTTAGCTCTCACTACCAACAAGGAATCAAATATGTGCCTACTTCTTAGAGACAGTTTAAAAAGATAAATATATTGATGGCATCAATCTCAGAGGCTATACCTATATTAGAGTCTGGGAGCTGAACCCAGTCCTCCTGCTTTAGATGACCACAATTCTAGAGCCTAGCTTCTGGGCATTGTGGTCCAGAGTCCAGTCCTTTAGGTCTGTCCTGTATCCTGGGGTCTTCTATGACAGCCCTGGACCTACAAATTCCCAGCAAGATTCTAGGGTTGCTGTTGACTCTCAGCTACATTCCAACAATGGAGGCTTCTGCCCTGAGACACTGTCTCTGCATGACTACATGTCAAAGTTCTGTACTTGTTCACAGGTCCAGTCTCTCTCCTGGAACTGCTTCTGGAGTAGCTCTCAAGGGCACTTTCTGCACTGCTCAGTACTGCAAGCCTGAAAGCTGGGGAAATTACCTATTATGAGAGTTCTCTACCATCTCTCATCCCTCCTATACTCCCATGATTTACTACTAACTCCCCTGCCTGAACCAGCCTTCGTTCGTGAACTCCAACATCTCCCATCTCCTTCAAATTTTTATTCAACTCTTCTACAGCCTAGTGTACAAAGTGGCTTTTTTTTTTCAGGAGACCCTCTCAGGAGCAATTTCTGCCTCTGGTAGACACCAAGCTGCCAATTATGGGTATTGGCTCCTTGTAGGCAGATGCAACTTCTGCTCCACCCCCTCTCTCAGTTACCTGGGGAACATTGGCTGTATGGCCCCCCAACCTGTCCCTGGTTCTCCCTTGTTACCTTCACTTGCCAGGTCCTACACCCTCTAGATTGGGGCAAACATAGATGAACCAGGTAGAACTAAAGCTGGTCCAGTATTTTCGAAATCTGAGCAGCAACATTTGTGATCCTGGGTCGTCATGGACTCCCCCAGCATGAAACCAATTTATGGTCTCAATTCAAATATCAAATACCCTCCTTCCACCTTTTGCACACTATTTAGCACAGTAATCCAAACTCAGTGCATCAATGTCTACCAGATGCCTAGTTTTGGAAGCTGCAACTTTGGGAAAAAAATGGGACCACCTTCTCAAGATGGACCTCCCCAAAATCAATGGAGCCTGAATCCTTGGAAAACAGGAGCCTGGATTGACACCATCCTGCAGAGTATGTTCCCCTTGAACATAACCCCAGGGCTTGAATGTACTTTAAAACTTTATAATGTAGAAAGGGGTAGGTGGATAGGGTTGTGGATTGGAGTCTAAATTCCCCTCCTATCTTTACCTGATGCTCTATACCTGGGAATGTTTGTTAAAAAAGAACATTGAAAAGAAAAAATTTAATGTATACAATATTGAAGTCACAAGTAGTTTTCCATCACACATTTGAAGGTTTCCAGTGAGAAAATAATTCCATGAATCACTTGTACAAAACAAA
The DNA here is from genome assembly GCA_026225945.1 of Cricetomys ansorgei. Classification (NCBI taxonomy): domain Eukaryota; kingdom Metazoa; phylum Chordata; class Mammalia; order Rodentia; family Nesomyidae; genus Cricetomys; species Cricetomys ansorgei. The sequence continues at coordinate 210,694 of JAMJFZ010001255.1, read as the reverse complement.
TATTTTTTTCTGTTTTTTTTTTTAATTTTTGAATTTACAGGTTGAAAACTGTTGATACTAATTCATCATGAAGACAGAGCACATGTCTACTAATGTATGTAATACAATGTGTATTAATTAATATTAATATTACATATTAATTAATAGTATGTGGTATATATGATTAGATAGCAAACACAGGTTTGATGCTGTGGTAGCTCACCAAAGAATCAGGGAGGCATCTTCCAGACCTCAGCAGAGAGAACCATCATCACAGCCAGGGTCATACTCATAGTGGAACCCCAAGCATCTCAGCTCAGCTATTTTATTAACTCAGAACTCCTCAGGTATTCTACTGTTAGCACATGTATGTCATTATCAATTAAACACCCCCACAGAAATCCAACACCTACGAACAATACAAAAGGAGCTTGAAAGCCCCACACCCAACAGTGCATGAAATGATTTATATATAATAAAAATATACTTCTGCAACAGGTACCTGTTTACAAGCAATACTGCCTCACAGCAGAGAATGTTTTAATATTCTTACACCACAAAGAAAGATGCCAAGAATTAATTTAAGGTCTTCATGGGTGCAGTAGAACATACACATGCTGTCTATCAACAGGAGTTATATACAAACTTTCAGAGATTCCATATCCTCCATGATTCCATGCACAGTTCATCCTCACTATAAGGAAGGACCAGTTTGTACTGGTGGCTGTGCTTTATCCATCTTATTTTACAGTGTCACGTATGACCAGATTGTACTGACATACATGCTAGCATATGAGGTATCTACCCAGTGTCAGACTGGATGAATTTTCACTGTTGTCTCTACCTCTATCCATAATATCCTCAACTTGCAGGGTTGTAGATACAGAGTAAACGGGTCTATTACAGGCATCTCTAACCTCTGCCAAATCCCACTGGCAGTGTGATCCCTCCACCTGGTGTCCACTGTTCAAAACTACGGTGAGACCTCCAAACAGGAGGTGGGACTATGCCTTATGTATGCCCTTTTCTGCAAAAGACACATACAAACCTAAACACATAGAGTGTCACTGACATGACTGTTTAACGCTGAGTTGAACAAGAACAACACCAATCAATATTCCAGTGTCGATGCTGAAAAACTCACAGGCCTTATCCCTACATATAAAATTGTAGACAAATTACCAAAGCTGATAATGCGAGAACTGTATGCAGAGAAGAGCATACTCACTGAATTTCAGAGTTACATGCTTGGCCTTGAAAGCATGTGTGCAAGTAACACAATACAGATTTAGCAGGATACATTTAGGAATATGTATGGCATATCTGTATTCAATAACAATGAACAAAGTGGTTATGAATTAGAAATATATAGCAGAGGGCTATCTTACAAGGCATAGAGGGAGTAATAAAAATGGAGATTGCAGAATTTTGTTATTATCCCAAAAGTTAAGAATACAGTATATTTTATAAACACACATACATATTAAACATGTGTGTGTGTGTGTGTGTATGTGTGTATCTTAAACTTTTGATATAATTACAACATACAAGCACATAACCTGTGTTTCCACTACATGTACTACCTGATACATCTACCTGTGCAGAATCGATAGATATTGTACAGAACCATAAGATAATCTGATGAAATGATATTAATGTAAAATAACCCAGGATAAATCTTTATTTTATATAGCATACCCTAAAAAACAGAAATCAAAATTTTATATGCAGAATAAATTTCATGTATAATATGTGTATATATGTTTTCTATTCATCACCTGTCAAATTTAACTATCATATATATACATGTATGTATAATATTAAGCTATCATTTACCTATGTCTTGTCTTTTTATCCTTTGTCACATATCATCTATTGTCTATATTTTATATATCATTTGTTAATCTATAACTGTTATTTAGTGACTGGCATCTGTGATCTATATATTACATAGTTGTTGTTTTGTCTATATGTCACAATCATAAACTAATGTACCTACAGTAATTCATAGCTGTGCATCTACAATGTACTTATGCGTTCATGTGTGTGAATGTTTTCTCATCATCTTATTTTGTCATTCAGAGTGTTTCACTAATCTAGGAACTCAGAGACTGAATACATTGAGTGGCCAAGTAACTCCAGGGAACCTCCTGTCCTGGCTTTTTCAGTCAGAATCAACAGGTCCCCATATTTTTGAATGTGGTAGCTGAGGGCCCAAGTTACATCCTCATGCATTCATGGAGCCTCATTCACACATTGGTTTTAACCAAATTTTGTGGATCATCCAGTGCCTTGCACAACCATCAAAAGAGAGGTTTCCCCCTTCAGCAGATGGGAACATACAAAGAGACCCAGAAACAGACATTACACAGACAGAATGATTTTGTAGAACTCAGCTCTAAATGGGAGGGATGCTCTAAATGGGAGGAATGTATCCATCAAATCCCTCTCTCAGGGCTAAGGAAATCCTGTAGAAGAATAGATGAAAAGAGTGTAAGAGCCAGGGGGAATGGAGGACTCCAGGAGAACAAGGCCTTTTAGTGAAATAATTTTGAACCTGTGGGTCATTACCCCTTTTAGAGTAGAAGAACGTTCTCCCAGAGGTCACCTAAGGCCAATGGAAACTATGTATTTCTGATGGTCTTCAGGACTGAGACACCCCTGGTCTATCCATGTGGGTCAGCCCACATGCAGATACTCAAAAATAGGAATTCATGGAAATGTATTAAAGGGTTTCAGCCTCAGGAAAGTTGAGAATGACTGCTCTAGATGAACTGACCAAGCTCATATGACCTTACAGAGACTGAGGCAGCATGCACTGGGCCTTCACAGGTCTGCATCACATGTGGTCCTAGAGATGAGAGGAGAAGTGGACACATGCCCCATCCCTAAACCAGAAACTATCTCCAACTGATAACCACTTTCAAATGAAAACTTTAGTTTTCTGCAAGGGAGTCTCACTCGGAAACACAGTAGTCCTAAGCATGGATTCCATACCCAGCAGTAGACAGCCAGCACAAATGGCTCTCAAATTCATCTTTGGATATTCGTTGTGCCATAATATCCTGTTGGGGATCCTTTTTTTTAAAGAAATTATCTTTCTTATAATTTGTATTTTATTTTTTTCTTCTCTCATTTTACAAATAAACGAGACTCACAAATAGACAATATGAAAAGAGTGAAAGACCTTGAAACACACAGCCATAATGGGGTGTTATCAAATTTCTCCCATCAGAGCTCAGGAATTCCTGGGGAAGAAGAGGTCAAAAGAGTGTAAGGCCAATTACGATTGATGTCATTCTGTTTGTGTTGTCATATCCATTTTACTATTGCAGCATACTTTTCCAATTATGATGTCATATATTTCCATTTATGCTGTCATATCATTCCAATTATGATATCATTTCCCTCCATGGATTCTGTCAGACCCTTCCTTTGTTGATGTCATATCTTTCCTATTACGATCCCATGTTCTTTCACTAATGCCATTTTACTTATGGTGACATATCCCACCATTACACCTTTTTTTGATGATAGTTATAATATTAATGTCATACCCTTTAGTTATTGTGTCATACGCTTCCAATTATTATATTTTTCTAATTAACAATACAATATCATTCCAATGATGATGTCATTTCATTCCTTTGATAATTTAGGACCCCTTCAATTTTCATATTATGTTTTTCCAAATATGGTGCCATATCCTCTCATTGATGACCTGTCTTGCCATTATATTGATACAATATTCTTTACATTACACTGTCCTATCTTCCCAGTGAAAGTTTTAGATATTTCCAAATATGATATAATACCTTTCCTCCCACGTTGTCATTTCCTTCCATTGATGGTGTGAGACTTTTCCAATTCTGATGGCATAAACTACTGGATCACATGTATTCTCCCAGGTATGATGTCATGTCACTTTATTGAGTGTTTCCTATCTTCCAATTATGATGCACATTTCCAATCATGATTTCATATTTACTAATGATGTTGTATCATTTCTATTAGGAAGTCATTTCCTTAATATAAATACATCCTGTCTCTTCATTGACACTTACATATCCTTCTATTTTTATGTCACATTCTAATAATTTTAGAATAATATAATTCAGCTTTGATGTCGTACACTTCCATTGATGCTTTCACATACTAATATTCGGAAAATACAATTATGATATCATATACTTTGACTGTTGTATTGTATTTTTCCCTTGATATCATCTTTTTCGTCCATTAAGTGTGTCATATCCTACCTTTCGGAATGTCATATCTTTTCATTTATGTTGTCATATATCTCCAATCATGTTGTCATGTTTTTACATTTATGGTGACATAACTTTCCATTTACTTGTTGTATACTTCCATTGAGGATATCCTATTCTTCTTTTGATGGTGTCCTGTTTTGATCAATAACATCATACAGTTATATATGTGAAAACACTATGTATATATGTGTATATATATATACACATACATGTATATATATAATTTGTGACCTCTTTGTTCATTAATTATAATTCCATGCATACATATATGTGCATATATACTCCTACATGTATGCTGATCAATGTTTATGAGGCTACCTGAATCCATGATTTCAGGGCCGAATATGTGGTCCTTGAAATTCAATAGGTGTGCTCTTCCCTGGATACATTTCTCCCTCTCTCATTTTTGCTCAGTTCTTTGTAGTTCCATGTATAGTGCAGAGGTCAGAGAGTTTTTTCTTGTACACATATGTATGTTGATTGGTATCTTTCTCGTATTGCTCATATTTAGACAGCCATGTCAATGACACTCGATAGCATTGGCATTTTTACACTCATTTCATGCATGTGCTAAGGCACACTGCCACCTACCTGAAGACATGGTCCTGTTTTGGAAAACTGAATGCAGTACCCAGCAATGGACAGCAAGTAGTGCATGCATAGCATATGTAGGATGTATATCATGCTACAGGAGTTTAGTAAGGCTAAGAAAGACCTATTCATTCTGAAACCCCCAGAATACATGTGGGGAGACTGCAGATGCAAGTTCAGATATTAGGGCAAACTGGTACATCTTTACAATGAGGCAGAACTCCTGATGAAAGCATATATATATATATACATTCTTTTACTTTTGAGATTAAATTGCAAGAACACACATACACAAACACATGTATATGCATTTATATTCAGCATATCAAACAACGTAAAATTCCCTGAAAAACAAAAAATCATAATTACCTATGCAGTATGAATCTATTTATCTAATATCTCTTTATATATAATATTTTTCTATATGTTATCAATACAATTCTGATGTCAAATTCTTCCACAGATTCTGTAGTACCCTTGCATTCATGATATCAGACCCTTGACTGTGACATTCTGGAGAAGTTCTTATTTAGGTCTCTTCTTCCATTTCTGTTATTTATCTCAGTGCCAATTTGGACCAGTTTCTACTGAAGTTTGTGCTTACATCCATGCTTCCTCCATGGTGTGAATTTGAATAATTCCGTACTGATATCCATGGTTCCATACACATTTAATACTCATTGTGAAGATTCACCATTTTGTAGTGATGTCTGTGCTGTATCTATGCTTATTCAAGTGTGTCAGGTAGGAACAGTTTGTAGAGGTGTTCATGTTTGCGCCTGTGTTACCTCCACTCTTTCAGACTGATGTCTGTGCTTCTATCCAAAAGTTAAAAAAGTAGATCTATCTATCTATCTATCTATCTATCTATCTATCTATCTATCTATCTATATATCTATTACATATGCAATATTATACATCATAAGAGATTTAATAAATATAATATACACATTCTTATATGTGGGTATATATAATATATGATTGCTCTTCATTTGATATAATAAAATTACACACACAGTAAGATATATATTATTTTTTCAGCATAACAAATATATATAATATATAAACATACATATATATGTAAATATACATATATACATATGTATGTATGTATAAATATATATATATACGTTTATACATGCATATATTATATATGATATATGTAATGCACAAATGATATATAGCATAGATATGATACATAAAATTATATATATGTGTGTGTGTGTTTGTGTGTTTGTGTGTGTGTGTATGTGTTTCTGTATACAGCATATCAAACAATATGAAAAATGTCAAAAATCCAAAGAATTTATCTATTATGTATGCATCTTGTCTTTTTACATATGTGTGTACAAAAGTCCATTCATTAATTTTTTAACATCTACCTACCTGTCAACTATCAAGCTATATGTCTGTTATATTAAGCTCTCCTGTACCTGTACCTTTCCTATTTATTTAATTATGTCTAAGTGATTTCAAAATATTGTATTCTGATGTTGATGAGTTCCTAAAAAGTTGTGATTATGGCGCTAATTTTTTGAAAGCTTTCCTAAGTCTGAGTCTAGAAGTTCTTTTTAGCTCCTCTATCACCCAAGTCGCCTTAATATTTCTTGTTGCAATTCTTAGTAATCCACTGGGACTCAAGTTTTGAAAAACATGAGTGATCTCTTGTAACAAGTCAATGGTAACTAATTGTAGACTATCCACTTTGCTAGAGTCTGCCAGTATTTTAGTTGTTGTCTCTCCTCTCCATCCATTCAGTGCCTGTCCTCACCTTGTCTCCTCTGTCCACGTTCATTGTTCAAATTCTTCAAGTCTGCTAAGTGGCACATGGAGCTGTCAACAGATCAATTAATAGATGCTTGTAAACTCTTCAATCCTGTGTCAACCAACAACTCAGTTCAATTTCACTGGATATGAATAGAGAAAATAAACATGTGCTCTTCCTTTTCCTCTCAGCCCTGTGCTCATTTTCTTTCATTTCAAATTTACTCATCAGTTTATTTTCTCCCTCTTTCTCCATCCATTACTCATTGAATCTTTCTCTATCACCTCCTGGGTATTTTCTCTGCTTGGATGCCCCCTCCATACCTCACCACTTTCCTTCAGAATTCCCATCATTTATATTGATTTCTGCTTCTCCCTCCCTCATTTCGTTATTCATTTTCGTGTTCTCTCACTGATCTTTCTTCCTCTGCCCTTGTCCCTTGATTGATACCTCTCTGGTCCCCAATCCTTACTGAGGTGATATGGATGAAAATGGCCCCAATAGCTCCTACATTTTTTACTCAATTGATGTAATTTATGGAAGAATTAGTAGGCATGTCCTTGGTGGAAAAGATGTGTTCACATGGGAGGAGGCATGTCCTTGTAGAAGGAGGTATACCTGTGATGGGGGAGGTATGTCCTTGTGGGAGGAGGTGTCTCCTTGTTGGTGTAGGTGTGGCCTTGTGGGAAGAGGCATTCTCTTTTGAGAGGAAGACTGTCCTTGTTGGAAAAGTCATAGAACAGTTAGTAGAGACCTGGCCTTGTGTGTTTCCATGCTCCCCAACATAATGATAAAGGACACATTCTCTTAAATTGTATATATGTACAAATTAGATGTTTTATTCTTTAAGTTTCCTTAATCATGGTGTTTCTTCTCAATAGAACAGTAACTATGACACCTAAGTACATTGTATTACAAGCACTTTGGTTTCATAGAGATTGTTAACCAATCAAACGGATCTATATTAATATTTTCTCATATTTCATTGTTTATTTTGTCTAGATATTGTTTCTCTGTGTAGCCGTGGATAACGTGGAACTTGCTCTTTCAACAAAGCTGACTTTGAACTCTGAGAACTCAGAGATCTGAGGGTGCTGACTCCTTTAAAGATGTGTCACCACCTCACAGCTCATGTACGTATAATACATATATTACATATATAATAAATTTACATGTGTTTGTATATTTATATTCTAAGAGATACACACATCGGCATATTAAAAGACATATGTAATAACATGGGTTTTGATTTCTTCATTGTTTTTATTTACCAATTGAGATAATTTATATATATAGACTTTTACATTGTACTTATCCTTGTCATAAATAATGTTCCTGGATTCTAAACTGGAATTACTGGAATTAGAGTTAAAAAGAATTGCATAGAAAATGGCTCAGTGGATATAGTTGCTTGCTGCCCAGCCTGACAAATTAAATTGCCAACTGTCATTGCCACAAATTTCCCTTTGACCTCCATATGCATGTGTCTACACAGAGAGACCTACAATTAACTTAAAAAATACAGGTAATAAAATTTTAAAAATCCCTCAGTGTTGTACCATTTTGTCCAATGATTATCACTCACTCATATTGCACATTTTGAGCTCAGTCTAAATTCCTAAATTTGAGATACTAATTTTAAAGAAACTGCTCTGTCCTTCCATTTTTTTTATATCTCACTGTTGTTGTCTTACATGATTAATGGATCAGCCTTACAGTCTCATCAATGAAACATTCCAAACAAGTTTTATTCTATCCTTTTCTATTTTTGTAAAATAATGTTTACTGTTTCAATAAATATGTAATACTCAGCAAAGATATAAAAACAGTGAAGTACTATTTTTCTTCACAAAGAATCACAACTTCCCATTAATACGTTTTTTTATCATGCTGTGATATTTTCAAGAGCATGTACAACTCAGTTAACCAGCTTTGTATTGAGAGAGTAGTCAGTTAACAAGGTGTGCAGATGCACAGTTTCTGTGGAGTGTGTTCAGATCAATTAGCCAGGTTTGAATTTAGGTAGCAGTCATTTAACCAGCTTTGAAAATTCAGGATATCAGGAGTGTGTGCAGAACAATTGACCTACGTTGCATTACTGTTTTTCTGGAGCTTTTGTTGATCAGTTAACCAGGTTATCCTTGAGCGAGCCACCTCTTAAGCAGCTTTGCAGATGTGGGGTTTAAGGAGAATGTGCAACAGTTTTAACCAGTTTACATTGGTGATTTTCAGGAGATTATCCAGATGAGTCAACCTGCTTTAAATTGAGGTAGCAGATGGTTCATCTAGTTGTAGATTCCAGGATTTGAAATTTCTGTGCAGATCAATTAACCAGCTTTCCATAGAGGGAACAGTCAGTTCACCAGGTTGCAGATTCAGAACTTCAGGAGTGTATGCATATCAATTATTAACCAATTTTGCATTGTTAGTTTTCCAGTGTGTGTGCACATCAATTAACCAGTTTTGCATTGAGGGAGCAATCAGTTAGCCATGTGGCAGATTCAAGATTCCAGGACTGTGTTCAGATCAATCAACCAGCTTTCTCTTACCAGTTTTTGCTACAGACCTCATCAAACAAGGCAGTGTAAGCATACTGTTAGAAAAGGCTCTGGTTACTGAAGTGCCAGAAAGTATGGCCCAATGGTTCTTCTTCATCTTTTTTCTGCTGAATAGTTGTGGAAAGTCTCCTTGATATATTATCTACATTACTTATTAGTAAAATTAATGCATGGGCTTGCTCTTGCTAACTGGGAGAGGGGCACATTATAGATCATGGTGATTTCAACTCAATAAATCATTGTAACAACCTAATCAACCCTCAAGTCCTGGCATATGTGAGAACTAACTCATGTTTACTGGAGACACTTCATAAAATAATACTTACCTCCCCCAAATTTGGCTAGGACCTCTAAAAGCCAAAAGGCCAATGAGACTGGATACTAAAACCTGGTTTTTCCATGTAAACACCCCTAATAATGCCTGACCCTTTTAAAGGAAGAAATAGTAAGCATCTTTAGGCTATATTACAATACAAACCTAGGATGAATGTAAATATTTCCAAGCCCTGAAAGGCTGAGATGGGGATTACCTAAATCAGTGTGCTTAGATGAAGAAATCCTCCCAAATCAAAAATAGTCAAAAGAAAAAGAGAAATATAGTGGTAGGAATGTATGACTGTGATATGGGGAAATAGGTATAAATAATGATTTTGTAAACCCATAAACTTCTTTCGCACATCTAGGCATCTTGTGCTTGTCTGCCTGAGATATCTGCAAGTACACATTGTAGTACAAGTATGCAAGGGAGTATTACTCAGCTATTAAACAACATGATCTCAAGAATTTTTCAGGCAAATGAAGAACAAGAGAAAAAAATCACACAGAGATATAACTTAGCCTCAGAAAGTCAAACAAGATATGTACAAAATCTATCTTGATTTTAACGCTTAAGCAAAGAACATAGGTGCTTTAATCCAGACTCAGGGATACTATGGAACAAGGATATCTGCAGTGGGCATAGGGATGTATTTGGTAAATAGATCTCCCTGGGAAATAGAATAGATGATACAGGTAGGCTGGGGAAGGGTGCAAATGGTAGTGGAGGTACCATTTCATGGGACAGGAGGAGATGATGGAGTCAAAGTATATATTGAGAAATAACCAGTACAGGAGGACATTGATAGGTTGATCTGTAGACATAGTGCAGTGGAATATGTGAGGTATATCCTGGGTGGGCCTCTGGTTTTATGGGATAGAGTGCCAGAACAGTCCATTTCCTGTGGTATGGCAATAGCATGGCGAGGCTTCCAGTGTTAGAATTGGGAACACCATCCCAGGCAGAAAACCTTCAACCTATGGCCTGTCTTTCCTGTAGGACTCACTGGAACAATTGAAGCGCAGAATCCCATGACAGAACGAGAGCCCATGCCTGATACTCAAATGAATGCGAGGAACGAGATTGGATCATATGGAGATGATTTTTTATGATGTGCTACTCTTCTCATAGATCAGTCCCTAGCCCATTCTTCATCAGACAGGCTTCCTCTATCAGCTATTGGAACCATGTCTTTGAAGACAACTGTGATAAATGAAGGATTTACCAGATTGATTACATTCATAAAGTTTCTTTCCAGAATGTGCCCTTGTATGTACTTGAAGGTTACTGTGTTATGAAAAGGCATTGTCACATTGATTACATTCATAGGCTTTCGTTCCAGTATGTTTCCTTATATGTACTTGGAGGCTACTGTGATTTGAAAAGACTTTACCACATTGATTACATTCATAGGGCTTCTCTCCAGTATGTGGTCTTTTATGTACTTGGAGATGACTATGACATGAAAAGGCTTTACCACAACGTTTCAATTCATAGGGTCTCTCTCCAGTATGTGTTCCTTTATGTATTTGGAGATGACTGTGATATGAAAAAGTTTTACCACATTGATAACATTCATAGGTTTCTTTACAGTATGTGTTCTTTTATGTATTTGCAGAGGACTGGGTTGAGAAAAGGCCTTTCCACATTGATAATATTCACAATGTTTCTCCCCAGAATGACTTTTTTCAGGTCTGCAGAAATTAAATGGCATTTATAAATGCACTTTTGTTACACTGTTCATTCTGTTCATCTGAATGATATAGTAGTATAGTTTTCCAAATTTTTAGGGCTATTCAGATTTAAAGTTAATCACCATGTTAATATTCACATGGTTTCTCTTCATTATGTTATCTTAGCATGTGTAATGATACCTGTGATATTTAGAGACATTACTGCATTATTCACATTAATACCATCTTTTTTCATGAGTATTTTCTGTAGCTATGAAAAAAATAGAAATAACTGATTAATTTACCCCCCCCATGTTCCATAAATGTAAATTTACTATAGAGTGAGACACACTACATTTCCAAATTGAAAGAAGACAAAAGAGAATTTCCACATCCCTTGTACTCATTCAGCTTGTCTCAACTGCAACTTTGCTGATGTATCAACTATGATGCTGCAAAATCAATTGATTGTCAATTTGTATCACAATTCAACATGTCTACTGTTAGAGTAGTTGTTATTTCCACAGCATAGCTCTCACAGGTCTACAATTAAAATGGTGATATCTGTTAAGGCATTGATTCTTTTTCTTGTTTCGTAGAAGAACTCCAGGCAAATATTGAATCAGCTACCTGACATAGAAGAAAATGGTGTTGTGAGAATTTACTAAACATTAATTTAAATAAAGCTCTGTTGTTATATTCTGTTTCTATATTCTTTTGCAGTTCGTTAAAAATTCTAGGGCACATTAAAATTTATGAAGGAATACGTTTGTATCAACTTTCATATAAAAATTAATTTTCAGGTCTTCTAGAACTTTGGCAATGTTCTTCAATATTTGAATCTTCCCATTTATAGCCTACAATATTGTACCAGAAAATATATGATGTGATTTTGGAAATTACACAAAATTAACTTACTATCCCTTGTCAGCGTTAGACCATACCTGATTTATTTATAACATTCTTCCTATTTTGCAATCAAAATCATTGTAAAGTGTGAATAATCAAGAAACTGTTCTTTATGTATTTCAAGAAGTAAGTAAAACTCATGGTCTTATTTATAGCAGACAGGATTGCATATGTGTCCAACATCACATCTTTGTAAAGGCTCTTCTTGGAAGGATCCAGCAAATCCCACTCTTCCCGAGTGAAGTTCACCTGCACATCCTCATAGGTTACTGCATTCTAAAATATGCTGTATATGTGCACCAAAGAAATAGTGATACTGGCATCACTCTAAATGAATACTTTATTTTTAATATATTCAGAAAGGCCAAGGGAATCTGGGAAGGTCATCAATTGACCAAAAGAACTTCATTCTAGCTTACATTCTGTACCAGTCCCAGGAGCTCTGATTCACACTGGATAATTTACTCCTGGTCAGGGGACAGTGGGCCACAAATGACATGGCTTGTGGCGTCCCTCATAGCTCTCTATAGCACCAACAGAGGAAAATCCAGATAAGAACCCATGAACTACCTCACAGGGAGTCTACTGATTGCCATGCATTACCAGGATGTTTCCCTAGGGCCAGCAAGATGGGCCTTAGCATAGTTACAGCTCTCCAACTGCATGAGCAGAGTTCAAATTATAGCACAATCATTCCCTGATCTACCTTTCATTGCTGAACAAGAGAAACATGAGTATCTCAAGAACAATAATGAAGCCCACAGTGAACATGGAACTGGTAATCATAGCTCCAAGTGGGTAGAAGTGTTGCTTTCTCATTATGTGAAGCAAACTGCCCAAGGCTCTGACCCCAGACCATTAGCAGTACTCATAAGCATATCAATGCCTTTAGAAAAGGAGCCATGGTTTTCTTCTCTATAAATCAGGGGCTTAGGAAATTCTCCCATGTTCTAGGCCCCAGGCTGCTACTGGCTCTGCTAAGCATGTTGCTCAGATTGAGAAGGAGCTGAGTTTCTTCTTTGAAGTGGACACCTACTGTGTAGATCACCATGGCAGACAAGGACCTACTTCTCAGAGGTGCAAGCACTGCTAGACTACAGAGAGGGAACAATATATCAAGGCAACCATCATAAATCATGACCCCCTATTCTCAGGGGTTTTAATTGACAAAGAAGATCCTTAGGTGTTCTATTAGAAGCATATGTGAACATGAGGATTCAAAAATCTTTACATAAAGCCAACAACTGCAGACCATACAAAATGCCAAGGTCTACACAGCACTTCCTGCATCAAAGTACAAAACAACGTTTTTAAACATAATCAAAAATAAACTTCTGCAGCACTTCTCCATGAGAGGCTCACAGAAAGCCTGGCTTGATCAGGCAAGTACTCAAGACACCAGTGTTTTGTCCTTTCAAAAAATGTCACCTGGGGCCATCTTGCTCATCTGGAAGAACTGTGCTGTCCTCATGAGGAAAATTGGATCTTTATGGTACATCAGGATATAATGTTGATGGTGACCATGTAATGACCCATTGAGCAGTTTCTTAGCAGCGTATTCCATGGGGATGGACCTGATGGCTGCATGTAAAACAGGGTTTTCTTTCTATTATTATTGATTGGAATCGAATGTGTGGACAATCCTAGTGAATCAACATGTATATCATAACATCCTAATCTCCAGTTGGCCTGGTTAGCACACTTTTTACATTATGGTGTATTAGAGGCAGCCTGCATTTGCTCAATTTTACTTTGTGTGACTATCTCCTAAGCATTTGAAAATCCTTAATTAATCAATTTTATTGCTTTACATCACAAGGAGTGAGTGCTACCCAACACCTGAGAAGCCATTCATACCCACCACAAAATTAACTGCAAATGCATTTTCCACCTAAACATTGAATGAGAAGTGTAGAAATTCTAAAAGATACCATGTAATCTAGCCCACTCTGCCTTTGGAAACATTCATAAATCAGATGCACCAAAAGCACGGTACTGTGGAGTGTAAGGATATTTCTACACATAGTGCCCTCCTCTCAATGTTTTGTCCAGATTTGGCCTGCAGACTGAAGTTAGTAAGCGATTGCTGCCGAGTCCAGGGAGTTACATGGACCTCACCCAACGCCTTGTTGGCTGCAGGTTTGCAATGCTCTCCACAGAGGACCCACCACCCCAGCTCCCTCATCTCAGTCTTCAGCTCCACCCCATTTGGGACAGCAGCTTCAGAGAGTACAAGTGCTCTTCTCACCATTCTTTGTAGAAATGCTCACATCACAGCACACCAAACATAATCAGCCACAGAGGTGAGCCTACCCCAAGGCGTCTAAAGCATCTCTCCATCCCTTCTTACTGGCAGGTCTGCATGAAGGCACTGATTGGCTAGTGAAACATGAGTGACAGGAGTACCTCCCTTAGGATATCGTTTGCTCAAGGGAAACTACACAGTGGAACCTGGCCCATGCTTTCAATCCAGGCCCAGACTTTCCCCAAATCTTCTGAGATATGAATTTCTGTAGCACTTATGCCTGACTTCCAATAGCTGCCTCTCCTCTCTTCCTGTTTTCAGTAGCCACTTCCCCAAGAAACATCCTGCTCGCAGATAGAAATGTACACAGAATATTAAGTATTGAAGAGAGATTTAGGGAACTGGAATTTTTCTCCCCACGCTTCACGCTGAGGTCTGGTCAATTGACTTCATTTTTTTTAAACCAGGTTGGCAGGGAAAACAGATAACCCTGAAAGAAAAGCAGGAACCAGATCACAAATACGATGATAGGTTCTTTTTTCACCAGGAGGCTGGATGATGGCTTCATTCCTGTAGGAGATTTCTTACTGAAATTTAGGTAGATCTCTATACAAAGGAATAATAAGATAAAATGTAGTCTCTATGGTAACTTGAATACTTAGCGAGAAATAGAGGAAGGAACAATACCTTATATGAGCATACTGTTAGCCAGCACATCTTTCTGAGTGCTAAGGTGAAAAAAAACACAGAAGTAATTGTCAAGAGTTGCTAGATGACCAAATCTGCTAGAATAAATCTTGTATATAGGCTGGTAGTAGAAGGCGTGGCACCAGATTAAAGGTGGATCTTGCCACATCAAAATATCCTAATTTAAAGTGGATCTTCCCATGCCAAATAATTTAATATAGATAAAAAAATCCCTTCCCTTCAAGGTGTACCTACCTGATTGTGTTTTGACTAATTCCAGATGTAGTCAGTTTTACTCCCAGCTATGGTATAACCATAACAATAGCCAAGATAGAATAGCTGATAAAGGAGAGCATGGGAGTCATTTCCAAAGTAATAATTTTCTTCCCCAAAGGAAGCATGGGCATTCTGAAGTGTCTGGACATGTTGCTTATTCCTAAGCAGTTAACAAATCCTCTGCTGAATATTGTTACAGTGTACGGTTAGGGTTAGGGTTAGGGTTAGGGTTAGGGTTAGGGTTAGGGTTAGGGTTAGGGTTATGCCAGAAGTTCTGAGCTGAAAATCAAGTAAATGATTATGTAAAAATAGATTTATTGGGAACCAATGCTAACTGGTACTCCTGATACATGAATTAAGACATAGAAGTACCAGTGCCACAATTCTCACAAATGCAATGGGTACAAGTAAACAAAACAAATGTAAAGTTACCTATGAATGGTGTTGATTCAGTTTTTAGATAGACAGCTATGCTCAGTTTTTCTAATGTCAAAACTAGTCAGACTTTACTTCTGATCCGACTGCATAAAAAGAAAGTCACAGCTGCCACTATGCAGTATCAGAAAAAATGTAGTGATGTCTGTTCCAGGTCTGTGACCTTAGTATAAAGAATTTCATGTTTTTTTTATTGTTGATTTACTTTAACCTTTAGTTTTACTTTAGTTATCTGGGTGTTTGCCAGCATGTGTATTTGTGCAATACTTTCAGAAGACAGAAGAGGGCATCAGATCCCTAAGATGGGCATTACAGCAGATTATTATGTAGTATATTGGATCTCCAAATGAAAAAGTTTCCCTAAAATAATGTTCAGTGTTCTAAACAGCTGAGCCATCTTTCTTACCCCTTCTTTTTGTTTGCCTTCTTGTTTTTGTTTTATTTTCAAGGCAGGGTTTCTCTGTTTTAACTCTGAATACCCTGTAATTCATACTGTACACAGGGCTAGTCTCAAAGTAACAGAGATCTGTTGGCCTCTTCCTCCTGAGTGCTGGGATTAAAGGCTAGTGCCACTACTTCCCAGCTCTTTTTTATTTCAGTTTTACTTATACATATTTTAATTTATTTTCTTTTTTCTATAATACATATCATCATGCTTTCCACACTCCATCTATTCCTCCCAGCTCTCCCCATCCTTCTTCTCCTCTGACTATATATCCTTCCATCAGCCAACAGCTAAGTACCTGGGCAGGGAAGGTCAAGACATATGTTAAGCCATCCTGTTGGGTCACACATCTGAATACTAAGAGCTTTGAAGAGCAAACCAGGCTCTCAGGAAAAGCTGCCAGAGGAGCATATCTCTCATTTATTAAAGCAAATGTAGTTACATTTATAGTGTACAGTCAAGGGAGGTCTTTGGTACCTAGGTTGGGATCCATTATCTAAGAATAGGATATGGGAGTGGCCTCATTTGCATATGGAGCTCCCCTAAAAAGCAAGATCTTGCAAGGGCACCTTCTGCATAAGGTGTGGTTGCACAGTGAAAAAGAAGAAGGCATGTTATCAGTATATGGACTCATCCCTAAGTTTCAAGCTACATCTCAGAAAAAACCAATTAAGCCAAATACCTTTTCTAAAGACCTTCTGTGTAGCAGGAAATACTTAAAATTTGTGTGAGTTCTGGCCAGGGTTAAAAAGTGAGGAGAACCCAAACTTCTACCAACATCAGGATGAGAAATGTGGGTTTCAAGGCCAGCTTTGAATCACTCTTAACTCTAGGATAGCTCCACAGATTTTTCTCCCTTGGCATGGGGCTCTGCCCTTCAATTTTCCACTGTGTCCTGTAGGGAAGATAAGTTATAGGTCAAAGGTTTTGTGGCTATGCTGGTGTCCCAGTCCTCCACTGGGAGTGTTACTGGCTACAGTGATGGCCTGTTCAGGATCTCTATCCCCCATTGCTACAGGCTCTTGCCAAGATTCCCATCATAGCCTCCAGTGAGTTTCCACTGCCCTTAGTTCCCAGATCAGCCCTCAATGACCCCTACTTCCTGCTGCCCCTCGATACACACCCTCTTTCCATACCTCTCCCCACAACAGGACTCCTCTCCTCTCATGGACTGGACTCATCCTCTCCAAGTCCAAACATGCTGTCTGTTGCACCTCCCTTGAACCAGGGACATCATCAGGTTACAATAGGGCCCCTCCTTGTTGTTCAGTCTCTCTAGATCTGTCGATTGCAGAACTTTGTCCTCATCTTAAGAGTTAATAACTACTTCTAAGTGAGTACATGCCAGAGATTGTCTCTCTGGGACTGGATTATTTCAATGAGAATGATTTTCTCTAGTTTCATCGATGTGTCTGAAAAAGTCATGTAGTCATTTTTTTTAATAGATGAGTTGCGTAAATGTACCACAATGTATTTATCCATTTTTCAATGGGAGACATCAAGGTTGTTTCCAATTTCTGGTCATTATGACAAAGCTGCTATCAACATAGTTGAGCAAGCATCCTCCTGGTAAGATGGAATGTTCTTGGGGTATATGCTCAGAAGGGGCATAACTGGTTCTTGACATGGATCAATTTCCAATATCCTAAGCAATGGCCTTATTGCTTTCAATAATGGCTGTACAACTTTGCACTCTCACCAGCAATGAAGGCTTGCTCCACAGCCTCATAGGCATTAGCTTTCAGTTGTGTTATTGATCTTAGCCATTCTGACAAGAGAATGATGAAATCTCAGAGTATGATTGTTTTGCATTTCCCTGATGGCTAAGGATTTTAAACATTTCTTGAAGCGTTTCTCATCCATTCAACATTCCTCTTTTGAGAACTCTTTGTTTAGATATGTACCTCATTTTTTGATTGGGTTATTTGGTTTGCTGATGTCTTATTTCTTGAATTTTTCATATATTCTGGATATTAGCTATCTATTAGAAGTGGAGTTTGTGAATATCTTCTCCCATTCTGAAGGCTGCCATTTTGTCTCATTGACAGTGTGTTTTGCTGTATAGAAGTTTTTCAATTTCAAAGGTCCCATTTGTTGCTGCCCTTAGTGACTGAGATGTTTGGTGTTTTGTTCAGGAAGTTCTCTCCTGAATTGTCCCTGTTTGTTCAAGGACATTCTACAATTTCGTTTTCTCAGGCTTAGTGTATCTGTTTTATTTTGAAGTCCATGATCCAATCGGACTTGAGTTTTGTGCAAGTTGATACATATGAGTGTATTTGCATTCTTCTACATGGAGATATCCAGTGTGACCAGCACCATTTCTTTTCCATTGTGTAGTTCTGAATTCCTTAACTAAAATCAGGTGTGGATTTATGTCTGGGTCTTTGACTTGGTTCCATACACAGTATATAGATATTGTCTCTGCTTCTGTTTGGTTTCAGTTACAATAGATCAACTCTTTATATACAGATTATTGTTCTGGGTTTAGTTCTTCTGACAGATTTTTTTTCAACTTGACATAAAATAGTGGCACCTGGATGATAGAAGTTAGCTGAGAAATTGCCTCCATCATGCTGGCCTGTAGGCATGTCTGTGTGGTACATTTCTTTTGTTAATGATTGACATGGGAGTGATAAATCCATAATGAGAGTTTGCACTCAAGGAGAGGTGGTCATGGGTTATATAAGAAGGCAAACTGAGAGAATTGTGCACAGCAAACTAAGAAGAAGCATTTCATTGAGTCAGGTGGTGGTGTCAAGTGTCTTTAATCGCATCACACAGGAGTCAGAGTCAGGAAGATCTCTGTCAGTTTGCAGCCAATCTGGTCTGCAGAATGAGTTCCAGGACAGCCAAAGGTATAACAGAGAAACCCTGTCTCAGTAAAAAACAAACACTCCTTAAAGATGCAATCCTCCATGGCTTCTGCTTTCACCCTGGTAACAGCAAATTGTTTTGGGTCAGTGGTTAATAAGAAACAGACTCCTACATAGGACACAATCATGAAGAGCCTGACACTTAGTAATTTAAATTAAAGAAAGAGAATTCTACTCTAAACATCCAAACATAAGATTTCTTAGGTTACTGCATTTTCTGCTACTGAGTTTGGAGCATTTCTTTTCATTTGGGCATCTAGTGGTGGATTCAGTTCTATACAATACTTACATTCTGATGCATGTGGCCAAGACACATCTCTGTTACTATCAATTTTATTGTTATTGTGTGTACAAGACTCAAGTCAGGTTATCTTAAAGACACCTTATTGAGTTCATCTAATTAGATGATAATTCTTAACTACCTATTTCCACTTTTGATTTCATTATCTGGTTTTGAAGTAGAAAAAATTGAAATTAAATATTTTCCGGAGTGACACATTACAACCCATTACTATAATTCTAACCAAGTTATGGGAGGAGTGCCTAAGTATGTGAGATCCTAACTGTATGGATTCTGAGCAGAGAGGGAAGCCTGTCCCTTACATTTTGTCTGCACTGTGTATTGACAGCCTCTTGAAATGATCAGGTCACAGATATATATGTGCTTAGTGTTTTTAGAATATATTGTTATACTTTCAACTATTATTTATAAAGTTTTTTGGGCTGTTTCTGACCCCTGCATGTACAATATCATGTTTTGTACTTGCATCATTTCTAATGAGTCTCTTCTAATTAATAGACAGGCAGAGGCTAAAATGAAAATATGACTAGAATTGTTACTCACTTGTGGTCTCGTTATCTGTTCTCTTTCAGCAATTCATGACTTATGTCACCAGAGGATGGAGACGACTATCAAAACTATTTTCCAACTTGTATTTATCCACAGAATAAATGACCTCAGATGCACAGGCCTATTAGAAAGTTTTTTATGCTTTTCAACCTGAGAAGAAAACATAGAATTAAAGAAATTGGTGGGCCTAAACTGATGATTCTAACCATGAAATATTGTATAAACATTCATATGTAGAAATGCATGCTGTCTACACACACATGCTAGTTATCTCAGGTTCCACCCCATTCAGATTTAATGAGACATTTTATATATATATATAAAATATATCCTGATGATCTTGATGAATTTCCACAAGTATAGTGTGGGGCTTTTTAGTGCTTTTTATATTTTTCTTCACTCTTACAATGCAGAAGTGTTGATGATATCCATTATGAATTTGTATATACTACCTGTAATGACAAATGAAATTAAAGGTGTCAGGATATCTTCACGCAATTGTGAAGATGTTTTATCTTTCATGTTGCCCCCCATTTCTTCTATTTTGGAACAGTTAGTAATTAATTGTGTTATTTCCTATTAAACATTATTCTCCATTACATTTTGAATATTTGATTCTATTGGACTCTATGTTGGCTTCATGTGCCATGTCTAAAATTTATACTTCCTTGCTCCAAGCCTCCCCTTTCAAGTCTGGCTCCCCACATGAACTGCCTGAAGATGATGTATGTGTTTATGTCTTGAGAAGCAGATGAACATCCAAGGAGCCAGAATTCAGTAATGATGGTAAGTATGTTAAAATTTAGGAAGCAGATGCTACAAAATGAACTTTTATCCTATGTAAACCAGCAGTATTGAAAAGATCCAATGAGTGAATACCACTTTATTGCAATATTGTTTTCCAACATAAAATTCAGTCTATCTTTCTTCTCCTACTTTTTTTTCAAAGAGTGGTCAATTGTTTAGTATTTTTTATTTGTGAAGTTAAATCCATTTACACTTAGGCTAGTTATAAATTGTGATATGCTGACTCTTGTTTTGAATACTCTGTGATCATTATCGGGAATTCTGCTTTAATGAGTTGACAATATTTGGATATTTTTTCATTTATATTCATCTACTTACATTTCTTGTTAGATTTATTATATTCAGAGAACTCTTGAAATCCCATGTCTGTTTCCTTGGTCCAAGTGACATAGCTTTTCCTTGAAATAATTTCTAAAAAAATGACTTCATTTTTGTGCATTCTATTATAACATGTTTAAATTATAATTTAAAGTTTTACATTTTCTGAATATCAATTCACAATTACTTCCTGGTATAAAGGATACAATTTCATGATTTCCTGGTGTGCAGTGCTTTTGCTCTGAAGCATGTAGCTCTAACCAGCATCTGTTGTGAGTAAGTTTCACTTTTAGCTTTCAGAATTCTCTCTTTGTTAAACTTACTCAGTTTGGTACAACGATGGTGCCTGAATATATTGTATATACTAATTACAATTATTTTGGATTTTAATACATCATCCATACATTTTCAAAATTTGAGGAATTTTCTGCTATAATTTCTTCGGATATTTTGCTTATCCATCTAATGTATTTTTCTCCTAATGCCCTTACACCAGGAGTTCATATGTTTGGTTTCATGATCATTTCTCACGTTTGTATAAAATCCTTCTCATGACTGACTAAACTATCTTTATGGTAACAGGAGTAAAATAATTCCTTAAATTTGTCTTCTGACTTATCTATTTCATTTTCAAAATTTTAAAATGTTTTCTTGTGTTGTTCAGCTTTTCTTTTCTAAATCATTAATCATGGTTTGCTGAATATTTGTCTCTTTATTATGTTTCTTAAAGCAATCTTTAATTTTCTTATTTATTTCATCATTTAGTATTATTTTTCCTTAATGGGATTGATGTTTTAAAATTCAGGTTTTGGACCATCGTTTGGAATTCTAATCATTAACTATCTTTGAAATTCCTGAACGTTGGGGGAGGCCACAGTTCCTTTCTGATTTGTAAGGCCTTTACGGCAGTATAATAAAATTTGCACATCTTCTGTGAGGACTAATACATGGAATTTTATATGGAGTTCTGTCATTGGCAACCTGCTGTTGAGGGAATGTCACCTTATCTCACCACATAGTGGGGAGAAAGCATATTGCAGTAACACCAATATCCTATAGAAAATCTGTTTAACTATAAAGCAAAAGCTACAAAATAACCAGTAGATATAGATGAGAAAAGTGTTCAGGAGAAGCAAAGAGTTGAAAGTGTATCACATATAGTAGTAATTAAATACTCAACAGATCGTGATGAAATGATTTCAAAAGCACAAGACAGTTTGCCTGATGAGAAAGTGCAAAGTAATATTGATAGATAAGTTTAAAATATGAACAAGATGTAATAGCAAAGATTTCCTCCTTGCTAACACAGAACGTCGGTCATTTCACATTCTTCCTGGGTTCTTTACATTGTGGTTTACTTTTGGATCATTTCTTCTAAAAGATAAGTGGTCTACCCACTAAAGTCTGTTAAGAACATTTTGATATGTTCCCTACACCACATGTATTCAAATGGTCCACAACCCCATTCTATGCCCCAAAACACTAATTACCTTGGAATGTGCACTGCAATCCTCCCATCAATCTGTTTGTGTAAAGTGAAGTCATTATGCTTGGATATGCTTTCTCTTAATTGAGCAAAATGAGATAATGACCCTATGGCTGCCTGTCCCACACCAGCCCAATTCTGTGATCTGCTGATATTGGTCCCTGTTTAGAATATGCTAGACCAAAGTCTTAGTTCTTCCATATATCTCTGGTGCCCTGGCAATCTAGAAAATACTAATATAAAGCATATTTGCGTTAGAGGTGAAGTTGGGTGCATACTGCAATATTAAATGTTATATTTGTACTCTACAGAGGACACAATTTATTATAGGGGATTTACTAATTTACGTGGAAATTTATAGGTAGTCCCTTAATAACTGACTTCACTCTGGAGTGACTGAGAACTGGTGCCATACATTGATGTAAATGGAGCCTCAGCAGTTCCATTCTGGTGCTGAATGGCCATAGGGTTTCTGCAATTCTACTGCTCTTCATTCTTTGCTTGATGCCCAAAAAAAATTCTGTGCTAAAATAACAGGATGTGATGTCAGCATAACATCATTAACAAAAGCAACATGGGGAAGAATTGGGTTGTTTTTTTTTTAATTTACCTTTCCACATCAATGCTCATCTTAGGAAGTCAAGACAGGAATTTGGACGAAGTTACTGGTACAGAGGCCATTGTGGACTGCTGCTTAAAGACTTGCTCTCCATGGATTGCTTAGTTTGTTTAGCCTATTGTTTTTCTTTCTTTCTTTCTTTCTTTCTTTCTTTCTTTCTTTCTTTCTTTCTTTCTTTCTTTCTTTCTTTCTTTCCTTCTTTCTCCGTTTCTTTTGGTTTTTTCAAACAGGACTTCTCTTTTATCACTGTGGCTGTCCCTAAACTCATTCTACAGACCAGACTGACTTTCAACTCATAGAAATTTGCTTGCCTCTGCCTCCCAAGTGCTAAAATTAAAGGCATATGCCACCACCTCCTAACTCTTCTTCATTTACAATACATCCCAACTTTTGTTTCTGTTCCCTCCACTCCTCCCACCTTACTCCACTTCTCCTCCATTCCCTTCAGAAAATGGCATCAGCCCCCTTCCTCATAGAATACAGAACCAAAAATCCAGGATAGTACAACCCATAGTGCACTGGACAATCCCCCATCAATAAGTGATTTAAAAAATTCCTAACTGTCTTTCCAAAAGCCCAAAATTATGAAGACCATGGAATTTGAGAGTAGTTGAAAGAAGTGGGATATAGGATAGTTTGCATGGAAAAAGGAAACAAGAATATGATGCAATTATGTTTTAGTAATTAAATGTATTAAATTGAAACAGAATAAAAAACTATTGGGATAGTGAGAGATAGTCAGATATGTGGTTATGGAGAATTAAAGGGAAAAAAGCTTGTGACATTTAACAACAAATAGAATTAACATCATAAGAAGATATAAGAGACTGACCATTTTTGGGGGAAAATATAACATTTTTTTGAGGTTGTGGTTACTGTGTTTTTATATTTCAGTGAGTACCTCTACAAATGCTGTACCTGTGAGCAATACTAATCGAATACATTTCAAACCACTTGAAGTTGAGACGGGTGCATGTTTGGTGAGATAAAGAAATTTCAGTGGAAAATGGAGGGTTGATTTCATCATATGTAATGCATGTAACTCTGAAATTCTTAACTGTGGTGAAATACCAAAAAATACTTTTTAAATAAATTTATAGAAGAAAAATATCCCTGGAATGGTAAAGGGCAACATATATAAAATATGGTTTGAAGCCCGAAATTCATGAAATGAATTTGCTCATGTTTTTCTTATAGTCAAAATATCAAAGAACATATCAGAGAAACAGTGTTAGCAGCTCAAGGAGGAAAATGGTAACTCCCTGAAATGGTCAAAGAAACCAGAATAACTTCAAAGTAATTCTCAGTGCAATCTGGGAATTTAGGAAGTATCTGAATGCTACTTTTTATGCAAAATAAGAATCATACATTTGAATGATTGGTCTCCAGTTGGTGAAACTATTAGGGAGGAATTAGGATTGATGGTCAACTGGGAGAAGACGTGCCACTGGGGTTGGCAATTCATAATAATTTATTGCTGGTCCTGAATCCAGTTTTCTCTAGGAATTTCCAGATGATCTATCCAACTCTCTTCCTGTGGGCTAGCCTATTTTCTTGAAAAAGAAATATGATATTTAAAGAAATAAATAAAAATTAATCACATATTTTCTTCATGGAATGCCACTGGAGGAAGGAGGATGGGAAAAAAAGTCCCATGTAGAATGTGAATCTGTGGAAAATGTCCTTATCTTCATTTTTGTGGCCCTGTGATCATAATTAGTGTTGTACCAAAGATAAGAACCATAATTCCGTGTCTTTGCAAATTAACATAGCTCTATAATTCTCAACATTTGAATGACTGCTGGGTCATTAAATACATTAATACACAACATTATCCCAGTGGTTGCAACGCAGAGACAGGGTGTCTGAATGTGAAGCTAGCCAGATCTACAAAGTGCTTTCCACAACAGTCAGGGCCATATATTGAGATACTGTCTGGGGAAAACAAAACAAAACAAAGCAAAAATACAGGACTTGGAAGTGATGGAGCATATCTTTTATCTCAGCACCTGGAATTCAGAGGAAGACAGTCAATTATCTATGATTTTGTGGGCACCCTTGTCTATAGAGTGAGTTCCAGTGCAGGCAGACTTACAACAGAGAAACCCTGACTTGAAAAACAAAAACAAAACCAAAATCAAAAGAACAAAAAATGAACAACAAAAAAAGGCAAATTAAACTAATCAAAACATCATGAATGGTCCTGAGATTTTGTTAGAACTTGGTAAGGCACAGGCACCCATGCAACATATTTGCTCCTCCTTTTAGTTTGTTCAAAACATACAAGAATTGAAAGTTCTGACCTGTAAGCTTGGGGATCTGAAGAAGTCATGCATAGGACAGCCATGTGGTTTAGTAACTACATAGCTGAAACTACCACATCACCTACACATGCCTGTACAAGGATAGCATAGCCTTGCTTTAGGCAAAATCTCTCAGCCTTCTCCTTCCTTCTGCTATGTCTTCTGCCTCAGCAAAGTTCCTTCACGTTTGCCAAATGGCCCACTCACCCAGGATCTCCAGATTCTGCACAAAAAATCTAGCAGTGTCACACAATCCAGGAACAAGCAAAATCCTTGTGGGACCTCCTCCTCTGACCTTAAGGTTCCCTGTATGAGCCAAGACCAAAGGCTCCCAGACTCAGCTTTGCTCATTCAGCAGGGAAGATTAAGGCCCTAGCACCAGGGAGAAACTCAAGCCACCAAATACTTCTGCATCATAGCAAGAGGGATTTAGTGGGTAGAGAGTGGGGATAACACAAGAAGCTTAAGTGGTTGAAGCTGGTCTGGCCTGTTTTCCAATTTGATACATGGGGAGTGTTGCAATAACTAGCAGAATCCCCTCTGTGCCTTCTCCCTACACTCCCTATTCTTGATTGGTGAATAAGTAGGAAAGGGGAGGAACAACATTTTGTCTCTAAGTGCTGGCCCTACCCAGTTTCAAAGTATCTAAATAAGCTGTTTTACATCTGCTCCAGAGTCTCAGAATGGCAGGAATCTTGAGCATGGAAAAGCAACTGTGACACAGCTCCTTGCTAGTTACTGAGAACACATTTGGCTCCATTAAGTGAGACAAAACATGGCTGAAGGAATCATATAACAGGAAATTTGCCATCCAAGATTCTCAAAAGTATTAACAGGAAAGGGGAGTAAAGAAGCTTTAATAAAGATTAAAGCTTGGAGACACCACACCCCACAGAAATAGGGATTTTAAATTTTTTTCAAAGTTTTTCATGTGTATGAGTGTTTTCTAGGTGTGTATGTATGAACGAGCTCATTTTTGTCATGGCCAAGCTAAGGTTTGGTTCTCATGGGAAGAAAGCCTTTGCCCCTATCCCTTTTTGAATGTGTGCCCTCCTGCAGAAAACATATATGAAAGTATACCTTTGTGCTTCCTGCTCAGGATGATTTTTGTGGATTATAAACTGAGGAAATGAAATCAAATATGTTACTGAAGTTTATTTCTGAGTATGCTTAAAATTGTTGTTTTGTGCATTGTTGAGGGAAGGGCTGCTTATGTCTGGGTGTTCTGTATGATATGTAGGTGTTGGGTTTATATATAATCTATTTGATTCCTCCTTATCTACACGTGTTATCAATAGAACATCTGAGAAGATTATGTATCAGTAAACCCTGAGACAAGATGCTTGAGGTTCCACTGTCCAGTATAGCTTTTGCTTTGGAAGTTTGTTTCCTCTATTGATATCAGGCAAGGTTTGCTCCTTTGAGAATGCATCCTTGCCTTCTTTGCTGTGCAACACTGTAAGTGTACCAGTACACCACTTCTGCTTTTTGTTGACACAGATGTTTTTCTGTAGCCAAGGTTTTTCACCAAAATAAAAAGGGACACACCATCCTAGATTTTTTGGAGGGCCCTTTACATTGCACTTGGGGAAGCTTGCTGTTTTCACTCAGGAG
The DNA here is from genome assembly GCA_026225945.1 of Cricetomys ansorgei. Classification (NCBI taxonomy): domain Eukaryota; kingdom Metazoa; phylum Chordata; class Mammalia; order Rodentia; family Nesomyidae; genus Cricetomys; species Cricetomys ansorgei. The sequence continues at coordinate 183,674 of JAMJFZ010001255.1, read as the reverse complement.
TTATCAGGGATATGTTGCTAAAAGTTAAAAAGGATCTAGTCCAATGAAAGCAGGAATATCAGGGCTACTAAAATTAGTTCCAGAGGTTAACTGATGTCCATGGTTGACTATTTGTTAAATTTATTGGAAGAGGCTATGCTCATTTTACTATTTCTTCTACTATATGGATTTTGTATCATTTATTCTTTTGCTTCCTTTGTTCAAAACCATATAAATGTTAAACTAATAGTATGTCTTACCCATTTTAATCCCCTATATATGGAGCAGAGCCTTAAAGTACTTGAATAGCACAAACAAAAAGGGGGAAATGGAGTATAGGATCCTGCCATAACAAAATATTCTTGCCTAGAGTGAGTGCAATTTGACAGAACCTAGCAAGCTAGGCTCTGATACTTGAAGGAAGAAAGCCTATATCCCAGGACCAAGGAGACGTCAGGTTCTCACAGGAAGAGAGGACAACAGTCAAGGATATATTCTCAAGGGAAGGGAACCCTAACTCCAACCCCTTCTTGGATGTGTACCCTTCTGCAGAAACCATGTATGAGATGTTATCTTTATACTTCCTTCTCAGGATGTTTCTTGTGGTTGACAAATTAATGAAATGAACCTATCTATTGCTAGTTGTTCACACATGTTTCTCTTTTTTTGTGCTTAAACACAGTTCTAGAAACTGGGTCAGTGTCACAGTCAGCTCCTGAGTCTGCTGCATCCATAACCTGTCACCCTGAATGCTCAATTCCATAATTTTTTGCATTGGAAGTGTTTGTCATTGTCCCTGAGTTCTGTTGGACTTTGAACGCTAACATTGGCATAAGCTCATCTTGTGGCACTTTCAAGTACTAGTTTCACCCTCTGCAAATGAGTTTGTCCTGATTGTAAGCATTGCCATGTTGACTCTGTAAGATTGCTTTCCATCTTCCAAGCCTACACCCGCAATGCTGCCTTGTGACATGGAAGACAGAAGCCCTGAAACCAGCTTTTCATTAAAAGGCTTCTTGCTTAGGCAGGAAAAGACCTGTTGGAGTACTCTTTGATACCTGATACATAGAAGGAGACCTCCAGCCTGGGTCTACAAAAGGAGACTTCCTTCTACATCTTCCATGAGAAGATGACACTCTTCTTGGGGCAACCACTCCAGGAAATGGAGAATCAGGCTGGGGTGAAAATGTGGTAGATTCTGGTGGAGTGTTGGGCAAGATAAACCTGGGAGAACATTCCTTCCTGGATAACTGAGGGTTTCTTTGTCATAAAGGACCAGGTCTCATTGCCTAATGGATTCTTTTGGGGATTTGTTTTTACTCTGAATTCTCATTCTGTGTCTCACTGGCACTACGTTCTCAGAGAGCAGAAGTTGCTTTGTTTACCCCACCCTCATGCCCATTGTGTCATTGGAATTACCAGTAACTTCAGAATTCTTCACTCTAGATTCCCTGACACTGGCACAAATACCTTGCTCTGGCAACATTGTCTCCTTGCCCTGAATCCTGGCAAGATGTAGGGCCCACTCTTTCATAGGAATATTTTTCCTGAAGCCAACATGCAGGAGAAACATTTCAGATGGATGGGGATTACGTAGAACCCACCTCTAACTAAATATCTTGGGTGTTTCTAGCTTTGGGACCTTGAGAGTATCATTTTTCATTTCTAACGATTTAGCAGGCAGTCAGGTATAGGTGATTTATTGACAAATTCAAGTCATGGAGGAGAGACATCTTGTTGCTCTGGAGTGATTCCACAATGTCAGCTGCCTGGCTTTGGCCCCCAGTGAGTCTTAGTATAATTTACTCTGAATGGGAGTAAATTGATTCCTCACAGTCTGAGAGTTCCTGGAGAACCAGGTCAGAGGAATGTACCCAGTAGAGCATAGGTCCAGAGGGGGCCATGCCCTGGAAGTGCTGAGAGTCCACATAAGGAGGAATAATCATCCAATAGGGATAAAAGTTCATTATAGTCATTGCTGGAAGCCACCCAACAGCACTTGCATAGAGTGCTGTACTAGGGGTGCCTGTGGAGGAGGTACAGGTCTGAGAGTCATATGCTGTGGTGTGAAGGGGACCCTGAGGTAGGAATGGGCAGCACCTTGTTACTGTTGTTGCAGCTGGAAGCAAGGTAAAATGACTCCTGATATTTTAGATATCTCAAGCCCTGTGTAGGAGGTTGGTGATAGGAACATCTCCATCACCTTTGGGTTCCACCTTTGGTCCTGAGATTGTGGTAGTTGGTCAGACCTATTCTGGTGGTACAAGATGCTCTTTTGAAGACAGCTGAAGTTTCCCTAGTCTGGATTTCTAGCTGCTATTCCTGCTGCTACTTGCAGCATCACTACTACTCACCAGAATGAAAGCTGGAGCCACACCTTGAATGGGTGTGGACTGTGCAAGAATGCTTTGCACTGCATCTTCAGGTTTATTTCTACAGTGTAGGGCTTGGTGCTTGTGTCAGAACTTGAGGTGAAGGAAGTTCTTTGTGGGCTGTGGCAGGTTAAAAGTTGGTGATACAGGTTCTGCTTTGTGCCTCTTGTAAGGTAGCCCAAACATTTTGAGTCTCTTCTTGCATGAGTCACTCTTTGTCTTCTTGTAATATCTGGTGTATTTTCACCAATAAGTAGAATTCAGTGGAAGACTGCATCTGCCAGGGCTACCATACCTATTCCACTTTGGGTGTTGATGGTTTGCAGGAAGGACTCACAATCCTAATACTAACCAGGGGAACCCTTGTTTCTAATTTGTCCCTGGTGAGTTGAAATTAGGAGATGCCTTGGGGTAGCAGAACCTGTCCATATCTCTGGAGGCTGAGAGTTCTTTGTCCCAACTGTCTTGGGAAGAGGTCGTATAAAGCTAGGGTAAGGTTACCATTTTGCTTCCTTCTGCAGGTGTCTAACCTCACCAGTAGTTGACTGGCATGCTTGTAACCCTCAGATTCCTTCTCATCACAATCTCCTTCAACTTCCTCATCTCTGAACTTCACTCTTATGGACCTCCTCATGGGTCCCTGACAAAACTTCATCATTATTCTTGTTCAGGTGTTAAAATTCTTTGTAATCATCCTCTTGAACCATACTAGGCAGACCCATATACTCTGAATTGATGTCTTTGATCCAGAGAGGCCAGCCAAACAAAGAAATGGGGAAATGGCTGGACCCAAGAGGATTTGAGTATTGGTAAGGACCGTGGTGTCATTAGAGTGGAGGGAACGGTAGATATGGGGATACACAAAGGGCATCATCATTCCATGGTAGGGAGAAAACATCATTAGACTTAAAATATGAAGCCCACCCCATCCCAAGAATCATGACTAGGATGAAGTCTAGAGTCTAGGCCCTCCAGTTCATCATGGAAAATCCCACCTTTATTTCTCCAAGTTGGAGAATTTGAGGGAAAAGTCTTGATCCAGGCTCAGATTTATTTGAAGTCTACTATTATGATGATGATGATGATGATGATGATTATTATTATTATTACTATTATTAGGAGTAGTACAAGCTGTGGCAATAGTTTTAGTAGTATTAGTATGATTGTCATGGTCTATAGCCACCTACATGGGTAGTAGTAATTTTTCTTTAGAGATTCTTTATAGTTCATCTCCATGTGCTCCATTTTGACACTGACTTGTACCTAGCAATTTACCCTACTTTGAAAGGTATGCCTGGGAGCTCTTGGGACTCATTGCAGATGTTTAGAGGAAGGAGTTTGTGAAGCTGGTAGTGATTATTATTCATTTGAGTCATTTGCTGCTTGAGGTTTCCATGAAAACAAGTACATCATTTAATATTTAGTGAGAGCGCCCCTGGTTTTGAGTCACTTCACTTTTTGTACTCAGAAACATATTTTTGAGAAATCCAACCTAGACTATGAAGACATCACCTGAAATTAAAATATATTGCATTTGAAAATGTTAAAAGATATTCTGTTCTCAGAAAAACCTGCAAGATGGGAAGGCATCATGACTTCAATTTCCTGACTCATCCTAAATAAAAGAAACAGTATATATTTTTTCTTTACAGAGAGATGTTAATGAAAGTTATTTTCAGTATTTTTAACTAGAGCTGAGCAAGCTATACCCACACACCCAACAAATTTTTCTTTGGAAGCCCAAAATATCAAATATAACTTTTTTCTGTTGAACTCAGTATCTTGCAGTCTATATTCTATTTCTAAGCCTCCATTGGTGTTGCCTCATTGAAATTATCTTACTCGTTTCCAGGATCTAGATGTTGGATTTCTAATGACATCACTTATTCTTGCTTTTATCTAAAGTGTAAAACCCTTGTGCTTCTCATGAATCATATCCACAGTCAGCTCCTCACTATAACCTCACTAAATTTGTTCCTTCTCCCTTTCCTGCATCTTTCTAACCTTTTAAATCTCTTCATCATTTAGCCCTTTTCTATCCTATTTTTCCCCTTTTCTTCTTTAATGGATTTTATTTCCTGTAAGTATACAAATAATCATATTATACGTTGACATTCTAATGCATGTCTATCATTATTGATTGTTCTGATTGGTCCTCTTTCTTCACTGCCATCCCTGGACACACTCTCGTCTCTCACTTCTCCTTCTTCACAAAATTGTCTCTCTTCTGATTTCATGTCTGTTTCATTCTATCCTTCTCCGCTATTCACCTGTGTTCTCAATTTGTACCTGTTCATCCCCTTTCCTAGAATCCTTTGTACATTCAAGCACCACATAAATAGATTTTAGATGCAAATATGAGATTACCCAGACATCTTCACGTACATAACTACCTGATTGTGACACATAGACAACAAACAGCTATGTCTTATAAAGAACAAGGATCCCAACCATTAAATGAAAGTTATATTTTAACAACTGATAAACTGTAGACAATATATGATATGTGACAAAGGATAAATAGATAATAAAGGTATATGATAACTTAATAGATATATAGATAGATGATAGACAGATAGGTACATAATAGGTATGTGATAGATGACATGTATAGACATATCATACATAAGGAGATATGAGAAATAATCGACAAATATGTATCTATTTATCAATAGATAAATCAATTGATTTTTGCGTTTAAAATTTGATCTTTGTTTTTCAGGGTATCCTTCAGATTTCTTGATATGCTGTGTGTTTCTGTGTGTGTGTGTGTGTGTGCACTCACACCCATGTGTGCATTTTTGTTATCATAAAATAAATTAAATTACATATATTCATATACATATAAAGTCTCTCTATATATATGTTTATATAGTCTATATAATTTCCTTTATTATTCAGATATTAATAAAATCATACTGTTTCCTCTTTTCTTTCATCTACCCAAATACTCCAACATATCCTTCCTTATTCTGTTTAAAGGGTTTTTTAAAACTTTTTTACTCTGTTAAAAACCTTTGTTCATTGTTGTTGTATTCATATATGTATATTAATATATTGTTAAATGTATCCTGGTGAATCTGTATAATGGCATCTGTATGCATGCTTTCAGAACTGATGATATGACCCCACAAATTAATCAGTGAGCTCCTCCCAAAATAAAATTCTCCCACTCTCAGCTTTGTTCAATTGTGTGTAGTATTATGAGGAAGACTAAGACATGTGAATTTTCCCCTTCCATGTTGGCATGGTGAATGTTGTCTCTTTTGTCCTGTTCACATACCAGTTATGCAGTGACATTTTGTGGGTGTAGGTTTTTTACTCTCATGTCATGTGTATGCTTTCGGCTGAAAAGTATATCCCTAATGCACACTGTCAAAAGCTCTTCTGTTGAATGACTGTCTGCAGTTCCTTTGAGTGAACAACAGGTGGTGTTCACATGCAGTGTGAGTATTAGGGTAGGATAGAGGTCGGGAAAGACAGGGAAAGACCTATTCAATAGGAATCTCCAACCTTACATGGTGGGGAAAGAGTAATGCAAAAATGGACAAGTGTACAAACTGGTAAAGTCTGAAAATCTGGAGGGGACACAGATGCAAACATTGACACTAATATACACTTGTCCTACCTGAAAACTGTTAAATAATCATGTATTCAGCACAGATTCCAATACAAACCATTACATCCTTACACAAAGTATGAAATGTGCTTGAAAATATGGATATCAATATGAACTTATCCAAACATACAAAAAGGGGTAAACATGGATTAAAGCATTAACACCAATAGAAATTTGTTAAAAATGACACTAAGGCAAAACCATAAATTCAGGAAAAGATATAAATATGAATTTTTCAATATATCACCATGAAGTATGTGACACCATGAATAGAAGGATACGACATAATTCAATGAAGAATATGACATCAGAATAGGACATATGACATATATAGTCATATAGTCAAATCACATGTATCGATATATGATAGATGTATAATACATACATTGATTGATTCTACGAATAAAATTTGATTTCTATATTCCCAGTTTTGTAATGTTTTATACTGTTTGGTATACTGAATATATGTTTGTGTGTGTGTGTGTGTATATAAATTTATTATCTCAGAGTAAAATGAATTATATATACTCGTCATCAGCAATTCATCCTATACATTGACTCATTTATAATTTTGTCTGTGCTTTTTGAGAATTTCAATCCATGTTCATTGACCATATTCATATCCCCCTTCCAATTCCACCCAAAAGCATCTCTTCTTCCCTACACAAATAACTAAGCATTCCTTTTTTAAAATTCAATCAAGTACAATTTCAGTTCCATATTCTATTGTGTGTGTCCACTGTTAGGAAAACAATTGACAGGCAGGCTTTGCATCCTTAAAAAAAAACTGAAGTTACAGGCAGAAGTCCTTGAAGCTGCTAGTGGCTGGGAGTAGGTTGAGTCATCTGTACATGTGAAGACAAGTCTGTCCATTAATATTCAGTAATATCACCCATGGTGGCAAGTCCTTTCATTCATTTTTTGGAAACAGGCATTTCTGAGAAATCCACAGTTAAAATACACCCTGTCGCATAAGAAAAGGATAAAATTTATTATCGTAATTCACCTGCTGTGGCTGCTCAGCAAAGAAAAATAAGGAGATCTATTCATATGTAGAAACCTTTCCAGACTTCAGGAGAGGTAACCACTGTCATGACCAATGCCATACTCAACAGTGGAACCACAAACATCTGAGCTCAGTTGCTTTTGTTGATTCAGAACTACAGCAGGTGCAGATTATATGCAATCAAATATGGTCTATAGAAATCCAAAACCTACAGAAAATACAAAACATCAAGACATAGGCAGACCCTCACCCAACTTTACACAATTATTTTGTACATGACTAAAAATAATCTTGTACAACAAGATATTCTGTACTCAGGAAAATCTGAAGGTGAGATGTCAGGTTGTCACTTTCCTAATTTAATGAATGAAAGAAACAAAATATTTACTCCTTTACAGAACGACTTTGACGAACATTTTCATTATTTTTAAACATAGCTGAGCGAGCTGCATCTATAGACCAATAAACTTTCCTTTTAAGCCCAATAAACACAAATATAACTTGCTTACTTTGACCTTAATATTTTGAACTTTACATTCCAATTCTAAGCCTTCATTGTAGTTGCGTCATTGACATTGTCTTGAGAATATCTTGAGTATTTCTGCTTTTATCTAAAGTGTACAGACCCTGTTTCAGTAAATCAAAGCCACATGCAGCTCCTCAGTTTAATCATGATGAAATTATTCCTCCTGCCATTCACTTATCTTACTGCCCTTTCCTTCTCCTCTACCTCATCCTCTTCTACCATCTTTTTACCCCTCTTTACTTTTATTTGCTTTTAATTCATGTTATGATACAAAGAAATATATTTGATGTGACAATCTCATATGTGCCCATCATTACTCTGTGTTCTTTTTGGTCCTCTTTCTCACGCTCTTTCATGGACTCACATTTACTTCTTGCTGATCCCCTTTTCTACTCTTGCTTCTGCTTTTATTTTGGTTTTTATCCATACCTTGCTTGTATCCTCCCCTCTCATAGCCCACTTTGTACATTAAGGGCCCACATTAAAAAGAAAAGAATACACAAGAATCTTCATGTACATTAATATTTGATTGTGACACACAGAAAAATATGACAGCTAGGTGATATATAAATAAAATATGCCATATATATGTATATGTATATATATATATATATATATGTATGTATATGTCTGTATATGTACTTATATATAAATTTAAATAAATTTTGATTTGAAATTCAGAATTTGATTTATAAATATATATACATATATTACATTCAGGCTTTATTGTTGTTCAGTAATTAATGTTCATCTTAATTCAAGGATTTCTAAGATGGAATATGTGAATATCATAGTATTGAAAGTTAAAAACCAAAAAAGTCATAGGCTTCTATTTCTACTTTCATTGTAGGGTATTTATTGTCTTTAATAAAGTCAACTCTCCCCCTAATAGAAACTACAGAAATCAAAGAATAGGAGGAAGCATGAAATGAAGAAAACAGAAGATTTATCATTATACCAAGTCGAACACCACAGTTAGCAAATGAAATGTGGTTTGGCTATCCAAACTAGCAAATAAGGCAGAATTTTGCTGAAAACTGAAGTTTTAATCACTATTGACTTAAGTATTCATGATAATGTAAAGATTTCAACAAAGAGTGATGATGTACACCTAAAATCCTTGTACTCAAGAAGCAGTGACTGTTTGGCTTTTACATATTTAAGGTAAATCTGAAAACCTTAGTGAGATTTGTGACAATATAGGTTAGACTGTGAATTCTGTCTCAAATACAGCAGCAAGAACAAGAAAATACCCCAATATTCATAGTCAAATATCACTTATGTCTGGAATGCCAATTGTCACCATAGTCAAATAAACAGAGGTGCAATAGAGGCCTTAATATTCTAGCAGTAAGCAACATCTGGATAACTGGGCTTCAGGTTTACCAGAAAAGAAGTAACTAAAGAAAGAAGGAAACCCAGGAAACCACATAGAGATATTCTGTTGAAGAATTGTAGAATCCGAAACCATGATTTTACAAGAACAGCATAATTTAAGACTTAGTCTTAATTCCCTGACACTCAAAAATAACTGTAGCACTAAACCCTGACTAAAGGGCCTTCTCTTTGCAATGGATATCATCTCAGGAAATCACAACATGATCAAATAGAGACAATAGTCTGTCATGTAGTGTACAAGTCCAGTGGAAATATTTATTGCACATCTCTGTATGAATGGCTATGCAACTAATATAAAACTAGAATCTGAAAGACTGTAGGAGTAATTGGACAAAAGTTTGTTGAAAGATATTGTCTTCTGAAATAATAGGAAACCTGCATCAAAAATACACAAAACTATGTTGTGGAAAATTGATCTGAACAATGATAACAAAAATGATTATTCTATCATGGCAGAGAGAAATTTTATTGTTTTCCAACCCCAGACAAAATCCAAGGACAATTTTTCCAAGCATAAGTTCCCTAATTTTTCATCCAATACCAAGATACAAGCTTAAAATTCATGTATAATAAGATACAGAAAATATGTCTTAAATTAATATATTTATGTAAACATATATGGAATAATCATATATATATATAACAATAATATTTGAAGAGAAAGTCATTAATTTGAGATAAAGTGAGTGGGTAGACCACAGGTAATGTGAAGGGAGGAAAAGTAAGGCTGAGGACGGTGTAACTATATTTTAATATAAGCAAAATGTTATAAAAATAGGCCTGATATGTAATGAACATAATTCAATATGTACATTTGAGTTGGAGTAGTTTGTGTAGTACAACAAAATGTTGGACCTCAAATTTACAATGAGGACCAATTGGTATTTTTTTCAATATTATTTTTAATCTCATTAATAATTATGTAATTGTTCTCTTTGTTGTGCATTATTATTATATTTTAGTAAATGATTTCAGGTTTCTTTCATGAATTTAAAAATTTAGTTTAATTGAGTGTCTCCAAACCTCATTCTTATTTCTTCTCTACCTCACTTTTTTGTGTAATGTCTATCAGTAGTTCTACTGTGAAAAGAAAATGCAGCGAGAAGAAAAAGACCAAGAATGAGAAATAGTGAGTAATGTGTGGAAACTGAAAATCTTACAACAAAAATGTCAAAAATAAGAACAGTAGCTTTGCTTCCTCACACATGTTAAGTTTTATTTGCCTTGGAAGTTTCTACCTGGGCTTTTCTTAACTTCTAGGCAGATTTTCATCTCAGGTGAGCCTTCAGAGTGAGAGGACACTGTGAAAATGCAATGTGTCCTTGTATGCAGTCCATTGTGCCAATAGTCTGTTTCTTTTTACTCAGTGAACTTAAAATTCATAGGTACTATGGTTATTTGTCCCCCACAAACATGAAAATAAGTCCTTATGTATTCTCACCATTTAGACTAGTATAAAATGAAATGTGAATACAAGGAAAGGTGGAAGAAATTATAAGACATTGATTTAAGTGTTGTTGAAAATAAAGAGAGGAAGACGAGAAGTACAGACTTTATTTCAATGTTGGGAGAATTTGATGAAATATTAGCACTACTTTGTGATTAGGTAGAGACACAAGAGAATCAATCAAGAAATTATTTCAGTTCATATTTCATAAAGCTTTTAGAAAATGAAATTATGAATTTAGGTTGTGCATATGCTTATATTCAAAGAAGACAGAAAATTTCCAGTTAGCATTTGCACTAAAAAATAAAGAGGGAAAATGGAAAAAAAATAAGGAGCTGTTCTGATATGACTTCAAATATAATGGAACAGGCAAATTGCCAAGGATTGAACACAAAGCACAGCATACTAGGAACCACTGAGGATGGGGTTTCTGACGTGATTTATCACTTAACTGAAAATAATGAATATTTACTTTTAAGACTCTCATGACCAATTCATCTTTATCCTGAGTAAATCATAGTTTGTGACTAAGAAAACTCACATTTTTAATAAAGTAACAGAATCAAAATGTAGATATTAAATTTGGAATAACAAAATACAGTGGTTCATCAAAATATAAGGTAGCAAGTTGTCAATAGGTATTTTATGCAAAAGGATTTTGAGAAGCATGAGATCAAAATAATTTTAAAGTATTGTTTAAGGAATACCACAGTAAAACATGTGGATATCTGTGAAGGGGATATAGAACAAATTTTCAGGTAAACTCATTGAGAGTGGGAATGTATCACTTGTGGGAAAAGGATTAGAGGCAGAGAATACAGAGTACAGACTGGAATTGGGAGGTATTTTGGAGCTACTCTTGCAAACTAGTATTGTAGAAACTCCCATTCACAATGCTGAACCTAACGAAAAATTCTAATAATGGGGAATATGGAATCTGTATTGTCCATCTTCTATAACCAGGAAAGGCTTACAGTAGTGTGACTGGGACACCAACTAAGCCACAAAAGCTTTGACTTATTGTTCTGTCTTCAAGATGTACTGGGCCAATGGACAGGCAGAACTTCAAAATGAGAGATGTAACAGATGATTGACACTGCAGGAATGGCCAGGAATCAGTCTTTCGATATCCCATAGATGATTCACAATGAAGTTTGGCTTTATTCAAAGATCAGTGTCTAGTCTAATCTTCATCAGAGAAGCTTCCTCTTGTAGATGATGGGAGCAGTAAGAGATTCCCATGGCCAAACATTTGGTGAGGGTTAGAAATCTAGGGGTAAGAGAGCAGAGACACATTGTGGGGACTAAGAAAGTAGTCCTTTCTAAGTACTAAGAAAGTACTAAGAAAGTACTACTAAGGCAGTAGGAGACATGCCACATGGAGTCACCTGTCCAGGACACATAGTGACTCACAGAGACTGAAGCTGTTGTCATGGAGCTTGCATGATTCTGTGGTAAGTCTCCCACATATATTTTAAGGTGGTTAGGCTACATATTTTTGTCATACTCCTACAAGTTGAAGTGGTAGTTTTCTGAAATATTTACCTGCGGTTTTGGTCCTGCTACATAGTGTGTTCTGAATTTCGTTTTTTAAAGAAAATCAGGAACAGGAGCATAGGTGGATCTGAGGGAGAGGGGAGATGGGGAAGAAATGGGAGTAGTGGAGGGAGGGGAGCCTGTCTTCTGGATGTATTGCACACAGGGCAAAAACAAAATTAAGCAAATTTAAAAAATAAAAAGGAAGATACGTAATTAAAAAAAAGCTAAGATATCTTCCTTTGAAAAGTAGAGCTACATACAGGTGATTCATAGACATATAGATTTACAACAAAGTATGTAGAAAATGTATGAAAAAACATACATGAAAATTTAAAAACATGGACACTGGATTTAGGAAATATTTTCAAGGGAATCACCAATTAGTTACAGGACAGAGAGGCAGGGGAGGAGATGTAATGTTTATAAAAATGTAGATATTTGGAATTTTGAGGAAAACATTGGGTAAAAGAGCATAAGCTTTAAGAATTATGTAGAAATCCTTAATATCATTAATGAAAAATATTCATCAAGTATTAGCCAATAATAGTTTGTACAGAGGAGTATAGATAATAATGAAATCAATATACAATTGATTTCATTCTTTCTGGAAATATAAACTAATCTCAAAGCAAATTATCATGATCATATTGCTAAGTTTCTGTGTACTATGACTTCCTTTGTTGATACTAATCCTTAGCTTTAAGCCAAGAAATACAGCAGATGAGTATGTATAAACAGAACAAGTCAGTGACGTATCCATTTGGTTTGAAAAGGTCAATAAACAGAAGTATATCATCTAATGGAATTGGATTATGAAGTGTAACCTCCATCTTATTTTTTCATAACAGAAAAGAAAAGAACATAAAGAAATAGTTAAAAGTCGTGTGTGACCCTTTCAGTCTTACTTTCAGAATTATATAGTTTCAGTGACTACACCCATTTTATGAAGTTCACAAAGCTGAAGATGGCTTCTTGGGACAGAGTGGAAAGAATGGATGGAAGAAAGGCTAGCTGTGTTATACCGGCCAAATGCTGTGAATGTGATTGTACAGAATGTCTAAAGATTTCAAATTTCAATCAATTCTTCACTATTCTTTTTGTCATTTATTGAAAGAGTTATCACTGACATATTCAATAAGATGTTTTTTGTTTTAGAAAATAATCCTTCAAAATTTCTCAATGGGAATATTATTATCTCAGATCTCCATACCAAGATGTCCAAAACCCCCACACTAAACAAGTCCTTATCAAAATATCATTTATTTTAGTTTTATTTTGTGACCCTATGAATTTATTCAGAGTTACATGTGTGATCATGGTTTTGTAACTAACTGTTATACTCTAATTGCCTCACCAGTGGGTAAAAAGGGAAATGGTAGATCTCATCCTAGAGAAAAATAATACTGATCAATGGAAACTATTTCAGGAAGAATGGGAAAAATCTCATAGTCAATGTTCTCATCTATGCATTCCATCAGACAGGCCAACTTAAGAAAAAAATATTCTAACTCTGAATATAAAGAACACTCACCACTCGGACCTAATCAGAATAAAATGCTTTTGAACATATTAAGGTACCATGATTGTTTTATTTAATTTAATTCAACAGGCATATGTACTATCTCACTGATAAATATTTGTCATGTTTCAATTTATTAATGCTACTAGAGATTTATATACTTATACATTCTGAATGCATGTGCTATTATAAGTGATGATTTGAAATATCTTCTGCAAATGTATGAATTTTTCTTTTAACCATTTCATCCATGTATCTCAAAGGTCCAAATATCTATATTTGAAAAGTTTTACCTCTCTGTCTCTGATTCTCTTGCCTTCATAAGACAATGAATACATTTAATGATTTGTCCTTAAAGAATCTTTTCTTACTCCAATACTCAGACTTTAAAGCTACTTCTGACCAGTTATCCTAAATTTCTCCTGTTTCATCTCATAAGTGTAAGAATCTGTCTTTCCTGCATGTAGTTTTACGTTACTGTGGAAAATGATTTAGAAGGGTATGAATGCAAATCCTCAGTTTTTATAACAATAAGTAAATTGTGAGGATATAAAAATTTTGACATATGTTTTTATCAAAATCCATCTGCCATGAGTATTAACCAACATCTTACTCCTTCACATTTTTAGTAAACAGTGTATTATTTATCATTCCTAAATTACTACATATATTTGGACATCAGTACACTATAAAGATATGATTTTGGACAGAAATCTATGGTTTAACAACACCAAGATTAATTAAACATGATGATTATGAAAAGTAAATATTATTTAACTTTTGGATGTGTTATAAATATCTTCTGATTTTCCAACATCATGCAGTTCCTTTAACACTGAATTCCTGAATCATCAAATTTAATTATTAACATCCATTAAGATTTAACTCCGAATACATTTATTTTATTATTTCCTTCTCTCATCTTTCAACTTAGGTATAACAGGAATGGGTCCTTGAACTCACACATGTTTGTACTGGAGTAGAACATGTGTTATTTCAATTTAATACTTAAGAAATATGTCTCATTTCCCCAAATATCTAAAGATTGATCAGGGTTTCCTTTCCACTCTACAGCCTTTTTAGAATCCTATGTTACAGCCATGTTTCATTAGTGGTTTTGCAAGGAGAAGTTTTTATATGTCCAATATCCAGATTCATAGACCTTAAAATGACTAGATTATTACCTGCTTTTCTTAAAAGTATAGATCCAAGGCTAATCTGTACCAGCATACAGTGTAAACAAACTTTGGAATATTTGTTTATATATCTTTATTCTATGTTAATATTTTGTTTATGCACAGAGATATTTTATCTCATGCTTATCAAAATGTTTCTGCTTGGAAAATATATAACAAAATTCTCTTTTAAATAAAATTAATTGACACATTTTTATTATTGACAAATCAGTATCTACATTTAGACTGCATTACAGTATATAACAGATATACTCTTTTAAAAACATATTGAGTTTTAAACACTAATAAACTGCATCAAACATGAGAGTCTGAAAAGACAGTACTCTTTATAGTTAGGTTGAGTGACAAATCATTTCAGAATCCTCAGTGTCAACAGAGCACTGTGGCTTTCACTCCCTGTACAATGCCTGGCAATTTGTCTTCTTTGCTCAGTTGAAGATCAAATCAGAACAGCTTTTTAAGTATGTCTTTGTTCCTTTATCATAAGTCTTCTTTATATTATCACTGCTTTATAAATTTTATGGTTGTTGCATGAACAAATCGAATATATGTATTCAATTATTACTCTCATTTCTGAAAAGATTTTTAGAACATTAAATGCATTCATTTATTTAGTGATTCTCTTATACTTCTCCATAAACACAGTGATACTAGTTCAGAAATTTTTTTTACAACAGTGAAATTAAAATTCTTGTTTATTTTAAAAAATAAAAGTTTAATGTGTTTTCATTTCTTTCACGTTTTTAAATATTATTTTTATTTCACTTTATGCTAGTTTTAAAGGTGAGGATCCTTAAGGACTCATTTTGATCTTTCTTGTAGAATTGGATTAACCATAGTAACTCTGAATTCTAAGTTCATTGAGCTATAAAATACCCAGAATATTGATGCAAAAGGTTCATATCAAGGTCATATTGAATCCTCAGAGCCTTCTCTTTGTCTCATGGATGACCTTATACTAATACTTGGATCAAACAAGAAGAACAGAAAACAACTTCCAAAGCAAATATTACTTTAAACACATGAAGAAGCAAAGCATTGTGTGTAACTTTTGCATCTTGATGTTACTTTTGTACTTTTGCTATTTAATCAACTTGGTTTCCCGTATGTGTTTCTATTGCTCCCTATGTCTGAATTTAACCTTTCACAAAATATCTATAGGAAGCCTCCATTGTCAAACACCAGAGATTTGTGGTAGTTTGGGAGAGATTTAATTAAAACTACGTATGAAAATATATTTAAAAACTCTGAAAGATTGTAATGAAGAATGATATTGTGTCAATTTCAAAAAGGAGAACAATCCCACAATTAATAATGAATAAATTAAATCATAGTCAAATAAAATATTGTCAATAATGTAAAATATTTATCCCTAAGACTGTTCACTATTAGGATGAATATTCTCGCTAAAATGGCAAATATTAAATTATGTTCTTTATATAATAGATCCTGGTTTAATGCACAATTTAAGGTTTCATTTGGAAAAGAAATTAATCACAGCCCTCCCATCTTTCTTCCATCCATCTCTCCCAGGAAGAGCTCCTCACATGCCCCCACTTCCAAGAATGTATGCTTTTTTTTGGTTATTTTTATTACATAAACAGACACACACACAAACACAAACAAACACACATACACACATATATATGTATATATATATATATATGTATATATATGCATAATTTAATTTTTTACACAAAATGGTGTCTTTTTTTTGGTTATATATTGTTACACAATTGATCACTGAAGATATATGTGATCTACTACGGATAATCGTTGGGGGATGGTACTCCATCTGTTCTGCTGTAGAGGAAGGAAAAGATTAGAAGATTGGACTGGGAAGAATGGAGAAAGTGATAAGTATCTGCATTTGGCAAACAGGCCTGATCATCCGCACTAGACACCAGTCAGGGAGATGTTCCCTGGAAAAGGCTTGATCCGCCATTCTTAGCAGTCATTAGTCTCTTCCAGATCATTTTCTTTGGTTGAGACACCTTGAAATAGTTCCCTTTCCGATTTATATGTTTATAAATATCACCAATGTTACAGTCTTGTTTGTAAGGTTTATTTATAGAATACATTATATGACATTCTGGTATTTTGGATTTTACAATCCTTCTATTTTATTCTCCTGAATAGTCTGTGTGCCATAGATGGAAGAGCTCTGCTGCTGAAATATCTATTGGGCCTGGATTACCTATGATCGATTGATCTGTGCCTTGTTTTTATTAGTGGGTTTTTTGTGATGGTCTCTATTTGCTATAAGGAAAAGTGTCCTCAGAGAAGTGTGATAGCGATACAAATCTTGGCTGGAAAAATAAGATTTAGAATGTATTAAGAAATTGGCTGATCTAGCAAGATGATGGAAGTAGGCAATTTTTATGGACCATAATCTTAATAGATCTTGGTGGTTTAATAGACTTCCAGTACCAGATATTATTTTCCCTCCTACTGAGGGCCTATGATGCAATTCGGCAGTTGTGGCTGCAACCAACATGTGAATGTCAATCATTGCTCCACTCTACAATTCTTACCATGTTGGTAATTGGGATCATTCATAGATATTGCAGTTGGTAGAGTGAATAATTACTCCATCCCTTGTTAGCATTGATAGAATTTTTAGAAAGAATTGATGGTAGACTACAGGAAAGAAGATGTCATTTCAGAGCAAGCTGGAAGGATCTGTGTCCTGTGCTTTAGTGTGCACTATCTTCAGAAATAAAGGACTTTACTCAGCCCATAAAATAATATAAAACAATAATAAAAATAGTTTCAAGAGTCACTTTGCTCAATGTTACCAACTATTTAAAAGGAAGTGTTCTGTGTAAAATATTCCAATTTTATTAGTTTATTTACCTTGTGGGGCTCTTTGTTAGTCCTACTATTTGACTTTTTATAAAATACACACATAAACATTCATACACACACACACACACATATATATATATATACGAAGTGATAATAGTTAAATATAATGGACTGATAGATAAATGATAGTGAGTGTGTATATGTATATATATTTATATATATATATATATTTATATAACTAAATATAAAATTAATGATTTCTGGAGGCTTTATCAAAAAGTATTCTTAAAAATTTTCCATCATTTTTCTCAGTTATTGACCCAATTGGAAGTACTGTTCCATTATTCCATTTCAAAATTCAGTTGATCATAAATCTGTTATTCTATATTCGCTTAACAGCCTATGATCCTTTTATATTTTTCATGTTTCTGTAGTTACTCCATGTTGTATATTTATATATGAGGATATAGAGCTAGAAATAAAACAAAAGAAAGAACATGCTGTTATTATCTTTTTGTATCTGGGTTACTGCACTCGATACAATGTTTTCTAGTTCCATCCGTTTACTGAAATATTAATGATTCATTTTTCTTTATATCTGGAAGCATTCCATTGAATATACATACCACAGTTTGATTAACTATACACTGGTTATGTGACATTTATGTTGATTCCATTTCCTAGATATTGTGAATAGAGAAGCAGTGGACATGCAGGAACAACAATGTATGGAGTAGGAAGTTGAGTCATTTGGGCATATGCCAAGGGAAAACACAGTTGAGTCTCATGAATTTATGTTTAGCTCTTTGAGAATTTTCCACGATGATTTATATAGTGTTTGCATCACTTTGTAATCCCAAGCACAGTGAAATAGTTCTCTTTATTCCACACACTTCTAGAATATTTTATTAGTTGTTCTGTTAAATGTGCCAATTTGAATGGAATAAGATGAAATTACTGAGTTGTTTTTATCTGTTTTTCAGTTATTCCTGGGGACAGTAAGCAGTTTTTGAGATATTATTTAGTAAATATTTTGTTCTTCTGAGATTTCTATTGTGGTCTTAAGATCTTTTCTCCAATAACCTTTTGGATATTTTACTTATGTTTCTTGAGTTCTTTACATATTCTGGATATTATTCACCTGTAAGATAAACAGATAGCAAAAGCTCTCTCCCACTCTTTTCACTTCCTATTCACATCCTTGTTGAATGTTTCCTTGTCTGTTAAGAAACTTACACCATTTTTGTAATAATCTAATCAATTGATGAACTGAATTCTTTGAAAATGGAGTCCTGTGCAAGAAGTTCTTTCGCATATATTCTGTAGGCTAATTCACATGTTCTCTTCTTAACAATCTCAGTGTTTCATATTTCATGTTTATGTCTTTGATCCATTAGGATTTAATTTTTGTGCAGGGTGATTGATGTAAGTCTACTTGTCTATTGTAATTCCTCTCACACAAACATCCAATTTTTCTTGAACCAATTTTTGAAGATATTTTTTTCTCCAGCTTGTTTTTACCATATTTGTCAAATATTTTAGAAGAAACATATTTACTTCAACAAGGCAGTTTCATTTTATTTAAAATATTTCTTTAAATTACTTTACCATTTTTGATATATTACCAATATTTTGGTTTGAATCCTTTGAATGACAGGATAATTAAGACAGGTGCAAGGTGACAATCCTGAAATGTCAATTGTCCTTCACAGTAGAACAATTATTGTGACTCCAAGTCAAAATACTGCTGGAAAAACAAGTTGATGAAAATAACACCTTCTGAGAATGGCAGCTATTTAATAAAATAAACTGTATAAAAAAGTCTAAATCTCAAATGACATACTCAAGGAAGAATTTATTAGTTTTCCAGCAATGAAATTTAATCCACCACTATTTATGACTGTATTCTCTGATATTTTAAATTTTTTTCCAATGTGGATGATAAGCGATTCTAACATCATTTTTTGTATATAATTGTAGAATTTGAAATTAGCCTGTGAAGGAGTCTAGCAGTTTTTAAAGTGAAATACTATTAAATTACTTTCTACATGCTCTTTTCTCCATCCCGCCACTGCTGTCCATCAAACTTCTCTCATATCCCCCTTACTCTCCAGTTGGTATACCGTTTTTATTGGTTATTATTCTTACATATGTATACAAAATTCCTATGCACGTGTATATAAAATATTTGCATACAACCTGTTTAATCTGTTTCTGTTGTGTATATTGCTTCATGTTGACAACTCTACAGTGGACAACCAATAATAGGACTTTTACCCAATGTAGGCTAATTCTGCATATCACAGTTGATTCACTAATGTCATAAAGAAGATAAGTAGATAAGCCTTCGGCCATTTTGACAAGAAGAAAAAAAGAGATGACTCAAATAATCAGAGTAAGAACTGAACAGAATCAAGTTCTTAATAAAGTAAGAACAGAACAGCAGAATATTTATACAGACCCCACAGAAATAAAGAATATTGTAAGTAGATATTTTTTAAAAGGTTTATTTAACTGAGTTGGCAAATTTTTAAGAAAAATGAAGTGTTTCCTAATTTAGCCAAACTACAAAATTTAAACAAAGAAAAAATCAAGAGACTGAGAATTTTACTTATCAAAGTTTTAGTATTAATATACTCATGTCTTGATATTTTTTCTCATCCTTATTTTGTCCTCATTTTCAATTCATTTCTGTCCTTTTTGTATCACTACTTTCATCCTGGTTGGGCTGTGTTTATTCATGTGTACTGATGTGTATGAGTGTGGATATAATAAGTATATTTGTGGATATGTGTGGGTAAACATTGGGAAAGCAGATGTAACCCTTGAATATAAGCATTTAGGATCTTTCTACTTTGATTTTCATCTGGATTTAAATACAACATTGTTTCCAAATTATCTCAGTTTGGGCAAAATGAAAACAGGGCCCTTTTGAGTTTACTTCACCAGCATTGGGACCAGCTTTTCATGTAGTTGCTGGATGTGAAAGCAGATCATCATGTTACCAGTAACATTAAGAAGTGACGTAATGAAATATTTCTTCAGATCTAAGTTGATATACTCCTGAGACAGATTCTTCAGTATAATTCGTTTTTGCTTTGAGACCACATTTTTCCTTTCTCCAAATCATAAGTACTATTATTATTACAAATGTGTCCATACTAATAAGGTTTTCAATGTGAACAATGAAAATAAGCTTTTCGTAAAATAATGCAACAGACCATACTATTTCTTTATACTTATTTAGTTTCTAATGTTTAGTTTCTTACTGTATTGTAAGAATGAATGTGGTAATAATGAACAAAATCTAGACCTCATGGAAATAATTTTACTAAGTGTAAAAAGTTTACATATGAGGCAAAATTTATTTATAAATTTAGTAGAATGGAAACCTCTGGTTGATTTATGTAATCTGTGATTAATGTATTGAGACCATTTCCAATTTTATACTTCTATTTACATTAGGAAGAATGAAGTCAAATGATTTGTGTATATATTGAAAAGTAAAAAAAAATCAGAATTTTTCAATACTTAGACGTTTGAGAGTATATATTATCAACGATGACATCGTCAAATCTGTTGGTCTATAGCTCTCCTTTAGTTTACACTGATTGTTGAAAATTTCAATAAACATTGATTTAATTTAGCATACTAAGATTTTCATTTTTAAATATGAAACCTCAAATATATCAGCTCATCAGAATATATCCTTATGTATTGATGGGATTCTTATATTTTTTAATTTCTCAAAAAGGAGGACATATTATGGTCCTAAAGGATTAAGATTTACAAAGATTCCAGGTCATGGATGGCTAATGAGGACCAATGATACCCAAGTAGTGGAAATAATCAATTTGACAAAGACCTTGCTTTTTCCTTTTGCTAGGAATCTGATCCTCACCAACTTCTTTGTCCCTTTCTCATCTTTACTATGTGGTGAGAAAAGCCTCTCATCAATAGTATTGTATATTTGGTCTAATACTAAAAACTCAAATCAATTACTGGGCTGGAAGGGAGAGAGATATTGCCATCTCAGCTCTAAGTAATGCTTCTAGTTTTAGTGATCTAATTTTTGACATGCGTGAGAACTATTCATGTTTCTTCAGACATATCAAAACTTTTTCTTGGTGAAACTGACCTTCCCAGACAGACAGAGACTTACCCATCTGTGTGGGTCATATACAGCTCTAGTTTGTATGAGAGTTCCTCTGTATCAATGAAGGAGGATAAAAAACAAAAGTTATTTAAAGTGAATGCAGTACTTCACTCTTTTATGGGACCCATAGAGGAATATGACATGGTATTCACACTTTAATGACACGTGTAAACACATCTTTTATACAATAATCTACTTCTTTTAATAATACAAATAAAGAAATTAGAACTTACAAGAATTATGAATTAGAAAAGGTAAAAGTAACAATGTGTAATTTGTGAAAAAATTACATGGCTGGCATACAGACAAATATCTTGCTCTAGCTAAAATAGCAAACTGCAGACTTACTCATCTAACGGAATGCAGGTGTTCAAGCATACAGCAAAAAAGGGAATCAATTCAAGATTTTTCTTCCCCTTCTAGCTGCAAGCCTATAATATTCAAGGTTAATTTTAGTGTGTATTCTTAACACAATAGACTATTAATGAATAGCTCAATTTAGGTCTGTATATATACTTTTAAAAAGGCAAGCAGATATTCAGTATCTATTTTTTTTCAAGATTGATTAACTACTATACAGACTCTTCATTTCTGATCTTAATTAAAGCTCTGTCTGTATGAGAAAGTCAGTTTAACCAAGAGAAAAGTTTAATGATATGTTGTTGCAAGGGACATATGAATGTCAATTGTCATTCCTTCATATAAATCTTGTCATGTTGTTAACTTTGATGATTCATAGATGTTGCAGTAGGTAGAGTGATTAATTGCTTACATTCCTTGTTAGCATCAATAAAATTTTCTGGAAATGTGAATCATAGATTACATGAAATAAGCTTTCATGGCAGAAATAAGAATTATCTGTGTCCTGTGTCCTTAAGGGATAGTGATTTCAGCAATAAAGGCCTAAAATCAGCCCTTTATAGAAAACAAAAGGCTACATCAATATATTAGAGTCATTTAGCTTAACGTGACCAACCATTTAAAATGAAGTATTCTTTCTTTGCACAGTATTCCAATTTTTATTAGTCTGTTTTTCTTGTGGGGACATTTTGTAATCCAACTCAGTTAATTTCCTATAAGATACACACACACACACACACACACACACACACACACACACACATATATACACTCCCTCTATAATGTTCATTGAAACCTTAATTATCAGAACCCACAAGTTTGAGCTTATCTTTCAACAAATGAGTTGTCCCTTAAAGAAATTTGAGGAATATACAGAGCTATATCAATGTTGAGAGCAATGGCTTCTCCTCCAGAGGACATGCATTCCATTTCCAGCATCAATATGACAGCTCACATCTGTACCTCCAGTTCTTCAAGATCCAACATCCTCACACAGGCATACATACAACAAAACACAGTTGTTTTTAAGATACAAATAAATAAATCTGAAAAAAATGAAGTCATTGGTCAGGGCTCTATCTTAGTATAGCTGCTTGGACATTTAAATGAGAAAATACACTTCACAGTGATAATAGAGATAAAATCTGAATATCAAGTTTGTGGAAAATTGGCAATATGTGGCCACAAAGCAAGAAATGACTGCTAATAAAAGTCTAGTAACTGTGATAACAGAAATGGTCTTCCCATGGTGCACCTGTGAAATGGGTGTTCCTATTAACTTTGCAATTATGAACTTTAGAAATCTGGATACATTTTATAAATCTACTAGTTTTGGGGAGGACCTAGCTACTATTCAGATGGGCAGAGAATGTTAAACATATTTTTAAGGTGATTCTATGAGCAAGATTGATGGAGCCATTTAGAGACATCTCCTTCAAACATTTTATGAGGCTGCAATTCGTTCTCATGAATAATCAAGAACCACTGAGTCCATTTAAAATCATGGATCTGGATCAATATTGAGTCTTCCAGATTATGTTTTGTGATATTCTCTCTCTGTGTGTTTTGTGTGTGTACAACAAATGTGAGTTTGTCTCAATTTCAACTCTATTAACTGATCAAGAATATTTTCCCCAACATACCTGTGGAAGAGAGTGGCATGTCACTGTATCACAGCACAATTTTATTTGAAAATAGTCTTTGCACATGTCATCAAGTGTAATGTTGTCTGGTGACTAGATTATCCCAAATATTTCTACTGTCCATTTAAGGAGAGTTAACACTAGTCTTCCCAATTGTAAGAATAGACACTTTTTATAATATTTGTCCCTTAGTATATGGTTTTTATTAAATTAGAAATTCTAATATAAAGAACACTCCATGAAGATTTTGGGATCCATTTACTGTCTGACCAGGTTAGCAACAAATTTTGAAGATAAATTTGAAGTGGGCAGGACTGCCGGCTATGTACCAGGCTGACGGCTGAGGTCTAGTCCAGATTGAGGGCGGGGGCCTCAAGGTAGGGAAGGGGCTGCAGACTGAGTGCAGGACGCCTTACTGAGGAGGTGGAGGCGCAAGTCCCTGGCTTACATCACACTAGCAGTGCCTGAGGAGGGGAAGAGACCAAGGAGCTGTTCCTCCAGAGCGGGAAAGCAACCACCCTCAGCGTTGTGTCTCTGCTGAAGAGAAGGGGCCTTTGCCATCCTCTCAGATTCCCATCAGAACGGACCACCCGGTCAGAAATAGGGAGACGATGGCTGAGGGCGTGGCTGCTGGCTAAGGGCGGGTCTGTTGAATGCGGAGGATTCCCCTGGCTGTGGGTGAGGTTGCTGGCTGAGTTTGGCTAGCTATGGGAGGGGCAAAAGGCTGAGGGCGGGGCTATCGGATGAGAGAGTGGCCGATTGCTGTGGTCGGGGCTGCTGCCTGAGGATGGGGCTGCCCACTGAGAGCCGGGCTGCTTGCTGTGGGCGGGGCTGCCAGCTGAGGTCTGGTGGGGCTGTCTGTGGGGCGACCAGTTGAAGGCTGGTCAGGGCTGTGGGCGGTGCTGCCAGCTGAGGTCTGGTAACGCTGGTTGTGGGCGGTTTTGCGAGCTGAGGGCTGGTCGGGGCTGTGGGTGGGTTGTCGGGCTGAGGATTGTCCGGGTTGAGGGCGGGGCCGCAAGCTAGGGACAGGGAGGCAGACTGAGGGCGGGGCGTCCTGACTGAGGTAGTGGAGTCGGAGTTCGGGGACTTATGTCCCACTAGCAGTGCCCCCTGAGGGGTGGAGACCGAAGAGCTGTTCCGCCAGAGCTGGAAAGCTACCCGCCTAAGCGTGGTGTCCCTGCTGAAGAGACAGGGCTTTGTTGTCCCCTCAGGATCCCCTCTAAGGAAACTCCCCATCAGAAAGAGGAAGACGATGGCGGCCATCTTGGCAGCGAGGTCGGTGAGCAGGTCCTCCCTTTCAGGCAGGAGCTGCGGACCTGTGACTAATCCACCCTCTGTCGGCCTGCTCAACCACAGGGGGAGGGAGGGCACCTGAATTAACACATGGGCACCCGTACACCAAGGGGGCAATAGTTGGGAGAGGGTGTCCCAAGCCATGCTGCGTGGGAGGGGGCAAGCATAGGAGATAGAATTCCCAGTTCCTTTGAGCAGACCTTCAAATGTCTGTTCTTTCCTCTGAGTGGAAACTCCTGGAGTATTCCAGTTGTTCCCCTCGCCCTGCCGTCTCTCTCTCTCTAGCAAAGCCACACACAAGGAGCATTTAGTGAATGGCTTGCTTGAATAAAGGATTGGATGAACGTATTGAGGGATAAATGTAGTCTAGTGGAGTGTTGATGAAATCCATGCCAGTTTTCACAGCCCGTGAAATACATAGGGAGCTCGGGTGTCAGGTAGTTTGTCAGTACAAGACTAATTTACTTTTGAAATGTGAGAGTCTGTTGAACAAAATTCATGAGGTTTTCTGTCAGTTTGAATAGTGTTTTCTCATCTATGTCGTAAGTGTTGTGGATTTTATTACCACTGTATTTTTTTCTTTTTTAAGTAGAGGCATAGAATTGGTTCCAAAAAATTGTTCTATTGAGTAAAATAGATTTCATACAGTAATTCCTGACTCCTGGTGCAAAAATGTCTTACTTTCACCAGTTAGGCTGTCTTTTCTGGATTCCTAGCAGATTTCACTACTTGTTACTTTTTTTAGAGAAATTTCTAATTTGAAGGTATAAAAAAAGTGTTTCTTAAAACCAACAGTGATGCTAAAGGTAATTTATATATTTTTGGTGTGTTCGTTCAGTTTAGCACGGGTATAGAAGTTTCTTTAAACAAGACTATAAAATGTAAACCCAGTAAACCATTTTAACAAATTTATTGTTTATGGCAGATATATATACAAATGGTTTTTACTAAGTGCATCTTGGATCAGTAATTTCTGCCTGATGTGGGCTTTTTTTTTTTTTTTTAGGAAGAAGTAGTTTAGGTACTTCTTGAGGGGGGAAAAAGAGATAGTCTTTATGAATTCATCCAATGATGTTAACTTTATATTTGCAAATAGTATTTAGTATGAGCTATAAACGTGTGTATTGATGAAAATCTGATTTAAATTTACCTACCAAAGATAAATTTTCACTTGCTTGATTAATAAGACACGCTAAGATCCAGCCCTGGCTTAAATCCATTGGCAAGGAGATTTGAGGTTTAGGCGGCCTTTATGAATTCCCATTAGACTCAGAGCTCAGACCTGAGAACCTGGAGCCCTCACAGGTACACACAGCTGCTTTGAATTTTGGCCTCTGTTCATTCGGTAAAATGAAGGGGGCTTCTTGGTTTAGTTGAGTCTGGGTAATCGCCTGAGGAGAGGAAAGAGGTTGTGACAGGTGAGGTGATAGCTCATAATGGTTGCCTAGCAATGCCTAGTAGACTGATAGGGTGGGAATGCAAGCCCACTGCTTAGTAGGCAAAGTGTCTGGAGGCATTTAATGTTTCTACTTTAGACCTGTCCTCCTCACAACAGGATCTGAGGCAGCCTGTCTCTTCAGGTAAAATTGGGTCCTTAGTCCTTTTTAGCCCCTGTTGTGGATGAAGCGTAGCAGAATTCACGAGGACCCAGATGGAAGGGTGCGTAAAGGAACCAGTCTAGATCCATGGGCAGGAAGATTTGAGGTTTTTGGCTCTTTCTCAACTTCCATCAGACTTAATACTCAGACCTGAGAAACTGGGGACCTCAAAGGTTCACCCAATAGCCTTGAACTGTGCCCTTTCTCCATTGCAAGGCTATTGCCAGGTGGGAAAGCAGTTCTGGGTCTAGAGCCCCATTGAGATGGGAGGTTGTCTTTGGTGTGATATCTGCTCAACTTCGCATGTGATCAGATTTCTGTCACACCACCACCCAGCTTCCCTACAGACCAGCTTTAGCCTGAGGCTGTCTTGGCAGGCCTCTTTGATCTCAAAGCGTGGATATCCTCAGGTTCACTGAGGTTCTTGCCTGAAAGCCTTAGTGGATTTCCAGGTGGGCAGAGTCAAGTAGAATTTACCAGGATCTCTGGAGAGGTCCAAGTCTAAATGTGCTGATGTACTACAAAAGGGCAATGTCCAGTCCTTGATCCCCAGATTCTTTTTTGTTTGTTTCTGAGAATGGTACTCTGTGGTACAGATTACCATGGATTTTCTGCACCATTTATTAGGACCTATACAACGACTTCTGTCTCCTTAGATTCCCTGAATTGAATGGACTATCTCAGGGGTAGAGAAATTGAGAAGCCTCCTTGTTCTTTGACCCACAGATCCTGAACTTATCACCCATTAACCACCTGTATGTGCACCCCTGCCCTGAGTCCTCTAACCTACTGGCATGACATTACGACCCTTCTGGAATCCCCTGTAGTGGAGTGCAATTAGATAGTCGTCTCTCTCCATGCCTGGCCTGTAAGAGAAGATGCCAACTTGGATTCCGTAGTCATTTTTATGTTTTCTGTTTTTTTGTTTCTTGTTTTTGTTTTTGTTGTTTTGTTTTGTTATGTTTTCCTCAGGAAATGCCATACAGAGTGATCCCAGGGCCCAAGGGACATGACATTCTTGGTACACTACTGTCATCAAGTGAAAATGTTTTGCAGGTCTGCCAGCAGGTCCCTGTGTTTCAGTGGACATGGCCGGCACCCTGTTCCTTGCTTAGACAAGACTATCTCAGATCTCCTGTAAACCTGTTGGCCCAAGAGAGCAGTAGGGAAAAGCAGGCTCCACGTGGGTCTACCACAGAGTGGGCCGAGCACAACACGGTTTGGCTTGCTCCAAGTAGGAAGCATAGCCTCCCATGTCTTGAGGCTGCCACGTTAGGATTGTGAGTATTTGTTTGGAAGGGACTCTGTATCTGTGATTGAATCTGCGTTGAAAAAGGGGAACATATTACACATGCCAATGTTTACTAGGCCACCCACAATCGCACTAGCTTTTGGATGATGCTTACCAGTAGCCCAGAAACCTCACATCCAGGAACAATACAAGCTGAACATCATCACTTCAAGTCTGTGCCCAGTTTGCCTGGGAAACACAGCCTATATGGTCTTGTGTGTTTTATCCATTTTACTCCCTCCCCACCATCCTCATTCCCTCCTTGCTCATCATTGTCTGTCTCCTGTTGTCTCTGACTTTTTCTTCTTTGTCTTTGGTTCATTAATGTTTTGTCAGAAATTAGGATCTCTTTGAGCTTGGCTGCACGTGGAGTTCAGGTACCCAGATTTGAGAGAAAACATTTCTGCTTCAGAGCTATATTCATGTCACCTATGAAAGAATTGTACTGCCATGGAGATATGCATCCTCGTTTTGGATACACAGAGGAAAAGTAGCCCATGTTCTTCTTGTGTCTCAGGATGAATCTTAGTAGAAACAGTCATAGGGTATACTGAAGAGTGCCCAAAAGTGGCCAGTCAGGCACTGAACTGGGGGCAGGTTAGGCTCCCTGTTCCTCCCTTTAAAATGCCTCCTGCGGCCATTCCTAACACCCATGCAGGAAGCATAAGTGTGAATTCTCCTGATTTGTCACCTTGCCTATTACCAAGGGAAAACACCCTTGGTATCACAGGGTTAAGTGTTAGAAAGCACCTTTTTTCCTGTTCTGCCCTGTTCAGTGATATCTTGTAGAATAATAATTAGTTAGATGAGGCTCTAAAATTAACAGTTAGTGGAATCAGGAGAATCCATGTGTATGCTTCCTGCATAGGTGTTGGAAATACAACAGGGGGCATTTTTAAGGGAGAGTCAGGGAGCCAAAACATTCCTGTGGGTCACAGAACAAGGGGTCTCCTCAATTACACAGCCATGAGACTGTACATTCATTTCAGGGCAGCTAGGAGGCCCAGAAGTTGTTGGAAATGTCCTAAGGAATGATCATGTCAATCTATACCACAGAGTAGCACCATGAGAATTAAACATAAAAGGATTTGGGGATCCAAACTGGACATTGCCCTTTTGTGGCACATCAGTACATTTTGACTTAGACCTCCACAGAGATCCTATTGAATGCTACTTCACTGAGTTCATCTACCATCCCTACCCCTTCCTTTGTGCCTGCCCCTACCCCAACCTCCACCTAGAACCGTGTCCCCCATGTTCAAGTCCACATATCCTTTCTGGTGTCCCCAGTAGCAGACTGTACTTAGAGAGACATCTCATATGGATAAGGATGTAGAAAATTAAATGTTTCTCAGCTGTTTGAGATTCCTCTTTTGTGAATTGTTTGTTTACATCTGCACACCTTTTTCCGTTGTGTTATTTGTTTTCTTGACATCTAGTTTCTTGCATTCTTTATGAATTTGGATATTAGCTCTTTATTGGAAATGAATGAATGTTTCTCCGAAAGAAACAAAGCATTATCAAACCACATAAACAGAGAAACAGATATAGGAATGAGTAACAGCTTTTAATAATATAAGGTACTTCTAGACACAACTGAGGTTGGAATAAATTAACTAAGGTATGGGAACATGTGTATGGTGTATGATTCCAGTGGCCAAATATCTCAGAGCTTCATGCTCTGAGGCACATACAGACACAACTTCTTACAGGGCTGAGACAGAAAGCTCATTTCAAGCTAGAAGTTCATGATCAGCCTGGATTGCATAGATAGCTTATCAGTGGAAAAATAAATTAATACTGTCACTACCTTTTATAGCATAAAGCTGGGAAAACTCTCTCAGTCTCAGTGTTCTTTACGTTCTTTTAAATTTTTTTAAAATATTTTATTATTTAATTTATTATTTATTTATTCCCCTCTGTATTCCTCAATTTATTTGTTTATTTATTTATTTCTGACATAGTTTCTCTTTTTACCCCTGGTAGTCTTGGAACTAAATATGTAGGCAAGGATGGCCTCAAACTCTCACGAGATCCAACTGCTTTTGTCTCCTGAGTGCTGAGATTAAATAGAATCCCAACAAGCCCAGCAAGCTTCAGTTTTCTCACAACAACATGGTATTACCCACCAGTTTTACAGAACTGTGGAGAGTACTCCATTAATCATAGCCATTATTTCATGGAGGAATGAAGCATACAGCTATTTGAAAATAGCAAACAGAGCAATCTGTCTTACACAATGCCTTTGAAGAATCTGTTGGCATATTTTAAAGTTTGAATTGAGTGCTCCTTACTTTTTTCTTTTAAAAAAAATGTGGAGCACTTCACGGTTTTGCATGCCAGTCTTGCACAGAGGACATGCTCATCATCTCTGTATCATTTTTGTTTTAATATATGTGCTGATGAGTCATGCACTCTTTATTTACTTTTAAAATTCCCTTTGTGACGGATCAAACTGAGCAGCTGGCAATTGACTATGCTATGGGATGAGATGTGTTTATTTTTCTAAGTGATAAGAGTGTCCACCAACAGCCTAAAATTGACTTTGTCCCTGCATAGTAGCTAGAAATTCTATTTTTTATCTGCGGAAGTCTATTTAGTTCAATCCTGTTCCCCATCCCTCCATACCTAGCACCATTGTTATTGGTGGCTTCACATGTACTGCAAAGATCTTTATGCTGTCATGGCATTCGATGCAAGGCACTGTTACTTCACAATGTCTTCAGAGTTAGGGAAGAATGCATCCCTTTGACTCATTAGCCCTTGTTCCAACCACACTCTATGACCTCCTTAGAGGCCAGTCGTGGTGACAGCGACAATTATCTGTTCCTTGTGCCACCAGGTCACTGGTTCTGACGGCTGTGCTGTTTTGTCGCCTGACTATCTGAAATTAGTACTCTGAGGGAACTATAAATACCTTTCTGAGGAAGCTCCCAATATTCAGGAAGCTTGTGGTGTCTTAAGTCCTGAAGGTTGGCCTGAGGAAATCCTAACTGTCTTCCGTACTGGGAATAAACTATAGTCTCTGGCATGTGGCGGGGGAGGGGGGCTTTGAAGATACCTAAGGTGAAACTACGTCTTGGGCTTGGGTATTTCTGGAGCTTCTGGTGCCCAGAAACTGGCACTGAGGGTGTGGCATCCCTTCAGCCTTAGGCGTCAGCCTTGACTGTGCAGTTCAAGGCTTCCACAGAATGACAAGTCTGGTGGTGTCTTCAAGGTTCAGGTTTCTGTTTCTTCAGGTTGTGTTTTATCTCCCCTGCAACTCGCTAAGAGAAGCAGCTTTCACAGCTTCTCAGTGTTTCTAAAGATGCCACAGTACTCAGCCTCAAGGGGAGTAGAGCAGATACACACCTTGGGACATGAAGGTTTCCTATGTGTCTTCATGTGCTGGACACTCAATCAGTTTCTGGGGTTTCTGCACTTTTCCTGTGACATGGTTCCAGAGGGATTTTGGGATTTGTTTTTCTCCAGGTTTTGTGGTAATGGGAAACAGAGGATAATACTGTGACTTCTGGGGAACTGAAACCAGGCTAGATGCTCCCATAATTTGACAGCACTATGAAACAATTTCTGGAAATTGCCAACCCTGGAGATTCACAAGATGACCCAGATTTCTCTTCTCTGGAGCATTCCTGGATATACTGATGTGAACAGAAGGAACTTAGTTCTGGCAAGTTCAATAATGAACTGGTCTCCGGCAGTTGGATGGTCTGAGTATTCAGATCCTGGGAACCCAGGTTTTGCCACACCAAGGACCTGTGTTTCTTAGTCTTAAAGCTTGATCTGGTCAAAACACGGAGTAGTGTGTGTTGTCTTTGGGCAACATTACTAAATCAGCTTTCCCATTGACTTTGTCCCATTGTTTCAGAATTTTCCTGACACTGTCCCATTTTTGGTTTTAGGAAAACTATGTCAAAGGTGCTCTATTTATATCTTATTTCTTTAGTTTTTATTTCTTTATATCTTATTCTTTATTTCCTAGACTTGCTTGTATCAGCATTCAGCTTCTGTTAGCACTCCTGATCCCATTTTATTGTGTCTTCTCTAACTTCTCATCCCATGATCTTATCTCTCTCAGGAACCTGACCCTAAAGCACAACCTTCTGGTCTAGGAACAGGGATGGCAAGGATGGATGTATGGATAGGTCCTTAATTTGTATATAAATAATTTTTATATAAATAAGAGAATCCTTAGATCTGGAGCTAAGTAACATAGGATAACCAGATTCTAAAGAGCTCTGTATTTTTCAACATTTGTTTCATTGGCTTCTCTTTTCTGCAACCTACAGTGTATTGCTAAAGTTCTTAGAAAAATTCTATGTGTTATAAGGAATTATGGTTGTAATACCTGCTAATGTACCATTATTTTTTTTTCTTATTTGGGACATGACTTTACTTTTTTCCTTTTCACAATTCAGGTTACTACTTCAGCTTTTATGTGCCCATATAAATATAATAGTTCTTAGTACTTGGAAGATTTTTGTCTCAGTATTCTTGTGTCTTGGTCTTAAAATTCTGACATGTCATTTGAGTAGTTATGTTTGTAATTCAGTACATATTTGGAGAATTTTTGAGCCTGAAAATATAAGCAGATTTCCTACTTCTCATTCTGAAAGAACTCTTAGTATTCCCAAGAGAGTGGGGCTTACGAAATTGAAAAGGACTTCCTCTGGAAAGACATTCTCTATTCCATAGAGAGAATGGAAACCATAATAGTGGGGAGTTTGAAAGGAGCCTGTAGTCCCAGCAATGTGTAACACTGAAGAGGAGGTTGGTTTTATCCCAGGAGTTAAGGCATACAAGAAAAACTGATTCAGACCAAGTCCCCTGTACAAATGAAGGAACACTTATAAAATTGCCACATATAGCCCAGTGGCAGTGGTACACACCTTTAGTCAAAGAACTATAAAGGAGAGGCAGGCAGATCTCTGTGATTTTGAGGCCAGCCTGGTCTAACAATGAGTGTTAAGACATCAGAGTTACAATGCAGAAACCCTGTCTCAAAAAGAAAAATTCTACAAATTATTATGCATGCCTCCACTTTCTGAGGAAACACATAATTCAGTGTAACACTAGCTAACTTAAGTATTTAAATGTATTGAACGATGGAGGCAGGGTTTGACTCCTCTGCACCTCCACTAACAAGCCCCACCAACATTATAATTCCCAACACATGTGCATCAAGCCTAATAATGGATTCTCCTGAATTTGTTACCTTGCTTCTTACCCAGGGAGTACACTCATTGTCAAGGGCCGAAAAAACACTTCTTTCTGCTCTGCCCTGTCCAGTGCTATCAGTTGGAAGAATAATTAGTTAGAGAATGCTCAAAAATTTACTGATGGCATAGTCTGGGTTTTAAGGCGTTTGTCTGTGTGTATTTGTGTATGTGTGTTTGTGTCTATGTGTGTGTGTTTTTGCAGTTATATCTTTTGAGTCTACTAGACAAGAATCTACTCCTCAGAGACCCCATAAGTGTGGCAGCCTCCACTTGAACACAGGTCAGAGGGTATATTTTGGCCCTGGCCTGGATCCATTGGAAAGATATGAGTTTTAGGTGGCCTTTCTCAATTCCCATAAGACTCATGGCTCAGACCTGAGAACCTGGAGCCCTAAGAGGTACACACAGCTGCATTGAGCATTGAGCTGTATTCAAGAGGAAGGCTGAAAGATGCTTGGTTTGATTGGGTCTGGGGGGTGTATTGGCCTGGGGAGAAGAAAGAGTTTCTGACAGACTTGATAGCTCATAATGGTTTCCTGGCAATGGCTAGGAGACTGATAGGTTGGAGATGCAAGCACACTGCCTGGTAAGCAAGGTGGCAGGAGCCATGTAATGTTTCTCGTTTGGATCTGTCCTTCTGCCAACAAAGAGACCTGGGCCGCCTGACTCTGAAGGTGAAATTGGGTCCCTGGATCCTCATAGGCCCTGTTGTCCATGAAGTGTGGCAGAATTCACCTGAACCAAGATGGAATGGTATCTGAAGTAACCAGCCTGGGTAAACTAGCAAGTCTGAGGTTTTTTGCTGAATTTCTCAACTTCCAACAGACTGATGGCTCAGACTTGAAAAACTGGAGCCCTCACAGGTACACAAAGTGGCCTTGTGCTTTGCCCTTTTTCCATTGCAATGCTTCTTCTGCCAAGAAGGGTAGCAGTTCTGTGTGTAGAGCCCCATTGAAATGAGTGGTGATCTTTGGTGAGGTAGCTACCAAACTTCCCATGTGACCATAGTTCTGTGACACCACCACACAGCTTCATTACATGCCAGGTTTCACCTGAGGCATTCTTGGCAGGCCTCCTTGTCCTGGAAGTTTGGATTTCAGCTGGTTTACCAAGTATCAGCACACCCAGTTCTTTCCTGACAGGTGTAGTGATCTCCGAGATGGTCAGAATCAAGGAGAATTCAGAAGGACCTGGGGAGGCCCAAGTCAAAATGTCCTAGCTGAGCCACAAGAGGGCAGTGTGTAGTCCCGGATACCCAAGTATGTTTTTTGTTTGTTTCTGTGGAAGTTTGTGGCATGGGTTTTCTGGAGCATTCCTTAGGACATATACATCAACTTCTCAGCTTCCCAGATGCCCTGAATTGAATGGAATTTCCCAGGGATTGCAATTGAGGAGATCCTTGTTCTGTGACCCTTAGTCCTGGATCTCCCACCCACTCCCAACCACAGCTTCACCCCTGCCAAGAATCTCCTTACCTACCTGCATGCCCACAACTTTCCTAGCCTGTAAGTAATGCTGCCAACTTGGAACCTGTTTTTTTTTTTTTTTTTTTCCTAAATAAAGGTCATACAGAGTTGTCTCCGGGCCCAAGTCACTTTACATTCTTGGTGCACTTCTGTCATCAAGTAGAATTATTTTGCAGATTCTGCCAGCACATCCATGTCTTTCAGTGGACATAGTCAGCACCCTAAGAAGCATCTCTGGATCTTACTAGAGAGGTCTGACTCAGGTGTGCTGTAGTCCTGCCGGCCCTGGTGTGCTGTGGGGAAAAAACAGGGTCTAGTTGATCCTTGTCCCAGAAGGTTAAGTCCAGCCACAGTGCAGGCCCAGCACCACAGAATTTGATTTGCTCTAAGGAGGAAGCACAGCCTCCCAGGTCTTGAGGCTGCTGTGTCTGTCAGGATTTTGAGGATCATCTTACAAGTGACTGTATATCTGGTTGAATCAGCATTGAGGAAGGGAAACTTATTCCACATGCCAGTGTGCACAAGGCCACCTACAATCTCCATAGCCTTTGTATGATGCTCACCAAGTAGCTCACACAGCTCAATTCCAGGAACCATACATGCTACAAAGAACCTTTTTCATGTGTGTGCATAAATTGTCAGGGCAACACAGCCATTATTGTCATATGTGTTTTATACATTTTATTCTCTTCCTACAGTCCTTATTCCCTCCTTGCTCAACTTTGTCTACCTCCTATTCTCTCTGACTTTCTTTTTCTTCTGTTCTTTAAAGTTTCTCATCAGAAAATTAGATTCTCTTTGAGCTTGGCTACAGATGGATTTCAGGAATGCTGACCTGAAAGAAAGCATTTATGCTCCAGAACCACATCCGTAGTACCTTAAAATTTGTCTGAGTTGCACAACCATGGACATATGCATCCTCTATTTTGAGTACACAGGGCAAGTAGCCCAAGACATTCAATTGGCTCACTACACCCTATATGACTGTGTAGTAGCAGGTTGTGCTGAGCAGTGCCAAAAGTGGCCAGACAGGCACTGTATGAAGTTGTCAGGGTTAGACTCTTCATGCCTCCCTTAAAATGCCTCCTGCTGTGATTCTTAACACCCATGCATGAAGCATACTTGTCGATTCTCCTGATTTGTTCACCTTACCTCTTACAAAGGGAGAACAACTAGTTGGAAAGGTCAAAATGCACCTTTATCTTGCTCTTGCCTGTCCAGTGATATCTTGTAGAAGAGTAATTAATTAGAAGAGGCTCAAAAATTAACAAGTGGTAGAATCTGGGGTCCAAGAAGACTGTGTGTGTCTGTGTGTGTGTTCATTCTTCTGGAGTTCACCTTTCAGGAGTCTATGCCCCAGAGATCCCTGATAGTGCCAGAAAGGTTGCTGTGGGTAGCAGTCTTAATGGTCATGTCAGAGTTGTCTGGGAATGTCAGGTTGTTTTGTGTAGGAGAGGACCTTTAGAGCTCCACCCCTCAGCACAAGCTCAAGTGGTCATAATATCTGAATGTGCCCATGTCCTGCTGTGACCAGTTAGGGCTCAAATGAAAAGACTAATTAGATTGCAACAGTCTGAAGGGTGGCAAGAACAGTCCTGAGGAGTCGTTTCCAATGGCACTTCTGAGAACTCAGAAAAGTTGCAGCCTGAGGGAGCTCCCTTTGCAGCATCAGAGAGGTTGACTCCAGGGGGAGATGGAAAGCAATGCTGGGAATATGTTCATGAGGCAGGAAAAATCTTCTTTTGTAGGCCATGGGCCTACATGGACAGTCTCATCCCCATGGAGTTGGATCTCTAGGGATTCTCTGCTGATGGAAGGAGGGGAATATCTGGGGTAGTGAAACTCATTTCCCAAGTGAACCCGGTATATGATGTGATTTCGAGACAGGCCTTCTTTAACTGGATGAACAAGACTATGACTGTACATATGAGAGAGGAATATAGATGAAGAGAGCAATGTAAAGAAAGAATAGAGAATGAGACAGAGAGAGGGGGTAGAGAGAAAGAGAGAGAGAGAAAGAGAGAGAGAAGGAGGGAGGGAGGGAGGGAGGGAAAATATGAATATAGGATGCTAGTCAAAACCATTCTCACATGACAGCCACTGTTTTGTGTTCCTTGGTTGTAGCCCACAGGAGAGAAAGGATGAAGGTGCCTGAGAGGTTCCTATGATGCAGGGCTGCAGATTGCTTCATGCTTTCTGGTGGGACCAGTACAGAAAGTATGTTATCCCTTGTATGTATTAGCCCAGTGGTTCCATTTGAAGCTTATCAGAGAGCTTTGAGTTTGATGTGTTCCTTGCCTTGGCAATAGGTAGGGGGATGTCCACAGAAGACACAGAATAATACAAATCTGAGAGTGACTTGAGGATTTAGAGAAAGAAAAGAAAAGCAATTATCCTGAGGGGTTCCTGTTGTTGGCCGGTGAGGTGGGATGTTGTTAGGCTGGGGAGAGGAGATAGGTTGCGACTGACTTGCAGATCACTCATAATAGCTACCTGGCAATCCTTTAGTTGAAGAACCAAACCCGTGGCCCAGTAGGCAAGACAGCAAGTGGGATGTAGTGTTTCTCCTATAGACACATTCTAGTCACCATAACAGGGTCCTGGACAACCTGTGTCTACTAGTAAATGAAGCAACATCTACCTGATCCCATATGGCAGGATACCTAAAGGAACCAGCTGGATTCATTGTCAAGAAGATTTGAGGTTTTTGGTATCCTTTCTCATCACCCATCAGAGTCAGTGCTTAGACATGTGTAACTGGATTCTCACAAGTACACACAAATGCCTCTGGTTTTGTCCTTTGTCCATTACTGAGACTTCTGCCGTGTGGAAAGGCAATTCTGAGCCTAAGTCCTGATTAACACAAGTAGTTGTCTTTGTTGTGCCTTCTGCCTCTCTTCCCATGTATGTGGAGTTTTGTGATACCACCACCTTACTGACTTACTACCCCAGGGCCTGAAAAGAGGGCCTTCTTGGCAGGCTGCCTTGACCTGGAAGATTGGTTGTGGCAGGGTCATAAAGTGTCAACACACCCAAATCTGGAATGGCAGCTTTAGTGATCCATCAGGTAGGTGGAGTCAAGGAGGATACACTAGGTTCCCTGGGCAGACACAAGTTGGGATGTCCTGTTTAGGATACAAGAGGACTTGTCCAGCTCTTGTTTTCCACGGCCATATTTGTCTGTCTGAGGCTACTCTCTTGGCTTGCAGATTGGCATGGATATTCTGGAGAATTCCCTTGGAGGTCTAGGCAGCACCTTCTGGACCTTCCCACCACCCACGACTGAGTGCAATAGACCAGGGCATTGCAGTTATGGAGTCCCTGTGTCCTAGGTTCTGTGACTGACCCACAATTCCTGAATCTACCAACCATTCTCTTCTCCATTGCACACCTATCTGGAACCCCTTCACCTCCCTGCATGCCCATACAACCTGCTAGGATCCCATGTGGTGGACTGTATCTAGAGAGCCACCTCTGAGCCCAACCTAGTCAACAAGTTTAGCTGCTTCTTGGAATCTACAGGCATGTGGTTCCTATTGTATTTTTACACATAAAAGGACAGAGGGAGTGGTCTCACAGCATGAATTATTTAGCATTTTGGTCCATTACTGACATTAAGTGGAATGGTTTTGCTGATCCTGCCAGTAGGTATCTGTTCATCTCTGTACAGTGCCAGCACCCTAAGCAGCATCTCTGGTTCTGGCTAGACAGGACTGCAGCCTTGTTGGCCCAAATGAGATGTGGGAGAAAGCAGGGTCCAGGTGATCCTTGACCCTGGAGACTGAGTCCTGCCCTAGTGCAGGCCAGGTGCCATAGTGTTTGTCATACTACAAGCAGGAAGTACAGCCTTCCTGGTCTTGAGGTAGCTGTGTCTGTTGGGATTGTGAGGATCTCTCTTCAAGCGTCTGCATCTGACGCTTCATCTGGGTTTAGGCAGGAAAGTTATCCTGCATGCCAGGGTTCATAATGTCACCCACAGGCTCCTAAATTTCAGGTGAGGGTCAACAGCAGCACACAGACCTCACTTCTCACTCCCCCACATACTGCCAGCATCTCTTCTGAGCTGTGGGCAGAATGACCAGCCACATACTTATTGTGGTCCTGTGAGTTTTGTCCATTTCACTCCCTCCGTTCCATGCTCATTCCCCCTCTCACCTCTCTTTCTGCCACCTGTTCTCTCTTTTTTCTCTTTCTTCTTTTGTGTTCTATTCTGAGTTTGTCTGCAAGTATTGTTCAGTGACACAGAAATATCAGTGTCACTTCAGAGTTGTCTGGGAAGGACAGGTGTTTTTGTAGTGGAGACCATTTGTGGACCCAACCTTAAGTCAAGCTCATGTGGGTGTCATGTGTGGACTCATCCTTGGATTGCTGTGACTGCTTGTGGCTCAGTCAATTCCACCTAATGTCACAGAACCACTCTTTGGAAGTGTCTGGATTGGCACCACAGAGAACTCAAATCAGGTCCACCAAGAGGGACCTCCCTTTTCTGCGTAGGAGGCTGCCTCAAGGACAATTGGCAGAGAGGGAGAGGTTGAAATCAATGTCAGCAATGTCTCCAGGAGGCAGGGTATGTGTTGTGTTTTTGGTGCTATCATCATATGGAGATGGGCCTCTGGGGACACTCAGCTCATGGAAAAAGTGGTTCCTGTGGAATAATGTAAAGCATTTCCCAAATGAACATGGTATTATCATATGGTATCCAGACAGACCTATCTGCCCTGGATGCTCTGGCTATGAATGTATATATGAGAGAGGGAAAGAGAGGGAGATGTCAAAGGAAGAAAGAGAGGAGACAAAGTAATAGATTGATAGATAGGTCGATAAATAAATAGATAGATAGTTAGATAGATAGATAGATAGATAGATAGATAGATAGATAGATAGATGATAGATAAAGATACAGAGATGGAGAAATGGAGAAACAGAATGAGAGGAAAATCACTTTGAAATTGTAGGTATATTTGCCTGGAACTTGGTGATCAAACCCATTCCATGCCAGCTCTATGCCCTCTCACTCCCATTCCTTGGTTCTAGTGAAATGGTGAGAACAGATAAAGGAAAAATAACTGTTTCCTCTAAGAATGCCTTACATTGTCATGGAGTCAGTGATTAGGGCCAGGGTGCGGACACGCTGCAGACATCCTGTTGAGATCAGTCAGGCATGTGTATTCTTCCTAGTGTCTAGGTGACCATAGATCTGTCTTACCTGTGTGCCTAGCCCTGGACAAAAGAGGTATGTGTCTACAGATTGTTGAAAATGTCCCATATTTGAGAGCACTGTGTAGACTTTAGAGAAAGAAAAAGGAGCCAAGTATCCTGAGTGGTGCTCACTGGTTTGGGTTGGATGGAGGTGGTTTATTGGACTGCTGAGTGGAGATGGGTTATCGGCATAGCTCAAAATAGTTGCATAGCAGTGCCTAGGAGACAGTTATGGTTGGGGATAAGCCCACTATCTGATAGGCCATGGGTTAAGTGGGATAAAAATGTCTCTTTTTAGAAATATCCTTTCCCCACAACAGGGTCTTGCATGCCTGCCATTTCAGGTGGATGCTCCTGGCTTCTTTTGGCTCCTGCTGTGGATGAAGTTTGGCAGCATCCCCATGAACCCAGATGTCAGGGTTCCTGATGTCATCAGCATTGATCCATGTGCAAGAAGATGAAAGTGTTGGAGTAGCCTTTCTCATGACCCATCTGACTCAGGGGTCAGAGCTGAGCAACTGGATTATCACAGGTACACACAGATGCCATTTTGCTTTTCCCTGAGTTGATCGAGGGAGTCTTCTTTTGCAATATTGGAAGGCAGTTCTAAGCCTAGGACCCAAATGACGTGGGAGCCTCTTCCTGAGGCTTCTGCCACCGTTCCATGTATACATAGCTATGTGACAACACTGCCCTGCTGTTGGATGTGCCCAGCATTAGCCAAGAAGGGCCTTCTTGTCAGAGAGCCTTGACCCAGAAGCTTGGGTGTGGCCATGGTCAACCAGTGTCATCACACCCAAGTCTGGCCTGGAAGCTTTACTAGTAACTTTGCTGTGTGGAGTAAAGTAGAATGCAACAGGAATTCTGACAGGCCCAAGTCAGACTGTCCTAGCTTGGACACAAAGGGGGAGATCCCAATCCCTGTACCATAAGTCTATTTTGTGTCTGAATTGCCTCTTCCGTGCAACAGATTGTCATGGGATTTTCGAGCATTCCCTTACATTTTGGAAGCATTTTCTAACCCTCCTAGCACCCAGGATGGAGGAAAGTGTCTCAGGGCAATGCCATTGAGGACCCGATGATCTGTGTCCCACAAGGCCTCAGCCTACCAAGCATCCCTAAACCTGTCCCTGCCCTAACCTCCAGCTTGTACCTCGTCAACCACCTACATGCCCCATCCACACAAACATTCTGGTATCCCCAGTATCTGATTGCACCAAAAGAGCCATTCCAGATGCCTGAGATGTTGAACATTTCTTTAAGTCTTTCTCAGCCATTTGAGATTCTTCTTTTGTGAATTCTTATTTTAGATATGCACCCCATTTTTAATTGGTTTATTTGTTTTGTTGACGTGTAACTTCTTGCATTTTTTTTATATATTTTGGATGTTAACTCTCTACTGGAAGTGGAGTTGGTCAATATCTTCCTATTCTGTAGGCTTCGGTTTTGCCCTTTTGACAATGTCATTTTCCTTACAGAAGCTTTTCAGTTTCATGAGGTCCTCTTATTAATGTTTGATCTTTGTTCCTTACCTTTCAGTGTTCTGCTAAAAATGTTTCCTCCTGTGCCATTGCTCTCAAGGCTATTGCTTACTTTCTCTTCAATCACATTCAGTATATCTGGTTTTATATTGATAACTTATATCCATTTGGACTTGAGGTTTGTACTCAGTGTTAGATATGGATCTATTTGCACTCTTCTACCTCAGACATCCAATTAGACAAACACCATTTGTTAAAGCTGCTTCCTTTTTGTCATTGTAATTTTCTAGCTTCTTTATAAATGATCAGGTATCCATCGGTGTGTGGATATATATCTGTATCCTTTACTCCGTTCCATTGGTCGTCATGTCTTTTTTTTTTGCAATTTCCATGCATTTTTTTATTACTATGGCTTTGTAGTACAGATTAAGATCAGGGATCTTGGTCCCTCTAGAAGATCTTTTATTTTTCAGGATTTTTTCAGGTATCCAAAGTTTTTTTATTTTTACATATGAAGTAGTGTATTGCCCGTTTAATATCTGTAAAGAAGTATTTTGGGATTTTGATAGGGATTGCATTGAGTCCTTAGATTATTGTTAGTACAGTGGCCATTTTTACTATGTTAATCTTACCAACTCAGAAGCATGGGATTTCTTTCCATCTTTTGAGATCTTCAAATTCCCTCTTCAAGGACATAAAGATTTTGTCATTCAAGTCTTTCACTTGCCTGGTTAGAGTTGTCAAAGATACCTTATGTTGTTTGTATCTATTGTGAAGAGTATTGTTTCTCTTATTTTTTTCTGTCTCTATTTGTCATTTTTATATAGGAGGGCTACAGATTTTTTTTAGGTTATCTTGTAGCCAGCCATTTCACTGAAGTTGTTTACCAGCTACAGGAGTTCCCTGATCCAGTTTTTGAGGTCATTTATATATAATATCTCCTCTGCAAATAAGGATACTTTGACTGTTTCCTTGTGAATTCATATCCCCTTAATCTCTGTTTCTTGTCTCAATGTTCTTGCTAGTACTTTAAGTACTGTATTCAATATTTATAAATGGAGGGAACAGCCTGATCTTCCTTCTGATTTTAGTGAAATTACTTTGAATTTTCCTGTATTTAATTTCATGTTGTCAGTAGGATTGCTGTTACTTACCTTTATTATGTTTTGGTATGGCTTTTTATCCTCAATCTCTCCACCGGGTTTATTTCGAAGGGTTGTTTGATATTATCAAAAGCTTTTTCACATTGTAGTGAGATGATCATGTAGTTTTTTTTCTATTACTTTGTTTATACAGCGGATTACATTGTCTTATTTTCTTATATTGAACGATCCCTTCTTCTCTGGGATCAAGGCTATTCAATCATGGTGAATAATCTTTTTAATGTGTTCTTGCGTGTGCTTTGTGAGTATTTTTTTGAGTTCATTTTCAACTATGTTCAAGAATGAAATGGGCATATAATTCTATTACTTTTTGAATCTTTGTGATGTTTGGGTATTAGCATGACTCTAAAATATGCTGTAACAACTTTCATTTCTGCATTTTTGCATTGGTGAATTTCTGCATTTGTACGTTGGTGATGATGTTTCCAATAAAACTATGACACAAGTACCGGATGCTAAATTGTACCTCTCAGTAATACCCAAGGCAAGGTTCACTGGTAACATAGGGTGTAGTCTGTGGATATCTTCTCATGCAAGGTTTTCAACTTTGTATAGAAAGCTGAAGGCCTCTGAGGTATCTAGGACAGGATAAGTTTGACA
The DNA here is from genome assembly GCA_026225945.1 of Cricetomys ansorgei. NCBI lineage: Eukaryota > Metazoa > Chordata > Mammalia > Rodentia > Nesomyidae > Cricetomys > Cricetomys ansorgei. Next base: position 140,796 of record JAMJFZ010001255.1, on the reverse strand, counting down.
TTGTGTACTAGTTCTCCCAAGCTATAGTTATTTCACAGAATGTTTTCTGGCTGAGGAGGTAGGTGTTTTCACTACTATAGCCTCTTTGAACTTCTAATATTTGATGTTTTCTGGGTGCCACTGTTCATTGCGTCATTACCACCGGGGAAGACTGACTGCTTTGTATGTCAAAATTAAGTAGAGCCAGCACCACATCTTCGAGTACTGCAACTTGTAAAATTCAGGAATTTCTATTCCATGCTGGGAGCGTCTCAGCTCTGACTTTGACCTAGTGTCAATGACGTTATACCTCAGGATTCTGTATCCTCATCCACCTAAGAATGGATTTCCATTCAGTTTTCATGATGTGTAGTAAATTATGAGTGACGTTCCTTTTTACTAAATTGTTGGTAAGAGAAGTAAAAAGGAGTTAGAACTCAACGATAGACTTGTGATTTTGGAAAAAGAATATAAGTTTATAGTAAATTATCATGACTGAGTGGGAACTGTTTGGCACTAAAAAGTTTATTAACTTGTTACTGTGTTTGAGATCACAATGGTTTAGTCAGGAAACCAATGAGATTCTCATTATCCCCTGTCAAAGAGCCAACAGAAATTTAGCATCTGAGATGCTATGGTTCTTGGGTTTATTTTTGTTTTTGTTTTGTTTTACTCAACGTCAGTATCTGCTGAAACCTTTAATTTTAGCATATGTTGGTTTAAATCAAGCCATTTGTTAAGTCTTGAAAGTTTGATTTCACATCTGGCAGTAGAACTAAATGTAGTAATGCCTGCTGGCACAGATTAAAGTTGTATATAAGTTGATCCAAGAATTTTGGTGGAATAATTTTTTTTTTACTATGAATTGTAATTATGGAATGGAAACCTTGAGCTTCAGAGGTATCCACAATGGGTAAATTCTCCACTGGGTATGTCTTCATCAGATTTTGAACTCATTTCTTAGACTAAGACTTGGTTGATGAAGTAGGTGTTTATCTCTAATGTGGTATCTTCTCTGCAGAATTTTTTGTTTACTTTATTCTACTCTCATGCAATAATACATCATGACATAAGTTTTATTTTCACTTCTACCTATCCATGCCCTCTGCCCTCATAGATGCACTGGTCTTCGATTTCCCATCAGACAAGAACAGGTCTAACAAGGATATCAACAGAAAACAGCATAAAAATATACAATAAGACTAGTCACAAAAACTCAAATCAAGGTTACATGAGTCAAACTAGTAGGAGATAAAATATCTCTAGAGCAAGTAAAATAATCAAAGACACCCAAACACCACGGTTAAATTTTGACTGTCTGTGAGATCATAAAAGTTTCCTGATGATAACAGAAAAATTCTTATGATTCCCTGTCATACAGCCAACAGGCAGGGAGCAGTTGAGATGCTGTATATTTGTAGTTTTGTTGTTGTTGTTGTTTTGTTTGTACATTTCATATTCCTCTATAGTTTTGGAAGTTTATTTTTAGTTATGTTTAAAATAATTTTGTGCACTGTTGGGTGAGGGTCAGTCTAGGTGTTGCTGTTTTGTAGTGTCTGCAAGTGTTGGATTTATGTAGGGAATGTTTGTTTGGTCATGCTTTGCATGTGCAATAGGTAGAACACCTGAGGAATTCTATATCAACAAAAACACCTGAGCAGTGACAGTCAGGTTTCCTCTGTTCAGCATGGTGCTTGCCATGACAGTGGTTCCCTCAACTAAAGTCTGGCAGGGATTTTGTCTATCATTATGCCACTTTATTGTCCTAGGTGAGCCCACACACATCAACATACTGTTACACTCTACATTTCAGCAAATGTTGGTCCTTATATCTTTGGGGACTGAAGGTCTTGAGACACTGTTGATGACGGCATTTTTCTGTGACATCAAAAATGTAACTGTATGATACAATTTTGATGATGTGACACTGACAATCTAGGTCTGTGACATCATATTTGGAAGGAAAATATGTTTTAATGAAGGATAGTCTGTCCTAATGTGGAAACATGACATCATCCTCAATGTAAAATATGTCATGAGAGTTAGAAAAATACTGGCATAATAATTGCGATGGAGTGAGATAAAAAATGTAAATACTCCTCACAATTTGGAGATGACATCCTAGTTGGAATAAGTTTACATATTTGGTATGATATGTCACTATCAATGCAAGTATATATTATCAAAATTGGAAGACTGTGTTGAGAATTGAAAGAATATGACATCATTTTGGTTATATGACATTACCAGTGCTAACACATGAAATCATCTTGTGAAGAAACTGACAGCATAGTAACAATGTGACATCATAAAGGTAAATGTGTGTTATCATAATGAAAAAAAGAACTGACATCATAAATAGGATGATGTGTTAACATCAATGTGAGTATATGTAATAATGATTGGATGAAATGGACTCCATATTCGTCATGACATGAGGTCAACAATGTAAATATATGATACCATAATAAGAAATACATGAAAGCATGTTTGGACAGAACAGACATCATAATTACAAAGACAAAATTAATGCCGGAAGAGGTCATTATAATTGGAACAAATTATCTGATCATTGTAAGACTGATATCGCAATGTAGATTTCATAACATCATGAATGTAAACATTTGTTATCACAATTGTAAGAAAATGACATCACAACTGGGATGTGACTTCAACACTATAAAGAAAGGAAATCAAAATAAGGAACATATTTCTGCAAAAATGGAATAAATTTACACCATCAACCATCACCTTAAGGATGTGATGTATTTTCATAATTGGAAATAAATAATGTGATAAATGCAAAGAAATGACTTCTTAATGTGGATTCAGTGACATCAGCACTATAATAAAAAGTTCAGAAGAAACTTTCCTCATAATCATGATGGTGTTAGATCAACACTGAAATTATATGCTATCATAATCAGAAAGGCTGGGGTCCAGCCTTGGTGAGAGCAGAGCTTAAAGTGGATGGATGAAAGAGTGATGAGGGAAGAATCAGATGCAGGACACCATTCAGTTTTTTTTTTTTTTATAAGAGACTGACAGACGAAGCACATCTCTGTATGACTTGACCTATTCTGACAATTTGTGACTGTCAAAGGCTTTCTTTATGCACAAAATCATTTCCTTTAAGACATTGATCATTGACTATATACACTCTGGAAGTCATTTTTGTAAAGTCTTCCTTGATTAAATAAGTATATTAAAATAAACAAAGCAGGCAAATAGCAAATTTTGTCAAAACTAAAAGCAAACATGATAAAATCAGTTGTATTTAACTCAACACCTTTCTCCTTAAAACTGGTTCCATAAAGCCTTATTGTTAAAGAAATGCTAGAGAGGATGATGCTATTTGAGTATGACTATGTTTAAGTTGAACATAGACTTCATGGATTATAATGCCTGTTACATCAAACATCAATTTTGACCCTTGTTAAATTCTTTCTTTTCTGTTTTCTGTTTAACATAAAACCACCATCCTTTTTTTTGATACTTAAAAAACAAAAGCAGTCTGCTATTTGTCTTTCTATACTATCAGAAAAACTCTTTATTTGACATGTTTGCACAGGAGGACAAGCAGCTGTGACTCTGTCATGAACTCTTGTTTCAATACAATCCCTATCTTTATTGCAGTCCTGTAAAGGTTAAAAGGACAACAGGACTCCTACAATTGCTTACTTTATTTTCAGGAACATACCAAGGCTTATCAGTAAGTACATGATCTCTCTCCTTGCCCATATTAATTCTTTATTTCTGAAGCCGGACATGTAAACCTGATGATTCAGCTACAGCTCATCAGATTCTTGAATTTCTCTAGTTTGTTTCTTCTTTAATAATATTTCTTCCTCCTCCAGTCTTATGCTTACTAATATCATTTGTTAGTAATCTAAATGTATGTCTCAGTCCTAGAATCTATGGAAGATTCAAGTTTCTGCTTATTTGTATTTTCCAAGGTCCTGCCATTAGTTTCATTTTTATTAAAACCAGCATTTGCTGCATTATTCTAACTCTATCTTTCGGTGAGAGGCCTTTGACAGTTTAGAATATCAGTGGAAGGTGTTAGTGAATTTCTGTCAAGGGCAGAGAAGGGTCAATCAAGGTCATTCTAGCACCAGAACTTTGTGAAACAGAGCACTTACTACACTTGGAATCATCACAGAAGGTTACAACAGCATAATTGAATGGAACTGACATCATGAGTGGGGTACTGTGATACAATCAATGTCAGGGTTTGTCATCATAATTGAAATGAAATCACCCGATTATTGGAAGTATATGACATCATAATGTGTATTATATGACATCATCGTTAATGTAAATATATGCCATCATAATTAGAAGAAATGACATCATTATTGTGATGATGTGACATCAACAATGTAAATAAATGATATCCTAGTAAGAAGGTTATCACAGCATGAATGCACGGAACTGAAATCATGATAGAAGTGAAGTGTAACGTAAACCTGAGTATGTTACATCATACTTGAAAGTAAATATAATTGGAAGAGTGTGACTTAATTTGGGTTATGTACCATCAGCAATGTTCATCATAATAAGAAGAAACTGACATCATAAATGACACTGTGACATAAAAAATTTAAATGTATGACATCATACTTCAAAATAACTGACATCAAAACCAGGTTTATGGGAGATTATCAGTGTCAATAAATGACATCACAATTTGAAGAAACTGACATCAGAAGATGATGTGTTAATAATGTAAATATATGGTATCACATGACACACATGACAAAATAATAGGATGAAACTGACATCATAATTGAGATGGCATACCACCATAAATATAAATATGTAACATCACAATTGCAAGAAAAGTACATGACCATAAGAAGTATTTCACATCATATGCAAATTATTTGGCATCAATGTAAATATATGACATCACAAGGAGTACATGCTATATTTGTAAAGTATTGACATCATAATTAAGGTGATTTGATATCAGTGTAAATATACATCATTATAATTCAAAGAAGCAGACATAATTGTGATGATGTGACATCAAAATTTTAAATATATGATATACATATTAAGGATATGGAATGAACTGACATCCTAATTGAGATGTTGTGCCACAATTAATGTAAGGATGTGAGAGCATAATTGGGATAATATGACACTAGTAAATTATGTATGTGATATCATAGTGATAAATACAAAGATAAAATCTGAATATCACATTTGTGGAAAATTGGGAACATGTGGCCACAAAGCAAGAAATGACTGCTGATAAAAATCCAGTACCTGCTATCACAGAAATGGTCTTCCCATGATGCACCTGTGAAAAGAGTGTTCCTATTAACTTTGCAATTCTGAATTTTAGAACTCTGGATACATTTTATAAATCTACTAGCTTTGGGGAGGACCTAGCTACTATTCAGATCGGTAGAGAATGTTGAACATATTTTTATAGGTGATTCTGTGAGCAAGATTGATGGAGCCATTGAGAGACATCTCCTTCAAACATTTGATGAGACTGCAGTTCTTTCTCATGAATAATCATGATCCACTGAATCCAGTTAAAATCTTGGAACTGGTTCAATATTGTGTCTTCCAGATTATGCTTTGTGATATTAGCTCTCTCTCTTTCTCTCTCTCTCTCTCTCTCTCTGTCTCTCTCTGTGTTGTGTGTGTGTGTGTGTGTACAACAAATGTGAGTTTGTCTTCATTTCAACTCTATTAATTTATCAAGAATATTTTCCACAACATACCTGTGGCAGAGAGTGGCATGTGACTGTATCATAGCACAATTTTACTTGAAAATAGTCTTTGCACATATCATTAAGTGTAATGATGTCTTGTGACTGGATTGCCCCAAATATTTCTACTCTCCATTTAAGGGGAGTTAACACTATTCTTCCCAATTCTAAGAATAGACATTTTTATAATTTTTGTTCCTTAGTATATGTTTTTTTTATTAAATTAGAAATTCTAATATAAAGAACACTCCATGAAGATTTTGGGATGCTTTTTCTGTCTGACTAGGATAGCAACATATTTTGAGGATAAATTTGAAGATAATTTTTACTTTAGTATAATATCAAATCAACAAACATATTTCATACTGAACATATGAATATGTGCATGATTTTCTCTGGTTTTTAATATTGTTCATGAATGAATGCTCATCTAAATTCTAAGGCTTAAAAAATGAAACATGTGAGTATGATGGCCTTAAATGTTAAAAATCAAAGGAATTCATAGGCTTCTATTACTACTTTCATGTAGGGTGATTATTAACTTGAATAAAGTCAGATCACCATGTAATAGAGACTACAAAAATTCAAAGATAAAGAAGATGTATGAGTTGAAGAAGACAGGACGCTTGACATTATACAAAATTTAATCCCAAAGTTAGGGAATGAAATGTGATTTGATTTCCTGTCTAGCAAATAAGGCAGAGTCTTGTGGACCAAGTTAATTTTAAAACAATATTGATTTCAATGTAAACAATAATGTACAGGTTTCAGCCAAGAATGATAATGTATACCTAAAATCCCAGTACACAGAGTCAGGGACTGGTGGCCTTTTACATACTAAAGGTAAATCTGGTAAGTGTAGTGAGATTACTACCAATACAGGCTGTATTGTAGTTTATGTCTCCAGTAAGAAAAAAAAAAACTCAAACATTCAATGGTCAAATATCGCTTAAAGCTTGGGTAGACAATGACGACAGTAGACAATATTCCTACATTTGCAATAGAGGCCCTCATATCCTACAGTAAACAACATCTCTATAACTGGACTTATGTCCTACCCTACAAGAGGTAAGTAATAAAAGAAGGAAACCTAGCAAACTACCCAGTTCTGCTGTGGTAGTCAGATCTCCATTACAGTGCTTATGTTTCTCAGTCTGTGTGATAATTAATTTCTGACATGAATTGGCTTGTTTGCTTTTTGGCCTTAGAAGAGCTCCATCTGGTATTTACCAACAGCAAGGGCAAGGGATTCAGCTTTATACATCTTTGGGATTAGTACTCATATGCTGACCCTTTCCACACCATCTGCAAACTATAGGCAATTTGCCTCTTTTCTCTGACTGATATTTAAAGAAACTATGGTATTTGGAAACAACTCAGATATAATCCCTTTGCAAATGGTCATATCTCCCACAATTAAAACAGCAGGTATTGTGATATTTTTGCACCTTAACTATTTATTCTCTTATGACAGTGGTTGTATAAGTATTTGAATGTATATCTACATTAGCTCGAATCCACTGCACCATGGGTGCAGAGTTTTCCTGTAGAAGCTGTGAAACCTTTTTCAACTGCTTTGGTCTTGATCTTCACCTTGATCGTCAGTTTCTGAGATAGCCCTCGTTGTGGCTCCAGATAGTCTTTGCAAAACATCTATAAAGAACTCTATTTATCCTGAATGATGTTGTTAAAGAAAATTTATTTTTTGCCTGAATCTTCTAACTTTTCCTAAGCTCTCAAAGCTGCCAAATGACTTTGGTTTATGGTCAGATCATCAAACCGAAACTACTCTTGTAATTCTGTAGAGTGACCCTCTCCACCTAGCCAGTCTGAGGCTTTCATTATGACCTGGTAATGGTTTTGCGTATATGTTACCACTTTTCTCCAACAGGTAATTCTCTGAAGCTGAAGTCCTGTGTCTAAAACAACAGTGATTACCCTTTTCAATCTTATGGGATCGTTTGATGCTGGAGTAACCAATTACTCAGCACCTGCTGAACATACGGTGAATGCATGTTGTATGCTAATACAACTTCTTTTAATGTATATAAATCACTCATTTCTAATGGATGCCATATCATCCCAGAGAATGCCCTAACATCATTTCACTATACCAAGTTATTCATAACTGTATTCTAAATACCACTGGAATAACAAAAATTGTAGCACTAATCCTTGATTGTATAATCTTCTCTTTGAATCAAACACCATCACAGTAAATCACAACTTTTTAACATGGAGACAACACTATATCATGGAGTACATAATTTGAATGGCAAAATTGTAGCACAACTGTGTATGTATGGCTCTACAACCAATTCAGAAGTAGCATCAGAAATAATTTAAGACTTAGAGGAAAAGGAAGTTTGTAGAGATATCTTCTTCTAAATAATAGGGATGCTCCAACAAAAATACATAAAATTATGGCTGACTACAAAACATCTTAATAATGACAAGAAAAATAATTAAGCTAACATGGAAGGGGACAGTTTTATGTTTCCAACCCTAGACCAAAACTAACAACTAATGAAGGGAAGAAAGATACTAATTTTCCTTTGGATGACACCCCTAAATGGTTATCCACTATCAAAGTGTCATCTGAATTCTCATATGCCAAGGAGATTCACAAAAACAACGTGCAGGTCATATTTATACATCTATATTATATGTATTGAATAACATGTATGTAACAATAATATTTGATGAGAAATCATTAATTTGTGAGAAAGTCAGTATGAAAAGCAGAGAGAAGTTCCATGGAGGACAAGTAAGGGGAGCATGATGTAATCATATTTTAATGTAAGTAAAAAGTGATAAAAACAGGAACTGATATGTAACAAACATAATTCAATATTTTACATTTGAGTTGGAATAGTATTTCTAATGTAACACAATCCTAGGATTCATATATCACATTCAGAAATATATGGTATTTTTATTAGGATTTCTTTTTAATCATCTAGTAAATAATTATTTAATTGTTTTCTTTGTTGATTTTTATTATTATATATTTTACTACATTATTTCAGGATTCTTTAAGCAATTTTCAAGGATTTTAATGGTGTTTCTCTATACCTCATTTTTATTTCCACTCATTTTTTGTATGTAATGTCTATCAATAGTTACACTGAGAAACGAAAAATACAGAGACAAGAAGAAACAGAACAAGATATGAAGAACACTCTATAAAGTGTGCAAACTGCAACTCTAATAGCAAAAAATGCAAAAATTAGGACACTTGCTTTGCATCTTCATGAATTTATAGTTTAATTTGCCTTGGAAAGTGCTGCCTGGGTATTATTACCTTCAAGACATATTTTCGTCTAATGTCAGCTATTAGAGCGTCTTTGAGGATACACTGTGTCCTTATATACAATCTATTGTGTCAATATTCTGGTTATTTTCATTGAGGGAACTTGGGATTCTTATTTCCAATGGTTTATTGAATCCCAAACACATGAAGAAAATAAGTCCTTGAGTCTCATCACCCTTTAAGTTAGTGTTAAATGAAATGTAGATATAAGGATTGGTGAAAGAAAGAAAAAATATTGATGTTGAAAATAGAAAGAATTACAGGTGTAATACAGACATTATTTCAATTTGGGACAGTAGGTGAAGTACTAGGACTGAATTGTGATTACATACAAATACAAGAGTATCAATCAAGAAATGATTTCATTTTACATTCCATAAGTCTCTCAGAAAATGAAATTATGAACTTATGTTGAACATATAGCTATACTCAAGCAAAGACACAGAAAATTTCCAAGAAACATTTGCACAAAAGGGTAAAGACAGAAAAAGGAAAATAATTTTAAAGGCTTTTCTGATATGACTACAAGTGGAATAGATGAGGCAAAATGCATAGGATTGAATAAAAAGCCAAACACACAATGAAATGCTGAGAGTGGTAGGGTCTGTGACATGATTTATCACTTAACTGACTTGAAAAGTATTTGCATTTAAGACTCTCTTGGCCAATTCATCTTGGTATTGAGTAAATAACAGTTTGTGGTTAAGAATTTTCATATATTTATAATAAAGTAATAGGATCAAAATGTAGATGTTAATTTGGGGATAATAAAATAAAATGCTGCATCAAAATGCAACCTAGCAAATTATCAATGGATATTCTAAGCAAAAGGATTTTGATAAGGATTAAAACAGAATATATTTTTATTTTTTAAATTTTTTATTATAAGACTTAAGGAGGATGCCATTAAGGACATATGGATTTCTCTAGGAAGGGAAATTAGAGGAGATGTTTCAGATAGACTTATGGAGGATGGGAATGTATCACCTGTGGGGAAAGGGTTGGAGTGAGATAATAAAGGGAATACAGATTGTAATTGGGAGGTGCACTTTAAACCTAGTGTTGTGGGCACTGCATGTATTTACAAGCATGACCATAGGGAGGAATTCTAGTAACGGAGAATAAGGAGCTTGAAATGGCCATCTTGTTTAACCAGGCACGGCTTCTAGTACTGGAACTAGGAAATCAATTCAGCCACAAAATTTTCGACCTACAATTTGCATTGCATTTCAAGATGTATGGGTACAATAGAGAGGTAGAACCTCATGTGGAGAGAAGGGCCAATAATTGACAGTGCAGTGATATTCAGAAGGCAGACCATGCATAGTAATAGATGATTCCCAATGATGTTCTGCTATTTTCAAAGATCAGTGTCAAGTACAATCTTCATCAGAGAGGCTATCTCTAGTAGTTTATGGGAGATATTACTGAGTCTCATTCCCAAATATTGGGCAGAGTTTGGAGAACCAGGGGGAAAAGAGAAGAGAAAAATTGTGAACACTAGGGATGTTGAGGGCAGTAGGAGTCATGCCTTATAGAGTTAAATGTCCAAGACACACAGTGGCTCACAAAGACTGACGCAGTAGTCATGGAGCCTGCATGGGTCTGTGCTAGGCCCACCATATATATTCTAAGGTAATTGGGCTTTGTATTCTATTAGAACTCCTACAAGTTGGAGTGTTTTTTTTTCTGACACTTTTACCTGCTGTAGGGCCCCTGTTAGATGGTATGCCTGTTAGATTAGATCTGATCTTTCTTCTGAGGAGAAGCAGAGATAAGAGAATTAGTGGATATGAGAAAGAAGGGAGATGGGGAAAAGCTGGGAGAATTGGAGGGAGGGAAGCCTGAATTCTGGATATATAATACATGGGGAAAAATGAAATTAAACAAAATTGAAAAATAAAAAATTCTGTAATAAAAAAAGCTTTAAGTAATCTTCCTCAGAATAGTAAAGCTGCATCCTGATTATGCACAGACCTATAGATTTAAATAGGAAAACTTATCAAATTATGTGAGAAACCACTAATGAAACTTAAAAAATTGGACACTGGATATAAGAAAAGTTTTTCAGGGTAGCCACCAATTAATTATTGCATTGTCCTACAGAGTATAAAGAGGTAATGGAAGACAGATAACTATAAAAATGTAGATATTTGGAACTCTTAGAAAACATTGTAAAACAGTAAGCTTATGTATTCAGAGTATATGAAGAAAACAGTAATATCATTTAATGAAACATATGTGCATAAAATATTAACAAGTAATCAATTTATATGGAGAAGTATACATAAAATTGACATAAATATATCAAGTCATTTCATTCCTCTGAAAATATAAAATAAAACTTGATACAAACCATAAAAATCATATTACAAAATTCTTGTGCACAATGGCTTCCTTTTTCAATATTAATCCTGAGCATCAAGCCAAGAAATACAGCAGACGAGTACTGATAAACAAAAGATGTGAGTGAGCCGTCCATTTGGTTAGAAAAGGTTAATAAACAGAAGTATATTATCTTCCTGTAATTGGATTATAAAGTGGAATCTTCAATTATTCTTTCTGTTACTATGCAGTAACAGAAAACAAATGCACATAAGAAATAAACAAAACCAATATCAGGTCCACTAATACGGTTACAATTCTACAATTTGAGTGAATATACTCATTGTATGATGGTCACAATGCAAAAGATTGCTTCTTGAGACAGAGTGCACAGATTGCATGGAAGAAAGGCTAGCTGTGAAATAGGGGCCGAATGCTGTGAATGTGAATGCATGGAGTATCTAAAGCTTGCAAATTTCATTTGATTTATCATGACTTTTTTCCATTTATTGAAATAGTGGTTTATTATTGATATCTCCAGTAAAGCATTTTTATTTCAGAATACATTCTTTCAAAATTTCACAGCATGTAAACTGTTATCTTAGATGTCTCACATCTCCATACCAAGCTTGTCAATGCCCTCACAACAACTCCCTATCAAATATCATTTATGTTATTTTGTGGATATAGGAGTTTAATCAGAGGTATGAATGTGAACATGGCTTTGTTACTAACTGTGAGACCCTAACAGCCTCAACAGTGGGAACAGGAGTAAATGCTAGAGCTTTCCCTGATGAAAAACCTGTATTCATCAATGGATGCTAGTGGTTCAAGAAGAGAAAGAAAGATCTCATAATCCAAGTTCTCATCTATGCATCCCATCAGACAAGCATTATCTAGTACAGGCCAAGATCAGGCAAATATGCTAGCTGAGAATAAAGTAAACAACTGACTAGTGGGACTTCATAGAACTAAAAAGTATTTTCACAGATAAATAAAGCAGTCAATTGGGTGAAGAGAAAGCCCACAGAATGAGCGAGAAGCATTTCTTTCTATCAACTGACAGAGAATTAATATCTAGAATCCAAAACTGTCTCAGAAAACAGACTCTGAATGCAAATAAACCATTTAAGATATTTCTTGGACATGAAGAGAGTATTTAAAATGATACATAGTGAAAAAGAGAAAAATTACAGAGAAACATCTCATAAAAGTTCTTGTTGTGTTAGCCATTTGGGAAATGCAAATCGAAGAACTGTTGAGAATTCATCTTATCCTACTCAGAATAGTAAGGACAAATAAACCACAACAAAAAAAAATATTGAAGGTAACGTAAGGAAAAGGGAACTTACAATGTTTCTTGTTGGAACTGTAAAACTGTGAAATTCTGAAAAGCTGAGTGGATGATTTTCAAATGGCCATTTCTATGCTATGGCAAAACAACTGGACATCCAATTTCAGGGACACTTTCTCAGTCATGTATATTGCTTTTCTATTTACAATACCTAAGAAATTAAAGCAACCTAAGTATTCTTCCACTTAGGAAGTAGATTCCTCAATGACTAAATTTTATTCATTTGTAAAAAAATGACAGGAAAAACTTTCTAGGTAAATGAAAGAACAGGAAAGTATAATGAAGAGAGAAACCCACTGTAAATACAGAGATATGTGTACAACATTAAATGATCAAATATATCAGGAAAGTTTAAGGTGACAATATGTAATATGAGGTTGAGTACTTGGAGGTGAGAGGCAGGATAAAGATGTTATAAAATGAAAACAGAATTAAAGGGTTAAGTTTCCCAGTGTGGAACTCATTCACACAATAGGGAAATATATCAAGTATTGAAGCCTCAAGGGATCATATTGTACAATTCTATTTCATATCTATCTATTTCATTTTACATTTGTATTATGCATTTGTATTTTTATTTAATTCAAATTATATAATATACATATATAGGTAGGTATGTACATTTGCATGTGTATAGACACTTACACCTTAAAAGAAGTAAAGCCATGTGGGCTGACAAATTCCCCGAAGAAGAATAGACTAATCAAGAGTCAGACATGAGAAAACTTCATTGAGGTTAATTTGTCAGATTGCCAATGTGACTGAGTAAACAATTCAAAATATCTCATTTGAACTGTGATTTTGGATGAGCCCTTAGGATCAAAGACACTGCACAGTTAGAACAGAAGACTCAGAAAAATTCTAACAGAATCCTTTATCCTAAAAGTTTTTCCTGTTATGTCACTTTTACAGTTACAGAAAATACTGTATAAAATGCTAAAGGACAGATGCAAAAAGTTCTATCTGTTTGGAACACCTGTGAACAATGACAATTATATAGAAGTGACACTCACATGTTGGTGGCAAAAACAGCAACAACAGGAACAAAACAAACAACAGGAAGGAAATCATGCTGGTAAAATAGGCTGGCAATAGAATCCTTTTCAAATGCCTAGGCATAGTGAGGGCATTGCTTTTAGAAAAGCATGTAATTTTTCAATTTTGCTAGACCAACATTTTTACTTCATTTTAAGTCTTATCTTTATACCTCTGATAAGTGTAGATGGTAACTCTCATTGTAAAAAGCTTCTCTTTATACCAAATGGAAACTGTCAAAGAAATCTACAACAGAACACAAGGTTCACAGGACTATATCCAAATTTCACTTCCTGCATCTAAGGTCCGGAGAACAGCCTTGACAACGGTGTGGAAGGAAACTAACAGCCAGAATACTGGGAATTCTGTTATGAAATTTTTCTCCCACAATTATTAGAATTCACAAGATGGGAAAAGAAGCAATATCAATTGCCAAGTTAATGTAGAGGAGGAAAATATTGTATAATCCCATCTCTAAACAATGACCACAGAAAACTAATGAATCCTGAAGAATGAGAAGGACAATTAACTTCACCAAGGAAAGAGATAACTGCACTTGGTGGTTCAATGTAGATTGTTCTGCATTCCTGAAACCATATATACACACACTAAAATGGTTTGCATCAGGTTGTGTGTGTGTGTGTGTGTGTGTGTGTGTAACTATTAACAGTATTCAAAGTAAAATACAATAAATTGAGTCAGTTGCTTCAGAGAATGAGTTTAAGGGGGAGCATGTGGGAGGTGTTGGAGAGAAGAAGGGAAAAGTTAAAATGATGAACATTGATGACAATTGAAAACATGGAAATGTATTAAAACAGTACTTAATATGTAAAACAAATTAAATATTTGACACTTGAATTGGGATTTTTCTTTTTCATAAAGCAGGGCAGTCAACTTTATTTATTTTACATTCAGGATCATGTATTACTTGCCAAGGGTTCATTTGGTTTCTTCTCAATATTATTTAGGTTTTATTTCTCTTTGTTGAGGAATATCTATATTTGCCATTACATTTGCTAAGGACTGTTTAACTTATTTACATGCACGGTTTCTACTGGGTAAATCCAATTCCCCCACCGTTTTGTCATTGCCATCATTCTTAAAGGCAGTGTCTGCCACATATTTTCAAAAAATATGCAAGGGAAAACAGGACTAAAAAATGTTTGGAGACTTTGATTTTTCAAGTGGGGAATGTGTGTCCCTAACAACAAATCATACAAAATAAAAAACCAATGTCATATATATATATATATATATATATATAAAGCTGAACATGCCATCCAAGGTGTTGCCGCAAGCTTTCTCTTTCTAGCCAAACCTTAATTTAATGTCAGGTATCAGAGGAAGAGACAGCTCGATGTCCATAGATCAGGATCGCATGAGGCAATATCCTGTGTTTTTTCATTATTTGTACACTGATTTATAATTACTACTCACAGTGAATACCCAATACAAGATCAAAGTAAGTAACTAAGGCTCATCAGTACAGATCAATATAAAATAAAAATCAAGGGAATGTGAAAGAAATGAAAATCAACATTTGATTGGACACTGTTCGAAATAAGCAGATACAGGACTATATTTATAATATACACTAATTTATAAATTGTGAAATATTTGCATTTATTCAGTATCATGATATTATAGTATAAATACATCATTTGCTTCTTATTTATCCTCCTTCCATACTCCTCCTGTCTTTGTGACAATTCAGGACTTCATTTTAAATTAATTGTCATTGTCAAAATGTTTAAAATCTGATGAAATAACAGCACTGCTTTGTTATTTTAGATAGAAACAAGAGAATTGAAAAAAAATGAATTTGATTATTGTTACATAAAGCTTTCTTAGTAGACAAAATAACGACAACATTTCTTCATATGCTTAAACTCAAGAAAGACACAGGGAATTGCATAGAGGCTTAACATCATTGAGAGTAAGAAGAAGGAAAAAGGAAATATTTAAAAAGTGGTTTTAACATGAACACTGCCTGAATGGAGGTGACAAATTGTTAGGACTGTAGAAGAAATCAAAGATACAGGGAAATGTTTAGGTTGGAGATTTTGAAAATAAAGTGAATTCACTATTCAGATTTTCATGGCTGATTGACTTTGATACTAATTAATACTCAATTTTCTTTTCAGAAGAATTCATATCTCTCTTGTAAAGTAGCCAAATATAGGTAATAATTTCTGAATAATAAAAATATATTGTCTAAAGGAATATGTAAACGTGTGTATTGTAAGTGATATCCAGAATGGCTTTGATAAGCATGCAAGAAAAATATTATTATGAATTATAAACACTTTTTGCATGAAATGAATACGTGTAATCAAAATCTTCAGAGTCATTTTCCTTATATTGTAGAGCCATGTCCAGAAGTTCCATGGATCTTTGTACTTAAGAAACAAAGCTGAAGAAACATTAGAAGAACTGATAATCTTAATGTGTAAGAAATGGACATTGGACTTTGGAAATGTCATTTAGCATAAATAATAATGAATAATTTTTTCAAAGACTATGATGAGTAGAGAGCAAAGCAGAGTTAACTCCTTTACTCAAGGAGAATTTTCTAGGAAATATTTTAAAGTTTGTTTGCTAAGGCATGCTAAAATAATTGATAGAAAAATCCTAATGTTTCTATCATTGTTTTTTGTCAAGGAGACTTGCTATCACTTCACTTATTGAATCCTCAGACTGAAGATATGTGAGGTCTGTGATTAGTTTACAGGCCTCTTTCTAAATTTTAATGAAAACATTTACTCAGTTTTAGAATGCTTCTGATTATATAAAAATTTGAAATGGAAGTACCCTGTTTCATACACATTTGTTATCTGTGAGCATTCATTATCACTGAATAGGTAATTTCAAAAGTGTTAAATATTGTTCTGTTTCTGTTGTCGATTTGTGTAAATAACTCACCTTGCTTTTGAATCTACATTGCTCCCATTAAGTTTTTATTAATCCCCACAAAGCTAAACTCTTTGTATTTTTATATCCTTCAATTTTCGAATCTATTTCAATATGCAGCAGAAGGAGAAAGGCAGGCTAAAATAACTATTCAAGAATGATGACACTCTTGTGTCAAATCTATACCTCTAATACTACTGAGGAATATTCCTATTTGTTTGACTCTTTCTTTAAATTTGTTCCTAGGCCTGCCTAGCACTTGGGGCTTAATTTTAGTATTCTTTATTTTGACATAAATTTTAGTCTATCTATTCAATAAACTGTAGGACAATTTTAAAATTTTAATGATAAATTTTAAAATTTCTACTGCGGAAGAAATCTCAGTGCATTATGTATTTCCAATGAACACATATATCAATAAAGAATAACGTATAGGTTGATAGTCAATATAGCCAGGAAGATATTCAAGCTTAATTATTGCAGGTATGTTGTTTTATCTTTCTATTTTTAGAAATCTCAAGTCCCTTAGTTTGGTCTATTTTTTTACTCTTCTTAAAATGTTCTAATACACATACAAACAGGTACACCTAGCAATCATTAGCTTTGTTTTATTTTGTTTTGTTTTTAGTTTGAAATTCTCCATGGTCGACATGCTATTAAGAAGCTTTTTAAAAGTAATTTGGTAGAAAGTTTTCAGGGAGCATGTCATTATTCTCTCTCCAAACCAGCTGGCACTGGTAATCAGCAGCGGAGAGAATATTAAATATTTTCTCTATTTAATTAGCCATGCATCAACTATTTTTCATTTCAATTATTAAAAGGGAATATTATGAAGCAATAAATACATTACATACTACATCAGATAATTCTCATTAAAAATGAGAATTTATAATTCATTAATAATGAGTCTACAGCAATAATTTCACTTTTTTATATTCTGTAGCATTACGCTTTTATGTTCCCTTCACGCTTATGAAGAAAAAGATGGCTGAATTAATCTATTTGGCCTCATTGTTTTCTTAATGTCAATGATCTTTTGCAGTACTATTACCCTCTGTTAGCTCTATTTATTTAAAATATTGCATGTGTTCATATGCAATACTATCCTTCTTCTTGAAATATGAAACTTTGAAGGGAGTACAGTTCATATGTACTTGGCAAAAGTTTGAATTTGTAATTTGCAATGAATAAAATTTACTTTAGGGTCTTAATTTATTCAACTAAAATTAACAAACTTTTATAAACAGTTTCTTATCTACTGCTGTTTTAAATTTTCACTGATATATTTTTGAGAGTTTTTATATCCATATAACCACAATTATGCTGAATTTTGTAGTTTCGAATATATATTATATTTACATGGAAAATAATACTGAATACAACATTGCCTATAAGTTCTCTGTAATCTGGACAAGAATATATGTGGTTATGTCTGTGTGTGTGTGTGTGTGTTTGTGTGTGTCTGTCTGTCTGTCTCTATCAATGTCACTGCCTGATGCTATTTATATTTCTCTTTTTTTTATTAATTTTATTATTCTTCAATGGCCACTCTATTTGTTGATTTATCTAATGCAATGTTATTTCCATAAGGTACAACAAACGAAACTCTTTCATAACTCCAAAATCTCAGAACTCCGTACTTTGGTTCTTATCTACAATGAACATTTTGTGGAATGTTCATTCTTGAGAAAGGTTTCATCTTTTTACATCTATTTTAAAATCATTATTTTCATCCTTTAGTTAAGTATCAAATGGTGCTATTTTTAAGACATTCAAACACTTTGAAATCTCTTAGTTCTTAGTTCTTAGTGCTCTTAGTGTATTCTGTAGCAATTCAAGGTTAGCTCTAATCTTAACTCACTTTCTTTTCATTGACCATTTTAGGATTCCTTGTTTGCTTTTTCGTTTACTGAGAATATCTTTATTGATCTAAATTTTTGTTGTCACTCAAAAACACTAAGATTTACCAGTAACTCTCTCTGATAACTTTGTGATACTTAATATTAATTTCCATGCTTACTTACCAGGCCAAATTTACCTAATATGGCTAAAAGATAAAAGACTACCAGACCCTGTGTTGGGGTGTTCACAGCAAAAAAAATGCTGTGGCAAATTTATTGAGAGAATTAAGAGTTTCTATGCATTTACAGAAGCATATCATAGTGACAATTGCTAGGATCAATACATTGATTTTTTCTGTAATACAATAGCATCTGCAAGCTATATGGAGTATACAAAACCAATGTCAAATGTCCTGTCTAGCTTTTTTTCACTAGTAAGTTAACATTCAGAGAAACACAAATGACTTGAAATGCTCTACTAACTGGGTCAAATATATGTCTTTCTCTCATGATCTTTAAGCACACAGTGCCCACAGAAGCCATTGGCTCTCACCTGAGAAACATACAATATATGCCTCTGAAGCATCTGGGTGAGGTCATCTACATGGTTCATAACAACTTCATGCACTGTTTCAGGAAAAAAATGCCCCTGAGAATCTCCACGACTCCTTAGGATTTTTAAAGTTCACTTCTAAATACATTGTATGTAATAAAATATCTGACATGATATCTCCTTAGTTCACTTCTTAAAAGAATATCCTATCTCCTGTAATATCACCCAACTTATGATTGATATGCATTTTTCACAATATTGGAACAAAATATCATTTATATATCTGAAGTGTCATGCAAATTTATGAACAAATGACAACCATATTTTAATCTCAGATAATGCTGAATTCTTTTCAGAAAAACAAAATTTACATTTTTACATTTCTCCTCGTCCACAGCACTCATAAGGTAGCCACTGCCTCCATTTCCCACATTCTCTCTGCCAGGCAATGTGGGTATTTGACTTTTTTTTTCAAGTATTCTCTTCATTCACCCTCAGTGGTTCATATTTTGAACATATGCTAAAGCACTAACAACTCGAAAAAATCATGATTGTTTATGTCCTTATGTTCCTTTTTATGAAAAAAATACTTATTTTTCCTTCTGTGATTTTCCCAACTTTTTACCACCTCCTTTGCTTCCTTTGGTATAAAGAACAAAAGTATTTTGGACAATATAAGCATCTTTTTCCTTTTATAAATTTCACTATTATTTGGACATGATTTTCTTTAACAAGTGTCATCTATAAAAATGTTCATATAAAAACAAGCAGATCCATCAGAAATGTTTTTCTCCTGAATAATGGTAACCCTGAAGCAAGCTAAAAATATCCCTGCTCTTCTCTGACATGATTCTATTATAATAATTTTCTTCTCCTTCTCCAGTGAAAACACTTGAGGAAAGAGAGTGCCCTTCACTTTCTTTCTTCTGTTGAATTTTACCAATGAGATATCCCCCTTATATTGCTTCACCATTCTATGTCATCTATGTTTCATCACATGTGCTTAGCAAAGTTCAAATTATAAATCTTGTGTTTCTCAATGTCTCAATGTAGCAATATTATCATAATACATATCTACACTGATTTTGCTCATGTTTTGAAGGCTGCATCAAATTAGACGAAATAAGTTACATTAATATGCTTTGTTACAAGTTATAAATCATTAAGCCAGTTACAGAGGGGTGGAGACGAGTTCAAAGTAAAAAAGTAAGTTAGAAGCCTTTGAGAACCCAGAATTAAATAATAGACTACACCTAAATTCTCCATTTTAAAATAAAAACCAGATACAGTTCATCAAAGGGATCCCTGTGTAAACAGAATAAAATTATTTAAATATTAATTTCTGGAGATTTCAAAATTTGTTTGTGTGTTCAACTTCTTTCATATACAGTGATTCTTAAAAAATTCCACGTTTGGGAAGAATTCATATCCAGAAGTAGTTGGCTAAGAAAACCAAAAAGTAGTATTTTGAGAGTTGCTTTTATCTCCTTTCTCACATGGCATTGTCTTGATACATACATATATATCTTTAACTTTATAGATACTTTGCTTACCATTATGGATTTTTTGTTCTTCTATGCTTTCTATGTATGCAAATATGTGTGAAGAGGCATCTCTATGTGTTTCTTGATTATTTTCTTAACTACTGTTTCTCTGTTTCTTTCTCTGTCCTATTCTGATATGTTTGAGTAGTTTTTATTTTCACTTATGATCACTTTTTAATGATTGTTTATATTTTAATGGAAGAGAGAGAAATAAATGGTTGGATTTGTGTGTCTAAGAACGGTGGAAGGACATTAAATATTAGTGTGTTATACATAAAAGGTGACCTTAAGATGGAAGGAGATGTGTATTTTGGAGAGGACATAGATTGTCAAAGGATGAAGTGGGAAATGAATACAGTCAAAATAAATTATATGACACAAATGTGACTTTCTGAGATTATGTAATCTATTTTAAAGATTATGTCATATACGTAAAAGTAAAAGAACAAAGCTAAATTACATCACTTCCTATTAACATTAAAAACTCTTTAACTTTGTAAATTCTTAGATGAAACCTGTCAATAATTTTGATTATAATTCTTGAGCCTACTTACACTGCCTACTTAAATAGGAATAATTATTTTTCTTTCTCTAATGATATTACAACAAAAATACACCCACATGAAAAGCTAAAATGTTTTCTTTACTTTGAGTCCAATAACCATATTTTCTTCAGTCCAATAATCCACATTTGTTTTTAACTGTGTGTGCTGTGAGTCTTAAGAAATTCTGGTGATCTTTGACTTAGGCAGGATTCTCTTGTTTATAGTCTGCCATTCAATTCTCATCTGAATTTTGTAAATTATTAAATACGAAGAAGTAAATCTTAACAATTAAAATTTATATTTGAAACTGATGAGTAAAATAATGCAAAAGAATTTGAAATGCGGCTCAGCTTCAGTACACAAAAAAGCAGTAGAAGAGAGAAACTTAGACAAACTGATGCAATCTTCTCTTCATGCCTCACACTGCACAAGCACAAAAGACTAGATTGAAAATGGATCTTCTTAACATTGACTTGTACTCTCATGAAATCAACATTGGTAGGAAACATGTTGATGTAAGTGATGTTGTCTCTGATGATTATCAGAAATCTCAACTCTGTACAAGAAAAAATACAGGAATGCAGCAAGCCTTTCTCCTCAGCTACATTTTTACTTCAATGCGCACATCTCTACTACATGAGAATATCATATGCAATGTTGCATGTAATTTATAAAATATATACCCAATTAATATGACACAATATGAGAGGTATGAGGAGAATCTTCATCTTGATTTGTATATAGGTACCAGAAATTGTACTTTTGTGGATTAAAACAAATATTTTGCATATAATGATTGGTATCTGAATCAGCTTTAAATATGAGAGATCTGAAGAGATAAGGAATATGATTGAAAATATATGCTACAAAATTCTGAAAAGAGTGATGAAGGAAAGAATGAGTTAAACGATAAAAAAGTGGATCCATGAACATCTAAGGAAACATGTTAGGGTTATTAATTCAAGAATTAAAATGAATAAATTATATATTGATAATGAACAAAGATAAAAACAAAAGCAAGAAAAGATAGTACTATGGGACTAGTCTGAAAAAGTAATTGCAAGTAGTTCACATATAAAGATTGGAGATACAACCTGGAATGGTGTTTACATCTAATCAAATGCATCTATTTGTGGGAAAATACTAGAATCTTGAAAATGTCTCATGAGCTCAACATCAAACTTTATTGAAATTATAAATAGATTGGATATCTTCCTAGATACTTACGTACTTATAGATGTGATTTTGTGAGTAATGAGTAATTATGTGAGTGTCATGAAGAGGGGAAATATTCAATGTCTTGAGACACCAATTGGATTACTGAAAGATTAAAGGAACCAATAATTAGAGAAAATATGAAGAAAGATTGGTGCCGTCTTTTTTTTTTTTTAATGGAGAGACAAGTATTTGGCTCTAGACAAACTGTATTTACCACAAATTTGAAGTGTATTTGAGTTTAATGGAATGCTTCACTACATTTGATGAGTTCCATTTGAGAACAAGTAAACTCAAGGACTTGAAAAGCCACATTGAACCACTGTATGTTATTTTCTTTCCTAGAAAATTCAAACAATGAAACCTATAGTTCACAATTGTGGAATAAAGAAAGTATTATAGAATAAAACATACAGATTTCAGGGAGAAAAAAGATACTATTTCCAGGAAAAGAACTATGTTTTCAGAAGTCATATTATTGAAACAAGCACGAACGACAGGATTAGTGTGTCACACCACAGTTTAGTAACTGACACAGGAAATTTGGTTTCAAAATCATAAAGTTTCAGGTGTTTTGCTGTATTAATGTTATTGTTGTCATATGTTAAACTCGTGAAAAATCTGACTAAAAACCTTATATTTTAAAGGGGAGGTCTCATTTGAGATTTCTTGGGTACGATTATTAGGGCTATATATCTTTATAGGTAGAATTTATAGGAAATCCTTTTTAATGTACAAAAAAGAATTCTTATCAATCTAGTACAAGCCTATTGGGAAATGATATTGTTTGGATATACTTTTCAGGAGATTTAGCAATTTTTTTTCAACCTAATAAAATGTCTACTCAAAAGGTACCATGTAATGCAAATATAATTTTAGTTTAATTTGTGATTGTATAATACATTAGATTAAATTGAGTCACATCCTACGGCCAACAGAAGTTTTTTAATACTCCACTGACTATTTGACCATGGTTATTGTGTTCCTTAATTATGCACATTTTGGTATCTTCCAGAAAAAAATCAATTCAAAGACAATGTTGGGCACACAGTGAAGCAAATTTAATTCTTTTACTCAAAAATATGGATTTCCTAAAATGTCTAATGGTTAATTTCTGAAAGCATGCATGGAATGTTATAAGTAAGAGCTTTATGGCTTCTATCAATACCTTTTCACAAAGTGAGTGGCTTCTTCTCTATTTATTGGATCATGAGATTGATAGCATCTGAATTCAGTAAGTTAATTAAAAGGCTCTTATATTATGTTTCTAAGATTGAAATCATCTTTTCATTAATTTCTTTTAAAAAGATGATAAGCATTTACAAATGTACAACACATTAGCATATTTCCACCATATGTGATTTCTGGGAAAATTATCACTGATTAGATACTTCGAAATGACTGCAACTATCACACATATTAACTATCATGCATATTATTTTGCCTATGCTGTCCATTGTTCTGAGTAACTCATTTTGCAGTTAAATGTACAATTCTTCCCTTAGGAATTTACAGCATACAGATAAAGGAAGAAAATAAATATTCAAGAAGGATGACACTCTTCTGTCAAATATGTGACTCTTTAATACTGAGGATTACTTCAATTTACTTTATCTTTTCATCAGTATAGTTTCCAGGTCTCTACGACACTTTTAGCTGAGTTATCATATTATGTCCTTTGACATATATTTCAACCAATTTATTAAATAAGGTATCAAAAAATTTTATTCCTGTGGTGGATACAGTATCAAGATATATTAATTCAGAGCAACGTAACAGTGGATTGCAGATACAATCAGATGGATATTTAAAGTAATATTTACAAGTATGATTTTCTTATTTCTCTAATGTTAGAAATTCCAAAGTGTCACATTTTGGCCCTGTCTTTTCCTCTATTTGAAATATTTTAAATCCAAATGCAATTGATGCCCTTGGGAATCATTAATTATTATTGTTTTTGTTTTGTTTTGTTGTTGTTGTTATTTTCAGTTTGAAATCCTTAGTGGTTGGCATATTATAAACATTTTATAAACAACTGCATATGAAGTAGTAATTTAACAATTGCCTCCTCCACTCAAACACTCTTTGACACTGGTTCAGCAGTCAAAAGGCTACTTACAAATTGCTTTCCTTCTGTTCAGAAAGCCTCAATCCTATTTCATATATGATTTCAATTACCAAAAGAGATATGTATGAATAAAAACAGACGTGACATACTCTTTCAGATAACGGTTTCATCCAAAATGCTTCTATAAAAATAATTTTTCTTCTTTATCTTCTGGCATCTGTGGGGCTTTTGTTGCCTCATAGATAGGAGATAGGGGTCTCCTAAACTTGTGATGAAAGAGTGTGTCAAATCAAGTTATTTGTCCTCACTTTAGTTGAAGTGTACATGAACTTGTGCAGTATTTTTCCCTATTATGGCTGTATGAACTGAAAATTATTAGCATGTGTCTACAGCCAATATTGAACTTCTAGCAGAGTGTAGGCTTGAATGGAATATAACCCATATGTTGTTGACAAAAATGTGGTTTGAAGGGAAAAATGAGTACAGGAAACCTTTAGGTCATAATTTCTTAGCCTGTAAGTAAATACAAACTTTTTCTTATATATTGCGACTTTAAATAAACTTTTTTAAAAATGATTTTGTGTAATGTTTTTGTGAGTTCTTAAACATTTACAAGAGATGACAATACACAAGAATCATCATGTACATTAATTCATGATGATGACATAGAGAAAAATATGACAGCTAGGTGATATATTAATCAAAGATACCAAATATATATATATATATATATATATATATATATATATATATATATATATATATATATATAAATTTAAATAAATTTTTATTAGTAATTCAAAATTTGATGTACAAATATATATATATACTGACATTATATTCAGGCTTTACTGATGTTCAGGATTTAAAATTCATTTAAATCAAGGATTTATACGATGGAATATGTGAATAGCATGGTATTGAAAGTTAAAAAATAAAGAACTCATAGGCTTCTATTACTACTTTCATTGTAGGGTATTTATTGTCTTCAATAATGTCACCTTACCACCTAATAGAAATGATAGAAATCAAAGACAAGGAGAATCATGAATTGAAGAAGACAGAAGACTGATCATTACAACAAGCTGAACACCACAGTTTGCAAAAGAAATGTGTTTTGAATTTCCAAAGAACCAAATGAGTTTTTGCTAAAAAACTGAATTTTAAATCAAAATTGATTCAAGTATAAATGATAATGTAAAGATTTCAGCAAAGAGTGATGATGTACATCTAAAATCCTAGTACCCAGGAAGCAGTGAATGTTTGACTTTTACATATATAAGATAAACCTAGCCACCATAGTGATTTGTGCCAATTTACACTAGATTGCGAATTCTGTCTCATATATAGCAAGAACAACAAGAAAAATACCCAATATCCATGCTCAAATATCATTTAAACCTGGAATGACACTTGTCAGCATAGTCACATAAAGAGAGGTGCAATAGAGGCCTTCGTATACTAACAGTAACCAACATCTGGATAACAGGGCTTCAGGCCAACCCAAAAAGAGGTAACTAATGCAAAAAGGAAATCTAGTGAACCAAATAGAGTTACTTTGGTCATGAATCAAAGAATCCCTACCCATCATTTCCTAGAACAACATAATTTAAAACTATATTCTAAATTCCTTACACTAATAAATAACTGTAGCACTACACCCTTATTGAAGAGTCTTCACTTTGCAACAGATATTATCACAGTAAATAACAATTTGTTCAAATGGAGACAACAATATGTCATGGAATGCACAGGTCCAGTGCAAATATTTATTGCACAACTCTGTATGAATGGCTATGCAACCAATACAGAAGAAGTATATGAAAGAAAGTAAGAGTAGTGGATAAAGAAGTGTGTTGAAAGATATTGTATTCTGAAATAATAGAGAAGCTGCCACAAAAATACATATAATTATGCTGTGTAAGAATGATCTGACAATGACAATAAAAATGATTATGCAATCATGGCAGAGGGAAATTTTATTGTTTTCCAATCCCAGACAAATCAAAAGACAATTTTTCCAAGCGTAAGTTTCTTAATTGGTTATCCAATACCAAGATATCAGTTGAAAATTCATATACAATAATAAACAGAAAATATGTCCCATATTAATATTTTTATGTAAACATATATGGAATAACTATATATATATATATATATATATATATATATATATATATATAAACAATATCTTCAGGGAGGAAAAGTAATGCTGAATATGGTTTAATTATATTTTAATGCAAGCAAAATTTATAAAAATAGGGCTGATATGTAATGAACATAATTTAATATTTACATTTGAGTTGGGATAGTTTTTCTAATACAACACAATGCTGGACTTCAAATTTGCATCCAGGACACAGGGGTATTTATTCCAATATTATTGTAAATCTTCTCATTAATAATTATATAATTGTTCTCTTTGTTGTGCTTTATTATTATATTTTAGTAAATGATTTCAGGATTCTTCAGCAACTTTCAAAATTAGTTTAATTGAGTGTCTCCAAACTTCATTCTTATTTCTTCTCTACCTGTCTTTGTGTGAAACGTCTATCAGTAGTTCTACTGTGAAAAGAAAATGCAGCAAGAAGAAATAGATCCAGAATGAGAATATGTAAATAAGGTGATGAAACTGAAAATCTAACAGAAAAAAAAGTCAAAAAAGAAAAATACCTTTGCTTCTCATACATATTAAGTTTTGTTTGCCTTGGAAGGTTCTGCATGGGTTTTTCTTATCTTCTACGTAGGTTAAAGACATAGGTGAGCCACCAGAGTGAGAGGAGACTGAAAATGTAATGTGTCCTTGTGTACAATCTATTGTGTCAATATTCCGTTTTGTTTTGTTCAGTGAACTTGATATTCACAATTACTATGGTTGATTGTACCCCATTAACATGAAGAAAATATGTCATTATGACTTCTCACCATTTGGATAAGTATAAAATGAAATGTGAAAATGAGGAAGGGAGGAAGAAATTAAAAGATATTGATTTTTGTTTTGTTGAAAACAAACATAGGAAGAGGTGTAATACAGACTGTATTTCAATGTTGGGTGAATCTGATGAAATATTAGCACTATTTTGTGATCATCTAGAGACACAAAAGAATCAATCAAGAAATGATTTCTGTTCGTATTTCATTTTGGTTTTAGAAAATTAAATTATGAATTTAGGTAGTGCATATGCTTAAATTCAAAAAGACAGAAAATATCCAATTAGCATTTTCACCAAATAATAAAGAGGGAAAATGGAAAAAAATTAAGGAGCTGTTGTGATATGACCCCAAATTGAATGGATGAGGCAAATTGCCTAGGATTGAGCAAAAAGCACAAAATACTGGGAACCACTGAGGATGCAGTTTCTGACATGATTTATCACTTAACTGAAGATTATGAATATGTGCTTTTAAGACTCTAATGATCAATTAATCTTTTCCTGAGTAAATCGTAGTTTGTGATTAAGAAAACTCATATTTTTAGACAAAGAAATGGAATCAAAATGTAGATATTAAATTTGGAAAAAACAAAATACAGTAATTTATCAAAATGTAAGATAGCAAGTTGTCAATAGGTATTTTGTGCAAAAATATTTTGAGAATCATGATATCAAAATAATTTTTACAGTATTGTTTAGAGGAGTGTTCCCGTAAAACATGTGGATCTCTCTGAGAAGGGGATATAGAACAAATTTTACAGGTAAATTGGGGAAGGATGGGAATGTATCACCTGTGCAAAATGGATTAGAGGCAGAGAATATAGGGAATACAGACTGCAAATGGGAGGTATTTTGGAAGTACGCTTCAAACCTAGTACTGTAGAAACTCCCTTCCATTCACAAGGGTGACCATAGCGAAAAATCCTAGTAATGGGAAATATAGAACTTGTATTGTCCATTTTCTATAACCAGGAAGGGCTTACAGTAATGGGACTGGGACACCAACTGAGACACAAAAGCTTCAACCTTTCAAGATGTACTCTGCCAATGGAGAGGCATAACTTCAAAACAAGTGACGTAACAAATGATTGACACTGCAGAGATGGCCAGCAATCAGACTCTGGATATCCCTTAGATGATTCCTAATGAACTTTGGTTTTATTCATAGATTTGTGTCTAGTCTAATCTTCATGAGAGAATCTTCCTCTTGTAGCTGATGGGAGCAGTTACAGAGTCCCATGCCAATCATTGGGTAGGGGTTACAAAACAAGGGGTAAGAGAGCAGAGACACATTGTGGGGACTAAAAAGTCGAATGCAGTAGGAGACATGCCTCATGGAGTCAACTCTCCAGGACATATCCTGGCTCATGGAGACTGAAACAGTTCTCTGGGAGATTGCATGGATCTGTGGTAGATTCCCCATATATATTTTAAGGTGGTTAGGCTACAAATTCTTGTAGTACTCCTATAAGTTGAAGTTGTAGTTTTCTGACACATTTATCTGCCGTATGGCCCTCTTAAATGGTATGTTCTTATTTTCTTTTTTTAAAAAGAAAAACAGGAAGATGAGCATAGGTAGATTTGTGGGAAAGGTGAGATGAGGTAGAGCTTGGAGTAGTGGAAGGAGTGGAGCCTGCCTTCTGGATGTATGGTACACAGGGTAAAAATGAAATTAAAGAAAATTAAAAAATAAAAAGTAAGGTCTGTAATTTAAAAAAAAAAAACCTCTAGTCATCTTCCTTTGAAAAGTAGA
The DNA here is from genome assembly GCA_026225945.1 of Cricetomys ansorgei. Classification (NCBI taxonomy): domain Eukaryota; kingdom Metazoa; phylum Chordata; class Mammalia; order Rodentia; family Nesomyidae; genus Cricetomys; species Cricetomys ansorgei. The sequence continues at coordinate 111,699 of JAMJFZ010001255.1, read as the reverse complement.
GCTGCATCCAGGTGAATCATAGACCTATGGATTTACAACAAAAAATGAGAAAATGTATGAGAAACCATCCATGAAACTTAAAAATCATGGATACTTGATTTAGGAATTTTTTTCACGGGAATAACTAATTAATTATTACATTGTCTTAAACAGGACAGAGAGGAAGGGGAGGAGAGGTAACGTTTATAAAAATGTAAATATTTGGGATTTTGAGTAAAAGCATTGGGTAAAAAACATAAGCTTTAAGAATTATGAAGAAATCCTTAATATCATTAATAAAAATATACACATCAAGTATTAACAAATAATAATTTTTACAAAGGAGTATAGATAATAATGAAATAAATATAACAATTGATTTCATTCTTTCTGGAATATGAACTAATCTCAAAGCAAACCATAATGATCATAGTGCTAAGTTTCTGTGCACAATGACTTCCTTTGTTGATACTAGTCCTTAGCATCAAGCCAAGAAATACATCAATGAGTACTGATAAACAGAAGTCAGTGAGTCATCCATTTGGTTTGAAAAGGAAAATAGACAGAAGTATATCATCTTATATAATTGGATTATAAAGTGGAACCTCCACCATTCCTATTCTTTCATAACAGGAAACAAAAGAACATAAAGAAATAATGAAAAGGAGTGTGTGAACCTTTCATTCTTACTTTCAGAATTCTACAATTTCGGTGAATACACCCATTCTATGAAGTTCATAAAGCTGAAGATTTCTTCTTGGGACAGAGTGGCAAGATTGCATGGAAGAAAGGCTACCTGCGTTATATGAGCCAAATGTGGTGAATGTGATTTTACAGATGTCTAAAAATTTCAAATTTCAATCAATTCTTCACGACATTTTTTTTCCATTTATTGAAAGAGTGGATTATCTCTGACATATTCAGTAAGGTGTTTTTTGTTTTAGAAAATAATCCTTCAAGATTTCACAATAGGGAAATTATAATCTCAGATGTCTCACATCTCCATACCAAGCTTGTCAAACACCCCAAACAAATCAAGTCCCTTTCAAAATATCATTTATTTTAGTTTAATTTTGTGACCCTTTGAATTTAATCAGAGTTACATGTGTGACCAGGGCTTTGTAACTAACTCTCATATCCTAATGGCCTCACCAGTGGGAATAAAGGGAAATGTTAGAGCTCACCCTATTGAAAAACCTTACTGATAAAAGGATCGAAGTTCAGGAATAATGGGAAAAATCTCATAGTCAATGTTCTCATCTGTGCATCTCATCAGACACGCCAAGTTCAGGCAAATATTATAACTCTGAATATAATGAACAGCTCACCAGTGGGGCTTAATCATATTAAAATGCATTTGAACATATAAAGGTACCATGAGTGTTTTATTTCATTGAATTTGACAGGCATATGTACTATTTCACTGAAAAATATTTGTCATGTTTCAATTTATTAATGCTACTAGAGTTTTTTTTATTTATACATTGTGAATGCATGTGATGTTATATAGGATGATTGGAGATATCTTTTTCAAATGTATGAATTTTCTTTTAACCATTTCATCAATGTATCTCAAAGTTCTAAATATCTAAAATTTGATAAATTTCTCCTCTCTCTCTCTGATTCTCTTGTCTTCATAAGGCAATGAATACATTCAGTGATTTTATTCTAAAGAAACTTTCCTTACTCCAATACCCAAACTTTAAAGCTCCTTCTGACCAGTTATCCTAAATTTCTCTTGTTTCATCTCTTAAATATAAGATTCTTTGACTTTTCTACATGTAGTTCTACATTATTCTGGAAAATGACTTAGAAAGGTCTGAATGAAGATCTACAGTTTTTCTAAAAACAATTAAATAGTGATGAATAAAAATTTTGACAATTTCTAATCAAAATCCATCTGCAATGAGTATTAACAGCAACATCCTCCTTCACGGTTACAATGAACTGTGTATTTATTATTCATAAACTAGTACATACATTTCAACATCAGTACACTATAAAGTTATGATTTTGTAAAGAAATGTATGGTTTAACCAGACCAAGATTAAACAAACATCATGATTATGAAAAGTAAATATCATTAAATATTTGGAAAAGTTATGAATATCTTCTGATTTTCCAACTTCATGCTGTTACTTTGACTTTGAATTCCTGTATCATCAAGTTCAATTATCATCATCCATTAAGATTGAAGTCAGAACACATTTATTTTATTATTTCATTCTTCTGTCATCTTCCCACTTAGGTATAACAGGAATGTGTCCGTGACATTCCCAAGTGTTTTTGCTGGAGTAGAAATTGGTTATTTCAATTTATTACATAACAGATATTTCTCAGTGCCCCAAATATCTAAAGATCAGGTTTTGCTTTCCTCTCTACAGCTTTTTTGAAATCCTAGGTTAAAGCAATGTTTCATTAGTGATTTTGCAAAGAAAAGTTTTTATATGTCCAATGTCCATGATCTTGCATCTTAGTATGACTAAGTTTTTATCTGCTCCTCTTGAAAATATAGATCCATGGTTTATCTGGACCAGCATACGCTGGAAAAATATTTTGGAATATTTCTTTACAGATCTTTATTCTTAAAATTTTGTTTATAAAGAGAGATATTTTATCTCATGCTTATCAAAATGTTTTTGGTTGGAAAATATACTACAAATTTGTCTTTTAAATAAAATTAATTGATATATTTTTATTATTCACAAATCAATATCTACATTTAGGCTCCATTGCATTACAAAACAGATATAGACTCTTTTTTAAACATACTGAATTTTAAACACTACTAAGTTGAATCAAACATGGGAGTCTTAAAAGACAATACTCTGTATATTTAGGTTGAATCATGAATCATTTCAGACTCCTCAATGTCAACAGAGCCCTGTGGCTTTGGCTCCCTGTACAATCCTAAGCAATTTGCCTTGTTTATTCAGTTGAAGGTTAAATCAGAACAGCTTTTTAAATCCTTCCTTGTTCCTTCTCCATAATTCTTATTTATGTCATCACTGCTCCATAAATATTATTGTTGATGCATAACTACTAGGAAATACATAAATTCAATTATTAATCTCATTTCTGGGAAGATTTTTTAAACACTAAGTGCATTCATTTATTTACTGATTCTTTTATTATTCTCCATAAACACAGTGATATTAGTTCAGCAAAATTTCACAACAGTGAAATTTAAAAGCTTGTTAATTCAAAAAACAAAAAAATCAATGTATTTCCATTTCTTTCCAATTTTTCAATATTTTTTAAAAATTTTAGTTCCTGCTAGTTTTAAAAGTGAGGATCCTTAAGGACTCATTTTGATCTTTCTTGCAGAATTCAACTAACCATAGTAACTATGAATTCTAAGTCCATTGAGGTATAAAATACCCAGAATACTGATGTAAACTGTTCATATCAAGGTCATACTGAATCCTCAGAGCCTTCTGTTTCTCTCATGGATGACCTTATACTAAAACTTGCATCAAACAAGAAGAACAGACAACATCTTCCAAGGAAAATATAACTTTAAAGACATGAAGAAGCAAAGTGTGGTGTTTAACCTTTGAGTCTTGATGTTGCTTTTGTACTTTTCCTATTTAATCAACTTTTTTTCCACATGTTTTTCTATTTCTACCTATTTATGAATTTAAACTTTCACAAAATATCTACAGGAATACTCCATGGTCAAACTCCAGAAAGTTGTGGTAGTTTGGGAAAGATTCTCTTAAAACTATGTATGAAAATATATTTAAAGTCTCTAAATCATGTGATGAAGAAAGATATTGTGTCAATTTCAAAATGGACCACAATGACAAAATTAGTAATTAGATGAATTAAAATAAAATATAGTAAACTAAAATATTGTCAATAATGTAAAATATTTATCCTCAGTACTGTTCACTATTAGAAGAATATTCTTGCTAAAATAGCAAACATCAAATTCTGTTTTTTATATAATAGATCTTTTTAATGCACAATATAAGATTTCATTTGTAAAAGAAATTCATCCCAGTTGTTACATCTTTCTTCCATCCATTCTCTCCCAGCAGGAGCTCCTCACATGCCCCCATTCCCAAGAATATATGCTTTTTTCTTTGCTTTTTATTATTAAATAAACAGACATGCACACAAACATACAAACAGACACATATGTATATATATATCATTTTATATTTACCAACTAGCAGAGTCTGTTTTTTGTTTCATGGGTATATATAGTTACACAATTGATAACTGAAAATATATGTGATCCACTAGGTAAAATATTTGGGGGTGAGTTCCCCGTCTCTTCTGCTGTAGAGGAAGGGACAAGACCAGAAGTTTGGACTGGGAGGAATGGAGAAAGTGATAAGTATCTGCATTTGACATACAGGCCTGATCACTCTGCACTAGACACCAGTTAGGGAGCTCTTCTCTGAAAAAAGCTTGGTCCCCAATTCTCAGCAGTTATTAATCTCTTCCATATCATTTTCTATGGTTGAGACATCTTGAAATAGTTCCCTTCCATATTTACATGCTTATTTTTACCACAATTGTTACAATCTTGATTGTAAGGTTTGTTTATAGGACAGACTATATGACTGCAGACATTCTGTTATTTTGGCTTTTAGAATCTTTGTAGTTTACTCTCCTGAAATAATCTGTGAGCCATAGATGGAGGAGCTCTGTTGCTAATACATCTATTTGGGCTGGGTACTTATGATCTATTAATCTGTGCCTTGCGTTCATTCGTGGGTTTTTGTCATGTGTATATTTGCTATAAAGAAGTATCCTTACTGAATGATGATACCTATACAAATTTTGGCGGAAAAAAACATTTAGAATATATAATGGAATTAGGCTGATCTAGCAAAATGATGGGAGTAGGCAATTTTTATGAATCATAATCTTAATAGATCTTGGTGTTTTAATAGAGTCCCTGTAGCAGATATGATTTTCCCTCCTGCTGAGGGCCGTATGATCCAATTAGAGAGTTGTGTTTGCAACCAAGATGTGAATGTCAATCAATGCTCCATTCAACAATTCTTCTCATGTTGGTAATTGTTTTGATTCATAGATGTTGCACTGGGTAGAGTGAATAATTCCTTCCACCCCTCGTTAGCATTGATAGAATTTTCTGAAAGCATCGATGCTAGACTACAGTAAAGAAGCTTTCATGTCAGAACCAGCTAGAATGATCTGTGTCCTGTGTCTTAGTGTGTACTATCTTTAGAAATAAAGGCCATGAAACAAAAGAAAATAAGAATATGAATAGTTTCTGGAGTCTCTTGGCTTAATGTGACCAACCACTTAAAAGGAAGTGTTCTGTGTATTATATTCAAATTTGTAAAGTCTATTTTTCTTGTGGTACCCTTTGTTAGTCTTACTGGGTTGACTTCCTGTAATACACACACACACAAACACACACACACACATACACGGACACATATAAGTAAAGAGTGATAGTAATTAAATAGAATGGACATATAGATAAAGGATAGTGTGTGTATATATATACATATATATATGTATATATATATATATACATTCATATTTTTTATAACTAAGTATAAAATTAATAATTTCTTGAGGCCATATCAAAAAATGTGGGATAAATTTTCCGTACTCCTACTTGGCTATTGACCCTGTTGGAACTAATCTCCCAAGATTCCATTTCCAAATTCATTTCATCTTTAATCTGTTATTCTAAATTCTATTAACAACCTCTGATCCTTGTATATTTTTTTGGTTTCTGTATTATTCCATATTGTATATTCATATATGAAGTTATGGAGCTAGGAACAACATAAAAGAAAGAACATGGTGTATTTATCTTTCTGTATCTGTGTTACAGCACTCAATACAATCTTTTCTAATTCCATCCATTTAATGAAATACTAATGATTTCCTTTTTCATTATATTTGGAAGTATTCCATTGAATATACATACAACAGTTTGATTATCTATACACTGGTTATGTGACATCTATGTTGATTCCATTTCCTAGATATTTTGAAAAGAGAAGCAATGAACATGCAGGAACGATTATATGTGGAGTAGTATGTTGAGTCATTTGGGCATATACCAAGGGATAATATAATTGTTTAACATGAATTTACTTTCAGCTCTTGAGAATTCTCCATGGTGATTTATATAGTGTTTGCACCAGTTTGTAACCCCAAGCAAAGTGAATGACTTCCCTTTATTCTACACACTTCTAGCATATTGTTTAAGTTGTTCTGTTAAATTTGCCAATTTGTATGGAGTAAGATGGCATCTCTGAGTTGTTTTGATTTGCTTTTCATTTATTCCTGGGGACACTAAACAGTTTTTGAGATATTATTTAGTAAAAGTTTTCTTCTCCTGAGACCTCTATTGTGGTCTTAAGACCGTTTATCCAATAAGCCTTTTGGAATTTTTACTTTCATTTCTTGACTTCTTTTCAAATTCTGGATATTATTCCTCTGTAAGATGTACAGTTTGCAAATATTCTCTCCCATTCTGTTCACTTCCTATTGAATATTTCCTTGTCTGTGAAGAAATTTTATAACATTTTGTAATACTCTGATCAATTGTTGAACTGAATTCTTTTAAAATGGAGTCCTGTGCAAGAAGTTCTTCACATATATTCTGTAAGCTAATTTACATGTTCTCTTCTTAGCTTTCTCAGTGTTTCAGATTTCATGTTTATGTCACTGATCCATTTGGATTTAATTTTGTGCAAGATGATTGATGTAAGTTTACTTGTCTACTTTCATTCCTCTCACACAAACACCCAATTTTTCCTGAACCAATTGTTGATGTTATTTTTTTCGGCAGCTTGTTTTTGACATATTTGTCAAATATTTTTAGAAAAAAAATATTTACTTCGAAAAGGCCACTTAATTTTGTTTAAAAATATTTCTTTTAATGACTTTTAAAGTTTTTGATGTATTGTCATTATTTTGCTTTCAATCCTGGTAATAACAGGGGAATTAGGACTGGTAGGAGGTGACAATCTTGAAATGTCAATTGTTCTTCACAGTAGAACAGTTATTTTAAGTCCATGTCAAACTACTGGTGGACAAAATGTTGATGAATAAAACGCCTTCTGAGAATGGCATAAATTGAAGAAAATAAACTGTATAAAAAGTCTGAATCTCAGAATACAGACACAAGGCAGAATTCAGTACTTTTCCAGTAGTGAAAATTAAACCTACACTATTTTTCTCTTTGTTTTCTGATACTTTCAATTTTATTTTCAATTTGGATGATAAGCGATTCTAACATCATTTTTTGTATATAATTGTAGAATTTGAAATTAGCCTGTGAAGGAGTCCAGCATTTTTTAAAATGAAATACTATTAAGTTACTTTCCACATGCTCTTTTCTCCATCTTGCCACTCTTGTCCATCACACTTCTATCATATCCCTCTTACTTTCCACTTGGTATTCTGTTTTTATTGGTTGTTATTGTTAACATATCTATACATAATGCCTATGCATGTGTATAGAAAATATTTTCATACAACATGGTTAATATGTTTTTGTTGATTGTATATATTGCTTAAATTTGAGAACTCTACATTGGACAAGAAATAAAGGGAATTTAACCCAAGATAGGCTAATTCTGCATATTGCAGATGATTCATTAATGGCCAAGTTGGCAAGAAGAAAAAGAGATGACCCACATAATCAGAGTAAGAAGTGTACAGCAAAGTATGGTTCCTTGGATATTTAAATGAGAAAATACATTTCACAGTGATAAATACAGAGATAAAATCTGAATGTCAAGTTTGTGTAAAATTGGGAACATGTAGCCACAAAGCAAGAAATGATTGCTGACAAAAATCCAGTAACTATGATCACAGAAATTATCTTCCCATGGTGCACTGAGAAAAGGTCCTTTCTATTAACTTTGCAATTCTGAATTTTAGAACTCTGGATACATTTAATAAATCTACCAGATTTGGGGAGATCCTAGATACCATTCATCTGGGCAGAGAATGTTGAACATATTTTCATAGGTTTATATATGAGCAAAATTGATGGAGCCATTGTGAGATAACTCCTTCATACATTTAAGGAGGCTCCAATTCTTTCTCATGAAGAGTCATGAGCCACTGAGTCCAGCTAACATCTTGGAATTGGTTCAATATTTTGTCTTCCAGATTATGCTTTGTGATAGTCTCATTTTCTCTCTCTCTCTCTCTTTCTCTCTTTCTCTTTCTCTGTATGCAATAAATGTGAGTCTGTCGCCAATTCAACTGTATCAATATGTCAAGAGTATTTTCCACAACATACTTGTGGCAGAGAGTGGTATGTCACTGTATCACAGCACAATTTTATTTGAAAAGAATCTTTGCACATGTCATCAAGTGTAATGATGTCTGCTGACTGGATTGTCCCAAATATTTCTACTCTCCATGTAAGGAGAGTGAACACTGGAAAAAGTGGTTCATCTATTGTCAGCTGGATTTTTTAACCAAATGGCAGGGAAAGAAATCATACAACACAAAAATTGGCATATCACTTCTATAAACCAGAAGAGAAGACTTGCTAAAATTGTCTTTCAGAGCAAAGAGATGGAATTAACCCTGCTGACATCTGTGCTCTTCTGGTCTTCCCAATTGTAAGAGGACACATTTTTGTAATTTTTGTCCCTTAGTATATGTTTGTTGTTAAAATAGAAATTCTAATATAAATAATAGTTCATGAAGATTCTTGGATCCATTTTCTCTCTGACCAAGATAGCAACATATTTTTAAGATAAATTTGAAGATAATGTTAACTTTAGTATAATATCAAATCAACAAACGTATTTCACTCTGATGATATGAATATGTGCATGATTTCCTCTGGTTTTTAATATTTTTCACAAATGAATGATCATCTAAATTATAATCCTTACAAGATGGAACATGTGAGTAAGATGGCCTTAAATGTTAAAAACCAAAAGTATTCATAGGGTCTATTACAACTTTCATATAGGTTGTGGATTTGAATAAAGTCAGGTCACCATGTTCTAGAGACTATAAAAGTCAAAAATAAAGAAGAAGTATGAGTTGAAGAAGACAGGACACTTATCTTTGCACCAAAATCAACCCCACAGTTAGAGAATGAAATGTGACTTGATTTTCCAATCTGGCAAATAAGGCAGAGTCTTTTGGATCAAGATAATTTTAAAACAAAATTGAATTAACTGTAAACAATAATGTTAAGGTTTCAGCCAAGAATGATAATGTATACCTAAATTCCCAGTACTCAGAGACAGGGACTGGTGGGCTTTTACATAGTTAAGGTAAACCTGGTAAGTATACAGAGGTTTGTGCCAATACAGACTAGATTATAGTTTATATCTCCAGTAAAAAATATCAAACATTCAATAGTCAAATATTGTTTAATGAAGTTTGGCGAGACAATGACCAGTGTAGAGAATATTCCTACATTTTCAATGGAAGTCCTCAAATCCTGTAAGTAAACAACATCTCTATAACTGCACTTAAGTCGTACCCTACAAGAGGTAAGTAATAAAAGAAGGAAACCTAGCAAACTACCCAGATCTACTGTGATAGTCAGATCTCTCAAACAGTGTTTATGATTCGCAGACTGTATGGTAATTATGTCCTGACATGAATTGGCTTGTTTGCATTTTGGCCTGAGAAGAGCTCCCTGTGGTATTTCCCAACAGCTAGGGCAAGGGATTCCTCCTAATACTTCTGTGGTATTAAAAGTCAAGTGTTGACCCTTTCCACCTCATCTGCCAACCCTAGGCAATAGGTTTCTTTTCTCTGACTGATGCTTAAAGAAACTATAATCTTTGGAAACGACTCAGATATAATCCCTTTGCAAGTGGCTGTATCTCCCACAATTAAAACTGCAGGTATTGTGATATGTTTGTCGCTTAACTATTGATTCTCTTATGACACTAGCCATATAAGTATTTGAATGTATATCTATAGTAGCTTGAATCCACTGCACCATGGTGGCAGAGTTTTCCTGTAGAAGTTGTAAATCTTTTTCAATTACCATGGTCTTGATGTTCACTTTGATCTTCAGGGTCTGAGATAGCCCCTGTTGTGGCTCCAGATAGTCCTTGCAGAAAATCTGTGAAGAACTCCATTGAGCCTTGAATGATCTTGGTAAAGGAAATTTATTTTTTTCCTGAATCGTCTACCTTTTCCTAAGCCCTCAAAGCTGCCAAATAACATTGATTTATGGTCACATCATCAAACCAAATCCTCTCTTGTAATTCTGTATAGTGACACTAACCTAGTAGCTGGTCTGGGTTTTTACTTAATCCCATTGCCTTGTAATGCTGCTCCATACATATTGCCAATTCTCATCCATAGGTAAACCACTGAAGCTAAGGTTCAGCCTCTAATATGATAGTGATTACCCTTTGCAATCTTATGTGATCATTTGATGCTGGACTGTCCAATAAATCAGCACCTGCTAGACATAAGCTGAAGGCATACTTTATGCTACCACAGCTTCTTTTAATGTCTATACATCACTCATTTATAATGGATGTCATCTCATCACAGAGAATGCCCTACCATCATTTCACTAGACCAGGTTATTCATAACTCTATTCTAAATACCATTGGACTAACAAATAAGTGTAGCACTAATCCCAGATTAAAGAACCTTCTCTTTGCAACAGAGAACATCACAGTTAAGCACAACTTTTTAAAAAGGAGACAACTATATATCATGGGGTCCAAAAGTCCATTGGAAAAATTGTAGCACAACTCTGTACCAATAGCTCTACAACCAATTCCGAACTGGCATCTGAAAAAATGTAAGGGTTAAATGACCAGGAAGTTTGTTGAGAGATTCTGTCTTCTGAAAAAATGGGGATGATGCAACAAAAATACATAAAATTATGTCTGATTAAACAGAATCTGAACAATGACAACAAAGATTATTATGCTAGTATCAAAGGAGACAATGTTATGTGTTTTCAACCCTAGACAAAAACTAACAACTAATGAAGGCAAGAAAGGTATTAAATGTTGCAATTGATGACACCCCTAAAAGGTTATCAAATATCAAAGTATCAGTTGAATATTCATATGCAAAGAAGATACACAGAAACATCCCAGCAGGTTGTATTTATGCATCTATGCTTATATATATAGAACAACATGAAAATAGCAATAATATTTGAAGAAAAATCATTAATTTGAGAGAAAATCAGTGTGTAGAAAAGAAAGAAGTTGCAGGGAGTACATGTAAGGGGAACATGATGTAATCATATCTTAATTAAACAAAAAGTGATAATACCAGGCACTGATAAGTAACAAACCTACTTCAACAGTTTACATTTGAGTTGGAGTAATATTTCTAATATAACACAATCCTGAGATTCACATTTCACATTCAGAATCATGTGGTATATTTATTAGGATTTCTTTTTAATCATCTACTTAATAATTACCTAATTGTTCTCTATTATTTCAGCATTCTTTAAGCAATTTTCAAGGATTTTAACTGGGTTTCTCTTTACCTCATTCTTATCTCCTCTCTTTTTTGTATATAATGTGTATGAATAGTTACACTGTGAAAAGAAAAATGCAGAGACAGGAAGAAACAGAACAAGACATGAAGAAAACTCTATAAAGTGAGGAAAATGAAAATATAACAGTAAAAATGCAAAAATTCAGACAGTTGCTTTTTTTCTTCATGCATATAAAATTTAATTTGTCTTGGAATGTGCTACCTGGGTTTTGTTTCCTTCACGACAAGTTTTTGTCTAAGATTAGCCATCAGAGTGTCTTTCAGCATAAAATGTATCCTAGACAGAATATATTGTGTGAATATTCTGCTAATTTTCATTCAAAGAACTTAGGATACTTATTTACTATGACTGATTGAACCCCACAAATATGAAGAAAATAAGTCCTTGAGTTTCCTCATGATTTAAGTTAGTATAAAATAAAATGCATACATAAGAAATGATGTACGAAATGAATAAAAACATTGTTCCAGTATTAAAAATGAAAAGAATTATGGCTGCAGTATAGACATTATTTCAATGTTGGGACAATTACATGAAATAGTAGGACTAATTTGTGATGCATAAAAACACAAGACAATCAATCAAGAAATGATTTTAGTTTGTAGTCTATAAATCTTTTGGAATATTAAATTATTAACTAAGGTTGTACATGTGGTTATACTCATGCAAAGACCCAGAAAATTTCCAAGTATCATTTGCGTAAAAACATAAACATGGAAGAAGGAAAATACTTTAAAAAGCTCTTCTGATATCACCACACGTGGATGGGAAGAGGCAAAATTCATAGGATTGAACAAGGAGCGAAACACACAGGGAAATTTTGAGAGTGGTAGGGTCTCTGACATGATTTATCACTTAACTGAAATAAATAGTATTTACTTTTAAGACTCTCATGGTAAATTCATCTTGGTATGGAGTGAACAATAGTTTGTGGAAAATAAATAAATAAATAAATAAATAAATAGTTTATTTATACTAAAATAATAAGATGAAGATGTAGATATTAATTTGGAAATAATAAAATAAAACAATTCAACAAAATGTAAGCTAGCATATTTTCAATAGATAGTCTAAGAAAAAGGATTTTGATAAGGATGAAATTACAATTTTTCTTGATATGACTTAAAGTGGACTCCAGTGAGGACATATGTATTTCTCTAGGAAGGGGAAATAGAAGAGATGTTTCAGAAAGAATTATGTAGGATGGGAATATTTCACTTGTTGAAAAAGGTTGAAGAGAGACAATATAGGGAATACAGACTGGAATTTGGAGGTATTTTGGAGGTACTCTTGAAGCCTAGTATTGTGGAAACTGCCTTGCATTTATAAGGGTGAGCAGAGTGAGGACTCCTAGTAATGGAGAATAAGTAGCTTGAATTAGCCATTTTCTTTCACCACACAAGGCTTCCAGTAGTGGGACAGGGACACCAACCCAGTAACAAAATTTTTGACCTAAAGTTAGTATTGCATTTCAAGATGTGTTGGGACAATAGAAGTGTATATCCTAATGTGAAGAGAGAAGGGCAATAATTGACACTGCAGAGATATCCAGGAGACAGACACTGCATAGTAATAGATGATGCCCAATGATGTTCTGCTAGTTCCATAGGTCAGTGTCTAGTACAGTATTCATCAGAGATTCTTCCTCTAATAGCTTATGGGAGCTATTAGATTCTCATGCCCAAACATTGGACAAAGTTTGGATAACTAATGAAAAAAGAGCAGAGAGATATTGTGGGGACAAGAGACATAGAAGGCTATTAGATACATGCCTCATGGAGTTATCTGTCCAAGACACATATTAGATCCCAGAGATTGAAGCAGCAGTCAAGGAGCCTGCATGGGTCTGTGCTAGGTCCATCACATATATTTTAATGTGGTTAGGCTACATATTCTTTTCGAACTCCTACAAGTTGGAGAGGTTGTTGAGCATCAATTGGTGCTATTTTTAAAATATTCACAAACATTGAATTTTGATTCTCGTATTGTATTCCCTAGCAATTCAAGGTTAAAATTAACCTTACCATATTTTCTTTTCATTGACCATTTCAGAATCCCTTGTTTGCTTTTTCTTTTACTGATAATATATTCATTGATCTTTTTCTTGTCACTCAAAAACAATAATATTTACCAGTAACTCTCTCTAGATAACTTTGTGATAGTATTAATACCCATGCTTACTTACTAGACCAAACTTATCTGATATGGCTATAAGACATAAGTATGTCCACCAGGCTCTGTTTTGGGGTATTCACACCAAAAAAAATGCTGTGGAAAATATATTGAGAGCATTAAGAATTTGTATGCCTTTACAAAACATATCATAATGACAATTGCTATGATCGATACATTGATTGTTGCCAGAACACAATGACATCAGCAATCTATATGGACTACACAAGATTAATGCCATATGTTCTGTCTAGCTTTCTAGTGTTCTTGACTAGTAAGGAAACATGCAAAGAAACATAAAATGACATGAAATCCTCTACTACCTGAGTGAAATTTATGTCATTCTCTCAGGAACTGGAAGGATACAGGAACCATTGGCTGTTACCTGAGAAACTTACAATATATGCATCTCAAGCAGCTGGGTGAGGTCATCTCCATGATTCCTAGAAACTTCCACCCTGTTTCTCTCAAAAATGCCCCTGAGAATCTACATGTCTCTTTAGGATTTTTAAAACTCTCTTCTAAATACACCATATGTAGAAGAATATCAGACATGGCTTCCCCCAAGTTCATTTGTACAAAGAATATCTTTATCTCCTGTATTGATTTCCAACCCATGATTCATATCCATTTATCATGATATTGGAACAAAATATCATTTATGTATCTGAAGAGTCATGCAAATTTATCAACAGATGACAAACATATTTAATCTCAGATACTGTAGAATTCTTTTCAGAAAAACAAAATTTACATTTTTACATTTCTCCTCTTCCACATCACTCATACAATACCCAACTGCCTCCATTTCCTACATTCTCTCTGCCTGGCAATGAGCCTATTTGATTTTTGTCTTTCAAGTTTCTCTTCATTTACACTTAGTGGTCCATATAATGAACATATATTAAACCAGTAACAACTTGAAAAATCAGGATTGTCTCTGTCCTTATGTTCCTTTTTATGAAAAAAAAATCCTTATGTCTGCATTTTGTGATTTCCCTGACTTTTTACTACCTCCTTTTCTTCCTTTAGTATAAAGAAAAAAAGTATTTTGGACAACATATCGCAACGTTTTCTTGTTTAAATTTCACTCCTATTTTGGACACGATTTTCCTTAACAAGTGGCATGAATAAATGTGTCCACATAGAATCAAGCAGACCCATCAGAAATGTTCTTCATCTAAATAAATGGTAAACCTGAAGAAAGCTAAAATAGCCCGACTCCTCTCTAACTTTTCTCTATTATAATAATTTTCTTCTCAGTCTCCTGTGAATACACTTGAGAAAACAGAGTGCCATTCACTTTCTTCTGTTCAATTTTACCAATGAGGTTTTTGGAACTGATTTGACATTCTATTGATCACATGAAGATCATTATCAATCAAACACTCTCCACATAAATTGAACACATGAAGATATCACAAAATGCCAAGACCTAAAATGTCCTCTCAAACCACAGTGCGTAAAATAATTCTTGAAATTCCACTATATATCATATGAATATAATTTTAATACAATTTTAATTTTCATCATTTATTTTATCTCTTTGTTTTTTTTCCTTTCCATTATCTACTAAGAGTCTCCATTCAACCTCTACTGAGTCACTCTAATTTTAAAATAGATAACAATTTTGATTTTTATTATTTTTATCTACTACCAACATTCTTCAACACTGCATTGTTGGAGAAATATATTTTCAGTTTTGCATAAAGTAATTGTTTTTTGTGCAATGTTGGATGAGTTTCTCTCAGGGCTTAGTGTTTGTATTGTCTGCAAGTTTTGGATTTACATGGTAAGATGTTTGAGGAGTCATGATTTTCATATGTTATCAGTAGAACACCTGTGGAATTCATGATCAATATAAACGCCTGAGCTCACATGATCAGGGTTTCACTGACCAGTAGAGCACTGGCCAGTATACTGGTTGCTTTTGCAGATGTTCGGAAGAGTTTGCATGTATGTATGTGCATCGTGACTTATTTGATGAACTTCCACAGTGGGTGTACCTCTAAAAATGGCATACCATCCTGGGACATTGACATCTTTCCAGGTAATCTAATGTGGAGAGGAAGAAACTTAAAAGAGCTCACAGAGTCTGTTTTCATTTTGTTCTGTGTAAACCTGTCCAGATATTGGTGATGTAAGGCATTGTTGACAAGACACATCTGCTGTGGTGATAAGAAGTCCACCCAACAAGGGAAGCATTCATGAAGAAAAGGTGATACACTGTTTATTTCCTGCAAAACAGACTCTATCATAAAATTTGAAAAGTGTTTCCTCAGGATCAGCACACAGAAGCTGTCTCCCCAAACTGGCTTAGGTATTTTGTCTTGCTAGCTGCCAAATTTGATTCTGTAAGAGTCACCCAGATGGTACTAATATTGGAGGAATAAAGGGTTCATGGAGAGCATCTGAGGGTGGGTATTGTGAGAGGTCAGAATAGGCCATTGGTGAGGTGCAACCTCAGAAGTAATTGAAGTCCCAGATTGAAAGTGTCATGTAAAGAATATGAGGCTTGGCACTGTGAAGAGAGACCAGGAGATGCTACTGGTGAAAATTTAGCCCAATTGTTCCAAAAGACCTCAGTGCTCTCAAAATATAAGTATCATGAAATGACCACCAAAAACAGTGGTAGCAGTTGAGTGGAACCAGCCACAACCTGGAAGACAAGCAGTGTATGCTGTAAAGGGCACAGCTAGGAGGGTAACACAACCATTTTAAAGGACTCAAGAAGATTGTGAGTGTATTTCATATAATTGGACACTAATATTGATTTTCTGCTGTCCAAGTGTATTGGGGAAATCTAGATAGATGTTTGGTTTTGTCTAATCTTGCCATCCTAGTAACCCCTGTGATTGTGGATCTTTTAAATAGTTCTGCTGGTGTAATTTAAATTGATTTGTAGGGAAAAGCAATTTTTGTGTTATACAAAAGGGTAGAAGTGTTGCAGAGTTTATTTTTAGTTATGTATGAAATAGTGGTGCACTGTTGGAGGTGTTGCCTAGGTCATGACATTTTGCATTATCTTTAGGTTTTGGATTTATGTGCGGGATGTATGATTAGTCATGATCTACATGTGCTATCAGTGGAACAACTGAGGAGTTCTAAATGAATAAAAACACCCAAGCTTAGATGCACAGCTTTCCATTGTTCAGTGTGGTGCTGGACAGTGGTTTCCTCTGTTGAGATCTAGCAGGGATTCCACCTCTGATGGTGCGTCACTGTCTTCCATGCTGGGCCACCACAGCAGTATACTACTACATTACATAATTCCTTATATTATTGTAAATTCATCTTCATACACACAGATAAATATAGTAACCTCTTTTTATCTAAGAAATTTCTCTATAAAGTCACTAGTAGACACAAAGCAGTGATCAATATTTCATGGGGAGCCTAGTGCAAATGAATACATCTGCATCACATCTCCTATGTCGGTAACACATGGAACATTGCAGAACTAGTTGAATAAGTTTTGTATTAGCTATAGTACAGAAAGTACACTGTTAATCTGTCTCTACTCAAAAATGCTACAGAAACAAGACAGTATCTATGAACATGTTAATATGGAAGGGAACATGCTTCATATATATTTAAGATGTTTTAATTGCTTTTTCTGTGGGCAAGAAAGATATTATGAGTTTAAATTACTTATTCTATCCTCAGGTCATTTTGTTTGCATGGAAAATAGAAGGAGAATTTGTACTTTCCTGCTTTCTAGACATTTTGAATATTTGCATTATAATATTGAAGCTACATAACACATATTGTTATTATAATTCTTTAATGGAATTTATCTCTATTGCTGCATTTTATGGAGAAAAATTCGTGAATGGATATCAGTAAGAATCTCCATGAAGTATATGATAACCAAACTTTGTTCTCCAACTGATAATTCTCCTACTTCTACCAACCCTATGGATAAAAATGGTGATGTCCTTCAAAAAAATCTTTCTTCATGCTAGGTCAAATTATGTGAGAATTTCTAATATTTACCATTAAACTACTTCCCTCATCAATAATAATTAAAAGTACCAGTTCTTAGTTAATACAGCAATGAAAAATGGAGATTTTTTTTCCAAGACAGGCTTTCTCTGTTGTAACTCTGAATGTCTTAGAACTCACTTTGTCGACCAAGTTAGCCTCAATATCATAGATAACCTGTCTGCCTCTGCCTCCAGAGTGTTGGGCTTACAGGCATGATACACCACCACCTGGCAAGGCAGTTTCTTATACTGCATATCACGTAAGCTATGGGTACTACCTGAATCATGTTGCAATTTGGTATTGTTTATATGTGGGACTTGCAAATGTCTTTTATTCCACATTCTATTTTTGTGTCACTCAGGGTTCCATAATTCACTGTTGTTGCTTCAGATTCAAAATTAATTCATTGGGTAAATAATCTGACTTGATCACAGAATATATCATTTCTTTTATCTTCCTAATGAATGACAAACAAACTTTATACAAAATAACTTCTCTTTCTGGTTAGGCTGACTAAATTCAAACCCTATTATGTTTGATATGTATCAAGAAAATGTAAGCTTTTGCATAAATATAAATCATGATATTAGACTGAGTCAAAATATCATCATACTTTAGAAGCTTGGTTAAAATAATGAATCTAAATGAGTGTTGATACCTAATATCACAAATGTGTTTTTCATTGTTCTAATAATTCCATTGATATCAATTTTGTATAGTTGAAATTAACTCAGCCATTGTATATTATTCAGGGCATTCAAATGTAGTGATTTGAATTGTCTCATTGAGACAAAACTAATCCAGTGTGCTTCTTTTTGTGATTGCCTTATGAGCCTACTA
This sequence comes from Cricetomys ansorgei, assembly GCA_026225945.1. Taxonomy (NCBI): domain Eukaryota; kingdom Metazoa; phylum Chordata; class Mammalia; order Rodentia; family Nesomyidae; genus Cricetomys; species Cricetomys ansorgei. The sequence continues at coordinate 93,244 of JAMJFZ010001255.1, read as the reverse complement.
CACATATAGACTGATTGCTTCTGACAGTTTTTGGAATGTCATTATAACCATCAGAAAAGTGTATTTGTACAGAAAGAAAACTACAGATCTTTCCCCTACTCATGCTAACATTTAAAAACACATGATTTGCCGAGGAACATTTAATCTTTTAACCTCAAAGCATGGCTCCCCTAGCAAAGATCACATTGAAAGGATTGTGGGATAACTAGGAAGGGATAACACCCAAAGTTCTATATGAGTGATTATATTCAGAAGACTTTAGAATGATGCCTTTAGTCCCAGACTCTGAAATTGAATCAGAATGAAGTCTAAGATTAAAACAGGGAAAATCTGAGTTTGAATCAGAGGACTTACCAATCTCTCATGATATAAAAGGAGGCTTTCAGCTTACAGAAAGTTCAGTTAAAAGAAAGAGTAGAGTTGAAGAAGTCAGAAAGAGAGTTGGAGAGATGGAGAGTTTTTTTTAATTGCAGTCAGATTACAGAGAGAAGGGGAAGCTGAATAGAGCAGACTGAATCCAGAAAGAGGAGTGAGAGAAGCAAGAGAGTCTGAAGGAGATGCAGGAGAGTGATGAAAAGTACAGTTTACAATTAATAGTTTGGAGTTCACATTACAGCTCAGAGTGAAAAATGACATTTCAGAAAACAGTTAGTCTTAGTGAACTCATTGATAAGTATTGGAGGCTGAGACATTTTAGGTTTCCATTTACAGAGTCTGAAGCCTTCTATTTCCAGGCTTGCATTGTGAGAGTTAGATTTACAGATGCTGAAAACTTCTAGTCCTCAGCTTAAGATTATATTATGCAGATAATGAAACTCTCTAGGACCATGGATTGAATTACCAAAGAATAAGCGGCCTATTGCCTTGAATGCAAAAGAATAATATGGTAGTAAAATCAATGCTGACATCTATGCCTATATGAATGTGTGTATTTATACAGCAGTCCATTTTTAGCAAAATGCACAAGTGACTTCTGTTAAGCAATATGCATGTCATTCTTTTTCACTGAAGTGGTCAAAGATACTTACATACTCAGTTTATTATAGTCACGTTATTATCCTGAGTGCCACAGCTTAATAGAAATATTGATCTGATTTGAATTCATGCAAATTTTCCATTGATAGAATATCTTCTGTGTGTGTATGTTTGTGTGTGTGTGTCTGTGTTTGTAGATGTGTGTGTGTGTGTGTGTGTGTGTATGTGTGTATGTGTGACAGCATATGCATTTACATCTATGAATCATAAGGAATATTCACACTTGTATTTATTTGAAATGTAATTATGTTCTGTTTACAGCTTGAAAGATGTATATATTTACATAAGCAGCTGTGACAGCATTTATAAGCCCATTACAAACTCTTATCAGACAAAAATTCCATCATACAAAGGTTACATGGTCATGAAATTCTACCTTTACCAAGGGGATATTGGAAATTAGTAGTTGTTCTAAGGTTAAAAATCAGGTTTCTTTAAGTGTGTTGAATCTGGTAGCCCAATCTTGCTCAATGGTAATCGTAAATATACATAATTGTAAGGGGAAAATTAAATATTTTTGATGATTATAATAGCTACTAATATATGTTTATGTATTAGAGGAGCTGAGAGCAACTAGTATGTATGATCAAAATACATAGTGGAAAATTCTTAAAGAATTAATAAAATGAGGATTTAATAAGAAAAAATCTGAAACAAAAAAAGTATAATTAGTGTTCTCTGATGATTTCTTCTGACGGTAAGGATGAATACTTATGTATTGCAAAAACAAAAAAGTACAAGACCAGATACAGAAAAGTTTTATTAAGCTTATCTATTTTTCCAGAATAATACATACAGAAACCATAATTCCCTGTATCCATTCAGCCAAGGTCTCCCCATGCTTCCATGTCCTCCAGATTGTCCATTGATTCTCATCACAGCAGAGCAGGTCATGCAGAGTTGTTACTCAAACATGGCATACCAACATGGAATAAGGCCAGGTTGAAGTCCCTAGATCAATGCTGGATGAGGGAGCCATCCATGTGAAAAGGGGTGTCTTATTCCAAGGAAGCCATTATATAAGCCATGATAATACTAAACCTTTCAGATAAACGTTCCATTATTTCATCCAATGATGTTAATGGATAGTTCTAATTCAGGATAGATGCTAGCATATTGAAAAGAATTAATAAAGCTATTAGGTAAACGTTAGTTATGGAAAAATCCGTAGACCCAGAGAAACTACATAAAAATCATGGCTCTAGTGGGAATATATGGATCTCTCTGGGGAAGGGATATACAATAGATTTTGCAGATGGATTGTAGGCAGAACAGCTGGGGATGGGAGGAGGAGGTAGAAGATCTGGGAGAGGTGGAAGGAGAGTATACATGGGGAGATTACTGGAATTGGGGGCATGGTTGGAAGTGAAAACCTAGTACAGCAAAAATCTCCCTGGAATCCATAAGGAACTAGTAAGGACTCTTCATAATGGAAAATATGGAGTCTGAACTTGCCATATTCTACAAGAATGCAAGACACCCAAAGGTGTAATTAGGACAACAAACTAGTCCCAAACCTTTGATCTACAATCCGTCTTACATGTAAGATTTGCTGCAGGTAATGGTGGCCTAGAATTTGTGGAAGTGACCAAACAATTAATGTTCCAATTTGGGGCCCAAACCATGATAGGGAGCCTATTCATAACACTACTGGCTGTATATCCCAGAGACTTAGGATAAAACTAAACAGGATGGAAAATGAAGAAGAAAGGAAGAAAGAAAAAGAAAATGAAATAATTCCTAATGATAACCTCCTATACTCATAGAGAGATGCCTAGCTTGCAGAGTTAATGAGAACAGATGAATGAAACAATAGTCAAACATGAGGCAGAGCACACAAAACCCTGTTGAATACGGGAAGAAAGAATTGTAGAGCCAGAAGTGCCAAGAAAACCAAAAGAACACAGAACATTCCCTGCAAAATTATCTATTCAGTGCTCATATGGCATCATAAATACTGAAGTATGAATAAAGGAGCCGCCATGGGTCTTCCCAACATCCAATGGATATATGTTACAGTCACTTAGCTCTGTAGTATTATGGAATGCCAAACAGTGGAACTGAGGATGTCTCTGACACTTTTGTGTCCTTTTGGACCCTTTTCTTACTACTGGCCTTATCCAGCATTGATATGTTGGTTTCTGTTTTTTGAAGCTTCTTATGCCATATATGGTGGGTATCCCTGGGAGACCTAATCTTTTCTGAAAGGAAACAGAGGTGAAGTGGATGTAGAGGGTTGAGGACATGGGAATGCATTGAAATGAGTGGAAGGAGGGTTAACTGCTATCAGGATGTATTGTATAAGAATGAATAAAAAATGAAAAATAAAATCTCTGATGAGCTCAATATCAGAAATGATGAATTCTACAAATGGTTATTTAATTATTTAAAAATAAAATTTACTTAGTGCTGTATGACACATGACTTGGAGAAAGATGAGAAACTGTGTAGGTGACATTGGAACAAAATCATCAAGAAAACCATTAATTCAGAAACAAGAGAAAAAGCTCCAGTAAATATGAGTAAGAATTGCTGGGTAGGTTTTACTAAATATGAAAAAGCATGTAGCTTTATACTTACTATATGTGTTGTGTTGCTAGGAATTTTAAGTTTAGTGTATAGTTCTTGAATTTTCATGCGTTTCATTTGAAGTAAATGGATGAAGAAAATACAAAGACAACAAATATCACCCTGGGCCACCAGCAGAAATTCCTGTCTTGAAATGTTAGGACTAAAGCAGAGAGTCCGTAAAATAGTGAGTTTGGGAGAGAATATTATTTTAGATTCAGACAGGCAATCTTAATGGAAAAATTACTGGAGGTTTTAAAAATGTGTTATCTATGCTAACTCTGGAATTACTAATAAGGAGGAAATTCACCATTGTGGCACCTATCATAGTTTATATCTCATGTTTTTGAATTTTTTTTTATACTTTTGGAAAAGTGGATAGAAAATCAGGAAGGATGAAGTACCCTGTTAATTTTCATATGGATATTCTCATTTCTCAAGCTTGCTGTTATTGCATTTAGAAGCTCATTCTGAAAATGTGGTTCTGATTAGAAATGTACTTACTTGTGTATGACTGTGAAGATACATCACTATTCAGTTAGAATTTAGTTGAACATCTGAAAACCTAGTCAATATATGTATAAAATATTTGATCTATATATGTTCCACAAATATAAATAAACCAATTGAAAACCAGTTCAAATATTTATATATAATTTAAGTGCAAATTATCTGTGTTTGTATGCGTGTGTCTTTGAATCTTTAAATAAATTTGTTTTTTATGTAATTTTATGTTTTGCATATCCTTAAATTTTATGTTACCCAATAAACCAGTCAGATTGCTTCAAATTAAAATTTATTGTGAAATTCTCTGTTTTTTTTATGTTTACTATTGCTTGGGATATTTATGGACTTTTTTTCCTCCATGTGAATTTTGTTCTTAACAGTTTACTTCTGATAAATTCAAGTGCATGTAAAGAGATAGAATTGATTTTATTGACTTTTCTCTTCTTATATTACCCATTCTGCATTATGAATATTAATTAGGCTGATTGTCAAAATCATGAAATATTACCATTTTATGGTCTATGGAAGATCATTCTTCTATGTTTTCAATTTTTCATTTTAGACATATGCATTCCATCGTGTAAGTTATTCAGAAGTAATAGAGAAGGTACAACACATTATTTTGTTAAAAGGAAAAGTTTATCAATAGGTGGACAGATAACAGTAAATAAAAGTGATAATATAAACAAAGTCTAAGATGTATATGCAGGAGTTATGTTTTTATCTCCAAGTTTGGTTTTCAATACTTTCATGTTACATAATCTATACAGTTATTAAACATCAACAAGTAACCATAAATACTGGTTTTTGCCAAAAAGTGCATGCCTTTAATCTCAGCACTTTGGAGCCAGAAGAAGGCAACTCACTGTGAGTTTGAGGCCAGCATGGTCTACAGAATGATTTCCAGGACAGCCAGAGTTATGCAGTGAAATCCTGTGTCTAAAAAATTAAGTTGTGTAATTTTGAAATGCAAATATAATTATAGTGTCACTTAGTATCATAAAATATTAAGTGTAAACTTAGGAACAAACTGTATCACAGTCTGGCAGAATTTTTCTGAAACTCATTAAACCAAGAAAATCTCTTAATCTACTCTACTTTAGAATCTTTTTACCACTTCCCAGAAACTACTTCAATTTAGAAATCATGTATTCTAGACAGCAAAGCCAGTTTATTTCCTTTTCCCAAAGCACCAAAATCCTTGAAAATGTCCATAGTTTACTTTGTGAATTCATAAGGGAAAAATAATAAAATAAAATAAAATAAAATCTCTTATTTTTTATCACTGTTCTTCACTCAATGGATTCTCTTTAACTACTACCATTTTTCTGTGAATTGAAGATTCTTTTTAGTTGATCAGCATGTTAAATCACTATATACATGATATTTTTGTTTCATGATGTTAAAAGTTTTAAAATTTGCCAACAATTTTGCCTTTCCATATATTTGGTACAGATTTATTTTATACCCTACCACAATTGGGTGCACATGGAGATCATTTTTTTTCCTTTTCTAAGTATGAAATCCTCAATGTTTGACATAATATGGAGATACCCTTTTCTTAACAAGAATGATTTACATATTTTTACAAGTGTTTCCTCTGCCAAAGAACTATCTGACACTGGTATTCAGCAGATGAGGACATAGCCATTATTTGCTATCTCTCATGCAGCATGTAGAAATGTTTATTTCGTATACCAAAGGAATCAACAAAAGAGAATCATAATGTATAAAATAAAGACAAGACACCACTGTATATAAGTCCCTGTAGTGAAAAATTTTATCCTAGGAATAATTCTGCCCCATCACTATAGAGTGTTATGGCACTCTAAAACTTTAAACCATTTATGGGCACAAAATTTGATCAGTTGGGCTATTGGTTTATGGTTGGAAGCAAGTGGTAGATGATGCTATGCTGCACTATTTTTGTACCGTGGATCAAAGAATCTCTTAGGTCCAGCATATGTTGATCACTGCATTTCTATTGCTTACCTGTGGATTTTGAAGAACGTTCCTACTTGGTCCCAGAAAAATATTGGAAAGCCTAGGGTATGCTTACTCCATGTGGCAAAGGAATAGAGCACATGTCTTTATCATAATTACACAAAATATAACAAAACATAAATATAGTCATATGTAATGCTATATTCACTAAAATTCCCTCATTTTTGAGAGTTCTCAAACATTTGAAGTCTAATAAGTCTTTGAATTAACACATTATCCAGGAAAGATGATGAACAGAAACTTGTTGTTTTAATTCTGCATGGTCTGGAGAAAAGACACACTCTCTTTACTTTTACTCTCTTTAATTTATCTTGATTGATTCCTCAGTTTGTGCATACAATTAAGAGGTTCTTTCACTGAGATCCAACAGTATTTGTCACAGATGCATAATTTCCAAACTTCATAATTTCCTGCAAGGTTCATGTATACTAAACACTCTGGTGTAATGCCCATATTAGAAGCATGCTTCTTTTTCTCATATTGATTTCAATACCAATATTTTGACAATTTCCTCAATAGTGATTGACCTTGAAAATTTTGAAGAGGCTTACAAATTCTAAAATGGTTTCTAAGAGTACTTTTCCAAAGAACCCTAGATTGACAGTATTCTACTTTCATGTCGTATAACAGGACCTGAATAGGTGTTTCAGTGTTTTGTTGTTGTTGATGATGTTTACTCCAAACAATTAGATTAATGTAAACATTTACCTGGCTGTCAACATCAAAAGATCACAACCATAAGCTCCATTATTCTTTAAAATTTGATTTTGATGTGGACTGTACAAGCTAACTACTCACTATGACAAGTTACATGTCTTTTTCATAATAAATTGTTTTCATTTTTCTATAAATAAACTGGAGAACACAGGATGAATCATATGACCTTTCATTTTTGGGATTCAATAATGATACCTGTCCCTTCTATGTTACTTTTTAGTTAGTGATAGTTAGGTGGGTCTCCCATGATTTTATCCTAATGTGAATTTAATATCACATACCAATAAATAGGTGTGTGTGTCCTCATGAAATGACTACCCTAGTTTATTTCAGATTGTGAAGAATACATCTTTTTAGTTACATTTATAGATTTCTCTTTTCCCACATTCTCAGGCTACATCAAACTGCTCTTCTTTCATTTTGTTCATATTTCCATCAAAGGACTAGGAAACTCTCTCACTTCTTTAGTAAACTGTTTTACAACCTACACATTTCTTAGTACATTCTGAAGAAAAATTGTTTCCTAATAGTGCATAGACTTTATTGTATTTTATTAATAGCTCTGGAATTTCCCAGAATTTTCCTTTTTCTACTCCAAATATTTGCAATAATGGTTATCTTCTATGACTTTACATTTTGTTACTGCCCTAATTCCCAGTTTTCCTAACAGAAAAACAAGTGGGAAAGAAAGCATCCTTGTACTTATATTGTTTTATTTCTACTCATATTCAATCAAGTTCTTCCTTAAAATTCAGACATATCATCAATGCTCATGTGCTATAAACTAAATCCAAAATATAATATTCATTTATTTAAAAAAAATAAATGAGAGTAAAACAAAAATTTTAGATAGAAAATAAACTTCAGCAGGATGGATTATGTGAATTATGTTTATCCAAATATTTCAAGTGGTTATTTTTTGTATATACCCGAATTAATATTTTAAAATATAAGTCCAGGATCATAGGTGACGCCTGTAATGTCAGCCACTGTAACTTATTAACAAGTTGAAAAAGTCCCCACTTCTTCCAGTGGAAAGAGATAAGTGGCTTATTTTATATTAAATTATGGCACAATAATGTACTATTTTATTAAAAATTATAACATCTAATTTTAGTGGAAAATGACTTTCATAATACACCTTTTTATCAACTTAGTTAAAATTAAATATATATCCAATATATTTTTCAATAATATTTATTTGTGACTTGCTGAGGCCTATGAATATCCCTGATGCTAAACAGAGTCTCCTTCACAGAGTTCAAGATTCTTTATATAGGGAAATTTTAGTTCATCAGCTATATTTCTCCCCTTCTATTCTGAAATTTCATCTATAATGAGAATGTCTGCATGGCCTACCAGAGTTGGCGCTTGTTGGCTGGGAAAGGAATCAAGCCATTTCATCTAAAAACTTTGCAGGTTTTTTTTCTTTAAGTACTGGCCTATGCAAGGGTTATCTATTGCATACAGAAAGCATATCATAAGCATAGCACAGCACTTCCTGATGGCAAGTGTTAATGCTCCAGGCTTATAGTAAAATTAGCACATCCAAAATGAATCCAACCCCAGAGATCCGATTTCAGCTCAAATGGGCTCCAGCCATTGACGGGACTTCATCTCAAATGTTCTTTCAAATGTTCTTTGAAATCACCTTGAGGTTTGCAGGCTACAGGAGAGATGGTGCTGGCTCCATCCTAGATACACCTGCATACCAGGATAGACCCTGCTGAGAAGACTGGAAATTACAGAGCACCCTCTCTATACCTAAAATGAATGCTGGCCCTTTAGAAGTTTTTACAAGCAACAACTGGCTCTCCTGACTTGTTTCTCCTTTAGCAGTGTAAAAAGTTTCCTATTAAAACACTACTGCATTTTATTTCTAAATTACGATTATGTGTATTTCTTAAAGTGTATGAGTGTGCCATATCGGTTCCCATACAGGAATAAACTATTACTTTGTCTATCATCTTTTCCATTCCACCCATACTCCCTTGCTGAGTAGATTCCACATGACCACATCTGTATAAAAGGCTGGTTTCCCTTTGCAAATAACTTAATAATTATTGAACATATATTAATATTTGTGGACAGAATCAGCCTTTCCACAAATGGTTTCACAAAAACTCTACACAGGAGGGAGTAGGAGTGTAAGAAAAATGAGGAAGGACAAACAGAGTAGTTCATTCTTCTATGGGACCGAAGGAAATGTCACACAGCTTCATGCTTTAAAATGACACATAAAATTCTTTAGTAGTAAAACACAGTAGCATTTTTAATAGGGGAATTAACAGTATACATATTTAAAAAAAAGGAGCAAGAGAGAGAGTGACAATGCACCTTGCCAGTGGAAAAAACACAACAAAAGGAGGGAGAGACTGACAAATATATATAATCAGGGGATAAACACACCAGAAGACAGAGAGAGGACTGCTCTATTAAAAAGCTTTAAAAAGCTAAGTGTAGTTCTTTTTGGTTTGGAGATGTTGCTCTGGTCTCCAGAGGAACCTGCTTGATTTGTAGACGTAGTCACTCCTAGAAGTTGATTATCCTCAAGGAGATGGGTGTCCTTTCTCCTGTGACTTACAAACTTCAAAGTTATCTTCGTTACTGTGAAAGATCATTGGACTTAAAAACCCAGAATTGGTTGAATGTTACTTTTTGCTGAATAATATCTGCGTCAGCCTGAAACACAGCAGGGTGCAATGTAGACACCAAAGAAATTTTTTATTTTACACTTTTTCCTTTTTAGTGAATATTTATTTTATTCTATTTAGGCTAAATTTGCTTCTATCTATTCAATGCATGACTCTTCTTGGGAGGACCAACACCCACACCAGGAATAGCCTTTACAATGTACCATCAGTATAAGTAAGTAGCTCTAGACATGCAAGTACTTAAAGGCCTGCAAGGTATTTTACAGTGACAATTACTTTTGAGTAAAATGGGTGTGCCCCCTTCCCAGTAAACAGCAGTCAGCTCAGATATTACTAGGATATCTAAACATTATCATTACTTATTAAAGGCATTTTGTGGCCATTACAGCAAAGGGCAGAAAGGGGCAAAATGGCTCATGAGTCATAATTCCCTGTCCAGGAAGTCTGGAACCTTGTCAGACAGACTTCATCCATGTCCATGTTACGAGGGTACTTGGACTCCCAGCAAATACATACACACACACACAAACCACACACACACGTGTGTATGTGGGTGTGTGGGTGTATCTGATATATATATGTATATATGTATATACATACATATATATATATATCAGATTTCCTTTGAAAATCCATTGTTGCCTTTAGGTCTTTGATACACCAAGCACCTTCAAACTCGTATTTTCGCTGTCTAACTTAATATATTTAGAACCCACTGGAATATACAACGTATATAAAAGTTAATGAAAACTATTAAAATATGTTAACACCTCTTTCAAAGGCCATCGCCTATACAACTTTTGAAAGGCATTTAAATTTATGTAAGCAAATGAATCTTTTGGTCAATCATTAATAATGGGTTTAGACTTCCTAACTTCATAGCAATCATTGCATTCTATTGGTAAGTATTTCTGGCAACCAATGGAATAAAATGGCAGATATATGTGTAAATATTATTTTTCTGGAGAAAGCACTTATCTGCTCATTAAGACATTCTTTACAATATCTACATTTTATCCCGCAGAACAATATGTTAGTTGGTTGTGCATACAATTCAGTAGATCGTGGATGTTATTGATTCTACAGATGAGGGTTTTTTCACTTTGTTTTAAAACATATCAAAGAATATTAAGAACTCAAAAAAACTGTTACTTCTTCTGATCCTCTTAGCATGTGTGAGTATACTTTCCATCCACATACTGCTGAGTGACCTTAGAAACCATTTGTTTTCTTTTTCTAAATTTAGAATCCACAAAATTTGGCATAATATTAAGAACTCCTTTATAAACAAGTGTATACACAATACTAAGTACAAGTCTCTGCTCCAAATAATAATTATTTGGCAGTAATATACAGAATATAAATGATAATAAATGTTTGCTAGCTCCTATTCACTGAGTAGAGAGCTGATTTCATACATTACTATAATTATCATGAAAGAAATGTGGCCAAAATGCACACCCTACTAGTATCCTATATTATTCTACCAATGATAAAGTGAATATCACATAAACTTTTGTCATGATCTTCCAATGTAGAATAGACAGATAATTTTTTTATTGATACTGATAATTTTGTGTGTCCTGGAAAGAAAGGGCTCTCTCTCTCTCTCTGTCTATCTCTTCCATCTCTTTCTGATAATCTGTCTATCTCTTTTCTAACTCTCTGTCTTTCTTCTTTCTATATTGCTTCGTAGATAGTTATTCAGAATGCATATTTATTAATGGATTGTTCTTTCATTGAGATCCATCAAAACCTCATTTTTCATATATATCATACAGATATACATTGAACACTCCTTAGGTACAGTGTACAAATGAGATACGATTCACCTTTAACATAATTACTTCACCCTAATATGTGTTATTTTATCCAAATAGATAATTAAGTATTAATCCAAATTGAAAACTTGAGTGGCTCATGAATATTGAATTTTAATTCTTTGTATATTTTCCTAGCTACTGTAGATTGAAACTAATCTCATCATATTAGCTTCTGAGTCACCTCATTTGGGTTGCATTTACTTGTGAGCCAAGAACAATAAGAACAACCTGAACTGATCCTCCTCTGAAACACTGTGATCCTAAAGCAATGTTTACTCAGACTTTAATTATTAATTAGGTTCTTCATGTCACTTTTGGATTTACTGATTTTTTTCCATCCCACGTAAAAATACTTTAAGAATAAGAAAACGATCCATGCCTTGTGATGGTAAATTTCGACAATGGTGCCTGTGACACCAATATTGTTTTGTTGTACATGGTAGATTCATGGTCTCACATAAGGAAAAAACACGTCATCACTATTTCTTGTTTCTTTTCTTTTCTTTTTTCTTTCCTAATCTTTTGTTTTCTTTTTTTTTTCAAGATGCAGTTTCTCTGTTGTACTGCTGGCTGTCCTGGAAATCACACTGTTGATCAGCCTGCCCTCAAACTCACAGAGATTCAGCTGTCTGTGCCTCCTAGTGTTATAATTAAAGGTGTGCTCTGCCACCACCCATCAGAATCTTGTATTTTAAGTGACTGTTTGACATGTAAATCTTCAGAGAAAGATTTCCATGAAATTTATTAGTTTGTATAAACTTAACAGTGATGCAAAAATATATAAATAATTAAGTTCATCTTCTCCCACTGCATTCAAGTCCAGACAAGTATCTGTTGCCTCCTCCCAAACTTTCATAATCAGGCTTTGAATCTCTTAAATATTTTTATTAAGTTTTTCTTAATCCATGCAGAATATAGGCAGAATGTTTTCTGATTAACATACATCTAATGGGCAGACAATAAGGAAGTACCTATCAAAAGTACAGATTGAGATTTGTACTTTTGTATTGAAAATTAAAGTGAACTATTTTCTTCGAATATATCTTCGATGACTTCTTCTACAGTTTCCAATCTTTTATTTCCTACAAAAGCAGACAAAATATGAAACACATTTCATCATCTTTCTTTTTTTATTTCACCCATATCTGGGCAACTGCTTTCATGACAGGAAGAACTATCAAATGTATGCATGTATAAACACTTTATTGTACATCAGAGTGTAATTTTTATACACTGAGTCATAGACAAAAAATTTTAAATGTAAAGGTAAAACAAATAATAATATGGAACAGCACATAAAATTGTTTTATGTTCCAAGATGTGTAACTTTTGACATTTGATTTATCCTCCAAATATTGTTAGAAAATATTAGCCAGGAATGCTTGCTCTATGCACCAACATCAATTTTTCCATATGTTTTTTTGAGAACAAAAGCAAAATGTCATCTTCTGCAAACTGGTCATTCTAGAATGGCTTGTGTTGCATGAAATACTTTCTTAAAAATTCCTTTCTAAGGAATAATATTTTCTGATTTTCATTTAAGATGGAGTTTTAGAATTTAACCCTTGGTAAATGTATGTTTTAAATATATAATATACATATGCATGTTTTAAGCAACACTTCCATTTCAGTCATGTGATGTCAAACACAAGCAAATACAGACTGACAACCAGGATGTATTAAAACGCCTCAAAATGTGAGGGTAAATAACAGCATGTTAATTTCCTGTCTAGAAAACCTATAAATGCATCAATCTGTTTTCATTCCAGCTTTTACCAGAACTGAAGTATTCTGCTCTTCTCCATAGAAGAAAAAAGGAGAAATCAGAACATGAGAAGACTTTTACTAGCTTCTCTATTTTTTTGATTTTTGTGAAGGCTGAGAATCCCTTACAGGTAACATGAGTAGGCTGAATTGTTTTTCTGGGGTTTACTAGGCATATAATTTTAGAATATGTGTCACATTTTTACCTATGTTTCGATGAGCATATTGTTTCATACTACTCTGTGTTGCCGAAACCATATGGCATTTAATCTCATATTTTGTCTGAGTTGCTTTCTTCTTGAGGTAAGAATGAATGAAAAATAAGTTTTTGCATTTTGTGTCTTCTCAATTCCTTTTACTGAAAAACACTATTAATTTTATTTTTTAAAGAATTAAAGTACAAGCTTGGGTGTATATTTTATACTTCAAAGAGATTCAATGTAGAAGCTCTAATAAGTTCATGAGAAAATATGATGTTAATATACTGCTTAATATCTATTAAAAATAGTAAAGTTCTTCATAAAGTATATTATTCATAGCAGTCTGAAGAGTTACTGTATCCATTTTGATTCAGGAACATATATGAATCTAATGTGTTAAAAATCCTGTTTTATGGATAATGAATGGTATATTTTGTTCGAATCAACTATATCTACCATAAATATGGTAATATTTTTGTAAATGTGCATGTGTGAAGTTTTTAGGATTTGTTTGTGAATGTAAGTGTTCATGTCCTTCAATAAACATGTGGAATTTAGAGTAAAATATAATACTTTCTCTGTATATATTGTCTGGCTGTGGATTTCTGCACCATATTCATCTGCTGTCATAGGAAGCCTCCATGTTGATGTTCAGGGGGAAGAAAGATCATAAGAGTCAGAGGAGATTGAGGAAACTAGGAGTATATGGCCCATTGAATCAACTAAGTGGGGCTTATATGGGCTCAAATACATAAATGGCAAACACGAAGACTGTGTAGGTCTGTACCAGGAACTCAGCCTATATGTTATGAATGTTCATCTGTTTTTTATGAGACACTGAACAGTGCACATTGTTGTGTCTCTGACACTCTTGCATTTTCTTGTTACTCTTTTTTTCTTCTATAGGTTTACTTTGTCTAGCCTGAATATGAGGACTTTTGCCTTGTCATATTATATCTTCTTTTGTTGTTTGGTTGTTTTTTCTTGGAATCCTGTTGTTTTCTGAAGGGAAACATAAGGGAAGTGGATGTAGACAGTAGATGAGGTGTGAAGGAGCTGAGGGGAATAGAAGGAGGGGAAACAGTGTTCAGGATGTGTTGTATGAGAGATGTTTCTATATTCAATGGAAACATTAGGATTCATTTCACTCTTTTCTCCTAGAATGAGAAGAGATTACATCTCCACTCTACAAGCAAGATCCTCATAACAACCAGTTTCTCATTATATTCTTCCCTCCATGTCCCATATCACCATAGGAGCACAAGGATTAAAGACACAATGTACCATTTCTGCATTTTCTTGAGGTATTAACATTTGAACTCAAGCTATCAGGCATATACAGCAAAAATTTTAAGCTCTTATCTATTTTCTCAGGATAACTGGCATAATTTCATCGCATTCTGGAAAGGAGTAGAAAGATCGGAATGGAGATCTTGAGGAAAATATGGCACTGGTAATGAAAACAAGTTGAATTTTCAATAATACCTTCTTACTTAGTAATTTATTTTTAATAAAGCTAGAAAACTGCATTTTTTCTTGGCTGTAATTTGATCTTCAATTTGAAGATCCACTCATTTTTACTGCTGGAAGTCTCTACAGTGCTTATTTGCAAAAAATAGCCATCGTTTCTTTTATGCAGAACTTAAAATCATTATCACTCATCTCATAAGTTCATTCATGTTATCAAATGAAACATTGATTAATTTTAAGGTAAAAACAGACAAACAATGATTATGCTGTATCCACATCTCTTCGAATTTTTAGGTTTATATCACTTGAAAATGTCACAACAAATTCACTCTTAGCAGCCCTCATTTCATGTATAAGGACTATGAGATAATAGATACGGTATTACATGCATTGATTTAATGTTTCAATTTATTCAAACAAATAAATATAGTGAATACAGTAGATTTTGTAGAAATATGGAAGGCTTATATAATTGTCATTCTGTTTTAGTTTTCGGGCATATTTAATACCAATTAATTATCATCAAATATATTGGGACAAATAGAAGGAAATGGTCAAGCAAGGATGTTCAAGCCAGAAATTAGGATTTATAATATGTATAGAAGAATGAACTTCACTTTCCATGTCAGGCAAGCAGAATTTATCCAGTACAAAAAAAAGCAATTTAAAGTGTGATATTTGCTATATTTAGCATGTAGGATGATTTTTATTAAATAAATCAGTATTTTTCTCTTACTTCTCAACTTATATAACTTATAAAATGTATCCGCAATCCACTTCCTCTCCCTCCACACCCCTATTTTCCTCCATCTCACTTCTCCCTCAGATTTACCCCTTTCATAATCTACAAGCTTCCAGGCTCACAGGGCTTCAGTACAATCAAGGCATGCCATCATGGCAGTAATGAAGCCAGCAACTAATCTTTCAGTCAAGTTTTGGCCAGGAAGCTCAGCAGCAAAAAAGGTCTCTAGGGAAGGTAAAATTGTCAGAGACCCCCCAATCAAGCTTCTAGCTGGTTTCCAAAGACACCAATCAAGACAGCCATAAGATGTATTTAGGAGGGACTCTAGGTTGTGTGTGTGTGGATTCAGACTCTCTGGGCACCAAAAAAGACTTATCACATCCCAATGTGGGACTTGTTATACTGGTTTCCTAAGCAACTCTGATGTATGTCATTGCCCCTTTCCATCTTCCATGGAATTCCAAGATCTCTGCATGATGTTTTGTGCTAGTACTATAGAAATTTGGCCTTAGGCCTTTAGATATGCTCCTTGCAGTTGCTGGAGGGGGCCTTCTGGATGAGGACTTGATTAGTTACCAATATATAAGCAGGGTATTACATAATTAGAAATTAACTCTGTGTTATTCAATCTTTAGTTCCTGTACTCCTCTGTAGTTTCTGGAAAGTGATTCGTACATTGGCACAAAGTTGTGCCTTTTTGTTGAAAAAGAGGATCATGTTGGACAGATAAGTCATAATTCAGAGATTTTGTGGGTAGGATGGTGTCCCAGTCTTGTCATTGGAATACTTACCTGGCAACAGGAGATGGCCTGTTCAGGATCCCTATCCCAGATAACTTGTGATCTCTCCTGCGGTCTCCATCATAGATTCCTATGAGTTTATACTACACTAGGTCTTCCAATTTGTCCCACATTTCTTGACCTTTCTCCATATATTCTCATCCTCTCTCCCGCTCTGCCTGGTAGACTACTCTACTCCCATTTCCACCCTTGTCTAACCTCCCTGAATCTAATGTTGTAATTTCACTCCACCAGGGAGATCACTGTGTTCATATTGGGGCCCTCCTTATTGAGTTGCAAAAATTATGTACAAAGTCACTAAAGTCACTTAATATCCTCTCACCTTGATTGGTATAAAATTTCTCTTACACTGTTGGATAAATAAATCTTAGAACAATGTTTGTTACATTTTATAGTGAGGAAATGATCTAAATTTCATGAATAATTTTTTAACATACTGTTTGTTGAAGTAATTTTAATTAGAGCTTTTTTAATAAAGGTTCATAATTTTATTGATAGAGGGAAAAATGTTATATAAAATTTTGTCAGATTATCTTAATTTTTGAGAAAAAAATTTTATCAAATGTCTACTCTTTATACATACTAGTGTAGATTTTGTAACCGCTAGTATATATGCCTTTCATGTGTACACTATTATAGTATGAATGATAGTTTTAGCTTTCTCACTTTGTGACAAAAACTCATGGTATGATCAATTGTTAATCCAAAAATCACAGTAAATATAATTCATTTTCTGAGAGGACTCAAGCCTTGATTGATCTCAGCTCTGACTCTCGTCATTGGTTTTCAGAATGCATTATCAAACCTACATGCTTCCTACCACTTAGAGATCAGATATCATCATGAATATGAATTTTATTGTTTTCACATTGTGCATTTCACTTTGATATTCACAAAAGTTCCAAATTTCAAAACGGTCATGTCTACCACAATTTCATCTACATGTGGCCGATTACACACTGGCCAGTGCTTTGAGTTCTCCCAAATCAACTTATCAGGAGTGATTTGTTAGAAACAATGCAAAATACCTCACACAGAAATTCTCACACAGAAATCTATGTGTGAAATAGACAAAAATAAATATTATTTCTTTATATTGTATTCAAAATTGACTCTGAATACTTTTCCTTTAAGTATATGGCCAATAATGTTAAATTGTTAAATCGCATATGAAATTAAATACATGTTTTAAGAACCTGTAATTAATACAAAGAAAAAACTATTATGCAATATAAATTTCTAAATAAAATATTTCCCAAAAGAATTTTTCTAGACTGGTGGTAGTGGTTCATGCTTTTTAATCCCAGCACTTGGAAGACAGAGGCAAGTAGATATCTGTCAGTTCCAGACCAGCCTAGCCTACAGGGTGAATTCCCAGACAGCTAGAGTTAGAATAGAGAAGCTCTATCTCAAGACTACCAAAAAAAAGGATTTTTCTAGAATTTAATTTCTTTTAAACTCTACAGTTGCAATTTATTATAATTTCAGAGCAAATTTCAATTTAAATTTTATCATTCAGTGATATCTACCATGAAGACAATAACTTTTTAAATAAACTTATATGTGCATGGATTATTATTCTGAGTACAGAATGTTTGTGCACATAATACTACAGGACATATTAAAAATATGAAGGAAAATAGGCAATTATGCATCCCTTTCACCTTTGACAATTTTATAAAGAATGAAAATTTTATCAAGTATTTGTCTGGAATAAGATTCTTTGAAAGGTTATAGTATAAATTTTATAGCCGGATTATCCACCAAACACATGAGAAAGCTAGGTTTTATATTCCAATACCAAAACGTCAACTGTCATTTATAGCTAGAATGTTTTTAATAGCTAATAGATAGCATTTGACCTGCCTTAACATTGAATGTACTTAATTTTGTTGTATACATCTGTTCCTGGCAGTAAATAATTGTTATTGACGATTAAGTAACTCAGGATATTATAGAGGATTCAGTTTCCTTCTGGTATTACATTAACTTGACATATTTCTCTCTTCCAAAGAAATGTGAGAATCAAACCATGGTAAATTAGAAATCTGAGTCTAGTAAAGTTTTGTTATATGTATATAAATGCAGGAATCAACTTAATTTTGTATATTATTGGATGAGTTTGGAAACTTACAATAACCTGTGTTTTCAAATGAAATACCATTTTCTTTGAGATATGATAGCGTTTCCAAAAACACTGTGAGTCAATTTGTCAATAGTGTTAAAAATAATATAACTCAAAATAAATAGGAGAAGCAATCTTGTGATATACTGATGTACATTTTTTTCTTCTCAGTGCCAACTCCTGTATTTATAAAAGTGTATTCTGTGTCTGGAAACATGATCTCATTAAATTTTGATTACCAAAATTACCTTGATTATCCCACACTTGTGACGGTATCAATGGGTAAGTTCATATAATTTGATATGTGAGAAATATGCTACCTAGCTTTTACTTAGAAGAAAACTTTTTTCTGTAATTTCTGTGTATTAAATATACTAATGCAGAAATCTAAACACTCATGTGTTTTCAAACATTATCATGACTAAGGAAGAATCTTGCACTTCCTATGCAATAGGTATACACTTCCTTCTTGGTAGATATAACTGTCTTGAAATAAATAACACACAATCCTTAGAATATGAATTGGTACCAGAAGGCAGTAACCAATTAGAACTCACTGAAGTTCTTGTACTGTTTTAATGGTATATATCTACACATAACATCTGACCAGTATCAGTTAACTGGTTGCCAGTCAACATGACTGAACAACACCCAATAACTATAATTCTATGTCCTTATAACTATTTAAAGAGTGACAAACCTAATTTGTTCAATTAAATGTTAACTTCTCTTTAGATTCAGTTGTCCAGATATGAGATCTTAAATAATAAAAGTCAATATTTAGCCTTAATATTTTCTCAATTCACCGGTTCATCTGTACAATAATTATAATGGTCCTGATATTAAATCTATATATTGATATTAGGTTCTACAAATTTATTCTGAGAAAACAAAAGTAGTATTTAAAGTATTCATGAATTTATATTCTTTTTTAGAAAATATGAATAAATTAAGTGTGCCAAGTAATACGTACTTCATGTTGTAAATTTTTATCAAGAACACCAACATATGGGAACTACATTTCAGGGAGAGACAGGTAACATAGAAAGATATGTTATTGGGATACTTCCAAATATCAGGTAAAAATATTACAGTGCCCTGATTTGGCTTCAAATAATCACATCTTTGGGAATGAAAATATTGCAGGAGAAATTGTGTCTAATATTTGCCTTAGTATAAAAACTGAACAAGTAGCAAGATGGTGTGTATGAGACATTCACACGTATTCTGAGCTTATATTCTGAGGGGCATCCCTTTTCTTGTTTTGAGGAAAGATGTGTTAGGATTTAACAACTGATAGCAAAGTTTAATCAATTCAAAGTGTGGGTAATATTCTAAAGGAAATCTCTTTTATCCTTCTATAAAACTGAGCAAAAGGAGAAAATATCACTGATGAATCCTGGAATGAATATTTGAACATAAACAGGAAATTATCAATTCCTTTTACAAATATTCAAAATGTCTCCCAATCAGGTAAATCACTGTTTTCAGTGTAGAATAACCTGAAACCAGAAGCTCATTGATATCTTTTTAATTCCAATGTAATGTTGAGAAATAAGGATTGAAAAATCTATTAAGTTATCATGTTTGTTTTGATTTGCAGACCCATGTCCTAAATGAAAACATCAGTCTCGTAAATAGAAGCATAGTAAGTAAAAATCTGGACACATGGGAATTGACTATTACATTTTTTCAATCAAGTCATTTATCTATATCTATTCTAATTTATCAAATTATTCTGTTTCTTAAGATAATATATTTTCTGTTGTAATGAACTCAAGTAATTTAGAAAAAGAAAATATGTTTCTATAACTTACAAACCAAAGAAAAATTTTCTGTGTGGTGGTTTGAATGAGATGGACAACAACATTCATATCTTTGAATACCTGGGCCACATTCAAAAGATATGTTAGCAAAATTGTATAGGCATAGGCTTTTAGGAGGAATCTGGTGAAAGGTTCAGTCTGAGGTTTCAAAATTATAAACCATGGCCAATTACTTCTCTGTTTCTTGTGGTTATATTTCAAGGTATATTTTCTCAGTTATTGCTCCAGCGACTTCTCTGCCTATTGCCATATTGCTTCCCAAAATGGTCATGGATTCCAACACTGTAAACCCATCCAATGCCACACAAATTTCTTTCAGGTATAGATTACATTGGCAATGGTGTTTCATCACAGTAATATAAAGTATGAATGGAATACAAAATAAGTTGAATAGTACCAATGGTGTTTAAGTGGATTACATTCTGAAGAACAGGCATTTCATGACTGTAATGACATCCAACATTGTCATGGGTAAATTAGCAATGCATGCATTTTCTGTTTATTTTTGACAAAATTGCATGTACCAAAAAATAGAAATTCAATTCGAAAATAGATGGATCTACTAAATTAATACATTATTTAGACTAAGTGTAAATGTGAAATATATATGGCCAGTTTCAAATTGAATCCTATGATGTGATTTATTCTTGAGAATTCCTAAAACCTTTTCCAAAATATATTCATAGATTTCTAACTATCTTCTCAATGTATTGGAAAAAGACTCTTACATTTCAATTTTTCTGTTTCCAATTCCAGGGTTGGAACAACAATGCGATTTTTTGGTGAAGCAGTGTCTCTATGATATCTACACATCTACAAAATAAATATAATTTTAGAAACATCTGTTTATTACTATACAACATTTTTTTTCCTGTCTAGTCTTGATTTAGGAATTTCTATGATTCCTTTTCCACCTCTTGTCAATGTTGGCTTCACTTAAAATAAAATGCAGATTTCACATAGTTGTATATGTGCTTTGACTGAAAGTGATTAATTGGTATCATTTGGTAGTTTCTACAGAGAACTTTAAAGAGCCCATCTTTAAATATCGTTACTTATTTGGATACATCTGTGAATTTTTAGTGTCTTTTGAAGACTTAAGCTTAGCAATTGAGAAACAGGGTATCTGTGAATACTTTGGTATATATTAGTAGTACTCTCACATCTCTGTTTTCCTATCCTTCATTTTCTCTTTACTACCTTGCTCAGACAACATCCAAAATGGTTTCTTTTGCACTATAAGGGTGGCTGTTTCAATCTACTTTCTGTAGAAGTGAAATGCATGGGGTATACACTAATGAGAATTTCTGAGGTTTGTAGCATGTGATAGGGTGGGAAAGAATCTCCACTCTGAAGATAGGGAGAATACAAGAGGTACTAGAATAAAGAGAAAAGTTCCAAGATTTCCTGTTGCAAATGACAAAGTGGCTGAAGCCACTTTTTCAGAAATGAGTTCTCCTTCTACTCGTTAAGAAAGTTGGGGAGATGCCAGGGCTACTGGTGTGTAATGGGAAATTTAGCTAACCACAGTAACATATGTGGAAGATGTCATGTCATATTTAATTCAGCTACTCAGATCCAGAGAATTTATCACATGTGATATATTCTAAAGCACCACAGGTACATGTTTACTCTGACAGCACCCATTAGACAGATGACAGGCTTTCAGAAAACTATTTGATATTTTGATAAGCACCTAGTAAAAACTGTTTGGATCTAGAAACTGCCCTCACTGTCAAATTTTAGTAGTAGTCTCACAGCGCTGATTTCTTACACATGGTCCACATGTGTAAAAGAAGACGGTGATGTCCTCTGAATAAGCAATAATAGGGTGTAAACTCCTAAAGGCATGTACAGACAGTATCAGAAGACCACCATTGAAATGCAAATTCTCATGAGACCAGAGTGCAGATGAGAGAACCACAGGCACTTGTGAAAATTGTAACTTTACAGAGCCACTTTATCAAATTGTAAATAACGCAAAGCCACTTGTCCATGTGTGCCATAGCAGAGATGCCTTTGTGAAGTGTTGAAAATTAAAAGAGCTTCTATATAGTGGTTTCTAGGGCCAGTAAACCAAGAGATTGTGAATAACCCTAAAGATTCCCCTGTAGTAGTTTCCTGTTACTGCAGCACTGTCACAGATAACAAGATTCCTGGAGCCTCTGCTGCAACTTGGGAGTCTCCCAATACAGCCTTTGTTATTGTGGAGTCATTTGGAAGTACCTGTTGACCCTACATGGGGTTCTTACAAAAGCCTCTTCAGAAGATGAACAGGTAGGCCACAGAGATGGTTCCATGGATGCAGGTGGCAATGCATAGCCTGATACATATAAAGAATCAATGAAAGACCATTTGAAGGTGTGTGGAAGTGTCTACATATCATTGTGTAGGAGAAAGTTGTCCCTGAGTTTCTGGATCATGTAAAGTCACTCTTTCATGATTAGAAGTGCTTGGACACTTTCTGAATGTGTGGAAGTTTTGAGTGCCTTTCACAAAGATAAGAGAAGTTCTAGAGACTTTTAGAAACCTAAAGTCATGATCAAGATACCATTGATTAGGTGTAAGTTCTGTGAGGACTTCCAGGATAGGAAGTTAGCCTTTATGGATCAGAAGAGTATTGGTGCAAGCAATCATGATCTGTTGTTGATGTACTCAAGTCTCCTTGTACTCAAGAAGTCTCTTTCATTCTGCCTGTTTTTTTAAAGAAAGTCGTATGCCAACCTTTTTCTAGGTGGAGAATTTCAAGGTCTCCTGATTCTAAGGGGGATAGATGTGAAATTCCATAGTGTCATTGTAAAAATGGTGAACTAGCAAGATCCAAGAGATTTTGGTGCAAATGATGAAGATGGTCCAGTCACTTGTGCAAATCAGGCAGGCTCCACCAAAACTAGTACATTTCTGAAGATTTCCAGGCTGGTTGTTTATAAGGGTAACACTGGAGTAGCCATTTAGCAAATATTAAAGACACTATCTCATCTTTAACATAGGTTTTGTGGAACAATGTAATCCCAAGAAAACATGAAAAATTCTAGAGACTCAGAAGTTCATGGGTAATCTGACAGCATATCTTGAACAGATAGCAGATTTCTGGAATGTTCTTGATCATATTGATAAGCATGAAGTAACCACTTCATTTGTGGATCCGGAAACACTAGTCGCCCCTTCAGTAGGAGTTAAGGACATACATATGTGTTTGTAGTTATTATCCTTAAAGAGTTCTAGACAAAGAGAAGCTGTTAAATAAGAGATACCCACACCCAGATGCAAAATTATCTGTCTACATGTGATAGAATTTCAACAACACTTTAGAGAGATGTGGACGGGTCCAAAACTACTCATGTAGGTTCTTGAAATCCTAGGTGACATTGGAAATTCCACATTTTTCCTAGGTCATGAGTATAGCATAACACAACATCATCACAAACATCAAAGTTTGAAACTTTCAAGCACCCTTCTCATATATAGAGTAAATTTTACAGATTCACAATTTCTAGAGATTCAAAAGAAGGAAGATTAAGTTTAAAAACTTATTTATCTGAAATTTTAGGTTTGAGTCCACTTAGGCAAGGAGAGTCCAGTGGAAAGTTGTGTTGATATAAGGACGGTATATTGAACCCACATTGTTTGCAGAATGCCTGTTTGGATGTGTTTTGTGAGCATTGTAACAAGTGCCCCTCCTTTACTAGAAGGAGATTGTGTGAGATCCATTTTGTAGTGGGAGTTTATTTCTTGTTCTGTTTACATAACTTTACAATAATTGTGTTATATATTGTTGGGGTAAGAGTTGCCTAAGCCTTGGCAGTTTGTGTTATCTGTAGGTGTTGGTTTTATGTAAATCTATGATAAAGGACGTTTGCTCCCTCACAATGTGCATCAGCTCACTGCTCTCTCACAGTGCCATTGTAGAAGACTAAAGTTGCTGTGGAGGTGTTCTTGTACACTTCCACAGTACTCTGGCAACAAAGATAGGACACTTATGTAAGGCCTTTAAATCCCAACTTAAATGTAATAAGATTAAAGGATTGAGAGACACTCTGTTTCCTTGAGCTGTGCACTGTAAAGAATACATAGCTGGATTATAGGATGAGGCTAATCGTTGGGTTTTCTGATGTAATCAAACATGTTTCTGGATTGGGGGTGTCAGAGTTTATCATCAAAAGAACATCTGAGCAGCTTCTGTATATGTAAAAACACCACATATTAGGAATCCATATTCCATTGTCCAGTATGTCACTTGACATGACAAGTGGTTCACTTTGTTGAGATCTGGAAGGGTTTTCATACATAAAAGTATCTCCTTATCTTTTTTGCTGAGTGGCAAAGTACCTATGGGCTATACCACGGCATATGAAGTGTAGGTAGAAAAATCCATTTTGCTGATAAAATCAGTGACAGAGGCACTTGGAAAAATTGCAAAGGTCCAACAAACTCTGGTGCACATGAAGTACAGGCACAAGCAGTGTGCTGGTCCTAGCAGTTTGCACAGCTCCTCCAGTGTCACTGACATATATGGGAACATTACCAGAATCCTGTTAACAAGCATTGGAGAAATGTAATCTTTCTGTTTTCTTCTATCCTAAAAAAGAGATGTTTGTGAAAGATCCTAAATCCTCCTGTTTAAATCAGTCCTTTTACTGCATCCCTTTTGACAATATTGAGGAAATTCTCAAAAAGCTCTAAAATCTCCTAGAACACTCTCATAAATATGGAATGTCAGCAAACCACCTCACAAGTATGGGAAGGTTTTCTAGACAAGGTGTGCATGTTTTTCTTGCCAGGGCACATCGAGGAGATGTGATGGTATTCCTGAGTGTAATTCACAAGTGCAGGGGGCTCCACATCTTTTGATGTATATGGACAAACCTGGAATAATTCTTGCAGCTATGTCTAAGATTATGTGTGATGGTGGGCTGCTTTTGAGTCAAGTATGTACTGTTTCACAACCTCTTCTCCATGAATAAAAGTCTTGGACCCTTCCTATGTACTTGGAAATTTCACAGTCCTTTTTCAACTGTAAGAGAATTTCAAGAGATTTGAAGGAAGGTAGGGTAAGAACAAGATACTATATGTAAGATGTGTAGATTTTGAACTTTCCCTGATTAGGAAGCACATATATATTGCCTTCTGGGTCAACAAATTGTTGATTTAAGCTATTGTTATCTAATGGTGAAGTATTAAAGACCCCTTTGCAGTCTTATTTTCATGGAAGATTAACGTTTGTGGATCACATTTGCATTAAGGAGAAAATTTGAGATTCTGTGCATGTGCTTCCTTAGATATGCAATTCCATTTTGCATGTATGATTAGTGCCAAGGCCCCTGTAGAAACTGAAAAATTATGAGACAACTTGATTCCTAGGAAGAAGGGGCTCCATGACTTTGTACAGATGCAGCAGCATCCAGATTCACTTGGGCAATCTTGAAAGATTTCAGGCTTGTTTATTTATATGATCAGGATCTGAGAATATCAATGAAATATGTGAAGTTGATACATCCTCTTTTGTGCACTGTCCATAGACCAAGAACCCTGAACACTTTTGATTAATCCAAAAGTCTTGTGTGTGTGTGTGTGTGTGTGTGTGTGTGTGTGCATGTGTATTACTTCAGACATCAGCCCTTGGACAGATGTCAGGCTTTCAGTAGGTTTCAGGTTGGTTGAATAAGCTCCTAGTAATCACTCTGTGGAGATAGAATCTCTGTTAGGCCCTTGAATAGAATGTAGATTTTCAGATCTGTGTGTTGTGGTTGTTCTTCTTAGTGCTCCTGACAGTGAGGAGCTGATAAGAAAAGGAATACTGAATACATGGGAAGAACACTAAGTCCTCTGGTGTCTGTGAAGAACTTTGAAAATCTTTCATACACATCTATAACTACAGGTGAAAGACTGATCAGGTCTTGATTCCCTGAGTCACAATGGGAATAGACCATTCTCTCGCATTTATGTGTACAATATGTTAAGAACCGATCCTTATTATTCAAAGGTTCAGCATTTTTTCCAAAGGAATGGAAGGCCTTTTCCAAAGGCCCAAAAGAAAGAATAAGATAAAGGTTCAATTTGTATTAGATGGTAGATATGAGGACTTCTTATGGAGAAAATGTGTTCCTAGATCCTTCTGATATCTTGAAGATATCTTGATCTGTACTAGATATATTGAAGCCTCCTTGTACATGGGTTGCCTCACTGAATATCCTTTTGTTTACATTGTAACTTATGCCCTCTAGTTTTGCAGAACTATTCTATGTGAAATTCTCTGCATATTAGAGAGAATGATGATAACTTTATTCTACAAGTATAGACAGTGTCAAAGACCCTTGGGAGAATTGCAAAGGTCTGAGTAAACTATGAAAAGAAGGGCCCGCAACCAGCCCCTTGTATATATTTTGTGAATTGTGAAACCACTTGAGCGAGATGTTAATACGTGTGTCAGATCCCTGAATGCCTCATAAGATGTGGAAGATATACCATCTTTTGGTGTACAAATGTCTAGATTCAAGAAACCAAGGGTGTCTGTGAAAGATTCCAGCACTCCCTCATTTTCATTTATTTCTTATCTGTGCCTCTTAGGCAGTAAGAAATATTTTGGAACGCTATGATGACTGCTAGGAATTTGCTTGCACTACAATCATCTACATAGAATGGCCACAAATCCCAAACACAAGGACCTTCATGTATATGTGTTTTTTGCTAAAGCCACCTTAGAATAAACTGCAGCAATCTACAGAAATGCCTGCAGAGATGCACAGTGTCATATATTTCCTAATGTTTATTAAGTATATTGTAAAATTGTTTTGCTGCACATAAGGGTATGGTCTACAGCTCCTTGAATTGGTGTGTCTTTTGTCTTGTCCTTTGTTCATGTTAGGAAGATGTTACAGTCCACTTCATATAGAAGATACTGAGCTCTCTCTCATATATTTGGAAGTGTTTATGGTTTTTATGAAAATTATGCAAATTTCTGAGTCCTGAAGAATTTAGAGTAAATATGACATTTGTCACATTGTTTTGTGTGGGCCCTCCCTGTGCAGGAAACACAGAGCAAAGGCAATTTGGGATTTAGAGTGCAAACTTCAGTCATTGTGATCTGATGATATTATGAAGCCTCTTTGTTTCAGTCTGTTTTGTGGAGAAGAGGGAATTTTCAGCCTCCCTTTGCAAGAAAGAGAATGTGTGAAGTTATCTGCATGTGAGGCAATAGATATGAAGCTCCATTCTGTAATTATAGACAGTGTCAGAGACCCTGGAAAGAATTAAAAATATCCAAATATGCACTGAGATTGTGATAAATGGGCTGTAGCTAATGTTGATCTCCCAGTTTAAAGAACTTTTTGGTTATTTCTCATTGCACAGATGGAATGAGATTTGATCTAATTTTAGCAGATTTAAAATGGCTGTCGCTATTTCAGTAGGGGAAATTAATGAAACCCTTCTCAGGAAAGAGAAACATCATTCTCTCTAAATGCAGAGAGACAGAAAGAGACAGAGAGAGGAAGAGAGAGACAGAGAGAGACAGAGGGAGAGAGAGACAGAGGAATTTCCACATTTGCACACACTCTTTGTAAGATGTGGAAAATGTGAGGATCTCTTGGAGACGAATGCTTGGCCTTATTCCTTTCGCAGATTAGAAAAAGACCAGTCCTCCCTTTCCATAAAGGATGTTTAAAACACTCTTGTTCAGAAGAGGGAAATTCTGAAACTCTCTTGCTAAGCCTGGGCAATGTCAACCTTATTTTGGTAGAAGTGGATTCTTAAAGCCCCTAAAGTGAGAAGGGGAATAACTTATGTCCTCTTTTGAGAGGGATTCATTCTTAATACTCTTTTGGCAGAGATGAATATTTTAGGCTTCTGTGGAATTTAGTATGGCAGAGGCCTTTTTTAAAAGAGGTGGAAAATTGGAGAGCCCATATGGCAGTATTAAGTTTAGAGACTTATTGTAGGATGATGCATATTTTAAACAGCATTGGGCAGAGGATAATTGTCTAAGTTGTTTGGGGGATAACTGGAATGTCTAGGATCCCCTTGGCTACAGGAGAAACATGAGGCCCTTTTCATGAGAGTGAAAGTGTATGACTTCTCCTACCAGATGTATATTGAAGTTCTCAGTAACCCATGGGCAGATGTTCAAATTCCCATTAACACCCTGAATAGATTTGAATGTCCTTTAAAACAGTTTGATAGAAGGGGAAAGTTTCAAGGACCATTGAGAATGTGGGGGAATATCAATTTCATGTGGGTCAGCAGAATATCTTCAAGGTACTGTACCTTTGAGAGAGGCTCTCCTTCTTGAAATGGTGGATATGTATAGAAAGCCAAGTGTGCAGAGCTCAAGTGAGTGTTGTCATCAGGAAGTGAACAAAGTTCTAAAAAGTTACTCAGAATTACTGCTGTGTAGCTGGATCACACTGTCTGGTTCTGTGCTACGTAAGTAGCATGGCTTGATGGAAGCAACAGCATAGACACACATGCTCTGAGAAGGAGGATGGAATGCCGTGACAGAGGCCATGACCGGGTTTTGTGGAAAGGGGAACAATTTTAAAGATATCATAAAATGCTTTGGATACTATACTTTCTCATGCCTCATAAAAAGTGAAATATTATTAATTAATTAGTTAATGATTAATGACCTCTCTTGTGCCTCATACAAATGTCTCTTATCTGATGCCTAGAGGCCATTCAGGGATGCAGTGATTATGCTAATTTCTCCTTTTAATGTGACTATATGGAGAAAGCTTCTTATGTTGAAGCCAAGCATGGGAGTCATAACATCTGTATTAGAAGACATCATAGCAGGAAAACATAGCTCAGATATCAAGCTACATTTGGGACAATTTTGTTTTAAAAATAAGTGATTATAGCCTATGTTTCCTGGAGAGTCATCTTCATGTGGACAGATTCCTTTTTAAAACAGGTTTGTACACTTTGGACATACTCTCCATGTTTGTTGTTCTTTGTGCAACTTCATGAAAATGTCAGGAAAAATGCCTTACTTTTTATAGAATGCAGATTGAGTCATAGTAGAGAGCATGGGTAGTCAGTAAGATGTGGATTTGAATTGTTTCCTACTTTGTCTAGTTATGAAAAAAGTAAAAATAAAAAGTAGGTATCGGCAATTAGATGCTTGAACTGATTATGAAACTGCTGAACAAGAATGAATGTCTTAATTTGCAGCCCATTCCTCTAATGTAAAGCTATGGATGCCAGTTTGTGACATTACATTCATTCATGGATTTACAGGGATAAATACATTCAAGTTGATATTGACAGATAGATCTGACAGAGTAGAGCAGAAGACGGAAGAGAGAGGAAATGGAAGAAAAGGAGATAGAGGAGGAGATAAGAGAGCAAGGAGGAACAGGATTGAAGAAGAGGAAGAAACATACACAGGGACTAAGAAACAGCAACTATTGAAGTAGAAGACAAACTAGAAGAGTGTCATGTCTTAGAAGTCAACACAAGGCTGTGTCCCAAGAATAAACAATATGGTCGCTGGAGGGGTGCCTCAGCTGTTAAAATCACTGACTGCTCTAGCAGAGGACCCAGGTTTGGTTCCCAGTAAAGACATACCACCTCACAATCATCTGTAAATATAGTTTCACAGGATCCAATGCATCCGTGAGCATTGCATGCATGTGGTACACTTACGTACACATTCATACCTATGAAGTAAAAATAAATAAATCCTTTTAAAGAATGCAAAAATAGGATGTATAGTTTAAAAAACACAGTAACAGGTATTGTCAGAATAACTACAACCTGTCTTGGAACCTCAGAAGTTAAAACTCTCCATTTTTTATGTTGTAGTAATGAGTTTTACCTCCAATTTTTCAGTTTCTTGGGAGTAATGTTTTCTGATTGGCCCTTTCTGATACTGTTGCTAATTGGCTTGGTTATAAATATTGTGATCATAGTAATTTTATCTTTATGATGGTACATAATAACAGTGATGATTTTGTGGTACTATCCATATTAGAGGTGATTTTCCCAAAGGCAATGCCACACAGGTAAACTATGATTCAGTTAAAATTGCAGAAAGAGTAACAAAAATGCATGTATATTTAGGAAAATTAGGTGTTTTTCATGTATAGTTATAGTATCATATTCCTATTTTACCAGCTGACTTAAATCAATAACCTTGGACACATTAGCAGTCTAAGAATTAACATAAAAGAAAGAGAATTTTTGCTAGGGACTTCTTTTTCATCAAAGATAGAAACCAAGAACAAAGAAAATTTAATTTCAAGGGCCCTTGAATTTCATCTATGAAAGACAGGAGGTACCATGATCAAGAAATAACAAATGAGTTACAGTGGCCACTGTTAACACTGAACTTTCTGATCAAAAATAAAATTTATTCTTCTTCGGTTTCTATAATTAAACACTGGTTTATGTGGTTGGGGTTATCCTGGTGGACATAAAGTTGTGCAGCAGATTCTCCTTTTACCTAAGAAAAGCAAAAAACACTAAAATTTTCTTGTTATAACAAATTTGTCTTACTGTATTAGCTAAAAGAAAATGGTTTTGGTAGAATAACATGAGGTATATTCATTCACTAGAAACTGCAACCTGCCAGCAAAAATGGAATCTGGTCATAAAATTAGTTGGCTTTCATAAACTCTGTTAATCTATATGAGAAAAAGTATTGCTTTTAAATGCCTTGTTTGGAGAAAATACTAGGTGTTCAGTTGTGAGTTTAAGATAACTTGTTCTTTAACAATATGGACCTTATAATCACTAAAATGTAAAATTTTTACTCATTAAGTGAAGGTATTTTATGGTTAAAATGTGGTTGAAGCATGATTTTTCTCCATAACAGGCTTTCTAAAAATGCTATAAGGTGCATCAAAAAGGAGAGTGACATTAGAGGAGTAGAGAGAAAAAGAAGTAGAGAGATGGAGAGAAGTAGAGAAGGATAGGAGGAGAGAAAAATTCTGAATAAAGAGAGAAGTCTGTTCCCATCTATAAGACATGATGTTTTATTCATTTTATCCACACACACTCTGTTTCTCCCTACCAGATCACTGAACTCCTGCCAGGATTGGGTCTCACGAACATATTAGTGGTGACATTAGAAATTAAAAGGCTCATATAGTGCTTGGTGGGCATGGTACAACCATTCTGGAGAACATTTATGGTATCGCAAAAAATCTAGGGGTAACATATCTTCCAGAGGTTATTAGGTTTTTGTATATTAAAATACAGGTGTTAATAAAAATCATACACAAAGGAATAGAGAAGTGTCCCAGGAATTAAGAGAACTTTCTGAGTACCCAAGATTCTGTTTGCAGCTCTCAAGGCAGTTTAACTCCAGTTCCAGGGGATCTAGTGTCTTCTTCTGACCTGCTCGGGCTCCAGGCACACAGGTGGTACACAAATATACAGGCAGACAAAACATACATGAATTTTTAAAAAGAAAAACCAACTTGTTCAGGATGCAGTGATTTTACCTCAAACTCAATGGCATAACTTTGCTTCTGATGATTCCTTCGTGTGTCTCTAGTACCTTCTGCATTAAGGTTGTCCAGAATAGAGGGTTCGCTGCCTGGTAGTTACTGTGGGTAGAAGCCTGTGGACTAAATGAGAGTTTGGAAGCCCAAACCTGTGTAGTTTATTCTCAGGAGAAAATTCATTTTTATAGTAGTTCTCTTCTAGCTCCCATGTATAGTAGTTTTCATTGTCAATGTTCCTGAGATCTGCAGTTTCCAAATCATGAATAATTTTATTTACATGAGCCTCGACAATGAACAGATTCTCTCCTTAGTGAGGTCCTTTCTGATACTGCTTCTCTGGCTTCTTTGTGGAAATCAGTGAGTCTTCAGTGCTGTGCTTGCTAAGCACTGGCCTGATCATTTAAGCAAGTGTCTGTCATGTTGTTATTCTGTCACGTCCTGCAGAAGACAGACACTGATTCATATTTGCTCTTTCTACAGGTGGAAGGGCAGCCAGAGGAATTGGCTTTCAGTGAAAAGTGGGAACAGGGAAGAACTGAGGATAGAAAGTGAGACAGAAGAGAGAGCAAATAAGTGGAGATGTGAGAAAGAGGAGTATAGATTAATGTCCAGGCTTCACCCACAATAGGTTCCACGAACACTCCACAGAAGAAAACAGACTGGTGATGGAAAGTTACAAGAAACAAACAGAGACATTTGTCTCTTTTTTAGGATAAAAATAGATTGTACATTCACACTTTAAAATGACACACTCAGACATACCATTTGATAGAAAAACACACACAAACACTTTTGAGAAAGAGCGGGCAATCATGCACTTGTTGCCAGGGAGTAAGAGTCCTCACTCAGGACAGTCTTCTCTCTCTGAGAGAATACTTCTCACTCAGAAGCAGGTTTCCTGTAGCTTAAAAAGTGAACACAATGCTTCTTTATTTTTTGTAGTTTTCAAGTGTTAAGCACATTATTATATAAGCAGGAATGTCCTTCATAGATTGAAGCTGTAAGCTCTAATATTCAAGGTTATATTTTACTGAGAAAACTAACACAATAGTTTAATTAATGAATAGTTGATTCTAGGTCTGTATAGGCTTACTGTACATTTGATTGATTCTGCATATAAAATTTTAATTTTGGTTTTTCAGGGGCTGTTTTGTACTGTTTGACATGCAGGGTATGTGTATACATATGTATTTATACACGTAAATATGTGTTTGTATATTATTTATTTCTGTATCAAAAGTAAAAAATATCACATATAATTTGTATGTAATGTATATATGTACAAATTATATATAATATATACAAATTATATCACATATTATTACATATAATTACATATAAAATATTCATAATATACAAAAGTTATTGTAACAACCTATATGTATATGTAACATATACATACACAAATTTATATGTTTATATTTAAATTTTCTACATTTGAAATAATAAAATCACAAAGCTCCCTTTTTTCTTTCTGCCCCTAAACCCTCCAATAGATCTCTCCTTTTTGTCTTTCAAATTCTTATCCTCTTTGTTCATTGTTATTTTTTACATAAATAATACATATATGTGTGTGTGTGTGTGTGTGTGTGTGTGTGTGTGTTTGTGTGTGTGCATATGTAGATCTAAACAATTCCAATCTGTATCGTTACCTCTATGCTTCCTTTTGGGTCTGACCATGTGACTCTCAAAAGCAATATGAGCGTCCTTCCCTGAATACATTTTTCCACTCTTAGCTTTGCTCAATAGTCTGTAGTTTTATGTCTAGTGTTGAGTGTAGTGAATTTTTCCACATCAATGCTGTCAGGCTGAATAGTGTTGTTCCTGAACAACGCAGACTTACTCATGTCAGTGATATATTTTGAGTGTTGCTTTTTACACTCATCTCATTGATGATGTAACATAACCCATATTTTAAGGTGTTTCGTCCTTCCAATTTTCAAATCATTTTCTTCTAATTTTGATATCACATACCTTGATGGTATCACATCATCTGAAATATAATTTCATTTCTTTCCAATACTGCAGTCATAACAATCACAGTATGGTATCACATATTTACTTTGTTGTTGCCTATCATCATGTATATGACATGAGTTTCTTCCAATAATGATTTCATATGTTGCCATCACATAACACTAATTAGGATGACTTATCCTTCCAACTACCATGTCATTTAATTCTAGTTATGATTCATAACCTTACTTTGATGCTGTCACAATCCATTTATAATAAGTATCAGATCCTACCTATATGTTTTCATATTCTTCCTATCGTGATGTCATGGATCTACATTGTTGATGTCACATCATAGCAATTATGATGTCAGTTTCATTCAGTTTCATCATATATTTGCATTGTTTATATCATCACAATTTCATGTGTTTGTTTGAGATATTGAGATATATATGTCACCATATTCTACATTATGATGTCTTTTTCTTCCCATTAAATATCATTTAATTCCAACTTTTCTGTCATAACCTGATGTTGATGGTTTCACATCAATCCATTTATACTATCAACTGCTTTCAATATGCTATCATATCTTTATGATTACGATACCATATCTTCTTGATGTCAGCTCTTCATAATTGTCAGTTTCTCCAAGGTATGAGCTCATATATTTACATACATTAATTCAAATAATCCACATTACAATGTCTTATCCTTTAATTATCACAATATTTCAGTTCAGTTGTGATGTCACATTTTTACAGTGATGGTATCACTTCATCAAAATTATGACGTCAGTTCCTGCCAATTATTCTGTCATATAACTCCTATTATGACATCATGTATTTATACTATTTATGTACCATCATCATAATTATATCTATTTCTGAAAATTTAATCATATTTATTTACATGGCCAATATTACATAATCAATATTATATTGTCAAATGCTCAAAATTTCTGTTCATTTCCTTCCTATTGTGATGTAACATATTTATGTTGATGAGGTCACATTGTTACAATTATGATATCTCTTCCTTCTAATTTTGGTGTGATATCACTCATTTTATGCAGATGTATGTTTACATTGTTGTCACATAATCATGAATAAGAGTTCAGTACCCTTTATGATGTCATATAGTTACATTTTTTATATCAATCACAGTGATTATAATGTCAGTCCCTTCCAATTTTGCTTTTGAGTATTTATTATGGTGTCATATATTTAAATTGTTGATGTGTTGATTTTATCTCATTAGTATTATGATGATAGATTCTTCTAATTATGATTTTTCACAATGTTGATATCACAGTCATTATTTTGCTGTTAGAGACTTCCACCTGTGCTGTCTATTATAGACAACCTTTCACAAAAATTTGACCTACTGTGTGTCCTGCATACAAGATATGCTGGGGCAATGGTAGTGGAGAACTTATGGGAAGATCAAACCCATGACTGGTCTTACTTCAGGCCCACATAAGGTGACAAAGTCCATGGCTGACACTGCCTGGCTGGGCAGAAGCTGGGTACCCCAGAGGCCTATGCTAGAACCCAATTTGGCTGATAAAAAATAAATTAAATAATTTATAATGATATTTCTTTAATATTGCCCAGAGAGGTTTCCTCAAGCAGGTGATAGAAACAGATGCAGAGACCCACAGCTACACATATGCAAAGAGAGTACATAAACTAAAGATCTTAAACTGGTTCCATACCTTAACATCTCAGACAAAACTACAGTGAGTGGACGGAAGGATTTTGGAAGCCAGAGTTATCATAGACACCAGGAGAACACAGCCCACTGAATCAACTAGACAGGGCTCATATGAGCTCACTGAGACTGAAGTGGAAATCAAAGCCTGTATGCATCTACATGAGATCCTCTACATATATGGTATGTATTTTAGCCTGTTGTTTTCATGGGACTTGTAACAATGGGAGTGAGGGTGTCTCTGACTCTTTTGCTTGGACTTGGTTTTCATTACCTACTAGTGCGTTATCTCATCCTACTTTGATATTAGGTATTTTTAGGCTGGGTTCTGTTGATATCTATGAAAGACAAACTCTTATAGAAGGGAAATTAAGATCAGTGAATCTGGGAGAAAAAGGGAAAGGCTGGGGAGAGTAGAAAGAAGAAAAACTGATGTCATGATGGATTGTTTAAGGAAAGAATAAAATAAATAAACAAAAGTATTGAGAAGCTGCCAATAGAGACAAACACCTACCTCATTAACCAAGGACTGACTAGTCTAAGAAATGGCTTCTCTGTTTGCTGAAAGTGGGTTCACAGTGGAGAACTCACTCTCTTGTGGATACATACCTCTTAGAGCTGAGGTTTCCACTTCAGAGTGACAGTACTTATGAAAGTTGACCTTAACAACGAAAATTCTTGGATCAGCTTATCCACAACTATAACCTGTGCCAGCTGCCATTAATACCTTGGGTTCTAGTGCTAGCTTATGGCCAGCTTTCAGGTCTTAATTTGCCTTGATTTGAAGCCATCATACAGTGAAATGAAAGGTTGCAAACGATGCTGATCATGAGTCGTACAAAAAAACAAGAATAGCAGCAAAACCCCACAGTTTCTCAGCATCTCAGCTGTTCCATGCCTGTTGGATGCATGACATGGAACCATAAGAATCTCATAAGGTTCATCAGGGAACCATTATGATCTAATTGTCAGCCACTTAATATTTACCTCCTGCCATAGAGATCCCACCTACTCTTGACACTTCACTATATACCTATTCACTTTTTCCAAAACGAAAGTCTGAGTTATAAATGTATTTTAATTTTCCTGCCAATAATTTAAGTACAATTGCTGTTGTAAACCAGACAAGTAAGTGAATGCATTACACTGCGAGTCAACTAGATTCATATTCTCTTAGACTTATGTCCGATATGTATGTTTTTATATAACAAGACTGAATTCCAACTTCAATCTGTGCTTCTGTCATACACAGCTCCCTCAAAATCAAAGGAATACAAGTTCTAAAATCTGTTTTTTTATAGGAAAACTAAGCCACAATGGAAAAGAACAAAACAGTAGAGGAAGTAGGCATGTGAATATCTCTTCCAGTTCAAACACATCAAAAGTGACAGAGAAACAGACACACAACCAAACATGCACATACACACACACAAATGAAGGATACGAAAAATGACATACATGCTGACACATATCCATGCTTCCATAGATTATCTAGCACAGGTACCCAGGACAGATATTTATCTGTGGATACTTGGAAAATTGTCATTTTACTTTGGAAAAGAATTTCATAACCACATAGGAAGCCTTCCAACTCTCTGAGTACTGAGACTGCAGAAGCTGTCTCCTCACTATTGATATCTTTGAGAATATCCACAGCAAAAAAAAAAAAAAACAAGAATGTTTGCTTGTAGATATTCTACTCACCAAACCCCTCTTCTGTACAAACAGATTCAAGTATCTATTATACTGCTGAAATGTGAATCATATTCATTTTGGCATGGTTTTATTTTTCATATGGAGTGTGCTTTAATTCAATGGAATCATCAGCTGCTGTTCACAATTGTCAGTAAATTTGAGCCAACATTCTCAGACACAAGAATAGACATCTATAGTAACTATAGAAAATACTTAGCTCTGTGGTTCCTGCACTAGAACCAGTTTTATTCTAGGCTCTGGTTGATGGTTGTGATTGTATAGGGAATGTACGTAGATCAATCATTGTTCCTTTTTTTTAAAAAAGGGGGGGCAAATAATAGATGTGCTGTTCTACATCAATTACAGACATAACATCCTTTACCAAGTATTCTGTACATTTTGAGGCTTGGCTTCCTCTCTTGGGACAGTATATAGCATGCATGCCCAATTGTATTTCATGGGCATTTTAATACCAGTCCCTTATCAATGATTGCAATTAGTCAAGAATCATATATATTCAGTCACAAGAATAGAAAATTATACTAATGAGAATAAATGCCTGTGATCATTGAAATATCTAAATTATATCAACATGGGCTCCTCTTCATAGTTGTGATTGTATGGAGATTCTAACATAGAACAATCTTTCTTGTTTAAACTTTTGGGAACAAGTATAAGAGATGCTGAAATACATCTACAACAGACACAGCTTACTCTCATGGCCTTCTGAACTGTTAATGGCTCACATTCAAATCTAGAGGAAGAACACATTATAAATTATCCCTGGTAAATTTTTGAGCTTTCTACACCCCAGCCACTACCATGGATTAATATTAGGCCCCATGGTATCCATTTTTCCACTTGTAATCACGGATCAGCTTGCCAAAGTACAACAAACAGATGACATGAAAAATGATAGCTTAGAGCATCTCAACCTGGAACCTGTCATTCCTTCTGGGAAACTTGACCTAGGTGGAGTTAAATAATATGAGCCAAAAACTGAGTCAGCTATTCCAGGAGTCATATTTCCAATATAAGCTACTCAGGCAGTGAAACCTGGAAAAGGAAAGTCTTCCGATTTCATTGGTTTCTAAGCTTTTTTCTATGTCTGCATGGAGGTTTCTGGTTATATACATGTAGAATGAATAAATCATACAGCTTCCTGTTTTTTGAAGATCCACATCTTTCAGCTGTACAAGATGTCTAGTCATGATACAATGCTCCCAACACCTTGTATTAGTAATGGACATGAGGTTT
The DNA here is from genome assembly GCA_026225945.1 of Cricetomys ansorgei. NCBI lineage: Eukaryota > Metazoa > Chordata > Mammalia > Rodentia > Nesomyidae > Cricetomys > Cricetomys ansorgei. Next base: position 54,941 of record JAMJFZ010001255.1, on the reverse strand, counting down.
TCTATAACAAACATTGTCTAATAGGTAGTTGTATGAATACTAATCATGTAACTCTCCAAAAGAAGAACATTTAAAAATGCAAAAAGAATAAAGAAAGGAAAAGGAAGGAAAGAATAAAATCAAAATAAAAGAAGCAGAAATAGATGTAAGTAGGAGTGAGTAATAAAAGATACAGATGGGAAGTGGTTAAGGATGCATGTATAAAGAAGTCAAAGATAAATGGATGAATGTAATGACAGATGATTGTAAATGTTGCATTATATAGTTACTGGTGTGTATTCCAACAAACATTTTATGCATGAAATTAGAGAACAGAGAAAGCAGCTTGGGACAGTGTTGGGAGCCGTAGTTAATTTGGATCTCTCAATTTATTGTTAGGAAAACAAGAAAGCAGCCCAGATAAGTCCAACTTCTATCAAGCACCATACGCAGTCTTGGGTGACTACTGTTTTGCATCCCTGCTAATCATGGTTATGCAGGGCAACAGGAACTCTGTTTTTTAACTCTGCTAGGACAGGAATTCTAAAGCTCTGCATGCCTCAGAAGATTTCATGTTGGTTTCCCTCTTTCCTGTATGCAAACCACTGCTGATTTACCTTGGAGGCTGGATTCCCTTGCACAGTGCTGGTGCCTGACCTGTGGTGAACCGGTTTCCATTCCCTAGCCAGAAGACCAGAGCTTGAGTTTGAGAAGAGGGAAAACACACGGAAACCGAAGAATGAGTCTCGGTTGATTTTTCGCAGGTTCTGACCATACAATCTGAGAATAGAGGAATAGATGCAAAAAGAAGCCTCAGGAAATGTATCTGATGGATCATGGTCTCCTTTATTGGTGGGCTTTCCCTGTTTAAATATCTTTCCCCAGAGGAGGCAGGGTTCTGGTATCCTGTGTGGTAAAGTCCCATTAGCATAGGGGTTGGGCGGGCACCTGGCATCATGGCCTTTGCAAAGACCGAGGGAGGTTTCTAATCAGCCACAGGGTGGACAAAATCTTGCCAGATTATTTCATTTTGCTCCTATGAACAATTTGAGACACTCCAGGACTGAAAAAGAATGAGCTTTCAAAGTATCCTCCCAGCTTTCTTAGCAGGGGCCAGACATCTTTCTGCTGGTTTGACTCCTCTTCAGCCCCAAAGTTCCCAAAACTTCAGTGGTCACCAGATTTAAAAGCCTTTAAATCCCCATGGAAATATGAGACCCTTGCCATATTCTGGAGGAAGCAAACCACTCTACTCTCGAGGGCTGAACAGAAATCCAAAGGAAAGCATTATGTGCATCACAAAGACAATTCTAATTCAGGGGAGGATTTCACCTAGAATGTCATGTTCCTTTTAATGTTGATCCACTCAATTGGCCCTCTTTTGAGTCAGATTTCCCAATTTACTGACCAAAGCAAGACTCCAAGGTGGCAACTCAGTCACTGTCTTAGGCAATGTTGGCAAGTGATGTTATTCCCATGTTGAGTAAGTGTAATGGTCTTAGGGTTGAAGATTGTACAGGATACCCATTTCCAAGAAATATGGGCAGTGTCTAGTAAAATGGCTCCACCTCAGTAAGAGCTTCAATTTGAAAAGATGAATGGAATTCCATTATTACCTGGATGAGCCTACAGAAGCCTGAGGAAAAATATCATTGACACTGGAACCAAAAGGCTGAGACAAGACATCCCAGGCATCCAATATAATTCCATGAGTTGTCACAATCTACTAAAATTCTTATTATTATGCAGATCCCACCCTCTCATGACACATCAGTATATGTGTGTTTACTTTATCAACAGGATATGTCACTTTATGAGTTGGGAAATATTTATTTCTCCAACCACAGATTTATGTACAAAGGCTATATTAATCACACAAGCAAGTGGATACATTATTATGCTACTTGGGATATTGATATTTCATATATTTCAGACACTCTTGCTCTAATACCACCAAACTGAAGACTAACAACATTCTTGTGCTTCTGCCTTACTCAGACCCTAGCGACTCAATCACTCAAATGAAACCAAAGTTCTGACATTTTTTTTAATTTTAACTATCAAGTGTAATAGAGTAAAATTGGTGTTTGCATATTACTTCTTTTATTTGAGCTTAAAATCATTTATAAAATTTAAAATGATTGCAGACTTAAATTGTTTTCACCATCAGAATCTAGCATTTCTGTGAAAGTTTGTGGCAAAAAAGTCAAATATCAAATAAAAAATACAACTTATCATCATTGCCATCCTTTCCTACAGCATTCAGTCTGCATGGTTTTTTTTTTTTTTTGGTTTTTTGTATCTCAAAAATACATCCAGTCTTCTGTTTTCCCTCCCTGTACTTCACCCAGGACCTCTCAGCACCCCAATATCCCAGATATACCCCTTCCTCCTTCTGCTTCTGCTCAGAAAAGAGCTGTCCTCCAAGCATTAACATTCAAACTTAGCATAACATGTATTTGTTTGACTACTTTTCCCAGGAAACAAACTCAGAAACACACAGGTATATACACACATGCACACACACACACATAATAAAGAAAATGATATCCATACTCACAAACTCTCATGGGGCCATAAATTTTGTACCACAGGTCAACAGGGCAGTCTTTTATCTCCGATTTCTTAAAAATTAGCATTTTCATTAGGGAAATGTCTTCATAATCCAATAGGCCACCAAACTGCACACGCCAGAGAACTGAAACTGCAGAGGCTATCTACTCATTGTTGATATCTTTTGTGATGTCCAGAGATAAAGACAAGAGTGTCGGTTCTTTGACAATACCCTGTCCTAACTCAGTATCAACCACAATCCAGGGAGCCTCTGTGTTGCTGACAACTGAGCTACCTGAATGTCAACCTGCTCAGAGCTTTTATAAAGACCAGGCTATAGAATTAAATTACTGATCAGCTGCTGTCCATAGGTTGAGCAATCAAAAGTCTTCTCTGCTTAGACACATGAGGAGCCAAGCAAGCATACTTGAACAGATTCCTACTGTCTGTGATACCTGCACAAACCTGAGCTCTTGCTGATGGTTGTGACTGCTTGAGACACCTCTGATCAGAAATCACCTTGAGAAGGAGAATTGCATTAACAATGAAAACAATGGCTGGAAAATTTTTCCAACATTCACTGCAGCTATCCTCCTGGGAATCTTGAACATGGTTGTCATGGTAAAAGATGTAGAGATCAATGAACGTCTTTAAGAATATTGGATTAGATTCTCCACATGGGCACCCATCTGGCCAATCAAGAAAGGGATAAAAGATACTGTATTTTACTGATTTGAATCCTTCAGAATGGAGTTACCTATGAAACTTTGTTTCCCCAAACCATTGAATTGAGCGTGGCAGTCTACAACTCACACTTTCTAAGAAACACAGAGGATAAGGAACTACTTAATACCATTGTCTAGGAGCAATCAGACTAAGTAAGAAGGTACAGCATGCCACAGGATAATTTGCCTGATTTTTTTTTCAATGGCATTTATGGAAGGAGAGAAAAACTGATGTGAGATATTAAAGGGACCAAGGGAAGATGGAATTTAATGTATTCCAGTAATAGAGAGATAAATGTAGAAATCAGGAATTCAAAATTACCTTTAGCCAGAGAGTGAGTATGAGAACAGCCAGGGTTTCATTAGATTCAGGGGAGTTAGCTTATGATTGAGCCTGAGATATTGAGATTTAAGAGACCCAATGACACACAATCAGGTGTGGTGTACAATGTATTTAATTACAACACCCAGGAGGTGGAGGGAAATGGAATAGTGTGAGATTGATGGCAGTCTATTCTACATAGGCAATTCCAGGCCACCTAGGGCTACATAGGGAGAAGCTATATCAAATAAAATATTAATGTTCACAACTTTTTATACCCTGTTCAAATAATACAACCACTTTTCTAAAGAATTTTTAAGACTATCATAGAATTTAAACATAACCTGGGTAGTAGATGATGGTAAAAGAAGATTATTCCTTTTACTAGGTGTGCTAATAGTATTGTATGGATAAAAGAAGTCATTGTTTTAATTGGAAATGGTGCTGAGAATTTTAGATGTTAAATGTCATAAGCCTAATATTTTAATTTAAAAATATTCCCAGTATAAAAGTGGAGATAGGCAGTATACGCCAGGAATCACATTTCTAAATCTCAGAATGTCATTCTTCCCCAAAACAGCCTGGTGTAGAACAGCAAGTGCTTATAATGAAATAAGTGGAGGTGAAATACTCAGACAGTGAAGAAAGGAAATGAAGAACTGCTGAGAGACACTATGCATTGCAAAGGACTGAAAGGACACCTTCCAAAATGGCATTTTCAGTCAACAGCTTGAAGATAAAAATCTTCTGAGAAATGCAGAGAACACAGCAAGTTTTGACCAACAAACTCAAATAACCTCAGTCCAATCTTGTGTGTGTTAGGGGGCTGTTAATATGGGTATTCATATTTGTATGTGCATATATGTACATAGGAGCTAGGATTTGGTCCTCTGGAAGATTATTTAGAGCTCTCAACTACTGAGCCATCTCTCTAACCTGAGAATATTTATCTCATTCCAATATTTATGCCCTTAAGAGTACAATGCTTCTGTACTGAGCTGAAAATACAGTCTATGGAACCCAATTTAACAAACAGATAAGAATATGTATAATTTTCATATCAAATAAGAACATGTGATATCTAAATGCTTGCTTCTGAAAGGATTGAAAACAACTTTTTCACTCGATGATCTTGACTGATGCACTAATTTGTTACAGAGACCCTTTCAGTATACAGAATACAAAGGTACACATTAGCACAATCAACTCTTTGTTACATATGTAATCATTAATGAAGTTTAGTTATAATACCTAGGTGTGGCCAACATTATTCAACTGATGAAAATATTTTTTATCTGTATCTCACAACCTGCCTACTTCCATTGCCTTGAATTTTTACTGCAAAATGAGATACATAATAGACATGTGTTTCAGTTAGAGCATGCCTGGCCCTTTGGAAAGATTAGGTCAGCTTAAGGAAACCTCCCGCCTCCCCCTGTTATTCCCAAAAGTATGACTTGGAACAGGTGGCTGGCTTTAAAATTTTATTTCCATCTTAGAACTAACTACATAACAACAAAACATCACAAACAAACATATAAGATAAATGATATTAATCCTAATGTTCATCTGGCTGCAGATTTACAGGCATGCTACAGTTTTATTATCCAGTAAACGATGTGCATCAAAATTCATAAGCTAGGCCAAGAATGGTGGCTTGTTTCTTTAAGAATACTTTGTATTTCTAGAAGACCAAAAGTTCAGTACCCAGTACAAACAATGTTTGGCTCTCAATTGCTTGTACCTCGAGCTGGAGGGATTTTGAAGCTCTCTTTTGGTCTCTTTGGTCTCATAAATATGGCATATGCTCGCTCACTCAGATATAAACACAAAAACAAAAAGTCAACCCATAAAAAAGATAAAAATCCACAAATTTGGGCTGCTCATGTAGTTCAATGCAGACTTAGCATTCACCAAAACTAAGGTTTTGATTCCCCGCAATACACAGACTAGGCATGGTGGCTCATACAATTAAGCATAGGACTAGAAAGGCAGAGGAAAGAGGTCATGAGTTCAAGCCCAGCCTCAGCTAAATAATAAGCTCAAGGCTAATCTTGAATACATAATATCTTGTTACAAAGATAGATAATAAATAAATAAATAAATAAATAAATAAATAAATAAATAAATAAATAAATAAATAAATACATAAATACATAAATACATAAATACATAAATATTTCTAAACACTAAAATACTTGCATTCATTCTGAAAAAAATTTCCCATTTCAGTCTATTTGCATGTATAAGGTCCTTCACTTATCTGTCCCATTCGGTGTCTCTATGTTGGATATATCTCCATGTGCCTTCTATGTCTCTATGTCAAATGATCATGACAAATAGTTTTCAAGTACTGTGAAATCAGTGTTTTTAAGCTCCTGAAATTTTGATACTTATTTCATTATGAAGTCATTAGTGAGAAGATGTGATAGAAAGGTAAATTGCACTTCTATTTTCAGCATCTAAACATGAGAATTAAATGTTGTTGAGAATGATCTGCTGTTCTGTTATCTGCATCACCTGGGCTGTTATCTTATATCTGTAAAACAAAATGAGTGCCTGTACTCATGCTGGCCCTCAAAATCATGTAATTTGGCTTGGTGAGAGATGAGTCATTGCAGATGCACACCCTCACCAATTTCAGCTCATCTGAAGAAAAGCGTCCGTCAGTCAAAGGTCAGTATATTCTTTCAATAATAATGGAACTTGCTGCTAAGCCTGATGATACGATATTTAAAAATAGTTTCCCAGACAAGACAAAATTGAAGACACAAATTTAAGTTTGTACAGACCTAGCACAGGTAGTAATGTCTTTGGCTAGTACATATGAGGACATAGGTCCTTCACAAACATTGTAGACATAAAAAATTCAAAAAATCTTTGAAAAAAAATTCCAAATATAAAGAAAGAGATGCCTATAAAAGTATAAGAAGATTACAGAACATGAATTAGACTGGATAAGAAAAGCAAGTACCCTTGCCACATAAAAATGTAAGCACTGAACATACAGAACAAACAAAAAAAGGTAAAAACTGCAAGAGAAAAACAACAAATAACATAAAAACCTAGACTTACTAGAATTACACCTAACTTGTTAATGGATTCCTTAATGCCTAACCCTAAACAGAAAAACTACAAGTCTAATACAGGTGTCAGCCCAAACTAATATTTCCAGGAGGACTGCCAATTATCATAGTCAGGGAAACCAAAATATATCATGATAATCCAAATTTAAACAAGTCCTAGTTACAAATCCTGCCCTACAGAAGGTACTAGAATGAAAACGCCAATCCAAGGAGTATAACTACAATCAGGAAATCACAGGAAATACATATTCTCACATCATCATACTCAACAGAAGGGACACATGCACACACAGACGTCAAAAATAATTACAAAATAACAGGAACTATCAATCAGGGGTCATTGATATCTCTCAAGAATAATGGTCTCAATTTCCCGACAAAAAGTAGCTGACTGACAGAATGGATTTGAAAACAGAATCCTGCCATCTGCTGCATACAAGAAACTACCCTGACCTCAAAGATAAACATTACCTCAGAGTAAAGCATTGGGAATAGTTTTACCAAGAGAATGGACCTAAAAAACAAGTTGATATAGCCATTCTAATATCCATCAAAGTATACTCCAAACCAAAATTAATAAGAAGACATAAGGAAGGACCTTTCATTATCGTTAAGCAATCAATCAAATAAAACCAAAGTTCTGAAAATTTTTTTCTTAATTTTAACTATCAAGGTGCTATTCAGTAAAGTTGGTGTTTGAATATTACATCTTTAATTTGTGCTTAAAATCATTTTATAAAATTTAAAATGATTGCAGACTTAAATTGTGTCCACCATCAGAATCTAGCATTGCTGTGAAAGTTTGTGGCAAAAAAGTCAAATACCAAATAAAAAATGCACCCTATAATTATTGCTCTCCTTTCCTACAACATTCAGTCTGCATGTTTATTTACTTATTTATTTTTTTTGTTTTTCGTATCCCAAAAATACATCCAGTCTTCTGTCTTCCCTCCCTGTACTCCTCCCAGGTCCTCTCAGAACCCCAATATCCCAGATCTACTCCTTCTTCCCTCAGCTTCTGATCAGAAAAGTGCTGTCCTTCAAGCATTAATACTCAAACTTGGCATAGTGTGTATTACTTTTCCCACCACAAAACACAGAAACACACAGTTATATACACACATGCACACACACACATAATAAAGAAAATGATATCCATACTCACACACTCTCATGCAGCCATAAATTTTGTGCCACAGATAAACAGGAAGTCTTTTATCTCTGGTTTCTTAAAAATTAGCATTTTCATTAGGGAAATGCCTTCATAATCCAATAGGCCACCAAATTCCACACGCCACAGAACTGAAACTGCAGAGGCTGTTGATATCTTTTGTGATGTCCAGAGATAAAGACAAGAGTGTCGGTTCTCTGACAATACCCTGTCCTAACTCTGTATCAACCACAATCCAGGGAGCCTCTGTGTTGCTGATAACTGAGCTACCTGTATGTCAACATGCTCAGAGCTTTTATAAAGACCAGGCTATAGAATTAAATTACTGATCAGCTGCTGTCCACATGTTTTGCAATCAAAGGTCTTCTCTGCTTAGACACATGAGGAGCTAAGCAAGCATATTTAAGCAGATTCCTATTGTCTGTGAGACCTGCACAAATCTGAGCACTTGCTAATGGTTGTGACTGCATGGGACAGTCCACCACAGAACAATCATTATTAGTTGTATTAAAATGGAAGGGGAAAAAGTAGATGTTCTGTTGTACATCTACTAAATTCATGCCACACTCTGCCTTGTAGTCTGCACCTTTGGAGCTTATATTCCCTGTATGGAAAGAACACAGAATGCATGTCCCCTAGCCATTTTATGGGGTCTCTGAACTACAGCCCCTATCATGGAATATAATTTGGCCTTAGGCTACTTCTTTCACCTCTGATCAGAAATCACCTTGAGAAGGAGAGTTGCATTAACAATGAAAACACTGGCTGGAAAATTTTTGCAACATTCACTGCAGCTATCCTCCTGGGAATCTTGAACATGGTTGTCATGGTAAATGATATAAAGATGAATGAACATATTTAAGAATATTGGATTGGATTCTCCACATGGGCACACATCTGGCCAATCAAGAAAGGGATAAAAGATACTACTGTATGCCTACTGATTTGAATCCTTCACAATGGAGTTACCTATGAAACTTTGTTTCCCCAAACCGTTGAATCAAGCAGGGCAGTTTACAACTAAGAAACACAAAGGATAAGGAACTAGTTAATACCATTGTGCAGTAGAAATCAGACTAAGTCAGAAGATAGAGTATGCCATAGGATAATTTGCCTGATTTCTTTTCAATGGCATTAAAGTAACGAGAGAAAAACTGATGTGAGGATATTTAAGGGACCAAGGCAAGATGCAATTTGCTTGGATACCAGGAATATAGTGATAAATGTAGAAATAAGGAATTCAAAATTATCTTCAGCCAGAGAGTTAGTATGTGACCAGCCAGGGTCTCATTAGATTCAGGGGAGTTAGCTTATGATTGAGCCAGAGATATTGAGATTTAAGAGACCTAAAGACATATAGTCAGGTGTGGTATCCAATGTCTTTAATCACAACACCCAGGAGGTAGAGGGAAATGGATTTGTCTGAGTTTGAGGGCAGTCTATTCTACATAGGCAATTCCAGGCCATCTAGGGCTACCTAGGGAGATGCCTTATCAAATACAATATTAATGTTCACAACTTTTTATAACCTGTTCAAATGATTCAACCAATTTTCTAAAGAATTTTTAAGACTATCACTGAATTTAAACATAACCTGGGCAGTAGATGATGGTAAAAGAAGATTGTTCATTTTAATAGGTGTTGTATGTATAAAAGAATGCATTGTTTTAAATGGAAATGGGACTGAGATTTTAGATGTTAAATGTCGTAAGTCTAATATTTTAATATAAAAATAGTCCCAGTATAAAAGGGGAGATAGGCAGTATACACCAGAAATCACATTTCTAAGTCTCAGACTGTCTTTCTTCCCCAAAACAGCCTGGTGAGGAAAAGCAAGTGCTTGTAGTGAAATAAGTGTAGGTGAAATACTCACACAATGAAGAAAGGAAATGAACTTCTGAGAGACATTATGCATTGCAAAGGACTATAAGTACACCTTCCAAACTGTCATTTTCAGTCAACAGCTTGAAGATAAAAATGTTTAGAGATATGCAGAGAACACAGCAAGTTTTCACCAACAAACACAAATAACCTCAGTCCAATCTTGTGTGTGTTGGGGGGGGTGTTAATATGGGTATTCATATTTGTATGTGCATATACACAGGAGCTAGGATTTCGTCCTCTGGAAGATTACTTAGTGCTCTCAAATGCTTAGCCATCTCTCTAACCTGGGAATATTTATCTCATGGCAATGTGTATGCCTTAAAGAGTACATAGCTTCTGTACAGAGCTGAATATACAGTCTATGGAACCCATTTTAACAAACACATATGAAAATCTATAATTTTCATATCAAATTAGAACATGTGATATCTAAATGCTTGCTTTTGAAAGGATTGAAAATAACTTCTTCACTCAATAATCTTGACTGATGCACTAATTTGTTACAGAGACACTTTCAGTATATAGAATACAAAGATATATATTAGCAAAATGACCTCTTTGTTACATATGTAGTCATTAATGAAGTTTAATTATAATTCCTAGGTGTGGCCAACATTATTCAATTAATGAAAATATTTTTTATCTGTATCTCACAACCTGCCTTCTTCAATTGCCTTGAATTTTTACTGCAAAATGAGATACATAATAGACCTGTGTTTCAGTTAGAGCATGCCTGATACTATGGAAAGATTTAGTCAGCTTAAGGAAATCTCCCTCCTCCCCATGTTATACCCCAAGAGTATGACTTGGAACAGTTGGCTAGTTTTAAAATTTTATTTCCAGTTTAGAAGTAACTAGATAACAACAAATCATCACAATCACACACATATGATAAATGATATTTGGCCTAAAGTACATCTGGCTGCAGATTTACAGGCATGCTACAGTTTTATTATCCAGTAAACTATGTGCATCAAAATTCATAAGCTAGGCCAAGAATGCTGAATTGTTTCTTTAAGAATACTAGCTGTTTTTCTAGAAGACCAAAAGTTCAGTACCCAGTACCAAAAATTTTGGCTCTCAATTGCTTGTACCTCCAGCTGCAGGGATTCTGAAGCTCTCTTCTGGTCTCTTTGGCCTCAGAAATAAGGCATATACTCGCTCACTCAGATATAAACAGAAAAACAAAAAGTCAACTCACAAAAAAGATAAAAATCCACAAATTTGGGCTGCTCATGTAGTTCAATGCAGACTTAGCATTCACATAAACTCTGGATTTGATTTCCAGCACTACACAGACTAGGCATGGTGGCACATACAATTAAGCATAGGACTGGAAAGGCTGAGGAAAGAGGTCATGAGTTCAAGCCCTGCCTCAACTAAATAATAAGCTCAAGACCAATCTTGAATACATAATATCTTGTTACAAAGATAAATAAATAAATAAATAAATAAATAAATAAATAAATAAATATTTCTAAACACTTAAATACTTGCATTCATTCTGATAAAAATCTCCCATTTCAGTCTATTTGCATGTATAAGGTCCTTCACTTATCTATCTCATTCGGTGTCTCTATGTTGGATATATCTCCATGTGCCTTTTATGTCTCTATGTCAAATGATCAGGACAACACATAGTTTTCAATTCCTGTGAAATCCATGTTTTTAAGCTCCAGAATATTTGATACTTATTTCATTATGAAGTCATTAGTGAGAAGATGTGATAGAAAGGTAAATTGCACTTCTATTTTCAGCATCTAAACATGAGAATTAAATGTTGTTTAGAATGTTCTGCTGTTTTTTTAGCTGCATCATCTGGGCTGTTATCTGATATCTGTAAAACAACATGAGTGCCTGTACTCATGTTGGCCCTCAAGTTCAGATAGTTTGGCTTGGCGAGAGATGAGTCATTGCAGATGCACAACCTCACCAATTTCAGCACATCTGAAGAGAAGCGTTCCTCTGACAAGGGCCAGTATGTTCTCTCAACAAGAGCGGTACTTACTGCTAAGCTTGGCGATAGGATATTTAAAAATAATTTCGCAGACAAGAAAAATTTCAAGACACAAATTCAATTTTGAACACACTTAGCACAGGTGGCATTGTCTTTGGCTGGTACATATCAGGACATAGATACTTCACAAACATTGTAGAGATAAAAAATTCTATGAAATCATTGAAAAAAAATACCAAATTAAAAGAAAGACATGCATATAAAACTACAAGAAGCTTATACAACATGAATTATACTGTACCAGAAAAGCAAGTCCCCTCGCCACATAAAATAGAAGCATTGAACATAGAGAACAAACAATAAATCCTAAAAACTGCAAGAGAAAAACAACAAATAACATACAAAGGTAAACTTACTAGAATTACAGCTAACTTCTTAATGGATACCTTAATGCCTACCCTAAACAGAAATACTACAGAGCCTAAGGGAATACAGGTGTCAGCCCAGATTAATATACCCAGCAAAATTGTCAATTATCATAGTCAGGGAAATAAAAATATATCATTATAAATCCAAATTTAAACAAGTCCTAGTTACAAATCCTGCCCTATAGAAGGTACTAGAATGAAAACGCCAATCCTACGAGTATAACTACAATCAGGAAATCACAGGAAATACATAATCTCACATCATCATACTCAACAGAAGGGATACAAACACACACACATGTTTCAAAAATTACTACAGAATAACAGGAACTAACAATCAGGGGTCATTGATATCCCTCAAGAATAATGGTCTCCATTTCCAAACAAAAAGTAGCGGACTGACAGAATGGATTTGAAAACAGAATCCTGACTTCTTCTGCTTATAAGCAACATACCCCGACCTCATAGAAAAACATTACCTCAGAATAAAGCATTCGGAATAGTTTTACCAAGAGAATGGACTTAAAAAACAAGTTGATGTAGGCATTCTAACATCCATCAAAGTAGACTCCATACCGAAATTAATCAGAAGACATAAGGAAGGACATTTCATATCCATTAAGAAAAAATTCATTAAGGTGACATTGCAATTCTCCACCCTTCCATCCCTAACACGAGGTATCCAAAATTTGTAAAAGAACAATGAAAAATTTAAATAAACACATTGACCTTCACATTCTAATACTAGGAGATTTCAATATGACACTCTCACCAACTGACAGGCCATCCATACAAAAAATGTATGAGAAATACTGGCATTAACAAATGTTATAAAATAAATGGACCTAATAGACATTTACAGAGCATTTTACCCATACAAAAAGAAAACATCTTTTTCTCACCATCTCACAGATCCTACTCCATAAGTGACCATATTCTTCCCAAAATGCAAACCTCAATAAATACAGGAAAACTAAAATAACCCCCTACATTATATCAGATCACGACGGATCAAAGCTCAACTTCAACAACAGCAACAGGAGAAGACCAACAATTTCATGGAAACTCAACAACTCTCTAGTAAATGACAACTAGGTCAAGATAGAAATAAAGAAAGAATTTAAAGACTTTCTTGAATTCAATGAAAATGATTCTAAAAAATATCCAAACTTATGTTACATGAAAAAAAAACTATGCTAACAGGAGAATTGATAACACAAAGTGCCTATTAGAAAAGAGTGGAGAATTCATGTACTAGCAAATTAAGAGCAGATCTGAAAGCCATAGAATAGAAAGAAACAAACGTACACAAAAAAGTAGACATTGAGAACTAATCAAACTGAGGGCTGAAATCAATGAACTAGAAACAAAGAGAACAATTCAAAGAATCAATGAAACAAAGATTCATTGGTTGCTTGAGAAAATCAGGAATATAAACAAACCCCTACCCAAACTAATTTAAAGACAGACAGAGAATATCCAAATCATCAAACAAGAAAGGAAAAAGAGGATATAAGCGACATACACAGAACTATAACTCTCAAGGAAATAGAAGAACCAAGAAAAGCAATCACGATCAATAAAAGTCCAGGGCCAGATAACTAGGTAAGAATTATATCAGAAATTCAAAGAAGAAGGAAACCCAAAATTTCTCAAGTTATTCCTAAAAACAGATGCAGAATGAACTCCTCCAAACTCATTCTGTGAGACCACAGTCATCATAACACCAAAACATCACAAAGATTTAAATAAATTAGAATTATATGCCCATTTCATTCATGAACATAGATGCAAATGTACTCAATAAAATACTCACAAAGCACATCCAAGAACACATTAAAAAGATTCTTCACCATGATTGATTGAATAGCCTTGATCCCAGAGAAGAAAGGATGGTTAAATATAAGAAAATAAGTCAATGAAATTCACTCCATGAACATATTAATAGAAAAAACTACATGATCATCTCACTACAATATGAAAAAGCTTTTGATAATATCAAACAAACATTCAAAATAAGTCTAATGGAGAGATTGAGGATAAAATGGCCATACAGAAACATAACAATGGTAAGTAACAGCAATCCTACTGACAACATCAAATAAATAGAGGAAAATTCAAAGCAATTTCACTAAAATCAGAAGGAAAACCAGGCAGTTCCCTCCATTTATAAATATTGAATACAGTACTTAAAGTACTAGCAAGAACAATGAGACAAGAGAAGGAGATTAAGGGGATATGAATTCAAAAGGAAACAGTCAAAAGTATCCTTATTTGCACATGAGATATTACATATAAATGTCCTAAAAAACCGGATCAGGGTACTCCTATAGCTAGTACAACAACTTCAGTGAAATGGCTGGATACAAGATAAACGAAAAAAAATCTGTATCTCTCCTATATACAAATTACAATTAGAAAGAGAAAGAAATAAGAGAAACAATACTCGTCAAAAAATATACAAATAACATAAGGTATCTTGGACAACTCTTACCAAGCAAGTGAAAGACTTGAATGACAAAATCTTTATGTCCTTGACGAGGGAATTTGAAGATCTTAAAATATGGAAAGATATCCCATGCAACGGGGTTGGACAGAAAACATAGTAAAAATGGCCACTGTACTAAATGTAATATAAAGACTCAATGCAATCCCTATCAAAATCCCAATATACTTCTTTAAAGACCTTAAAAGGGCAATACACAACTTCATATGGAAAAACAGAATACACTGGATAGTTAAAATAATCTAGAAAAATGAAAGAACTTCTAGAGGTATCAAGGTCCCAAATCTTAATCTGTACTACAGAGCCATAGAAATAAAAATTGCATGGTATTGGCACAAAAACAGACATGATGACCAACAGAATGTGATAAAGGAAACAGGTATAAATGCACACACCTATGGATACCTGATCATTTATAAAGAAGCGAAAAATACAATGACAAAAAGGAAGCAGCTTTAACAAATGGTGCTGGTCTCATTGCATGTCTGAGGTAGAAGAAAACAAATGGATTGATATCTATTGCTGAGTAGAAACCTCAAGTCCAAAAGGATCTAGGTTCTCAATATAAAATCACATATACTGAAACTGATTGAAGCGAAAGTAAGCAATAGCCTTGAGAGAAGTGGCTCAGGAGGCAAATTTTTTAACAGAACACTGAAAGGTCAGGAACAAAGATGAAATATTAATGAGGACCTTATGAAACTGAAAAGCTTCTGTAAGGAAAATGACATTGTCAACAGGGCAAAACCGAAGCCTACAGAATGGGAAGATATTGACCAACTCCACTTCCAAAAGAGAGTTAACATACAAAATCAATAAAAAATGCAAGAATCTACATGTCAAGAAAACAAGTAACCCAATTAAAAATGGGGTGCATATCTAAACAAAGAATTCACAAAAGAGGAATCTCAAATGACTGAGAAACACTTAAAGAAATGCTCAATATCTTTATGAATCTGGGATTGCTCTCTAGGTGCAATCTGCTACTGAGAATATCAGACAGTTTGTGTGGGTGTGGATTGTAGGTGTTTAAAGGGGTTCAAGGTGGAGATTAGAGCAGAGACAGGGTTAGGCTCAGGACTTGTGGAGCACAGACCATGGGGTCTTCAATTACACTGCAATAAGACATTTTCTTCCATTCGGGGTGCAAGGAGGTTTAGAAAATGCTTCCTCATTCCAAAGGAATGCTCCAGAAACACATGACAATCTGTAACACAGTAGAGAGGACTCAGAAACAAAATATACATTTTTGGTACAGGGACTGGAATCTGTCCCTTTGTGTCCCAGCAAGGACATTCTGACTTGGACCTTCCCAGAAATCCTGCTACAGTCTACTCTACTAAACACACCAAGGTGATCACTAAAGCTGCCACATCAGACCTGGGTGTCAGGACACTGCGTGACCATGGCCACAACCAAGCATCTAGGTAAAGGATTCCTGACAAGAAGGCTCTCTTAGGCTAATATTTGACATATACACTTTCAAGGGATGTCTGTTGCTTCTATCTATGATGTCATACATTGGAATTGATGACGTCACATCAACTTATTTATGATATCAGTTTATTTTTATTAGGATATCATATTTTACATTGATATTTTTACTTAATATCAACTATGACATCTGTTCGTGGCAATTATAGCATCATATCCTCATAATTGGTCAACCAAGTCTGATATCACATCCTTCTTTTGATGATCTCATATATTTACACATTACATTGTGGTTGTCACATCATCATAATAATCATGTAATTTTCTTCCCACTGTGATATCATATAGACAATTTGATGTCACATCATGCAAATTATGATTTCATGCCCTTCCAATTATGTTGTCATGTCATTCCTATTATGATGTCATATACTCATATTATTGGTTTCACATCAACCAGGTTTTGGTGTTACTTTGCTCCATTTATGAAGTCATAAATTTCTATTGATGGTGCACAAAATCCCAATTATGGTGTCACATGCTACCTATCGTGACATGTCACATGCTTCCTATGTTCCCTTTCAATTTTGTAGTCACAAATTATGTTGAAGTTATCACATCTTCATGATTATGATGTCTTTCCAATTATCCTGTCATATACTTCTTGTTATCATGTCATATATTTACATTGTTGATATCACATCATAACAATTACAATGTCACTTTTTTTTTCAATTTGGCTGTCCTATAGGTACATTGATAATATTACATTATCTCAACTATGCTGTCATGTCCTTCCAATATTCATGTATTTTGTCATAATATGATGTCATATATTTACTTTGCTGTCACATCATGATTATGTGTTTGTTTTCCATAAAGTATGATGGAATTTATTTACATTATTTTGCTACATAATACTTATTATAATGTCATATCCTTTCAATAAGCACATCTTTTCCTTTCAGTTACGTCAGACATATTGGTTGATAGTGTTATATCATCACAATTATGATGCCAGTTATTACAAATTATGCTGTTATATACTTTTTTATTATGTCATACATTTTATTCTCTTTACTATGGCCTATATTTTCATTGATACGATTTTATCACATCACCCCATGTATGTAACTTTCTGTTCGTTATGTTATATATTTTCACTGTTGTTGTCATATTATCACAATTATGATTTTACTTTCTTCACAGTATATTACATACTGACATAGATGACGTCACATAACCCAAATTACGTTGTCATTTTTTTCCAAATATCACATCATTTCCTTCCAATTGTGATAAAACACACTTACCTTAATAATGTCACATCCTCCCAATTATGAAATCAGTTCCTTCCAATTATGCTGCCATACCCTTCTTTTATTATTTCATATGTTTTCATTGATGATATCATTGCAATTGAGATGTTAGCTTCTTTCACTTATGGTGTCATATATTGACAGTTATAATGGTACATAATCCATATTATTCTGCCAATTATCATATTATTTTCCTTCCACTTGTGGTCGAACATCCTTAACAATGATGATGTCATCTCTCAATAATGATGGCAGTTCTTTCCAGTTATGCTGTCATATATTTTATTATGATGTTATACATTTACATTGTTGACATACATCCTCTTAATTATGGTATCAGTTTATTCCAATTATGTTGTCATATATTGATATTGAAGATGTCACATCATGCCAATTTGAAGTAAATTCCTTCCAAATTTGTTGTCACAACCTTAATGGGATGTCACATATTTACATTGTTGACGCAAACTTAACACAATTATGATGTCAGTTTCTTCCAATTATGGTGACATATAGTTACACTGCTAATGACAAATAATTCCAACTATCATTTCATATCCTCCAATTATCACATCATTTCCTACCAAGTGAGATGTCACAAACTAGCATTGATTGTGTCACATAATTATCTTGTCAGTACCTTCATATTATGCTGTCATTTCTTATAATGATAGCATATATTTATATTTTTTGCATAACATCATATTGATTGTGATGTGATTTCTTCAAATAAGGTTTCCTATATTTACATGGTTGATGTCATTTTATGATTATGATGTCAGTATCATCCAAGTATTGTGACATATATACAGTGATCATACTATTATAATCCATATTTTTAATCCTTACAATATCACATCATTTCCTTCCAATTGTGATGTCACCACATCATATTGATGGTGTCACATCATTCAAATTATGATATCTGTTCTTCCCAATTTTGCTGTCAAATCATTCATATTGTGATATCATACATATACATTGTTGATAATTGTCACTACATTTATAATGTTGTTTCCTTATTATTTTATCATACAGCTTATATTATAACATATTTACATGGTTGTTGTCACATCATCCCAATTATGATGTCAATATCTTCCAATTATGATGTCATATACTTACAACATTCATGTCAAAATTGTTGTCAGTTTCTTTCAATTGTGGTATCTTTTAATGTCATTGATAATGTAACATAATTCGCATTATGATGTCCTATCCTGCAATTATCATATAGTGTCATGTCATCACAATTATGATGAAAATTCCTTCCTTCTTATGATGTCATAAATTTACAGTTGATGTCATATGCTGAATATGCTTTCACATTCTTCATTAACTGAGGTTATATATTTATACTGTTGAAGTAATATTGTGATTATGATGTTCAATTCTTCCAGTTGTATTCACTTTCCTTTTTGAAGTCATCCTTTAATATCATATATGTCACATCATGGTAATTATGATGTCAGTCATTCTATTATGACATGCCTTAATTTTTGATGACATATAGTTATGTAGTTGATGTCATATCTTCATGATTGTGATGTTTCCTCATTATGAGATCATATATTTGATATTGATAATTCCACATAGTTTCAATTATGTCAGTACCTTCAAAATTCAATTGTATTCTTCTGTTCAGACATATATTTTTTTTCATGCCATATTTTTGTCACTTTCTTCTAAATATAATATCATATTGATGGTTGAATATCATATCAATTATGGGATAAGTTCCTTGCAAATATGCTGTGGTGTCCTTTTTATTATTATTTTATATTTACCTTCTTGATATTACAAATTTGCAATTATGTCAGTTCCTTTCATTTATGATGAAATATATTTACTTTGATGATGTTACATAATCCATATTATGAAGCCATATCCTTTCAATTATCAGGTGACTTGTTTCCAATTTTGATGTCACAATCTTACTTTGATAGGTAGGTATAACATCCCAGTTAAGCTGTTAGTTCCTTCCAAATAGTCATGTCATTCTCATTATGTTGTTATATATTTATGCTATTTATTGCACATCATATTATGAATGTATCAAATTATACCAATTAGTTTGGCATGTCTCTCTAATTATCACATTATTTCTTTCCAACTATTATATCACATACATATTTTAATAGTGTCAAATCATCTCGATTATGTTCTCACATCCTTACATTACTTGTGGCACATCATCTCAATTATGTCTGCTTCTTTGAATTATAATGATGTGTATTTACAATGGTGATATCAAATCACCTTAATTATGATGTCAATACCTTACAAATATAGCATGTCATTCTTGTGATGTCATAAATTTACATTCATGAAACAGAATTCGAAAATGATGTGAAATCCTGAGGAAAATGTACTTTTCTTGAACTTGTGATGTTGTATATTTATATTGATGGTGGTATGTCATCTCAATTATTATTTCAGCTTAATCCAATTATTTTGCCATGGGCTTATGATATCATATATTTACATTATTAACACATCATCTTCTGATGTCAGATTCTTCAAATTGTGACGTCAGTTATTGACACTGAAAATCTCCCATTACCTGATTTTGATGTCAGTTATTTTTAAATATGATGTCATATATTTACATTGTTTATGTCACAATATCATTTATGATGTCAGTTTCTTCTAATTGTGATGAACATTGCTGATGGTACATAACCCAAATTAAGTCACATTCTTCCAATTTTCATATTTCCTTTCAATTATTATGTCACATCCTCAGGTTTATGGTTACACTTCACCCGTATCATGATGTCAGTTCTGTCCATTCATGCTCTAATAACATTCTTACTAGGATATCATTTATTTACATTGTTGATGTCACATCGTGTCATTTCTTCTAAATATGATGGCATATATTTACATTAAAGATGATATCACGTAACACACATTATGGTGTCATATACTTCCAATCATCAGGTGATTTCATTCCAATTATCATTACAAATCCTGATTGACTGTATCACATCATCCCACTCATGATGTCAGTGCCATTCAATTATTCTGTCGTAACCTTCTAAGATGTTTCCAAGTGTAGTAAGGGCTCTGTTTCTCAAAGTTCCAGTGCTAGAATGACCTTGATTGACCCTTCACTGCCTTTGACAGAAATTCACTAACACCTTCCACTTATATTCTTTACTGTCAAAGGCCTCTCATTGAAAAAGTTGGAATGATGTAACAAAGCTGGTGTTAATAACAATGAAACTAATGGCAATACCTTGGGAAATACAAATATGCAGAAATTTGAGTCTTCCATAGAGTCTAGGACTGAGACATACATTTTGATTATTAATAATTGATATTAGTAAGCATAAGACAGGAGGTGGAAGAATAATTATTAAAGAAGAAACAAACTAGAGAAATTCTAGAAGCTGATGAGCTGTAGCTGGATCATCAGGTTTTCATTTCCAGCTTCAGAAATAACGAATTAATATAAGCAGTGAGAGAGATCATGTACTTAATGATAAGCCTTGGTATGTTCCTCAAAATAGATTAAGCAGTTATAGCAGTCCTAAAGTCCTTTTAACCTTTACAGGACTGCAATAAAGATAGGGATTGTATTGAAATAAGATTTCATGACAGAATCACAGCTGCCTGTCTTCCTGTGCAAATATGTCAAATAAAGATTTTTTTCTGATAGTATAAAGACAAACAGCAGACTGCTTTTGCTTTTTAAGTATCAAAGGAAAGGATGGTGGTTTTGTGTTAAACAGAATAGAGAACGGAAAGAAAAATTTAACAAGGGTCAAAAGTGACTTATGTTAAAAAGATATGTTTGATGTAACAGACATTATAATCCATTAAGTCTATGTTAACTTAAAAAGAGACAATCTCAAATAGCATCATCCTTTCTAGCATTTCTTTATCAATAAGGCATTATGGAACCAATTTTAAAGAGAAAGGTGTTGAATTAAAGAAAACTTATTTTATCATAATGTTAGTTTTAGTTTTGACAAAATTTGCTATTTGCCTGCCTTGTTGATTTTAATATACTTACGCAATCAAGGAAGACATTACAAAAATGACTTCCAGAGTGTATGTAATCAATGATCAAATCTTACAGGAAAAGATTCTGTGCATAAAGAAAGCCTTTGACAGTCACAAATTCTCAGAATAGGTCAAGTCATACCAAGATGTGCTTCCTCTCTGTCAGTCTCATAAAAAAAAAGTGAATGATCTTCTGCATCTGATTCTTCCCTCATTACTCTTTCATCCATCCACTTTAAGCTCTGCTTTCATCAAGGCTGGACCCCAGCAGTTCTGATTATGATAGCACATACTTTCAATGTTGATCTGACACCATCATGATTATGATGAAAGTTCCTTCTGAACTTTTTATTACAGTGTTGATGTCACAGAATCCACATTAAGAAGTCATTTCATTGCAATTATCACATTATTTCTTTCCAAATATGAAAATATGTCACATCCTTAAGGTGATGGATGATGGTGTAATATTCTTCCATTTTTGCAGAAATATCTATCTTATTTTGATTTCCTTTCTTTATAGTTTTGAAGTCACATCATAGTTATGATGTCATTTTCTTACAATTGTGATAACAAATGTTTACTTTCATGATGTCATGAAATCCTCATTGCGATATCATTCTTACAATGATCAGATAATTTGTTCCAATTATGATGACCTCTTCTGGCATTAGTTTTGTCACATCATCCAAATTATGATGTCTGTTATGTCCAAACATGCTTTCATGTTTTTCTTATTATGGTGTCATATTTTTACATCGTCGACCTCATGTCATCACGAATATGGTGTCCATTTCATGCAAACATTATTACATATACTTACACTGATGTTACACATCATACTATTTATGATGTCAGTTCTTTTTTTCATTATGATAACACATATTTACCTGTGTGATGTCACATTGTTACTATGCTGTCAGTTTCTTCACTATATGATGTCATGTGTTAGCACTGGTAATGTCATATAACCAAAAATGATGTCCTATTCTTCCAATTCTCAACTCAGTCTTCCAATTTTGAAAATATATAGTTGCTCTGATAGTGACATATCATACCAAATATGTAAACTTCTTCCAACTAGGATGTCATCTTCAAATAGTGATGAGCAATTATTAAGCCAGTATTTTTCTACTTGTGATGACATATTTTACACTGAAGATGATGTCATTTTGTCCACATTAGGACAGTCTATTCTTCATTAAAACGTATTTTCCTTCCAGTTGTGATGCCACAGACCTAGACTGTCAGTGTCACATAATCAAATTGTATCACATAGTTACATTGTTGATGTCACAGAAAACTGCAGTCATTAACAGTGTCTCAAGGCCTTCGGTCTCCAAAGATATAAGGACCAACATTTGCTGAAATGTACAGTGTAACAGTACGTTGATGTGTGTGGGCTCACCTAGGACAACAAAATGGCATGAAGATAGATGAAATCCCTGACAGACTTTAGCTGAGGGAACCACTGTCATGGCAAGCACCATGCTGAACAGAGGAAACCTGACTGTCACTTCTCAGGTATTTTTAGTGATATAGAATTCCTCAAGTGTTCTACTGATTACACATGCAGAGCATGACCAAACAAACATCCTCCAGATAAATCCAACACTTGCAGACACTATAAAACACCAAGGCCTGGGCTGCCCCTCACCCATCATTGCACAAAAATATTTTAAATATACCTAAAATAAACCTCCACAACTATAGAGTAATAAAACATATACTTGAGTATAAAATATACAAACAAAACAACAACAACAACAAATGTAAAAACTTACATTATCTCAATTGCTCTCTGCCTGTTGGCTGCTCAACAAGGAATCAAGAGAATTTTTCTGGGGTCATCACGATACCATTGTGATCTCACAGACAGTCACAATTTAACAGCGGTGTTAGGGTATCTCTGATTCTTTTACTTGCATTTGAGATATTTTACCTCCACTTGTTTGATTCATCCAACCTTGATTGGGTGTTTGTGCCTAGTCCTATTGCATATTTTTTTACTGTATTATGTTGATATTCTTGTGAGACATGTTCTTTTCTGATGGGAGACAAAAGACCAGTGAATTTGTGAGGGCAGAGGGCATGGATAGGTAGAAGGAAAAAAAAACTGATGTCATGATGTATTATTGCATGAAAGAATAATACAATAAACAAACAAAAATGGTGAGAAGATGCCACATTAGAGATAAACACCTAGATCATTAACTATGGGTTAGTCTAAGAAATGAGTTCAAAATCTAGTGAAGACATACCCAGTGGAGAACTTACCCATTGTTAATATCTCTGAAGACCAAGGTTTCCATTCCATAATGACAATTCATAACAAGGATTTATCACCCAAAATTCTTTGATAAACTTATACACAACTGTAACATGTGCCAACTGGCATTACTACCTTTACTTCTAATGCTAGATGTGAAATTAAGCTTTCAAGACTTGAGGAATGTCTTTATTTAAACCAACATATGCTAAAATGAAAGGTTGCAGCAGATACTGATGTTGAGTAAAACAAAACATAAACAAAAACAAAAACAAAAACTACAGCATCTAAGCTTCTACATTCCTGTTGGTTGTATGACTGGGGATAATAAGAATCTCATTGGTGTCATAAGGAATCCATTGTGATCTCATAGACAGTAATAAGGTAATGAACTTTCTAAAGCCACACTGTTCCCACTCGCTCATGACTTCACTATAAACTTTAGTTTTTCCAAAATCACAAGTCTATCTTTGAGTTCTAATTCTTTTGTACTTCTCTTACCAACAATTTAGTTAAAATGGGTGTTATAAAGCACAGGAGTGTCTAAAGGTATTACATTGCCAGTCTAGCAGATTCATAGATTCTTAGTCATAGTTAGACATACCAAGGACAGATATTTATCTGTGCATTCCTGGAAAATTGCCACTTTAACTTGTGAAAATCTTTTGATATCCAAACAGCAAGTTTTTGACAATATAACTACTAAAATGAAAAAGTTGCCTCCTCACTATTTAAATCTTTGAAAATGATCACAGAAAAAGACAACACTATTGATTCCTTCTAGATATTCTGCCCACCACCACCGTCTCCTGTACAACCAGCATAAAGGGCCTATTGTACTGCTGAACGCTGAATTGTATGCATCTTGGCCTGCTATGAATTCTCACCAGGAGCAGGCTATGCAATTCAAGTGATTGATAAGCTGCTGTTCTCATAGTTGTCAGTCTATTTCAGTCTGTATGCTAGACACAAGATTAGACAATTGTACCAACTATAGAACATACTTACCTCTGTGATCCATTCATTATAGCCTATATTATTCTGAGCTTCTTTTGATGATTGTGATTTCATGCGTCACAAATTAAAGATAGATCATCATTCCTTTTTGAAAAAAATGTAGGGAACAAGTAATAAATGTGCTATCCTAATAAATTACATACATAACACAATTTACCAGGCTTTCTGTATATTTTAAGGCTTCGCTTCCTTTCTAGGGTCAGTACACAGTATGTATGCTCACTCACTACTTCATGGGAACTATAACAACTGTTCCCTAACACTGATTACAATTAACAAATGATCTTATATGCTCAGTCACAAGAATATACAATTATACGAATGATAATACATGCCTCTGAACATTATACTGTAGAAACTGTGTCAATATAGGTTCCTCTTCAGAGTTGTGAATTCATTGGGATTCCACCATAGAACAATATTTCTTGTATAAGCTTTAATGTAGAAAGAAGGAGAGGAGCTGAACTTCAGAAGGGTCCTTGTTAAGAGTCTATCTTCTTGGCCAATACTCAGTTAATTTATTTAAATCTTGCTTGCTTCAAATTTCAATTTATTGTTTTAGTCTTATTCTCAACCAGATTTGGGATTTACAAGACCAGGGGCAAAAGTTCACCTTTGTCCAAACCCTAATGTAGACTCATGGGTGTAGGACCGCATCTTTTCTCTCTTCCCTCAATGGATATGTTCAAGGGATCTTTGTTTCACTGCTTGTTGACCCTACCACACCCAAACTGCCATTGCACTGTCATCTGTGTTTCTGCTGTGGAGAAAAACTGACTTTTCCCATCGGCCATCAAAAATGGATCTCAAGATGCCAGTTGCCTTTTGAGGCTGCTACTTGGCTTCCTACCTTCACTGCTCAGGATCTTGGATGCTCTGTATCCCTGACAACAAACCCATGTTTCTACCATGACCTGAAATGATACAGAGGTCCACTGGGGAACATCAACATTTCTCCTTTATGAGAGCCTGGCTCTGCAAGACTGGGGAGCTCAGGGACATGAGACCTCAATAGGAAAGCTCCTGGAACTGCTTGGGTACCCACTCCCAGATAGATTAGATGAACACTAATCTGGCCAGAACAGAACCAAAGTGGCCTAACTAACACACTTGGCGCTAAGATGGGTCCCTCCACCCTCTCCAGGTTAGCCAAATATGGGCTAAAAAGCCGTATAATCAGAGGCCATGCTGAGAGACTCCTTCCCCCTGGAACCCTACATAGGGATCTGTCTTCTCTACACTGTTCATAGGGGGCACAGCATCCACTGCTACCTTCTTCCCCAATAGAGGCAGCCATAAAGAGAAGTGAAGAACAGAAACAGCAAAGCAAAGAAGAGAAGAGAAGAAAAGAGAAGAGAAGAGAAGAGAAGAGAAGAGAAGAGAAGAGAAGAGAAGAGAAGAGAAGAGAAGAGAAGTGAAAACACTTCAGCTCAGTCAGAACAACTCAGCTCAGCTGGGAAAGTCTTCTTTATGGTTCCTGGCTTCCTGAATATCTGCATTCCTTCCCACTGGGGACACCTTCCACATCTCAGAACTGTAGACCTGTTTGGTCATTGTGCTCCCAACTTCCAGGGTACCTTCATCTCAGAGCTGCAACACAATCATTGGGAACACATGCATCACCTCAGAACTGTGTTGTTCATGGGCTCCAGGATTCCTGGGCCATTTTCCATCTCAGTCTGAGCTGAATAAAAACGCTAACACTGGGCTAACACTCTCTTACATCAATTCTAAACACAGCCAAAAATCGAACTTGGACATTTTGTTTGTGTTTCTACTAGGTAAAGTATTTCAGACTCCTGCATTCCTCAGGAGAAAGAATAGATCAAGGGGATCACTATGTGTTAAAGAGAGAGAGAGATGGAGAGAAAGAGGAATTTCCACATTTCAACACACTCTTTGTCAGAGTGTGGAAAATGTGAGGATCTCTTGGAGACAAATGCTTGACCTTATTCCTTTTACAGATTAGAAAAAGATCAGACCTCACTTTGCATAAAGGATATTTAAAACACTCTTGTTCAGATGGAGGAAATTCTGAAACTCTCTTGCTAAGCCTGGGCAGGTGTCAACCTTAATTTTGCAGAAGTGTACTCTCTAGAGCCCCTAATATAAGAAGGGGGATATCTTAGTCCCTCTTTTGAGATGGATTCATTCTTAATACCCTTTTCATAGAGGTGAATATTTTGGACCTCTGTGAAATCGGCAGGTATGGCAAAGGCCTTTTTGAAAAGAGGTAGAATATTGGCGAGCCCATAGGGTATTGGTAAGTTTAGAGCCTTTTGGTAGGATGATGCATATTTTAAACAGCATTGGGCAGAGGATAATTGTCTAAGTTGTTTGGGGGATAACTGGAACCAAATGTTAGTTGATTGTGCATACAATTCAGTAGATCATCGATGTTATTCATTCTACATATGAGGGTTTTTTTCACTTTGTTGTAAAAAAAATCAAAGAATATTAAGAGCTCAAGAAAGCTGAAACTTCTTCCTGTTCTTTTAGCATGTGTGAATATACTATCCATCCACCTACTGCTGAGTTAACTTAGAAACCATTTGTTTTGTTTTCCTAAATTTGGAATCCACAAAATTTGACATTATATTAAGAATTCCTTTATAAACAAGTGTGTACAAAGTACTAAGTACAAGTCTCTGCTCCAAATAATTATTGTTTGGCCTTAAAATACAGAATCTAGAATGATAATAAATGTTTGCTAGCTGCTACTCACTGAAAATGGAACTGATTTCATACATTACTATAATTATAATGAAAGAAATGTGGCCATAATGCAAACGCTACTAATATTCTATATTGTGAAAAATTTACTATGTAAATTGTTTCAATGATCAAGTGAAAATCACATAAACTGTTGTCATGATCTAGTATTGTAGGGGTAAACAGAAATTTTGTTTTTTATTGATACGAATAATTCTGTATGTCCTGGAAAGAAAGGGATCTGTCTCTCTCTCTGCCTCTCTCTGCAATCTCTCTCTGATAATCTCTGTAATCTGTCTTTCTCTGACTCTCTGTCTTTCTTATTTATATATTGCTTCCTAGACAGTTACTCAGATTGCTCATTTATTAATGGGTTGTTCTTTCACTGAGATCAAATAAATCTCATTATTCATATATATCATACAGATATACATTGTACACTCCTTAGATAAAGTGAGCAAATGAGATATGATTCACATTTAATATAATCACTTTACCCAAATGTATGTTGTTTTATCCAAATATATACTGAAGTATTAATCTAACTTGAAAACTTGATTGATTCATGAATATCAAATTTTGATTCTTTGTATATTTTCCTAGCAACTCTAGATTGATAGTAATCTCATCATATTTGCTTCTGAGTCACCTAATTTGGCTTGCATTTACTTCTTAGCCAAGGACAATAAGAGCAACCTGACTGATCCTCCTCTGAAACATTGTGATCCTAAAGCAATGTGTACTCAGATTTTAATTATCAATTACATTCTTCATGTCACTTTTGGATTTACTTATTTTTTTCCATCCCATGTAAAAATACTTTAAGAATAAGAAAACAATTCATAATTTTTGGTGGTTAAATTTCAACAATGGTGCCTTTGACACGTATATTGTTTTGTTGTACATGGTAGATTCAGAGTCTCACATAAGGAAAAGCATGTGTCAACATTATATCTTCTTTCTTTTCTTATTTTTCTATACTTTACTTTTTTTGAGACAGGGTTTGTCTTTTGTACTGCTGGCTGCCCTGGAAATCACACTGTTGACCAGGCTGCCTTGAGACTCACAGAGATCCAGCTTCCTCTGCCTTCTAGTGCTTCCATTAAAGGTGTGCACCACCATCACCCATCTGAAATTTGTAGTTTAAATGACTGTTTTACATGTAAGTTCTTCAGAAAAGGACTTCCATAATTTTTCTTAGTTTGCATAAACTTATCAGTGATGTAAAAGTATATAAAATGCTAAGTTCATCCTCTCCCACAGCATTCAAGACCAGACCAGTATCTGTTGAAACTTCCAAAACTTTCATGGTCAGGCTGAGATTTTCTTAAATATTTTTATTAAGTGAAGGTCAAGATTCCATTGATTAGCTGTAAGATTTGTGAGGACTTACAGGATAGGAAGTTGTCCTTTTGGATCAGCAGAGAGTTGGTGCAAGAAATCATGATCTGATGTTGATGTAGTCAAGAAACCTATTTAATACTGCCTGCTTTTTTTTTAAAGTCATATGCCAACCTTTATCTAGGTCGAGAATTGCGAGGTGTCCTCATTTTGAGGGCGATAGATGTAAAATTCCATATTGTCATTATAAAAATTGTGAACTAGCAAGATCTGAGACTCTTTAGTGAAAATGATGAAGGTGATTCAGTTACTTGTGCAAATAAGGAAGACTCCCCCATGACTTCTACATTTCAGAGGATTTCCAGGCTGGTTGTTTATAAGGGTAAGACTCGGGTAACTATTCAGCAAATATAGAGCACACTAACTCATCTTTACTGTAGGTTTTGTGGAACAATATAATCCCAAGAAAATGTGAAAACTTCTAGAGCCTCACAAGTTCTTGGGTATTCTACAGCATATCTTGAACAGATAGCAGGCTTATAGAATGCTCCTGATTATATCTATAAGCATGTAGCAACCACTTCATGTGTGGATCTGGAAATGCTAGTAGCCCCTTCAATAGGAGTGTAGGACATGTATATATATGTTGTAAGTATTGTCCCTCAAGAGCTCTAGCCAAAGAGAATCTGTAAAATAAGAGAGACCTACACACAGATGCAAAATTATCTGTCTACATGTGACAGAATTTCAACAACCTATTAGAGAGATGTGGAAGGGTCCAAAGCTCCTCATGTTGGTTCTTGAACTCCTCGGTGCCATTGGAAATTTCAAATTTTTCATAGTTCATGAGTATAGCATATCACAAAGTCATTACAAACATCAAAGTCACATTTGAAACTTCCAAGCATCCTTCTCAAATATATGGTAAATTCTAGAGAATCCAAAGAAGGAAGATTAAGTTTAAGAACTTATTAATATGAAATTTAGATATGAATCCACTTAGATCAGCAGAGACCAATTTGAAACTGTTTTGATCAAAGAGCATGTATTGAATCCACGTTGTTTGTAGAATGCCGGTTTGGATGTTTTTTCTGAGCATTGTAACATATGCCTCTCCCCTTTACTAGAAGGAGATTGTGTGATATCCATTTTGTTGGGGAAATTTATTTCTTGTTCTGCTTTTGTAACTTTAAAATAATTGTGTTGTACACTGTTTGGGCAAGGGTTGCCTATTCCTGGCAGTTTGTATGATCTGCAGGTGTTTGTTTTACATAAATCTATAATGAAGACATTTTCTCCCTCATAATGTGCATCAGCTCACTGCTCTCTAGCAGTGCCACTGTAGAAGAGCAAAATTGTTGTGGAAGGATTCTTGTAATATTCCACAGTACTCTGGCAACAAAAATAGAACACTTTTGTAAGGCCTTGAATTTCCCACTTCAAAAGTAACAGGATTTAAGGATTGAGGGATCCTCTTGGTCCTTGTGCTATGCATTGTAAAGGTGACATACCTAGATTATAGGATGAGACTAACATTTGGGTTTCCTTATATATACGAACAGACCTCTGGATTGGGGTTGGCAGAGTTTTAACATCAAGAGAGCATCAGAGGAGCTTCTGTATATGTAAAAACACCATATATCAGGCAATCCATAATCCATTAATCAATATGTCACTTGGCATGACAGGGTGGTTCCCTTTGTTTGGATCTGGAAGTGTTCCATGCATAAAAGTATCTCTTTATCTTTTTTTCTGAGTGACAAAGCACCTATGGGATATACAACTGAATATGAAGTGTAGGTAGAAAAATCCATGTTCCTGGTATGAACAGTGACAGAAGCACTAGGAAAAATTGCAAAGGTCCATTAAACATTGGTGCACTTGAAGTAGAGACAACTACAGTGTTCCAGTGCTTGCAGTTTCTACAGCTCTTCCAGGGTCACTGATGTATATGGGAAACTTACCAGAATCCTGTTAAAAAGTATAGGAGATATGTCATCTTTCTATATTTTTGTTTCCTGAAAAAGATATGTTTGTGAAAGATCCTAAATGTCCCATAAAAATCAATCCTGTTACTGTATCCCGTTTGGCGATATAGAGCAAATCCTCCAAAAGCTCTAGGATCTCCCAGAACACTCCCATGGCTGTGGAATGTCTGCAGACCACCTCACAAGTATGGTAAGGTTTTCTAGACTCTTTTGTACAAACTTATTTTTGCCAAGGCACCTCCAGGAGATGTCATGGTATTCCTGAGTGGCATTCATACGTGCAGAGGACTCCACATCTTCTGATGTATACGGACAAACCTGGAACAGACCTTGCAGGTATGTCTAAGATTATAACTTTGTGCAACTGTAGCCTTTTCTTCAGTCAAGTATGTACTGTTTCACAGCTTATTCTTCATGCACATAAGATTCTTGGATCCTTCCAAAGTACTTGGAATATTCATTGTCCTTTTTTAATGATAAGAGTATTTCTAGAGAATTTAAGGAAGGTAGAGTAAGAACAAGATAGTATTTCTCAGATGTGTTGAATTTGAACTCTCCCTCATTAGGAAGCATATATATATTGACTTCTGAGTCAATAAATGGTTGATTTAAGCTATTGTGATCTGATGATGAAGTATTAAAACCCCTTTGCCAAGGGTGCCTGTTTCAGTCTTATTTTAATGAATGAGTGATGTTTGTGGGTCATATTTGCTTTAAGGATGTCTGAGGTCCTGTTTATGTGAGTGCTTACATATGCAATTCCATTTTGCATATATGGACAGTGCCAAAAGCACCTATAAAAACTGTAAAATATAGGATACACTGGATCCTAGGATGAAGAGGATCCAGCAACTTGTACCAGTGCAGCAGCATCCAGAGTCCCTTGGGCAATCTTGACAGGTTCCAAGTTTGTTTATTAATATGATGAGTGTCTCAGAACCTCAGTGAAATATGGGAAGAGGTTACATCCTCTTTTGTGCATTGTCCATACTCCAGGAACCATGAAAATTTGTGATAAATCCAAAACTCTTGCATGTGTGTGTGTGTGTGTGTGTGTGTGTGTGTGTGTGTTTGTGTGTGTTACTTCTGACAACAGTCCTTGGACAGATGTCAAGCTTTCAGTAGGTTTCAGGATAGTTGAAAAAGCTCCTAGTAACCACTATGTGGAGCTAGAATCTGTTAGGCCCTTGAATAGGACGTAGATTTTCAGATCTTTGTGTTCTGGTCGTTTTTCTTAGACCTCCTGCCAGAAAGGAGCTGGTAAGAAAAAGTGTACTGCACACATGAAAAGAACCCTAAGTCCTCATGTGTTTGTGAAGAACTTTGAAAATCCTTTTGTAGACATCTATAACTACAGGTGAAGGACTGATCAGGACTTGATTCCCTGAGTCACACTGGGAATATCCCATTTTCTCTAGTTCATGTGTACAATATGTTAAGAACCCATCCTCATGATTCAAAGGTTCAGCATCTTTCCAAAATTTATTGAATGTTAAAAAGGCCAAAAAGGATGAATAAGATGAAGGTCCCATTCATCTTAGATGTTAGGTATGCAGACTTCTTGTGGAGAAAATGTGGTGCTGGATCCTTCTGATATCTTGAAGATACCTTGATTTGTATTAGATATATCGAAGCCTCCTTGTACATGGGTTGCCTCATTGAATATCCTTTTGTTTATATTGTAATATATGCTCCTACTTTTCCAGAACTATTCTATGTGACATGCTCTGCATATTAGAGAGAATGTTGATAACTTTATTCTACATGTATGGACAGTGTCAGAGACCCTTGGGAAAATTGCAAAGGTCTGAGAGACTTGTGAAAATAAGGGCACACATGCAGCCCCTTGTGTATATTTGGTAAATTGTGCTTCCAATAGAGCTAGATTGGAATATCCAAACACCACTTTTGTTTGTGTGCCAGATCCCAGAATGCGTCAGAAGATGTGGAAGATATGACATAATCTGGTGTACAATTGTCTACACTCAAGAAACCAAGGGTGTCTATGAAAGATTCCAGCACTGCCTTCTTGGTCCTTGAATTCTTATTTGTACCTCTTAGGCAGATGGAAATATTCTGGGCAACATTGAGGACTGCTAGGAATTTGCTTGCAATATAATTGTCAACATAGAATGGCCACAAATACCCAACACTAGGATGGGAAGACTCTGAAGATCTTCATGTATATGTAGTTCTTGCTAGAGACACCTTTGATGAAACTGCAACAGTCTACAGAAATGCCTGCAGAGATGCACAAGGTCATATATTTCATAATGTATATTAAGTATGTTGTAAAGTTCTTTTGCTGCACATAAGGGTATGATCTATAGCTGCTTGTATATGTGTGTCTTGTGTCTTCTCCATTGGTCATGTTGGGAAGATGTTACAGACCCATTCATATATAAG
This sequence comes from Cricetomys ansorgei, assembly GCA_026225945.1. Taxonomy (NCBI): domain Eukaryota; kingdom Metazoa; phylum Chordata; class Mammalia; order Rodentia; family Nesomyidae; genus Cricetomys; species Cricetomys ansorgei. The sequence continues at coordinate 21,833 of JAMJFZ010001255.1, read as the reverse complement.
ATACTGAGCCATCTCTCCTATATTTGGAATTGCTTATGCTTTTTATGAAGACTATGCAAATTTGTGAGTCCTGTGGATTTGAAGAGTCAAGTAAATATAATATTTGTCAAACTGCATTGTATGAGCCGTCCCTGTTCTGGTAACACAGAGATAAGGCCGTCTGGGGCTTACAATGAAGATTGAATTCATTGTAATCTGATAATATTATGAAGCCTCTTTGTTTCAGTCTGTTTTGTGGAGAAGAGGAAATGTTCAAGATCCCTTTAAAAATGAGAATGTGTGAAATTAACTGCATGTGAGGAAATAGATAAGAGGCTCCGTTCTGTAATTATAGGCAGTGTCAGAGACCCTTGAAGGAATTACAAATATTCAAATAACTACTGAGAATGTGACAAATTGGCTTTAGCTAATGTTAATCTCCCAGTTTATAAAACTTTTTGGGTATTTCTCATTGTACAGATTGAATGTGATATGATCTAATATTAGTAGATTTAAAATGGATGTGGCCATTTCATTAGGGCAAATTATTCAAACCCTTCTCAGGGTAGGGAGAGAGAGATACAGAGAGAGAGAGACAGAAAGAGAGAGAGAGATGGAGAGAAAGAGAAATTTCCACATTTCCACACACTCTGTCAGAGTGTGGAAAATGTGAGGATCTCTTGGAGACAAATGCTTGACCTTATTCCTTTTACAGATTAGAAAAAGATCAGACCTCCCTTTGCATAAAGGATATTGAAAACACTCTTGTTCAGTTGGGGTAAATTCTGAAACTCTCTTGCTAAGCCTGGTCAGGTGTCAACCTTATTTTGGTAGAAGTGAACTCTCTAGAGCCCCTAATGTGAGAAGGAGAACATCTTATGCTCTGTTTTGAGAGGGATTCTTTCTTAATACTCTTTTGGCAGAGATGAATATTTTAGGCTCTTGTGGAATTTGGAGGTATGGCAGAGGCCTTTTTGAAAAGGGGTGGAATATTGGAGATTCCATATGGCAGTAGTAAGTTTAGAGCCTTTTGGTAGGATGATGCATATTTTAAACAGCATTGGACAGAGGATAATTGTCTAAATTTTTGGCAAACAACTGGAAGGTCTAGGATGCCCTTGGCTACAGGATAAACTTGAGGCCCTTTCCATGAGAGTGAAAAAGTATGACTTCTCCTTCCAGATGTATATCGAAGTTCTCAGGAACCCATGGGCAGATTTTCAAATTCCCACTAACACCATGAATAGATTTGAATGTCCTTTAAAACAGTTTGATAGAAGGGGAAAGTTTCACTGACCCTTAAGAATGGGGAGAATTTCAATTTCAGGGGGGTCCCGGAATATGTTCAAGGTACTGTACTTTTGAGAGAGGCTCTCCTTCCTGAAATTGTGGATATGTATAGAAAGCCAAGTGTGAAGAGCTCAAGTGAGTGTTGTCATCAGGAAGTGAGCAAAGTTCTAGAAAGTTACTCAGAATTACTGCTGTCTGTCTGGTTCAAACTGTCTAGTTCTGTGCTACTTAAGTAACATGGCTTGATGGAAGCGACAGCATAGACACGCATGCTCTCAGAAGGAGGATGGAATATTGTGACCTAGGCCATGACCGGGTTTTGTTGAAAGGGGAACATTTTTAAGCTTATCATAAAATGCTTTTGATACTATACTTCCTCATGCCTCACAAAAAGTGACACAATATTAATTACTTAGTTAATGATTAATGACCTATCTAGTGCCTCATACAAATGTCTGTTATCTGATGCCTAGAGGGCTTTCAGCGGTTCAGTGATTATGCTAATTTCTCCTTTTATTGTGATTATATGTAGAAAGCTTCCAATGTTTAAGCCAACCATGGGAGTCATAACATCTGTATTAGAAGACATCATAGTAGGAAAACATAGCTCAGATATCAAGCTACATTTGGAACAATTTTGTCTTAAAGATAAGTGATTGTAGTCTATGTTTCCTGGACAGTCATCTTATGTGGACAGATTCCTTTTTATAGCAGGTTTGTACACTTTGGTCATACACTCCATGTTTGTTGTTCTTTGTGCAACTTCATGAAAATATCACAAAAAATGCCTTACTTTTTATAGAGTGCAGTTTGAGTCATAGTAGAGAGCATGGGTAGTCAGTAAGATGTGGATTTGATTTGTTTCCTACTTTGTCTATTTATTAAAAAAATAAAAATAAAAAGTAGGTATGGGCAAGGAGATGGTTGAACTCGTTATGAAACTGCTGAGCAAGAATGAATGTCTTAATTTGCAGCCCATTCCACCAATGTAAAGCTATGGATGCCAGTTTGTGACATTACATTCATTAATGGTTTTACAGGGATAAATACATTCAAGTTGATATTGACAGATAGATCTGACAGAGGAGAGCAGAAGAAGGAAGAGAGAGGAAATGGAAGAGAACGAGATGGAGGAGGAGATAACAGGGCTAGGAGTAACAGAATTGAAGAGGAGGAAGAATCATACACAGGGACTAAGAAAGAGCAACGGTTGAAATAGAAGACAAACTAGGAGAGTGTCATGTCTTAGAAGTCAACAAAAAGCTGGGTCCCAAGGATAAACAATGCAGTCTCTGGAGTGGTGCCTCAGCAGTGAAAAACACTGGCTGTTCTTAAAGAAGGACCCAGGTTTGATTCCAAGTACACACATGGAATCTCACAATCATATGTAAATATTGTTTCACAGGAGCCAATGCATCTGTGAGCATTGCATACATGTGGTACACTTATATACACAGGGAAAACACTAACACCTATGAAGTAAAAATAAATAAATCATTTTAAAGAATGTAAAAACAGGATGGCTAGGTTAAAAAAGACAGTAACAGGTATTGTCAGAATAACTACAACCTGTCTTGGAACCTCAGAAGTTACAAGTCACTATTTTTTTATGAGATAGTAATGAGTTTAAAATCCAGTTTTTTAAATTTCTTGGGAGGATTATCTTCTGATCAGCCCTCTCTGATGCTGTTGCTAGTTGCTTGGTTATAAAGATTGTGATCATAGTAATTTTACCTTTATGATGGTACTATCCATAACAACAATGGTGATTTTCTGGTATTATCCATAGCAACAGAGGTGTTTTCCCCAATGGTAATGCCACTCAGATAAACTATGATTCTCTTGAAATTCCAGAAAGAATAACAAAAACTCATCTATAGTTACAAAATTAGTCATTTTTCATCTATAGTTATAGTATCAGATTATGATTTCAGCAGTTGCCTTAGAATCAATAACCTTGGAGATATTAGCAGCCTAAGAAATAACATAAAAATAAGTGAACTTATTTTGCTAGGGACCTGTTTCTGGTAGGGATAGAAAGGAAGAACAAATAAAACTTATTTGCTAGGGCCCTCGAGTTTCCTCTATGAAAGACAGGAGGGACCATGATCAAGAAATAACCAATGAGTTTCAGTGGCCACTGTTAACTTTGAACATTCTTGATTAAAAATAAAATGTATTTGTCTTTGGTTTCTATAATTAAACATTAGCTTATGAGTTTGGCGTGATCCTGGTGGACATAAAGCTGTGCAGTAGATTCTCCTTTTACCTAAGAAAAGCAAAGAAAAAAAAAAGAAACTTAAAATTTTATTGTTTTAACAAACTTGTCTTACTGTATTAGCTAAATGAAAATGGTTTAGTTAGAATAACATAAGGTATATTTATTCCCTAGCAACTGCAAGATTTCTACCTTGCAGCAACAATGGAATCTGTTCATAAAATTAGTTAGTTTCCATAAATTCTGTTAATGTATAATAGGAAAAAGTATTGCTTTTAGATGTCTTGTGTAGTGAAAATACTAGGTGATTAGTTGTGAGTTTAAGATAACTTGTTCTTTAACAATATGGACCAGTTAATCACTAAAATATAAAATTTGTAATCATCAAGTGAAGGTATTTTACGGTTAAGATGTGGTTGTAGTATGATTTTTCTCGATAAGTGGCTTTCTAAAAATGCTATAATGTATATTAAAAAGCAGAGAGATATTAGATGAGTAGAGAGTAAGAGAAGTAGAGAGATGGAGAGAAGTAGTGAAGGACAGTATGAGAGATAAATCAAGAATAAAGAGAGAAATCTTTTCCAATCTATAAGATGTGATGTTTTATTCATTTTATCCAAATACACTCTGCCTCTCCCTCCCAGGTCACAGAACTCCTGCCAGAGTTGGATCTCACCAAGATATTAGTGATGACATGGAGAAATTAGAAAGCTCATGTACTGCTTCGTGGACATGCTACAGCAAGTCTGAGGAGCATTTTGGTATCTTCTTAAGTCTAGAGGTAACATATTTCCCAGAAGTTATTAGGTTTTAATTTCATAAAATACAGGTCCACATAAAAATTATACACAGATGACTAGAGAGGTAGCCCAGGACTTAAAAGAACTTTCTGAGTATCCAAGATTCTGCTTGCAGCTCTCAAGCCACTGTAACACCATTTCCAGGGGATCTAGTGTCTTCTTCTGTCCTCCTCAGGCTCCAGGCACACAGAGAGTATAAAAATATACAAGCAGACAAAACATACATTAATTTTTAAAAAGAAAAAAACAACTTGTTCAGGATGCTGTGATTTTACTTCTCAAATTCACTGGCATAACTTTGCTTCTGATGATTCCTTCAAGTGTCTCTAGTACCTTCTGAATTAAGGTTGTCCTGAATAGAAGGTCCCTGGATCATAGTTACTGTGGGTAGAAGCCTATGGACTAAATGAGAGTTTGGAAGCCCCAACCTATGTAGTTTGTTCTCAGGAGAAAGTATATTTTTATAGTAGTTCACTTCTATCTCCCATGTATACTAATTTTCATTTTCAATGCTCCTGAGATCTGTAGTTCTCACATCTGGAACAAACAATTTTATTATATAAGCCTTTACCAGGAACAGAAATCTCTCCTGGGTGGGGTCTTTTCTGAGACTGCTTCTCTGGCTCCTTTGGGGAAGTCAGTGAGTTTTCAGTGCTTTGCTTGCTAAGCATTGGCCTGATCATTTAAGCAAGTGTATGTCATGTTGTTGTTCTGTCACCTCCTCCAGAACACAGACACTGATGCACATTTGCTTTTTGTACAGGTGGAAGGGCAGCCAGAGGAATTGGCTTTCAGTGAAAAGTGGGGACAGAGAAGAATGGAGGGTTGACAGTGAGACAGAAGAGAGAGCAAGTGGGGATGTGAGAGAGAGAACTGTCGAGTAGTGTCAGGCCTTCACCCACGATAGGTTCCATGAAACTACACAGAGGAAAACAGACTGTTGAAATAAAGATACGACAAACACATAAAACTGTTTCTTTTTTGAGGAAAAAATAGATTGTACATTCAGACTTTAAAATGACATGCTCAGACAACCTTTTCATATAAAAACACACGCAAACACTTTTGAGAAAGAACTGGCAATCATATACTTGTTGCTAGGGAGGAAAACTGCTCACTCAGGAGAGTCTTCTCTCTCTGAGAGAATACTTCTAACCCAGAGGCAAGGTTCCTGTAGCTTAAAAAATGTACAGAATGCTTTTTATTATTTTATGGTTTGCAGGAATTAAGCACATTACAATATAAGCAGGAATGCCTTTTACAGATTGAAGGTGTAAGCTCTATTCTTCAAGGTTATTTTTACTGAGAAAACTAACACAATATTATAATTAATGAATAGCTTATTCTAGGACTGTACAGTCCTAATTAATGAATCGTTGTTTCTAGGTCTGTATAGGCTTACTATAAAAAGGGAGGAGCTGCTCAGGGTTGAATTTTCTATTTGTATTTGTATGTGTACTGACTTACTGTCTAGGCTCTTTGCAAATATAACTGTGGCTGTCTCCTAGGAAGGTCAGTTTAGCTAAGAATAGTTTATGATATGCTTGCAGCAAGTATGAATAGTTCTCACTCCTGCCACAACTTGAAGGTTAGTGGGATATTTAAAATTACTTTTGAGCAGAGATGGCAGAGTTCGCTCACAGCCAGCCCAAGAATTCATTTGAGTTCTTACTATAAAGCCAAATAGACAATCTTATTAATGAGATGCTTTTTGCCACCGTACAGTAAAGGAAGAAAAGGGGACAAAGTAGGTATTGTGCCCAATATCCTAGCAACAGGAGCCAGGAACTTTTTTAAGCTGGCAGTGTACATTTCCCCAACAGATGGGAGAGCAGGATGGAAAAGAACAAGGCAGATAGTTACAAAGAGGGAAGAGAGTGGGATAGTGGAGGAGATGGTAGAGAAGGGAAGAAAGGGGAGAAAGGAGGGCAGATAAATGATCTCCCTAGTCAACATCCTTGTCCTTCATTGAAGTCATTGTTAGTAAACTGCTTGTTTCTAACACTCTATATGAATCCCAGGTGAATTCCTAGTTTCAGGACACAAGCTCCTGGCAATTTAAGTAGGTTCCCACTGAGGTGCCATCCAGTGTGTTAGGAACATGGTCTGGCATGTCTTATCTCTGCAGAACCTACACTGTAGTAGGCACTGCTACTGGAGAAGGAGGTAGGAGATGGAGGAACCTGCTGTTGTTGTTACTTATGGAAGAAGTTCATGGGGGCCTCAGGTAGACAGGAGCTTGAGTCTGCTGGGCAACCTGAGTCCTACCTTTGCCTCCACTGCTTTGGACCTTGGCTCTACTTTCCTGTTGGCTGCTTCACAGGATCACCTAAGAAAAATGACAGAGCAGAAGCACTCTTTATCTTAGTTGCTTCGAAACCAGAGTAGAAAGTTACAAATATGGCAAGGCCCCACCTCTCCGAACCCAGGCTTCCAACCTGGGCTTTTCAGCATCTTGCAGAAAAAGTTGGACGGTAAAGTCAGAAACCAAGAGGCAAATCTTGACTTTGGATATTTACAAAGCTTTGTAATATGGAAATACCTTGTCTTCACGGGAGAGTTTTTGGATTTTTATGATTAGAGTTTGATATGTGAAGATCATCATGCAATACATCATCTTCCTTTTATTTTGTTCCTACTTAAATTGGATTACTCATGTGGAAAATGCTAGAACTCTGAAAAATATGCAATTTCTTCCTATGCTATTGCATCAAGTTTAGATGTAAGCAGTAGGAATTTGGTTTGATAGACATCATCCAACTGCACCAAAGACACCAAACTGGAAAATACACATATGGGCAACAAAAAAGAATAGGTGTTAACTGAAAAATCAGGGCATTCTAAAGTTTAGTATATGCTCCTAGGAGTATTATTTTCAAGACTGTGTGAGTGATACACAAATACCAGTGCACTCAAAGGTATCTTATCCACTGGGACTGGGGTACAGGTGGCAACTATCCACCCCATGTGGGTTCTGGGAACTTACCTCAAATCATCTTCAAGTGCAGTATGACTCTTAAACATGAAACATCTATCAAACCCCAGAATGTAGTTGTATGTTTCGAAAATTATTGTTTTAACCTAAAAAGTATGATTTATAAATAGTATTTATTTAAGAAATAGTTGTTTTATATACATAAGGCTAGCTGATTACATTTGGGATCTTCCAGCCTAACCTTTCCAAGTATAGGATTACAGAGGGAGTCTAACATTGTCTGCATCAAAGTGAATGTTTGCATTGAAGTGAAAATTATAAGAAGCATAGAGGCCAGAGCTGTAGGTATAACTCAGTGGGAGTGCTTGATTCCCATGTACTGGGTTCAATGACAGTTCCACAAAATAAACAAACACATACCACATTGTCTGGAAATCCCAGCTGATATTTACTTGGGAAAGCAGTTCACTGCTTTCATTGTCTCCACGTCACTTCTACCCTCATCACCGAAACCATATATCTATAGTCTGGAACAGCACCTACCTGTCTCTAAGCCTTCATTGGTGTTGACTGATTGACAAAGTATTGGGTGTTCTGTGTATAGACATGATGTGTATGTATAATATATAATTTTTTTCTACTTTTGAGATAGGAAGATATTAAGAATATTACACCATTACACCCTTTGTTTCATTCCTCAGACACTCCAATATATCCTTCCTTTCTGTCCTTCAAATTGATTACCTCTTTGTTCATTAATTATTTTTGCGTACATATATGCATGTGAATATAAATTCCTAAATGTGTCCTGCTCAATCTATGAGATGTTATTTACATGCAGGCTTTTAAGGTTGACCACAAGTGGACATCTTATTAGGATGCTCTTCCTTGGATACATGTCTCCTTCTCACAACTATACACAGTTATCTCTATTTTCATGTGTAGTTCTGAGGTCTGTACGTTTTTCCCCATCCACATTGGCATAACTGTTGATGAAATTTTTATCCTGCTCATATTTAGAAGTTAGGTCAGTGACACTTTATGAATGTAGCTTTTTATACTCCTTTTATGTACGTAATTTTTGCTGGAAGTGCATTCCTAAGGCACACTGCAACCTGCCTATGGACATGCTCCTGTGTTTGAGGACTGCCTGCAGTTTCCTAATGTAAACAGCAAATGGCACAGGTGTACATTGATTGGGAATTAACATTCTGCATAGGTAAGGGAAACTGGAAGATTCCAGTTAATTCTAAATCTCTAACCTTACATGAGAGTAATCTGTTGATTCAAGCAAGGACATGAACACAAATGTGTCCAGACTGATCCAGAGAGTTAACGTAATACAAAATGGTTCATCCTTACATAGAGGGTGAACTGTGTATGCATGGAAGCAAGAATATCAGTATGTACTTATTCAAATTCACAACTTTGAGGAAACATGGGATGCAAGCACAAACATCAACAAAAACTGGATGAACGTGACACTGAGAAAAAACAGATATAAGTATGAACTGTCCAAATGACACAATGAATGTAAGGATGTGACACAACACATGGAAGGGTATGACATCTGGATTGGAAACAGGAGATGTAGATAATGATATAGACATATCAAGAGAAACCATGGACACTTAATACATAACTTGATTGATTCTGCATATAAAATTTTAGTTTTGATTTAGCAAGGGCTGCTTTATACTGTTTGATATGCAGGTTGTTTGTGTGTGTGTATATATATATATATATATATATATATATATATATATGTACACCCACTTATGTATATTTTTTATTTTTGTATCAAAAGTAAAAGATCTCATAAATAATTTGTATATACTGTATATATGTCCAAATTATATATAATATATACAAAATATATAACATATTATTACACATATTATAAAAAATAAACATATGTTATTTGTAACAAGCTACATGTATATGTAACATATACAAACATATAAAAATTTATGTATTTATGTATAATTTTTTTACATTTGAAATAATAAAATAACATAGTTCCCTTTTTCCTTTATGCCCCTAAACCCTCAAATAGATGTCTCCTTTCTGGCTTTCAAATTCTTGTCCTCTTTTTTCAATGTTAATGCTTACACATATGTATGTGCATATATATTCCTAAATGATTCCAATCTGTATTGTTTCCTCTATGCTTGCTTTTGTGTCTGACCATGTGACTCTGAAAATCTAATATGAGTTTTCTTTCCTGAATACATTTTTTCCACTCTTAGTTTTGCTCAATTCTCTGTAGTTTTATGTGTAGGGTTGAGGGCTGTGAATTTTTCCACATCAATGTTGTCTGGTGGATTGGTATTGTTCCTGAACTGCTCAGATTTATTCATGTCAGTGATACATTTTGAGTGTAGCTTTTTACACTCCTGTCATTGATGATGTAATATAACCCATATTTTAAGGTGTTTTATCCTTCCAATTTTCAAATCATTTTCTTCTAATTTTGATATCACATACCATGATGGTATCACATAATCCCAAATATGATTTCAGTTTTTTCTAATACTGCAGTCATAACAATCACAGTATGGTAGCACATATTTTCATTGTATTTCCTATCATCATGTATATGAAGTCAGTTTGTTCAAATAATGATTTCATATGTTGACATCACATAATGCCAATTAGGATGACTAATCCTTCCAATTACCATGCCATTTCCTTCCAGTTATGAGTAATATATTTACCTTGATGCTGTCGCAATCCATTTATAATGAGTGTCAGATCCTTCTTGAATGTTTTCATATTCTTCGTATTGTGATGTCATGCATCTACAATGTTGATGTCACATCATCCCAATTATGATGTCAGTTTATTCCATTTTTTTATATATTTGCATTGTTTATATCATTTCATCACAATTTTTCCTATCAGTTTGTTTTAGTTATGGTGACATATATTAATGATTAATATTAATGATGTCACATTATAATCTACATTATGATGTCTTATTCATCCCATTAACATGCCATTTCATTCCAATTGTTCTGTCACAACCTGATATTGATGGTTTCACATCATCACATTTGTAATATCAGTTCCTTTCATTATGCTGTCATATCCTTCTGTTTTTGATATCAAATCTTGTTGATGTCAGTTCTTCATAATTGTCACTTTCTCCCAATTACGAGGTCATATATTTAAATAGATTAATTCAAATAATCCACATTATGTTGTCTTATCCTCTAATTATCACAGCATTTCCTTTCAATTGTGATGTCACATATTTACAATGATGTTATCACATCATCAAAATTATGGTAACAGTTCCTGCCAATTATTCTGTCATATAACTCCTATTATGACATCATGTATTTATACTATTTATGTACCATCAACATAGTTATTAAATCTGTTTCTGATAATTATATCATATTTATTTACATGGCAAATGTCACATAATACACATTATATTTTCATATTCTCCAAATTTCTGGTCTTTTCCTTCCTATTGTGATGTCGCATACTTAAGTTGATGGTGTCATTGTTACAATTATGATATCTCTTCCTTATAATGTCGTGTGATATCGCTCATTTTATAGACATATGTTTACACTGTTGTCACATGATAATGATTAAGATTTCAGTTCCCTTTTTTTTGATGTCAGGTAGTTACATTATTTATATCAATCACACTGATTATGATTTCAGCTCCTTCCAATTTTGCTGTCATGTACTTATTATGATGTCATATATTTAAACTGAGGTGTTGATTTCATCTCAATACTATTATGATATCAGATTCTTGCAATTATGATTTTTCACATTATTGTTATCACACAGTCATTATTATGTTGTTAGAATCTCCAATTGTGCTGTCAAATAGAGACAAACCATTCTAAAAACCTTTGAACTACTCTGTGTCCTGCATAAAGGTATGATAGGGCAATGGTAGCGGATAACTTGTGAGAGGGTCAAACCCATGACTGATCTTACTTGAGGCCCACATCAGGTGAGAAAGCCCATGGCTGACACTGCCTGGATGGCCAGAAACATGAGTCTGGGTACCCCAGAGGCCTATGCTAGAATCAACTTCGTTAAAAAAATAAATGAAATAATTCCTAGTGATAATTTGTTAATCTTTCCCAGAGAGGCTTCCTCAAGTAGCTGATACAAACAGATGCAGAGACCCACAGCTACACATATTAGGCATAGAGTGTGCGTAAACTAAAGATCTCAATTGGTTCCCTACTTTAACATCTCAGGGACACTACAGTGAGGGGGGGGAAGGATTGTGGAAGCCAGACTTATTACAGACAACAGGAGAACACAGTCCACTGAATCAACTAGACAGGGCTCATATGTGCTTACGGAGACTGAAGTGGAAATCAGAGCCTGTATGCATCTACATGAGATCCTCTGCATATATGGTATATATTTTAGCCTGCTGTTTTCATGTGACTTGTAATAATGGGAGTGGGGTGTCTTTGACTCCTTTGCCTGCTCTTGGTACTCATTACCTACTAGTGCATTTTCTCATCCTACTTTGATATTAGGTTTTTCGTAAGCTGGGTTCTGTTGATATTTGTGAAAGACAAGCTCTTTTCAGAAGGGAAATTAAGATCAGTGGATCTGGGAAACAAAGGGAAGGGCTTGGGAGAGTAGAAAGAAGAAAAGCTGATGTCATGATGTATTGTTTTAAGAGAAGAATAAAATAAACATACAAAAGTATTGAGAAGCTGCCAATAGAGAAATACACCTACCTCATTAACCAGGGACTGACTAGTCTAAGAATTGGCTCCTCTGTTTGCTGAAAGTGGGTACACAGTGGAGAACTAACTCTGTTGTGGATACAAACCTCTTAGGGGCTGACGTTTCCATTTCAGAATAACAATTCTTATGAAACTGGACATTCACAACCAAAATTATTGAATCAGCTTATCCACAGCTGTAACATGTGCCAGCTTCTGGTCAGCTTTCAAGTCTTAAGCCATGCTTGATTAGAAGCCAACATATACTTAAATGAAAGGTGGTAAACGATGCTGATCTTGAGTCGTAAAAAAAAAAAAAAAAAACAACAGCAGCAAAAAACCCACAGCATCTCAGCTGTTCCATGCCTGTTGAATGCATGACATGGGACTATAAGAAAATCATTAGGGTCCTTAGGGAACCATTACAATATCATTGTCAGCCACAATTTAATACTTCCCTAGTGCCATATAGATCCCACTCACTCATGACAATTCACTATATACCTATTCACTTTTTCCAAAATCAAAGTCTGAGTTATAACTGTATTTTATTTCTCTTGCCAATAATTTAACTACAATTGTTGTTGTAAACCAGACAAGTAAGTGCAGTAATTATACTGTCAATCTACTAGGTTCATATTCTCTTAAACTTTGTCAGATATTTGTGTGTTCATATCACCAGATGGAATACCAATACCAATCTGTGCCTCTGTCTTACAAAGTTCCTTCAAAATTAAAGGAATATAAGTTCCCTAATCTGTTTTGTTTTATAGGAGAACAAAGCCACAATGGAAAAACTCAAAGCAATGGAGGAAGTAGGTATGTGAATATCTCTTCCTATTCAAATACAGCAAAACTGACAGACAGACAGATAACATACATACACATACAAACACACATACACAGACACACATACAAAAAAATGACATACATGCTGGCAAATATCCATGCTTCCATAGATTATCTAGCACAGGTACCAGGACAGATAATTATCTGTCGATTCCTGTAAAATTGCCATTTTTCTTTGGGAAATGCTTTTCATATTTAAACAGGAAGCCTTCCAACTCTCTAATTACTGAGACTGCCGAAGCTGCCTCCTCACTATTGATATCTTTCAGAATGTTCTGAGGAAAAAAAAATGTTTTCTTGTAGACATTCTACACACCAACCCCCTCCTCTGTACAAGCAGATTCCAGTATCTAGTATACTGCTGAACTGTGAATCATATGCATTTTGGCATGCACTGACTTCTCATATGGAACGGAGTATAATTCAATCGAATGATCAGCTGCTGTTCACAATTGTCAGTCAATTGCAGCCAATGTTCTCAGACACAAGAATAGACATTTATACTGACTATAGAAAATGCTTAGTTCTCTATCCCTGCATTATAACCTGTATTATTCTGTGCTCCCGTTGATGGTTGTGACTGCATAGGAAATACACCATAAATACTTTTTTTTTAAATGGAGGGGACAAATAATAGATGTGCTCTCCTACATCAACTAAATACATAACACCTTTACCAGGTCTTCTGCACATTTTGAGGCTTTGCTTCCTCTCCTTGGACAGGATACAGCATTCATGCTCCTTGCATTTTCTGGGCATTTTAACACCTGTCCCTTGTCAATGATTGCAATTAGCCAATGATCGTATATGTTCAGTCACAAGAACAGACAATTACACTAATGAGAATACATGCCTGTGATCATTGAACTATCTAAAATATATCAACATGGGCTCCTCTTCATAGGTGAGATTGAATGGGAATTCTACCATAGAATAATGTTTCTTGTTTAAATTTTTGGGAACAAGTATAAGAGATGCTGAACTGCATCTACAAGAGACATAGCTTCCTCTCCATGGCCTTCTGTACTCTTAAAGTCTCACATTCCAATCTAGGGGAAGAACTCAGTATGTATTATCCCTGGTAAATTTTTGAGCTTTCTACACCCCAGCCCCTAACATGGATTAATATTAGGCCCTGTGGTATCCATTCTTCCATTTGTAATCAAGGATCAGATTGCCAAAGTAGAATCATCACATGACATGAAAAATGATAGCTCAAAGGATCTCAATCTGGAACCTGGCATTCCTTGTGGAAAACTTGACCTAGATGGAGTAAATAATATGAGCCTAAAACTGACTCAGCTATTCCAGGAGTCATGTTTCCAAAATAAGCCACACAGGCAGCGAAATCTGGAAATGGAAAGTCTTCCTATTTCATTGTTTTCTAAGCTCATTTCTATGTCTGCATGGAGGTTTCTGGTTATGTACATTTACCATGAATAAATCACACAGCTTTCTGCTTGGTGATCCACATCTTTTAGCTGTACAAGATGTTTAGTTATGGTACAATGCTCCCAGCACCTTGTATTAGTAATGGACATGAAGTTTTCTATAACAAACATTGTCTGACAGGTAGTTGGATGAATACTAAACATACAACTATACAAAAGAAAAACCTATAAAAATGCAAAAAGAATAAAGAAAGGTAAAGGAAGGAAAGAATAAAATCAAAATAAAAGAGGCAGAAATGAATGTAAGTAGGAGTGAATAATAAAAGATAAAAATGGGAAGTGGTTAAAGAGGCATGGATAAAGAAGTCACGGATGAATGGATGAATGTAAAAGACAGATGATTGGAAATGTTTCATTATTAGTTCCTGGTGTGTATTCCAACAAACATGTTATGTGTGAAATTAGAGAGTAAAGAAAGCAGTAATAAATTTAGATTTCTCAGTTTACTGTTAGGAACACAAGAAAGGAGCCCAGACAAATCCACTTTTCACAAGCCCCGTATGCACTCTTGGGTGACTACTGTTTTGCACCCCTGCTAATCATGGTTACAAAGGGCACCAGGAAGTGTGTTTTTTATCTCTGCTAGGACAAGAATTCTAGAGCTCTGCATGCCTCAGAAAACTTCATGTTGGTTTCCCTCCATCCTGCACAGGAACTGCCGCACATCTGCCTTGGTGGCTGGGTTTCCTTGTACACCACTGGTGCCTCACCCGCGGTGACCTAGTTTCCACCCCCTGACCAGAAGGGCAGAGCTTGTGTTTGAGCAGAGGGAAAACACATGGAAACCAATGAGTGAGTCTCAGTTGTTTTCTCGTAGGTTCTCACCACGCAACCTGAGAATAGAGGACTAGAAGCAAAATGAAGCCCCAGGAGACATATCTGATTGATCATGGTCTCCTTTATTTGTGGGCTTTTCCCTGTTTAAATATCTTTCCCCAGAGGGGGCATGGTCCCAGTACTCTAGGTGAGGAAATCCCATTAGCATGAGGGTTGGGCATGCACCTGGCCTCATGCATGGTCTTTGCAAAGAGAGAGGGAGGTGTCCAATAGGCCTCAGGGCAAAGAAACACTTGCCAGGTTATTTCCTTTTTGCTCTTGTGAAAAGTCCTGGGTCCCTCCAGGACTGAAAGAGAGGAGTTTGCAAAGCATCCTATCAGCCCTCTTAGCAGAGGCAAGGCACCTTTCTGCTCTTTCAACTTCTCTTCAGCCCCAAAGGTCCCATAACTTCACTGGTCACCAGATTCAAAAGACTTTAAATCCTCATGGAAATATGAGACCATTGCCATGTTCTGGAGGAAACAGACCACTCTCATTTCAAGGCCTGAAAACAAATCCAAAGGAAATCATTGTGTGCATCACAAAGACAATTCTGATTTAGGGAAGAATTTCACCTAGAATGTCATGTTCCTTTTATCTAGATCCACTCAATTGGCCCTCTTTTGAGTCAGATTTTCCAATTTACTGCCCAAAGCAAGACTCCCAGGTGGCAACTCACTCACTGTCTTAGGCAATGTTGGCAAGTGATGTTATTCCCATGTTGAGTAAGTGTAATGGTTTTAGGGTTGAAGATTGTACAGGATACTCATTTCCAAGGAGTATGGGCACTGTCTAGTAAAATGGCTCCACCTCAATAAGAGCTTCCATTTGAAAAGATGAATGGAATTCCATTATTACCTGGATAAGCCAACAGAAGCCTGAGGAAAAATATCATTGACACTGGAACCAAAAGGCTGAGACAAGACTTCCCTGGCAACCAATATAATCTCAAGAGTTGTCACAATCTACTAAAATTATTATTGTTATGCAGATCCCACCCTCTCATGACACATCAGTATATACATCTTTATGTTATCAACAGGATATAAGTCTCTTTATGAGTTGGGAAATATTTATTTCTCCACCACACATTTATGTACAAAGGCTATAGTAAAGCACACAAGCAAGTGGATACATTATTATGCCATTCAGTATATATTGATGGGCTCTCAGGCATATTTAAGATATTCTTTCTCTAATGCCACCAGACTGCAGACTAATATACTTGTGCTTTTGCCTTACTCAGCCCCTAGCCACTCAATCACTCAAATAAAACCAAAGCTCTGACATTTTTTTTAACTTTACCTGTCAATGTGCAATTCAGTGAAGTTGGTGTTTGAGTATTTCTTCTTCTATTAATTGAGCTTAAAATCACTTTTTAACAAAAGTTAAAATGGTTGCAGACCAATAAATTGTGTTCATCACCAGAATCTAGCGTTACTGTGAAAGTTCATGGCAAAATGTCAAATACCAAACAAAAAATACACCTTATAATCTTTGCCTCTTTTCCCACAACATTCAATCTGCATTTTTTAAATTATCTCATAAAATACTGTCGCTGACCAACCTATCCGGGTCCCCAAAATCTGGGGAGAATCAGGAATCTGGCACTCAGGTGGGAAAGGAGTCGGCAAAGTGACAAACAGACACAGACACAAGAATGTATTGAATCTGAGTGTAATTTGCAGCAGTGAGTATCAGACTTATATATTATTTTTAATACAGGAAACATAATCATACAAGAATGTGAATAGTGTCAAAATATGTCAGGCCTCTTTTGTGAATTGTCTCAAAATACATATTTGAGGCCTCTTTCAGGGAAATGTGGTTAAGGATACAATATGTGAAAACAGATCATACCAAACAATGTGTAGGACAATGTGGTTACTGTTGGCATACAATGTGGTTACAGTTGGTCTATCAGTAAGTATACTGTGGTTAATAATTTTAGAAGCCAGTTACTGTACTGGTTTGTAATAGAGGGTACCTACTTTTTGAAACTGAGATCATGATCAAAGAAAGGAGTTACAATTTCAGGGGCTTTTGGCGTTTGCTCGACATTTTTTACATCCATCTTAGGTGGGTGGACACTGGAGAGCATTGCAGCCACGCTCCATAGAACAGAATAAAGAGAAGGAAAACGATAGCTATCAGACCACAGCCAACAATCAGAAGGAGGCCACGACAGGAAAACATCCCTCTGTTTCTAGGGGCGCCAGCCAACCTTTCCAGGAGACCAGCATCCTTGAAGCTTTAGCCTCTACCCATGGAGCAGGTGTTTATCCCTGTCACAAACTCTACTGGAGTTGGCTTTAGTCTCAATCCAGGAAGCAGGAGTTTAGGCCTGTCACGTGGACTCCACGGGAATGGCTAACATCCCTCTGTATCTAGGGGCATAAGCCAAATTTTCCAGGAGACCAGCTTCCTTGAAGCCTTAGCCTCTATCCGCGGGGCAGGAGTTTATCCCTCTCGTGGACTCCACTGTAGTTGGCTTTAGTCTCAATACACGGAGCAGGAGTTTAGGCCTGTCACGTGGACTCCACTGGAGTTGGTGTGGCAAAATACATCCAGTCTTCTGTCCTCCCTCCCTGTACTCCTCCTAGGTCCTCCTAACACCCCAATATCCCAAATCTACCCATTCATCCCTCTGCTTCTACCCATTAAGACCTGTTCTCCAAGCATTAATTCTAAAATATGGTATAACATGTATTTGCTTGACTACTTTTCCCAGCACAGAAACACAGAAACACAGTTATACACACACACACACACAAACACATACACACACTCACACACACACACACATAAGACAGAAAATGATATCCATACTCACAAAATCTCATGCAGCCATAAACTTTGTGGCACAGGTAAACAGGAAAGTCTTTTATCTCTGATTTCTTAGAAAATTAGCATTTTCATTAAGGGAATGCCTTCATAATCCAACAGGCCACAAAACTCCACATGCCTTAGAACTGAAACTGCATAGGCTATCTACTCACTGTTGAGATCTTTTGTGACGTCCAGAGATAATGTCAAGAGTCTCGGTTCCTTGGTGATACCCTGTCCCAACTCTGTACCAACCACAATCCAAGGAACATTGTGTTGCTGATAATTGAGGTACCTGCATGCCAACCTGCTCAGAGCTTTTACAAAGAGCAGGCTATGGAATTAAATTACTGATAAGCTGCTGTCCACATGTTTGGCAATCAAAGATCTTCTCTGCTTAGACACATGAGGAGTCAAGCAAGCATACTTGAGCAGATTCCTATTGTCTGTGATACCTGAACAAACCTGAGCTATTGTTCATGGTTGTGACTGCATGGGACAGTCCACCACAGACCATTCATTATTATTTGTATTAAAACAGAATGGGAAAAGTAGATGTTCTGTTGTACATCTACTACATATGTGGCACGTTTGCCATGTATTCTGCACCTTTGGAGCTTAGATTCCTCTCTCTTGAAAGAACACAGTACACATGTCCCCCAGCCACTTCATGGGCTCTCTCAATTACATCCCCTATCATGGAATACAATTTAGTCTTAGGCTACTTCTTCCACTTTGATCAGAAATCATCTTGAGGAGAGTTGCATTAACAATGAAAACAGTGGCTGGAAAATGTTTGCAACATTCACTGCAGCTCTGCTCCTGGGAATCTTGAACATGGTTGTCATGGTAAAGGATGTCAAGATGAATGAATGTCTTTAACAATATTGGATTGGATTCTTCCCATGGTCACCCATATGGCCAATCAAGAAAGGGATAAAAGATACTGTATGCCTACTGATTTGAATCCTTCAGAATGGAGTTACCTATGAAACTTTGTTTCCCCAAACTATTGAATCAAGCATGGCAGTCTACAACTGACACTTTCTAAGAAACACAGAGGATAAGTAACTAGTTAATACCATTTTTTAGGAACAACCAGACTAAGTCAGAAGGTAGAGTATGCCACTGGACAATTTCCCTGATTTCTTTTCAAAAGCAATAAAGGAGGAGAAAAAAAACTGATGTGTAGATATTTAAGGGACCAAGACAAGGTGGAATTTGCAGGAATTCCAGTAATATAGAGATAAATGTAGAAGTGAGAAAATCAACATCTCTTTAGGAAGAGAGTGAGTGTGACAACAGCCATGGTTTCATGAGATTCAGGGGAGGTAGCATATAACTGAAACTGAGAACCTGATTTTTAAGTGTCCTAATGACATATAGCCAGGTGTGGTGGCCAATGTCTTTAATCACAACACCCAGGAGGTAGAGGGAAAGGGATTTGTGTGAGTGTGAGGGTAGTCTATTCTACATATGCAATTCCTGGCCATGTAGAGCTACACAGGGAGATGTTATCTCAAATAAAATGGTAATATACAAAACTTTTTATATCCTATTCAAATAATTCAATCACTTTTCTAAAGAATTTTTAAGAATATCACAGAATTTGAACATAACCTGAGTAGTAGATGATTGTAAAACAAGACTGTTTCTTTTACTAGGTGTGCTAATAATAATGTATGTATAAAAGAAGGCATTGTTTTAATTGGAAATGGTGCTGAGACTTTTAGATGTTAAATTTCATAATACCTAATATTTCATTTTAAAAATAGTCTGAGTATAAAATGTGAGATAGGCAGCATATTCCAGGAATCCCATTTCTAAGATTCAGACTGTCCTTTCTTCCCCAAAATGTTCTATTGCAGAGAAGGAAGTGTATATACTGAAATTAGTGGAGGTGAAATACTCACACAATGAAGAAATGAAATGAAGAACTTCTGAGTGACAGTATGCACTACAAAGGACTGAAAGCACACCTTCCAAAATAGCATTTTCAGTCAACAGCTTGAAGATGAAAATGTTTTGAGATATGCAGAAAAAATAGCAAGTTTTGACCGACAAACCCAAATAACCTCAGTCCAATCTTGTGTGTTTGTGTGGGGGGTGTTAATATGGGTATACATGTTTGTGAGTGCATATATGTTCACAGGAGATAGGATTTGTTCCTCTGGAAGATTAGTTAGTGCTCTCAACTGCTGAGCCATCTCTCTAGCCTGAGAATATTTATCTTATGACAATGTATATGCCCTTAATAGTACATAGCTTCTGTACAGAACTGAAAATATAGTCTATGGAACACATTTTATCAAACAGATAACAGTACAATTTTCATATCAAATTATTAAATGTGATATCTAAATGCTCACATATGAAAGGATTGAAAACAACTTCTTGACTTGATAATCTTGTCTGATGTAGTAATTTGTTATACAGACACTTTCAGTATACAGAATACAAAGGTACACATTAGCACAATGACCAACTCTTTGTTACCCATGTATTCATTAATAAAGTTTACTTGTAAGTCCTAGGTATGGACAACCTTATTCAAATGATGAAAATATTTTTTTTAATCTGTATCTCAAAACCTGCCTTCTTCTATTGCCTTGAATTTTTACTGCAAAATGAGTTACATAATAGACCTGTGTTTCAGTTACAGCATGTCTGGTACTATGGGAAGATCTAGTCAGATTAAGAAAACTTTCCTCCTCCCCCTGTTATACTGCAAGACTACGACTTGGAACAATTGGTTAGCTTTAAACTTTTATTTCCACCTTAGAACTAACTAGAAAACAACAAAACATCACAATCAACCACATAAGATAAATGACATTTGGCCTAATGTTCATCTGGCTGCAGATTTAAAGGCATGGTATAGTGTTATTACCCAGTAATCTGTGTTCATCCAGAATCAGAAACTAGGCCAAGAATGGTGACATGTTTCTATAAGAATACTTTCTGTTTTTCTAGAAGACCCAGGTTCAGTACCCAGCACCAAAATTTTTGGCACTCAATTGCTTGTAACTCCAGCTGTAGGGATTCTGAAGCTCTCTTCTGGTCTCTTTGGTCTCATAAATATGGCATATGCTCACTCAGATATAAACACAAAAAAACGTCAATTCATAAAAAAGATAAGAATCCAGAAATTTGGGCTGCTCTTGTAGTTCAATGCAGACCTATCATTCACAGAAACAATGGGTTTGATCCCCAGCACTACACAGACTAGGCATGGTGTACATAGAATGAACTGTAGGACTGGAAAGGCAGAGGAATGAGGTCAGGAGTTCAAGCCCAGCATCAGCTAAATAATAAACTCAAAGCCAACCTTGAATACATAATATCTTGTTACAAAGCTAAATAAATAAATAAATATTTCAAAAAACTTAAAAACTTGCCTCATATTTTTATATTGATAAAAATCTCCCATTTCAGTCTATTTGCATGTATAAGGTCCTTCGCTGATCTATCTCATTTGTTGTCTTTATGTTGGATTGATAGCCATGGTTCTTCTATGTCTCTGTGTCACATGATCATGACAACAAATAGTGTTCAATTACTGTGAAATCAGTATTTTTAAGTTCCAGAATATTCTACACTTATTTCATTATGAAGTCATTAGTGAGAGGATGTGATAGAAAGGTCACTTCCACTTCTATTTTCAGCATCTAAACATGGAAATTAAAAGTTGTGGAGAAGGATCTGCTGTCTTTTTACGTGCATCATCTGGGCTATTATCTGATATCTCTAAAACAACTTGAGTGCCTGTACGTCCAACAGATTTGGCCCTCAAATTCAGATAGTTTGGCTTGGTGAGAGATGAGTCATTGCAGATGCACACCCTCACCAATGTCCAGCACTTCTGAAGGGAAGCATCCCTCAGACAAGGGACAGTGTATTGTCTCAACAATAAAGGCATTTGCTGCTAAGTTTGATGATAGAATATTT